>OY728143.1:283300489-284550489 GCA_963277665.1 Viscum album | reverse complement strand
CTTTGCTTCATGTGATAGAATTCCGCCTCAATGTATTGAGACTCACATGTCTTTAACGGGGCCTTATCACCATACAATTTCCCAACTTGACCATCGAAATAATATTTGAGACATTGATGGTATGATGAAGGGATAGCCGCATGCTGATGTAGCCAGGGTCTTCCAAGAAAGACGTTGAAAGATGAGTATTGATCAACAATCATGAAATCTGAATTGGATACAAGATCTGCAAAATGAGTTCTGAGTGTAACTTCGCCCAGTGGTTCTTGTTAATTTTTATCATATCCTTGTAACATCATGGTAGAAGGAGATAAATCAGATTCTGTGAGGCCCAATCGACGAAGTGTACGAATGGGCATGAGGTTGACTCCTGAACCATTGTTAATGAAAGCTTTTCGGACATCTACACCATTGACCTTTCTAGATAAATACAAAGGTCTGATATGACCATGCACAATATCATCTTCATCTTTATCAGTAAAAGATATTATTGCATGGTATTCTGTGGGATTATTCTCTATGTGATAGACTTCAGCTGCAGCAATTTCAGTTTCAAACTCCTGAGGACTTGACAAAGCCTCGATGAGTGCTTCCCGAAGATCTTTTGACAGATTCAAAGCATCCAGAATTGATAACTTGGCTGGTACTTGGGCCAAGTGTTTCAATATATTATACTTTTGATCTAGAGGTCTGCATTTCCCAACAGGAATATGTGGTTTTGCAGGTAATTTGGAAGTAGATGCTTTGGAAGTTTATGCATCTTGTATTGGGATAGGAGTTGGCAATATTCCTGGTTTTGGAATACTAGACCGATTAGATCCATTTACTTGCTGAGAGGAAGAAGATGAAACCTTCAACCGGTCTTCCAAAATAACCGTTCCAGGACTGAATTTGATATTGGTAGAAGAACTTTCTTGTTCTTGCTGAGCTCGCTGAAGGGATCTACCACGAGTTTCTGCTGCATACACAGTTCTAGCAGGGGTAGAATTGGAATAGTGGCTTCTGAAAGATCCACGTCTTCCCCTGTATCCTGAGCCCCTGGAACTTCCTCTGATTCCTCTGTTTGATACAGGGAATTCAGGCTCATTAAAATTGAAACTGCGACTGGCATATGGATCTGTTAATTGAATCATATTAATAGAACCAAAGATTAACTCTTCGTCTGATGAAGACTCTGCCTGATTGGCCTATTCAGGCTGTGCCGTTTGGTGGGGCGGTGACCGTGGCTTTGAAGTAGATGGAATGAAGTCCACCAAAGTCAAAGTCAACTTAGGCTTTGACACATAATTATTCTCTTCTGATTCTTTTTCTTTCTTTGAATCATGCCGTTTCTTTGAGGACTTTCCCTCTGACGAAGAGGGTTTTTCCGCAACATTAACGGCAGAATACATAATTGGTTTCCTTAATTGTGTTCGCAAAATAGAATGAGTTTGATTGATTGTCTTTCTGACCATCCAATCATAATACTTTTGTGCATTTTTTCTTTTAACTTCCTGCCATTCATCTTCCTCCTCTGGAACTGTAGCAGTGACACATGATACCTAGGCTGAGGAGCCTTTCAATGTGACCTGTCCCGAGCCGACCATATTTTTTAGGAGGTCTTTGAAGACAAAACACTCCTGAATGGGATGCCCCAACATTTGATTAAAAGGGTAATAATTAGGATGGTCTTCATCTCCTTTCTTGTTTGGACTCTTGGGCATTGGCAATTGAACCAAATTGTTTTCCAGAGCCGAAATGAAATAACCAGGAACTTGTTCATTTCGAAAAGAGTATGTTTTTCTCTTTAGATCCTCAAATTGTTTTCGTCTTTGATCTTTTTGATCATTTGGATGAAAAGGCGTTTGTTGTTGGCGCTCAGAAGGTGGATCCCTTTGAGAAGATGAAGGTTTCGAGGTAGAAATAGGTACAGGTGCTTGTTTGAGCATAACTGTAGCAGTTTCTACTTTACCCATTCTCCTTCCTGGAGCTGATGGAATTACACGAGATTTAGCCTTAGCCTGTATAAGGGAATATTCAATATGCTGAGCGATTGAAGCAAGGTCTTAAAACCCTCCTGTGTATTTCATAGGGATTACCGGCGTGCGTAATTCGTCACGCAGATTTGCCACACAGATTGGCAATAATTCTTCTTGAGGGAGTGCTAAACTCAAGGAATATGTCAATCCCTTCCAGCGATCAATGAAATCAGAGACTCTTTCATTCTCCCTTTGCTTACAGTTTGTAAGATCGAAAACTGTTGTCTTTGGAAAAGTTGAGCTGAACTGAAGGAGGAATTTTTGGCGAAGATCCTCCCATCTGGTAATTGACCGGGATTGCAAGCTTGTATACCAAACAAAAGCTGGTCCTTGAAAGGTTCGCACGAATCATCTGAGTTTCACTGCTTCTTGCTGCTCCGGAGTTCCCATCATAGGATCGCAACAAGACACGTAATGCATCAAATGTTATTTAGGATCACCTGATCCATTGAAAATAGGGAATACAGGGTTCCCAAAACTGGATGGAGGAGAAATTGAATCTACCCATTCAGGGTAAACTTTCTTTTCTGGTTGAACTTGTGCACGCTTCCCTTCCATAGTTTCTAACCGTGCTGTTAATGACTCAATAATAGTTATTAACTTTTGAGAAACATCCGGTTGAACTTGGACTTGGGTAGGTGCAATGACTGGAGCTTGGAAAGATGTGGCGATTGGTTCTGCAACTAATGGTAGCACTGCCAATCGTTGTTGCACTTGACCCGTAGGATTAGACCTGTGAGGGTGTACTGTTAGAGGAGGATATTCTTGATCCATCTCAGTAGTTGCAACAAATTAATTTGGCTGACTGACTCCAGCATGCTTAAGAAGAAGACTATTTTGAAGTAGTTCTGTATTCAACCTTCTTAATTCCTTCATTTCTTCCTCCTTTTGTGCAAACCTATGCTCTAGTAAAAGCGATTGACCTTCTCCAGAGGAAGGATATGTAACCTGGTTCTTTCCCTTCCCTTTGTTGGATCCTTTTCGGAGAGGGGGAAGTGGGTTACTCGAAGGATTACTTAAGTTCTGAGTAATCCTTCGACTTCATGTACGCACACCTTCTTCATTTGTGTCAGTGCGTACATCTTCTTGAGCAGGAACCTCTTCATCTGAGTCCCTTGAGTGAGCCTCATCTGGTGGATCAGCAATAACGACATTGATGACATTAATCGATGCATAATTCATCGCATCCCTTCTATCAACATTTCTGTGATATTTTTTTCTTCCATGTCTTTGATGAGACATTGCCTTTTGTTGATTCGGTCCCTCATTAACTTCTTGACGAACCGTAATTTGGAGGGAATCTCCTGATAATTTGGCTCTTCTTTCCTCTTGAGGTTTCTTCCCCAATCTAGAAAAGACCGACTTTCTCTGAGGAGGGGATTGATGATTTGAAAAAGTCCCCAGTCTAGTGGACTGGGGTTGTTCCTACTGTTCTCGCTCAACTCCCCGAATCCTTTTTGTTGATTTCGAGGGTTGGTTTAAAAGAGTCCCCAGTTTGGCGAGCTGGGGTGATTCTTGACATGCTATGTCTGAGACTTTCTTGAAAGTCCTCTTGATCTTGTGAACCTTAGTCCGGAAATTAGCTGGATTAATTAACCTGTATCCGCTTTTATCACCCGGTTCAAAAGACCGTTGGATGATTTCCGACACTTCTGTCACTTGGTGATGTGCTTGCTCCAAACAAGAGTCCTGTTCAACATTCTCGTTTGCTTGATGCAAGAGTAATTTGATAACTTGTTCTCTGTATTCTTGATTTTGAGAGGAACTAGTTGAAGCCTGTTCTTGGGAAATCTTTTGATTACAAACAAAGTCCATTGACTATGGCCGACCATGGGCAATAACATTTCATGAGACCATTTTCGGCGGGCTTTGCTGACTGGAGAGCACCGTGAAATGCAGTGCTCCATAAACACCCCATCCTCTAACACGAATACCAGATGGGGCACTGGCAATTAACTGATGCAATCTTCTTAGTGCGCCAAAGCATGAACATTGAAGGGCTCTCTGCTGCTTTTCAACCTTTGGATATCGAGAGACTGATAGAGATGCCAAATCAATCTGACATTGTAACCCTTCTATTATCTTAAGATGATTTTCATATTTATCATAATATAATACTTTCTTTTTCAACTGACAAAGAGTTTTCTATATGTTGAGACGAATATCATGAATTTCATCTTCCGTCAACATTTCTGGAATATTATACTGAGAGTCAGCCAGAGGCCAAAACATGAATGGCACTTCACCTTTTGCCAGTGGTTTTCTCATATTCAGCATTTCCTCTTTATCATTTTATGAAGATTCTTCTACCTGATTTGACCAGAGTTGGTGTTTCCTTGTTGCTTCATTGGATTAAACAGGATTGGTAGAGAAATTATTGATCAAACTAGAATATGCATGACTTAGGGGTGGTTCGGAGAATGACCTACACCCTGGGCTATCTTCTGATTGAGAAAGTATTTCACCTGCTAGCGATGAAGCTTTAGACATGACTGGTTTTGCATTTTCAAGTGCCTCAAGATAAGAGGGCTTTCTCGGCACTACATTGTCCACTGGAGAATTTTCCAAGCAATGTGCATCACTACTGCGGAGAGGACTTTCGCAGTGAAATTCATCATCATGGGGAGGACCACCATAATGGGTTACAACAAAAGATGAGATCTCTTGCTCCTTGGTCTTCTGACCACACAGAGGGTTCCTGTGGCACTCATCTGAAGATGAAACATCGATATTGACCAAATTGTCATGAAGCAAGCCTTCATGAGGAAGTGTTTGTTGAAGACCTTCGGAATTAATGTTACCACTATTGGGAACTGAGGGAGTAGAATCTTGAATTCCAACAGATAATTTTCTGAGGGCTTCAAGAACTCCAGAATCGAGAAAGGCCTTGTTACTGATTGGCTCTTGATCTCCTGACTGTACTGGGCATGTCTTTTTCTTAGACGCCTTCTTACTCACCTTGGAAACCACTTGTTGACGAAAGTTGCTGCTCTGAGCAGGTGTATGTGCCTGATCAGGAAAGATGGCCAGGTTAGGCTGACGATATCCTCTCAAATCAGGTGTATGTACCTGACTTGGTTGTCCGTATGATATGGGGGAGTATGCCCCATAACCCTCTTGGACTGGAACAGATGTGTGTGTCTTTTACAGAGTGAATTGTTGATGTGTCACTCCACTGGTAGGGATAGATTTATGTGTCTTTCCCTGAGATGCCGCTGAAGTTGTTATAATATCCTGGAAGACATCCAGAATATGAGCAGGGATTTTCTTCTGCTCTTTCACCATTGATAGAATATTCTTGGTGACTTCAACTGCCAGAACGAGAATATACGTCCATTCTGGGCTTGGAGCAGGTGTATGTGCCTGCTCCTGTCCTCCTTTTCCTATCAGTGAATCCTGACAGTACTCAAGTGTGGGGGCAGAGAGTTGAGTCTGCCTCATATTTGTTGTCGAGGCTTTCTGACTAACTTCTCTGAATGCTACCAAGCGAGACTATTGATAGGCTTGATTTATACCAGCAGGTGTATGTGCCTGCTGATTGCACTTCGCCAAACGTGGTTGACGAGATCCATCATATGTAGTTAGAAGAGCCTGCTGAATAGATGATGATGTATAAACAGGTGTATGTTCCTACCTATAGTACTCTGCCGTAATTTCTAGGCGGGATTGGCGTGATGATTCCAGATGAGTCTTCTGGACAACGGGTTTAAAATGGGCAGGTGTATGTGCCAGCTCGTTTCTTGCCACCAAGTTAGGTTGGTGGACTTCTCCGGAGATGGCAGAGATGAGAACCTGCTCACTGTTGACCGGATTCCGCCTCTGGTGGTTCGTCTTGCTTGCTTGGGTTCGAGGAACCTAAGCCGAATGCCTGGAGTCGGTACCCTCATCATGTTGAGGGTGCACTTCCGCATGAGTCTGGCGGCGATTGTTGGTGGGAGCCCTCAGGAAGGACTCCTGTCTGTTTGAATTAAGGTCCTGAGGGACCTGCTCATTCACCTCCCCAGAATAAGGGAGAGAATGGTGATTGCGTTCTGGGGATAACGACCCAAACTGTTGGAGATGGTAGTCAGCACCGCCTACTTCTTGATCACTGGTCATCATTGTCAGGATGACCGATGTGATTTGTTTACTCGGAGGGCTTGTCGGGCAGCCTCCAGAGTTGGGATGGTACCATGTTGACGATACTCCTTAACCATTGCATTTGATACCCAGCGTTGAAGACGCTGAGTAGGTGATATCTTCCTAAGAGCGGACAACGATCCAACAGGAGTAGCAGCAGTGGCATTTGCAGCAGCAGTATTCACAGGTGTGAACTTGAGAGCAGACATTCTGGAAATGCAGAAGATCTTGGGAAAAGAGTGCCTGTTTGATATAATAGACGTAATCAAGATAAATTCAGCTACTACATCTTTTGGATGATCACATATGTCAATGATTTTTTTGTTGGCCCTCTCATTGAGTTTTAAATAGGGGCCTAACAAATAGGTAAAACATCATTTTAAATTGGTTAAGGATTCATGTCAGGTTCACCATTTTTTGTTTCCCTCGGAATCCGGGGATGACCGCCTTGATGGGAGGTTCAAACGTTCCGATCAGTTTCTAACGGGTTTGTTCGTAGAACCGGAAACATCCAAGGATTCCACATCCATTCAGACCTACTTTCCAAAGGTAGGTGCTCATTAGTTTGTAGACTGATGAGGCTTAGGAATTTGCATTGGTTGAGAGGATGGGAGGTCGGACTCATCACACCTTTTTGAGGGGAATTATTGTCTACTACAGTACTCTCTTTATATATTTAAGTTATGTTCGTGAATCCTTATTACATTACCAAGTATAAAATGAGCTTTCCTTCAGATATGACAATCAATGATCAAATATCTAGGAAATTTAGAGAATATTTTATATGTATTCGAGGTTCTTCATCGATAGAGAATCATCTGTATTTATTAGAGATTCTTGGTCAATGGTACCCTTCGACACATTTATATAGAAGTCTCTTGGTCATTATGATGACAATGCTGGTTTTAAAGCCACTCAGTGGGGCACTTGAAGTTTATTGTCATTCAGAAGGACATGGATTATTTTAGAGTTGGGATCGAACCCGTAGACGGGCTACCTACGTATCCTTTGTTTAGAAAAGGAATCAGAACCCACGTAGTTTGAGTAAGGGAGTATGATGTTTACGATTGATAGCTCAAAGAAGGATGTCATAATTACTTTTAACCTCTAAGCTCACGTGAGTCATGCTCGGTAGGAGAAACAAGAGGTATTGGTAAAAATTAGACAATTGGGCCATGAAAGATGCAATCATAAGAAATGATGTGGGACTTATGTATGTATGATTGCCCAGATAAATGAAGGTTAGAATTTACTTTAGGGAAGAAATCCAGGAACAGGGTCCATAAAGGTATATGTGCTTCATGGAGATTTTGAATACTCTAACTTGGGGCTTACTCCTGAAAAGGAGGCCCGAATTAGGAGAAGACTTATGATTGAGTTTTACTCCTGAAAAGGAATCCCAGATCAAAGGTAAATTAGGACTGGTTAAGAGAAATTAAGACTGGGGATTACTCCTGAAAAGGAGGCCCAGGTCAAGGATTAAGGTTTGGGGCTTACTCCTGAGGAGGATTGCCAAATTAGGGGACCGGGGCTTACTCCTAAGGAGGATGCCCAGATTTGGGAACTTTAATAATTGGGGCTTACTCCTAAGGAATATGCCCAAGTTAAGAATTATGACTGGGGCTTACTCCTAAGGAGGATGCCCAAACTTGAGACTGGGGATTACTCTTGAAAAGAAAGCCTAGGTTAGGGGATCTGGGGCTTACTCCTAAGAGGATTCCCAAAATTTAGAGGACTTATGAATGGGGATTATTCCTGAAAAGGAGACCCAGGTTAAGGATTCTCTCATCTTAAAGGATGAGGTTAAATGAATGAAATCTCAATCTTTAGTGACATAAAGATGTGTAAATCACTAGGTTTTGAGAGATATTCCACAGAATTCCTTTCAGATAAGGAAGTCAAATCAATAAATCATGCCATAAATGGATTTGAAGAGTGTCTTGAAGACTGAATCTTGAATAGGAAATTTGTATTGTATTAAGAGGGGTGAAATGGGCAAGAAAGGCATCCAAAAAGGTAGGGGCGCGCAAGTCCTAGAAGGCGCGCAGGTACTGCGTGGGCGCACAAGTCCTGGTCGCGTAGGTATACGCCTGCGCGACACGTTTGGTACTTGCGCGGTGTTCAACCAACATGGTAATACTTGAGCGACCTTTGTTTAAGGCCTTTATAATCCTCTTGAGGTTATTCCAGCAGAGGGGCGCATAGGTTCTATTGAAGGAGTAAGGCAGCGCGCAAGTGTGGCCATTTCCCTTAAGGGCTGGCCACCTAGGCGCGCAAGTGTTGATAAGTTTTAACACTTAGGCCTTCCTCCCCCTCTTTAGATCTTTCGTTCTAGGTAAGAAATTACCTTATAAGTGTTTCGGAAGCTTTGAGAAGAGACTAGGGCGCCGAGAGCTCAAATCTGAGTTTCTGGAAAAATTCCTCCTCGAATGGGGGCCCCACAGGGTCTATTTATAGGTAGAGAGAAGACCCCGAGTGGTTATCGATTAGGTCACGCAAGTCACTTGCGCAACCATAATGCGTCGCGCAAGTGGACTTGCGCGACTATGAGGAAACTTGCGCAACTTATGGGCAATCTTCTCCTTGTTCATCCCTTTGTCGATTTTTGATATTTTCTTCAAAGTATGGATCAATTTGTGCTAATTTGTTTCCCTTTACATTCCTTTGGACTCTGTGACGAAAAAGGAGCATCAACAATCGCCTATCAACATAAGATTTCTTAAGGATCTATGCAGTCTTCATCCTCTGTTGGATCACTAGAACCTTCTCTATAGTCACCTTCACTAACTCTAGACCCATGTGTACCGAATCTCTTGGGTCAGCCCAAAAAATTGGTGACCTGCAGGGTTTCCCATACCAAGGATTGAATGGTTCCATATCGATGGTAGAGGGGTAGCTATTTTTGTATGCAAAATTCAACAGAGGTAGGCAATCCTATAAACTGTGGCCAAAACTTTAACATGAAATCCCATATAATTCCTTCCATAACATAAATGGTCCACTCAATCTGGCCGTCTGTTTGTGGGTAAAACATTATGCTCAAGTGTAGCTAAGTCCCAAAATCCTCCTTAAATCTCTTCTACAACTAGGATTTAATGCGAGCATCATGATCTTAAACTATCATCAAAGGGACTCCATGGAGCCGAACTATCTCATGTATTAGAGGCATCCCAAGCTCTCTACTAAACTCTACTCCTGAAAAGGTCATAAGTGGGTCATCATGGTAAGTCATTCAACAATCACCCAAATGGAACCGTGTTCCCTGGACATACGTGGTAAACCTATCATGAAGTGCATCGATATCCCATCCCACTTCCACTATGTCACCTCAAGGGGTTGAGTTAAATACATTGGAACATGATGCTCAACCTTCACTTTTCAGAAAGTAAGGCATCAAGACACAAACTATGAAATTTAATTCTTCATCCCTAGAAACCAAACTAACCACGAAGGTCCTTGTACATAATTGCAACACCTGAATATACTGTTATTTGGGATTCATAAACTACCTCAAAACCTCCTCTCGCAATGCCACTAATATCATTGTGCACCCTCTGAAAAGAATAATGTGATCCCCACCTTTTGAATATCCATCAGGGGAATGCCCTGTGGACATTTGAGAACGTAGAGCCTCATAGTCTTTATACCTAAGTCGTGCCTCCCTGCATCACCATAAGAGTGGAGGGGTGAAAACTATTGACTGGAGGAAAGCTACTCCATCTCCATCTACAAAGGATATATGTAATGAGGCCAACTGCTTCAATGCCTTGTTCAATAACTATGAACTGGATCTCCTTATAAGAGAATTTGGTTCCACGTTACCCTTCCTAAGAGCATAGAAAATCTCCAAGTCATTGTAATGAAGGAACTCTATCCATCACCTATATCTCATGTTCAGGTCCTTCTAAGAGAAGATATACTTGATAATCTTGTGGTCATAGTAAATGATAAAACACTCGCCCATCAGGCAATGTAACTGCATATTCAATGCAAAGACTACCATTTCCATCTCAAGATCATGGGTTGTGTGGTTCTACTCACTCAGTCTCAACTGGCGTGAACCATAGATAATCAATGCTTGCCTCTACATCAAGACACAACCAAGTTCAGTCCTCAATGAATCATAGAACACTACGTACTTGACTCCCTCCTCTGGAAAACTCAATACCGGGGTTCTCTTCAAACTCTATCTCAACTAATTGAAGAGGCCATCAATCCTTGGAAGTCGATACTCATTCTACATGGTCACTTGGTTAAAGCATTCGTAATACACACATATCCTCAAACACTGGGTCCTACTAAGCCCTTCCTCTGCAAGTCCTCCAACTACACCCTCATGTCACGAAGCTCTGTAGAAGCCATTCGATATGCTGATATTGATATAGATTCCATTATGAGGTGTAAAACAATGCATAAGTCTATCTCCATTTGGGGAGGTAATCCTGAAACATCTTCAAGGAAGACACCCTCTTCATATACCACTACTACTAGAAAGATGGAAAATCATAACATCTACTACTCTAGGGTTAAGGATTTCGGATTCATGAGTGATTGCCTACACCCTACCATGCATGAGTCCATCCTGTGCTGTCTGGGTTTCCTTTTTCACTGACTAAGGAAAACCCCATTCCATCTATGTGGACATACTGCACTATTTTCCTATAATAGTCAATCTGAGCATGGACTGTTGATAACCAATCCATACCGATAATGACATCGTACGACCTTGACAATACCATCAAGAGGTTTCAATCAAAAATCTTGCCTCAAGGGTCAGATAACACTATCGACATAAGTGTGATTATCGAGTATCCCCCGATAGGTATCTCTAGACATAAGGTTCAAGTCAAAAGTTTAACTAAAAAATCTAGGCCTTGAATAAGACTCGTGATAAGAAATAATGATTAGCACTCGTGTCTATTAATACAAAAGCTAAGTGCAGAAACAGGCCATACCTCAACTCATTTCTGGAGCACTTGGGTCATATACCTCGACCACGTGCAGATTTCCCCTCCCTTGTCCTCTAGCTCCCTAATCCTGGTGTGAACCACATGGGGGTTGTGATGGTAACATTTTGAAATGTATACCACCTATGCCTACTCTCCTAGATTCTCTTCCATGTCTTATACCCTATAGATCCATTCGTTAATATCACTATCTCTTCCTTGGTGGACCATGCACCATTTCCCTACTAATAGTATGACGAGCTGGACAATCTCTAGCAAGAGGTCCCCATCTGTCACATGAAAAGCATAGACTATCTCCAAGCCAACTAGACTCATCCTATGAGCCATGAGCGGTAGATCTCATATATTTGGACCTCCTCTCGAAATGTCTCACAAGTTTAGTCTCTAAGACTAACTTTGGATTCCTTCTCCTGAGGGTTAATCCCCTGCTTTCCCACTGCTAATATTCACTGGTTACATCCACTCAACCAAGTGACTTTCAACTACAAAGGTTTGATCTGGCACCCTAGAATAAGTACGAATGCATATAGGAATAGAATTGGCTCAGATGTACCCAATCACACGTTTGTTGATAGTCCAAGCCCTGATGCACTATTCTTGTATCGTATTAATCGAGTACTTGGAAAGGTCGGTATTCCTCGATGAATACTAAACTACCGACATGTCATCCTACCAGAGCTATAGAAGCTCTTGGGCATGCATATCCCTTTGCTTTTATGGTGAGAGATACTTCTTTGAGAAAGGTTCTCAAACTATGCCGATGGAAGAGTCACCTTATCATGAGATCGATTAATCTAAACCCCACCATCTCCCTACCATGCCACGTAGAAGGATCACCGCCCAGACCACCATATGATCTAATGGTTCCCTAACTGGATGAAAAACCTTAGTCACCACCTCAATCCAGTCCTCATCCACCTGTGGAGTCTCTATCCCTAAAAATCATGAAGTGATCTTAGCCTACACATCTCATCCGCTAGTACTGTGGATACCATGTGCTACTCTATAGGTTGTGGTATAGCTGGTACACCACCCAGATGTGATGTATTTGGTACAAATCTCTATACCGATATCTCATCACCCTACGGATCATCCTCATAATCACATGGTGTAATCTTCGCTAACTGTCTACGTGGAAGCATCTTGAAGTAAAACAAGATGTACCACAGTCAGTAGAGTATACCCTGTGATATGACTCAAGAAGGAAATGGAAAACACAATCCATTCCGATATGATGTATGAACCATCATTTACCCCTACAACTAGTGTCTTCATGTACTGAGTTGAAAAGCAGAATTTAGGGTCCTATTGTATGTATACGTTGGTCACCACACCAACACTGGATTCCCTAGCTTGAAATCAGAACTCAAAACATTTAACACTGTTGCCCCAAACCAAAACACATAGACTCTTGGTCCTTAAGGTAGAACCGAACTCCTCTGATACCACTCTATCACAACCCATCCCAGTGGATCTCATGCAATTACTACCCAAATCCCACCTCCCATAGGCTAGGGGTTGGTGACTAGCACCGAGTAGGCATATCCCACAAATGGGAGGTATTTTACTAAGTACCTGTACACATGTGCAAATCTCCAAGAAAAAGTGATGAAATTGAAAACACTAAGTAAAAAAATAGGTATACCACTAAGATAAAAACACAGAGTACAATAGTATAAAAATAAAAGTAAATGGGGCCATAATACAAGCCCAACAAAAAGGAAAAGTAAAAAGGTACAAGTCCCTGGAACTCCTCTGTAGAAAACCCTACCTGAAGGGTAGGTACAAAACAACTGTTTGAAGCTGTAGAAGCAAAACACATATGTCAGGTCTCTCTAAGCACCACCTGGCCCCAGTCCACCAAGGACTCCGTCAAAGTGTAGATCATTATCATAATACATGAAACATGGAAGAAAATCCGATGAAGGGGTGGGTAAAACAATACTTAGTAGGACACCTCTAAACATGAACTAAAGAACTACAAAGAAAACATCACTATGAGGATACAATCAGATCAATGTAGGTATATGTCTATAATACATATAATAAGAACACCCAGGTATACTTGTAACATCCCAGGTAAATAAAGAATAAATAATTTTCATATTTATTAATATTTACGAATTAAATATTAATTTTATTTTAAAGGGGTTGCTATGTTCGATAGCGTACCCGATACACAACGATGAGTTTCTTTGAAACTTACGTAGCACACTAGTAATAAAATAATATTATTTTAAATGTTAGTTAACAAGTAGCCGTTGTACTGGTGGGAATGGATAGAAATAACTAAAATATGATTAGATATGTTTTTAAATGTTTATACATTTACCCAATAAAAGATAAAAGCTTAAAATACGGAAAGAGTTCAATTTTACGGGCATATATACTCTAATTTTCACTAAAGGTTCACTTATCACCTTTTAATGGTGAACCGTCATTAAATATAGTTTTGATCACTCTTATACTTTATTTTGGACCAAATATAACTCTTCTTTAGAATCGGGACATCAAAATTTACTTTGTGTAAATTTTTGGTACCTTTCTGATAAAGTTCATTTTTTTAATGAATAGTGTAAAGTGTTGTATTTTAATTCAAAACCTCTTTTTAATCTAATTTTTAATGTGATTAGATTATCTTTTGAATTGGTTTTAAAGTGAAATTATAAAATATTTTTACCATTAAATCCAATAGTGGTCGTTGGAATTAATTTCACATTGAAATCAGACTTAAACTAGTGTCAATCTTTTGATACTTATTGTTTCATAAAAACACGCTATTTGCTCTGACAGTGGGAATTAATTATTAAATTAATTAATGTGACTTATATGTTTTGAATTTTGTAAAATAGACTTCATTTTTGAATTCGTAATATCAAATATAGCGTAGGGTGAATTTTTGGTAATTTTCTGAAAAACTTCAATTTTTGATGAATAGTGAAACCACTAAGTGGTAATCAAGCAAACTGATTTTTCAGTTAAATGAAAGTTTACCACTAATGTGTATTGAATTTTAAAAATCCTACATACATGGTTTTCATTAAGAAGTAAAATGTGGTTCAATGAGATTGAAATAATCTTTTTGGTGAATAGTAACTTTTTTTCATTAATCGCGATTAGAGGTAATTAGTGTAGTTTAAGGTAAAAATGGTATTATAAGAATGTGAAAACACCATGACACATGTCCTACACCTATTGGGTGAGTCATGGCCGACCAAGAAAAGCCATGGTCCAACTTGGGGACCCCATGGAGCCACTTTAGTTGGAAAATGACATTAATATATTTTTATTTAATGTTAAAATTAAATTGACACCAACATGAGTTGTTTTACTAAAAAATTTTTTAAGTAGGGTTAAACAGGTCCAAATTTTGATTATAAATAGTCATTGGAAAGATAAAAAGATTTTCTACATCATAGTATTTTTTTTATAATTTTTAGACATTAAATAAATTAAATTATTTATGACATAATAATGATGCAGCGATGACATCATTATTTGACGATTTAAATAAAATGGAAAGATAATGTAAAATCTATGAACTACACATATCCAAAACCAATTGGATGAGTGGATTTCGAACCCTTATCACCTTATCCACGAATTATATCAATGTGGGACCTTTTAAAACCGAAACGCATTTTCAAATAAAGTAATATTTCTTTACTTTCGAAAAGTGCCCCTCCTCTCCTCTTATAAAAGGCCCCCACCTCTACCTCATTTCACACACTTATCAAGCCTTTGGCTCGGCCAACCCCTGCCCACTTACTCTCTCCACATCCCTATACTTATCCTAGAGGATTCCCTTTGGGAAGAATCCTTCCAAAGGAAGCCTTTAGGCTCAAATCAAAATGGAGTTACACTTTTAAAGGTAATTCATTCTCTCTTGTTCATTTGTTTTATTTTGCTTCTCCAACCCTCTAAACTATTTTTATTTACTTATTTTGTAACAACACCAGTATCTTCAATATACTAGGATGTTGTTATAATATTTATTTGAGCTACACTCTCACACAACTACATCAAATGGTTAAAGAACATACGGTTTCCGTGGATGGCGAAATTCTGCCTCCCGAAACGATGATTGTTCAATACTCATTTAACACCTTCAAGGGTGGCCATTATGATGTCACTATTTTTATATATGATATATAATATGTTTATGTTTTCTTTAAGCTTCTGTATTTTTCATTTTTGGCATACCTTTATGGTTTCCATTATGGGTAAACACGATATCTTCATTTAAGGAAGTGCGGACTACCGCCCCCTAAAAGTGATGTGATTCGTTAATACCATATGTGGGACGTGTAAAGGATGGATTTAAAGTTATTATATATGATGTTATACTGGAATTATAATATACCTCTATATCATTATTATTTCTTCCCATTAAAGTATGAGATAGAAATGAAAGTAGCGTTCATGCGTACGTACGGCTTACCGTCTCCATGAACGGTGCATTTCATTTCTTATCCCCAAATGTAATGTACTATTAAAATTACATGTATATAATGTATATATATAATTAATGATATATCTAAATGATGAATATAATTCTGGAATTAAAATATACATACCTCTCATTTAGTTTTAATTCCACTAATATGACAAAGAAATGAAAGTAGCGTTCATGCGTACGTACGGCTTACCGTCTCCATGAACGGTGCATTTCATTTCTTACCTCTAAATGATTATGTAATATTATAAATACATGTATATTATGGATATATATGATACATATTATATCCAAATCGGGAATTTCATTCTGGATATAAAGAACTTTTGACTACATGAACAACATGTAATTGTAAGAAGTCAACTTTCGACTTAAGAACCAAATATTGACAAAACAAACATTATTAACTTAAATGGTTACATAATGTTTATAACATGGAAATAAGTGATATAAAAAGAATAATGAACTTTAAAAAGGTTCTTAATCAAGTATAAATTAACTCAAGTTTATTATTCAGGACGTTAAAGAACGATCGAGTCAAGTCGGACCCAAGGTAAGGGAACTTCTTAACCCAATTTCCATTCATTGGGTTAATCTCCTACTTTCAAATTATGTCATGATATTATTATGTCTTATTTTGTATTTTTTTTATGTGTACCTATAGTGAATACACATAATAGATCTATTTTATTTTAAAAATGATCTTGTTAAGGGACTTCGTCTCAATCTCCTTTCATTGAGGCATATTTAGTTTTATACACAACTTTCTTTTATACGGTGTATAAACCCTTTGACTTTTACATTTATACAAAAGGAATCTTTTTCTACGAAGCGTTTTACTAAACGACAAAAAGGAATGTTTTTTTTAACGTACGCAGTGACAACAACTTTTTCCGCCGCCGCGAGTATTATTTGGTCTTTGGCTTCCTCAACAAGCCGTAATGTTTTTAAAATAAAATAAATACCATATACTCTTTTATGTATTTTGGTATTGAAAATGGTTTTGATAAATGATTCTATTATGTCAATATATTTATGATATATTGTGATTGAATTGTGGAAATGTTATCATTCCTTTATATTGGTTTTATGTTTTATGATTTTATATTGGTACTTGGACATTTTAACGGGTGGTTACGTTATAAACCATATGACGGGTGGTGCCGTGAATACCAGGACGGGTGGTTACGTTATAACCTCCAATGCATTGGGTATGGAAGTCGGCCGTATGGCTATTCCATTAAGTATGTATGGAAATTGGCCGTATGGCTATTCCATTAAGTGATATGCGTGGAAGTCAACCGTATGGTTATTCCACTTAAGTATGTTTATGTCCCAAGTTACCTTTATATATTCTATGTGTTCTTTATATGGGTTTTATGGTAATCCTTTGTTTACAAAAAGGTAAGTAATGATACTTTATTCAGTGAAGATTTTTTTTACTACTTCATGAAGGTGAAGGTATTACTTTGATATAGTATACATGGTTTACTTGATGTTTGAAAAACTTACAGTTTTCATTCTTTCTGTATCCCTTACTGAGCTTTTTATGCTCACCCCAAGTTTTTCGAAATGTTTTCCACAGGACTTAAAGTGGAATAAGGTCAAGGATGGGATCAAGGGAATTTCATGCTATCTAAAACATGGAATCTAGACATCTTTTTTTTAAGAGTTTTTATTTTATGGAGACTTAGTAGAAGTGTCTACTTTGTAATCTTTTAAGATGTAATAGTTATGTTCTAATTCTCTAAAACTCTAAACCTGAAAAGATTCTCAATGTGAATTATTAATTTAATTCAATATTAAGTAAGGTTTAAGGATGGGGCCTTATAGTTGGTATCAAAGGACGGTTTAGACAACTTTAGGAGTTAGAAAAGTGTTAAATTATAATATGATTGAAATGATATAGCATTTACGGATTACCATGTTGCTTCGCCTAAAATATTTCTGTGTTCAGAATGGTTTTCCGCAGAGGAAACAAAGCAGCTATGTTGGGACGACATCAGGAGGAAGATAACCTTCCCAATCAGCAACCTGAGATGGTCGGAATCGGAACTGAACAGTTTGTTGCAGTGATGACACAGTTGACTCAGGCTATAAATGGTGGTGGTATCCATGCACGAGATCAGCCAGATCAACCGCAGAGGAACATGTCAGTGGTGGAACATTTCATGAGGCAACATCCCCCATCATTCAGAGGATCATCTGACCCTGTGCAAGCTAAAGGGTGGATTAAATCACTGGAGAATATTTTTGATGTCATGGGGTGTTCATAACATCAAAAGGTTAGTCTTTTTGTTTACCATTTTGAAGGTGAAGCTGATCAGTGGTGGTCGATGGTGAAAAATATAAGGGATAGTGATGAGATTGAGGATCTTCACTGGGACGAATTCAAAGGTATGTTTCTTGAGAAATATTTTCCTAAGGTGGTTCATCTTAGGATGGAAAAAAAGTTCCTAGAATTGAGGCAGGGGGATGATTCAGTGGCTACTTATGAAGAAAAGTTCACTCGATTGGCAAGGTATGCTCCAAACTTCATACGAGATCTTGATAGTAAAATAAACCGTTTTTACTCAGGGTTAAAGCCAAAGTATCGAAGGGATTTAGCTTCTCGTGAGTTTAAAAGTTATGAAAAACTTGTTCGATGTACGGAGAAGGTGGAAATGGAGTTTGCCGATGATCAGGTGTTCTATGACAAACAAAAGAATAAGAGATCTAGTTGGCAAGAAAAGGGGAAGAATTCATCAAAGAAGCAAGGAGGTAAGAAGACCAAATATCCATCCTGTGAGAAGTGTGGTAAAATGCATCCTGGAGAATGTTTATCCAAGTATGGTAAGTGCTTTCGGTGTGGTAAGTCTGGTCATATTGCTCGTAACTGTAAGGAAGATGATCAAGCAGGAAATGAAAAGCCAACGGTAAGATGTTTTAAGTGTAATGAAATGGGTCATTATGCAAACGAGTGTCCAACGAAGAACTCAACTGGGGGAATGAAGCCAGACTACAAGCAGAAAGGGGTGGTGAAATCCTTTGCAACAACTTCAGCAGATGTTGGGCCATCGAATGAAGTGGTATCAGCTCCAGGGAGCTCAGTTTTTTCGAAGATTGACTTGAGGTCGGGGTACCATCAGTTGAAAGTAAAAGAAGCAGACATTCCGAAGACTGCGTTCCGTACTAGATATGGCCATTATGAATTTGTAGTTATGCCTTTTGGGTTAACCAATGCACCTGCTGTATTCATGGACCTTATGAATAAAATTTTCCATGAGTTCTTGGATAAGTTTGTGTTTGTGTTTTGAGGTTTGTGAAGAGGTTATGTGTGCCTTGTGATTCACAGTTGAAGAATGAGTTGTTTTTTCATCCTGGAAGTACTAAGATGTACAGAGGTCTGCGGGAGTATTACTGGTGGGATGGAATGAAAAGAGACATTGCTGATTTTACTGTGAAGTGTTTGACATGTCAACAGGTTAAAGTAGAGCAGCAGTTACCGAAAGGGATACTTTAGCCTTTACCAGTGCCAGAGTGGAAATGGGAAAACATATCCATGGACTTTGTTGTGGGATTACCGAGGACATCTCGAGGTAATAATGCAATCTGGGTTATTGTTGATCGCTTGACCAAATCTGCTCATTTCCTTTCTATACGAGATACTTTCTCTCTATATCAACTTTCCTGTTTGTTTCTTAAAGAGATAGTCAGGTTACATGGAGTTTCTCTCTACATTGTATTGGATCGTGAACCCAGGTTTACTTCTAACTTTTGGAAAGGCCTTCAGAAGTTGTTGGGTACTGAATTAAAATTTTAGTACAGCTTTTCATCCTCAATCAGATGGGCAGTCAGAACGAACAATCCAGACGTTGGAGGATATGCTACGAGCTTGTTCTATGGATTATCAGGGAAGTTGGGACCAACATCTTTCTTTGGTTGAGTTTTCTTATAATAACATTTTTCATTCCAGTATACAGATGGAACCATTTTAGGCATTATATGGGAAGCGGTGTCGAACTCCAGCTTTCTGGGATGAAGTTGGTGAAAGGAAGTTGATGGGACGAGAATTGGTAGAAGAGTTGGCAGAAAAAGTTCAGCTGATTCAGAAGCACATGAGAACAGCTCAGAGCAGGCAGAAGAGTTATGCGGATAACCGGAGGAAGGATCTATCTTTCGAGGTAGGTGATCATGTTTTTCTCAAGGTTTCTCCTTGGAAAAGTGTGATGAGATTTGGTAAGAAAGGAAAGTTGAGTCCAAGGTTCGTTGGACCATACGAAATTCTGGAGAGAGTTGGATCAGTTGCATACCGAGTGACTTTACCTCCGAGTTTATCTCAGGTACACAATGTTTTTTATGTTTCAATGTTGAGGAAGTATATGCCAGATCTATCTCATGTTTTGAGTCCAGAGGTAGTTTAGCTGGAAGAGAACCTATCTTATGAAGAAAAACCAGTCCAGATTCTTGACCACAGGGAGCAAGTGTTACGGAATAAGGTGATTCATCAGGTAAAGGTTTTGTGGGAAAACCCATGTGATTTAAGAGGCAACGTGGGAATCTGAAAATGCTATGAGGGATAAATACCCCCACTTATTTTGATAAGTGAATAAAATTGCGAGGACGCAATTCCCAAAAGGGGGGAAGGATGTAACATCCCAGGTAAATAAAGAATAAAGAATTTTCATATTTATTTATATTTACGAATTAAATATTAATTTTATTTTAAAGGGGTTGCTATGTTCGATAGCGTACCCGATACGCAACGATGAGTTTCTTTGAAACTTACGTAGCACACTAGTAATAAAATAATATTATTTTAAATGTTAGTTAACAAGTAGCCGTTGTACTGGCGGGAATGGATAGAAATAACTAAAATATGATTAGATATGTTTTTAAATGTTTATACATTTACCCAATAAAAGATAAAAGCTTAAAATACGGAAAGAGTTCAATTTTACGGGCATATATACTCTAATTTTCACTAAAGGTTCACTTATCACCTTTTAATGGTGAACCGTCATTAAATATAGTTTTGATCACTCTTATACTTTATTTTGGACCAAATATAACTCTTCTTTAGAATCGGGACATCAAAATTTACTTTGTGTAAATTTTTGGTACCTTTCTGATAAAGTTCATTTTTTTTAATGAATAGTGTAAAGTGTTGTATTTTAATTCAAAACCTCTTTTTAATCTAATTTTTAATGTGATTAGATTATCTTTTGAATTGGTTTTAAAGTGAAATTAGAAAATATTTTTACCATTAAATCCAATAGTGGTCGTTGGAATTAATTTCACATTGAAATCGGACTTAAACTAGTGTCAATCTTTTGATACTTATTGTTTCATAAAAACACGCTATTTGCTCTGACAGCGGGAATTAATTATTAAATTAATTAATGTGACTTATATGTTTTGAATTTTGTAAAATAGACTTCATTTTTGAATTCGTAATATCAAATATAGCGTAGGGTGAATTTTTGGTAATTTTCTGAAAAACTTCAATTTTTGATGAATAGTGAAACCACTAAGTGGTAATCAAGCAAACTGATTTTTCAGTTAAATGAAAGTTTACCACTAATGTGTGTTGAATTTTGAAAATCTGACATACATGGTTGTCATTAAGAAGTAAAATGTGGTTCAATGAGATTAAAATAATTTTTTTGGTGAATAGTAACTTTTTTTCATTAATCGCGATTAGAGGTAATTAGTATAGTTTAAGGTAAAAATGGTCTTATAAAAATGTGAAAACACCATGAAACTTGTCCTACACCTATTGGGTGAGTCATGGCCGACCAAGACAAGCCATGGGCCAACTTGGGGACCCCATGGAGCCACTTTAGTTGGAAAATGACATTAATATATTTTTATTTAATGTTAAAATTAAATTGACACAAACATGAGTTGTTTTACTAAAACAATTTTTAAGTAGGGTTACACAGGTCCAAATTTTGATTATAAATAGTCATTGGAAAGATAAAAATATTTTCTACATCATAGTATTTTTTTTATAATTTTTATACATTAAATAAATTAAATTATTTATGACATAATAATGATGCAGTGATGGCATCATTATTTGACGATTTAAATAAAATGGAAAGATAATGTAAAATCTATGAACTACACATGTCCAAAACCAATTGGATGAGTGGATTTCGAACCCTTATCACCTTATCCACGAATTATATCAATGTGGGACCTTTTAAAACCGAAAAACTTTTTCAAATAAAGTAATATTTCTTTACTTTCCAAAAGTGCCCCTCCTCTCCTCTTATAAAAGGCCCCCACCTCTACCTCATTTCACACACTTGTCAAGCCTTTGGCTCGGCCAAACCCTGCCCAATTACTCTCTCCACATCCCTATCCTTATCCTAGAGGATTCCATTTGGGCAGAATCCTTTCAAAGGAAGCCTTTAGGCTCAAATCAAAAGGGAGTTACACTTTTAAAGGTAATTCATTCTCTCTTGTTCATTTGTTTTATTTTGCTTCTCCAACCCTCTAAACTCTTTTTATTTACTTCTTTTGTAACAACACCAGTATCTTCAATATACTAGGATGTTTTTATAATATTTATTTGAGCTACACTCTCACACAACTACATCAAATGGTTAAAGAACATACGGTTTCCGTGGATGGCGAAATTCTGCCTCCCGAAACGATGATTGTTCAATACTCATTTAACACACCTTCAAGGGTGGCCATTATGATGTCACTATTTTTATATATGATATATAATATGTTTATGTTTTCTTTAAGCTTCTGTATTTTTCATTTTTGGCATACCTTTATGGTTTCCATTATGGGTAAACACGATATCTTCATTTAAGGAAGTGCGGACTACCGCCCCCTAAAAGTGATGTGATTCGTTAATGCCATATGTGGGAAGTGTAAAGGATGGATTTAAAGTTATTATATATGATGTTATACTGGAATTATAATATACCTCTATATCATTATTATTTCTTTCCATTAAAGTATGAGATAGAAATGAAAGTAGCGTTCATGCGTACGTACGGCTTACCGTCTCCATGAACGGTGCATTTCATTTCTTATCCCCAAATGTAATGTACTATTAAAATTACATGTATATAATGTATATATATAATTAATGATATATCTAAATGATGAATATAATTCTGGAATTAAAATATACATACCTCTCATTTAGTTTTAATTCAACTAATATGACAAAGAAATGAAAGTAGCGTTCATGCGTACGTACGGCTTACCGTCTCCATGAACGGTGCATTTCATTTCTTACCTCTAAATGATTATGTAATATTATAAATACATGTATATGCTGGATATATATGATACATATTATATCCAAATCGGGAATTTCATTCTGGATATAAAGAACTTTTGACTACATGAACAACATGTAATTGTAAGAAGTCAACTTTCGACTTAAGAACCAAATATTGACAAAACAAACATTATTAACTTAAATGGTTACATAATGTTTATAACATGGAAATAAGTGATATAAAAAGAATAATGAACTTTAAAAAGGATCTTAATCAAGTATAAATTAACTCAAGTTTATTATTCAGGACGTTAAAGAACGATCGAGTCAAGTCGGACCCAAGGTAAGGGAACTTCTTAACCCAATTTCCATTCATTGGGTTAATCTCCTACTTTCAAATTATGTCATGATATTATTATGTCTTATTTTGTATTTTTTTTATGTGTACCTATAGTGAATACAAATAATAGATCTATTTTATTTTAAAAATGATCTTGTTAAGGGACTTCGTCTCAATCTCCTTTCATTGAGGCATATTTCGTTTTATACACAACTTTCTTTTATACGGTGTATAAACCCTTTGACTTTTACTTTTATACAAAAAGAATCTTTTTCTACGAAGCATTTTACTAAACGACAAAAAGGAATGTTTTTTTAACGTACGCAGTGACAACGACTTTTTCCGCCGCCGCGAGTATTATTTGGTCTTTGGCTTCCCCAACAAGCTGTAATGTTTTTAAAATAAAATAAATACCATATACTTTTTTATGTATTTTGGTATTGAAAATGGTTTTGATAAATGATTCTATTATATCAATATATTTATGATATATTGTGATTGAATTGTGGAAATGTTATCATTCCTTTATATTGGTTTTATGTTTTATGATTTTATATTGGTACTTGGACATTTTAACGGGTGGTTACGTTATAAACCATATGACGGGTGGTGCCATGAATACCAGGACGGGTGGTTACGTTATAACCTCCAATGCATTGGGTATGGAAGTCGGCCGTATGGCTATTCCATTAAGTATGTATGGAAATTGGCCGTATGGCTATTCCATTAAGTGATATGTGTGGAAGTAAACCGTATGGTTATTCCACTTAAGTATGTTTATGTCCCAAGTTACCTTTATATATTCTATGTGTTCTTTATATGGGTTTTATGGTAATACTTTGTTTAGAAAAAGGTAAGTAATGATACTTTATTCAGTGAAGATTTTTTTTACTACTTCATGAAGGTGAAGGTATTACTTTGATATAGTATACATGGTTTACTTGATGTTTGAAAAACTAAAAGTTTTCATTCTTTCTGTATCCCTTACTGAGCTTTTTATGCTCACCCCAAGTTTTTCGAAATGTTTTCCACATGACTTAAAGTGGAATAAGGTCAAGGATGGGATCAAGGGAATTTCATGCTATCTAAAACATGGAATCTAGACATATTTTTTTAAGAGTTTTTATTTTATGGAGACTTAGTAGAAGTGTCTACTTTGTAATATTTTAAGATGTAATAGTTATGTTATAGTTCTCTAAAACTCTAAACCCGAAAAGATCCTCAATGTGAATTATTCATTTAATTCAATATTAAGTAAGGTTTAAGGCTGGGGCCTTATAGTTGGTATCAAAGGACGGTTTAGACAACTTTAGGAGTTAGAAAAGTGTTAAATTATAATATGATTGAAATGATATAGCATTTACGGATTACCATGTTGCTTCGCCTAAGATATTTCTGTGTTCAGAATGGTTTTCCGCAGAGGAAACAAAGCAGCTATGTTGGGACGACATCAGGAGGAAGATAACCTTCCAAATCAGCAACCTGAGATGGTCGGAATCGGAACTGAACAGTTTGTTGCAGTGATGGCACAGTTGACTCAGGCTATAAATGGTGGTGGTATCCATGCATGAGATCATCCAGATCAACCGCAGAGGAACATGTCAGTGGTGGAACATTTCATGAGGCAACATCCCCCATCATTCAGAGGATCATCTGACCCTGTGCAAGCTGAAGGGTGGATTAAAGCACTGGAGAAGATTTTTGATGTCATGGGGTGTTCAGAACATCAAAAGGTTAGTCTTGCTGTTTACCGTTTTGAAGGTGAAGCTGATCAGTGGTGGTCGATGGTGAAAAATATAAGGGATAGTGATGAGATTGAGGATCTTCACTGGGATGAATTCAAAGGTATGTTTCTTGAGAAATATTTTCCTAAGGTGGTTCGTCTTAGGATGGAAAAACAGTTCCTAGAATTGAGGCAGGAGGATGATTCAGTGGCTACTTATGAAGAAAAGTTCACTCGATTGGCAAGGTATGCTCCAAACTTCATACGAGATCTTGATAGTAAAATAAACCGTTTTTACTCAGGGTTAAAGCCAAAGTATCGAAGGGATTTAGCTTCTCATGAGTTCAAAAGTTATGAAAAACTTGTTCGATGTACGGAGAAGGTGGAAATGGAGTTTGCCGATGATCAGGTGTTCTATGAAAAACAACAGAATAAGAGATCTAGTTGGCAGGAAAAGGGGAAGAATTCATCAAAGAAGCAAGGAGGTAAGAAAACCAAATATCCATCCTGTGAGAAGTGTGGTAAAATGCATCCTGGAGAATGTTTATCCAAGTCTGGTAAGTGCTTTCGGTGTGGTAAGTTTGGTCATATTGCTCGTAACTGTAAGGAAGATGATCAAGCAGGAAATGAAAATCCAACGGTAAGATGTTTTAAGTGTAATGAAATGGGTCATTATGAAAACGAGTGTCCAACGAAGAACTCAACTGGGGGAATGCAGTGAGACTACAAGCAGAAAGGGGTGGTGAAATCCTTTGCAACAACTTCAGCAGATGTTGGGCCATCGAATGAAGTGGTATCAGCTCCAGGGAGCTCAGTTTATTTCGAAGATTGACTTGAGGTCGGGGTACCATCAATTGAAAGTAAAAGAATCAGACGTTCCGAAGACTGCGTTCCGTACTAGATATGACCATTATGAATTTGTAGTTATGCCTTTTGGGTTAACCAATGCACCTGCTGTATTCATGGACCTTATGAATAAAATTTTCCATGAGTTCTTGGATAAGTTTGTGATTGTGTTTTGAGGTTTGTGAAGAGGTTATGTGTGCCTTGTGATTCACAGTTGAAGAATGAGTTGTTTTTTCATCCTGGCAGTACTAAGATGTACAGAGGTCTGCAGGAGTATTACTGGTGGGATGGAATGAAAAGAGACATTGCTGATTTTACTGTGAAGTGTTTGACATGTCAACAGGTTAAAGCAGAGCACCAGTTACCAAAAGGGATGCTTCAGCCTTTACCAGTGCCAGAGTGGAAATGGGAAAACATATCCATGGACTTTGTTGTGGGATTACCGAGGACATCTCGAGGTAATAATGCAATCTGGGTTATTGTTGATCGCTTGACCAAATCTGCTCATTTCCTTTCTATACGAGATACTTTCTCTCTAGATCAACTTTCCCGTCTGTATCTTAAAGAGATAGTCAGGTTACATGGAGTTCCTCTCTCCATTGTATTGGATCGTGAACCCAGGTTTACTTCTAACTTTTGGAAAGGCCTTCAGAAGTCGTTGGGTACTGAATTAAAAGTTTAGTACAGCTTTTCATCCTCAATCAGATGGGCAGTCAGAACGAACAATCCAGACATCGGAGGATATGCTACGAGCTTGTTCTATGGATTATCAGGGAAGTTGGGACCAACATCTTTCTTTGGTTGAGTTTTCTTATAATAACAGTTTTCATTCCAGTATACAGATGGCACCAATTTAGGCATTATATGGGAAGCGGTGTCAAACTCCAGCTTTCTGGGATGAAGTTGGTGAAAGGAAGTTGATGGGACGAGAATTGGTAGAAGAGTTGGCAGAAAAAGTTCAGCTGATTCAGAAGCACATGAGAACATCTCAGAGCAGGCAGAAGAGTTATGCGGATAACCGGAGGAAGGATCTATCTTTCGAGGTAGGTGATCATGTTTTTCTCAAGGTTTCTCCTTGGAAAATTGTGATGAGATTTGGTAAGAAAGGAAAGTTGAGTCCAAGGTTTGTTGGACCATACGAAATTCTGGAGAGAGTTGGATCAGTTGCATACCGAGTGGCTTTACCTCCGAGTTTATCTCAGGTACACAATGTTTTTCATGTTTCAATGTTGAGGAAGTATATGCCAGATCTATCTCATGTTTTGAGTCCAGAGGTAGTTTAGCTGGAAGAGAACCTATCTTATGAAGAACAACCAGTCCAGATTCTTGACCACAGGGAGCAAGTGTTACAGAATAAGGTGATTCATCAGGTAAAGGTTTTGTGGGAAAACCCATGTGATTTAAGAGGCAACGTGGGAATCTGAAAATGCTATGAGGGATAAATACCCCCACTTATTTTGATAAGTGAATAAAATTGCAAGGACGCAATTCCCAAAAGGGGGGAAGGGTGTAACATCCCAGGTAAATAAAGAATAAAGAATTTTAATATTTATTAATATTTACGAATTAAATATTAATTTTATTTTAAAGGGGTTTCTATGTTCGATAGCGTACCCGATACGCAACGATGAGTTTCTTTGAAACTTACGTAGCACACTAGTAATAAAATAATATTATTTTAAATGTTAGTTAACAAGTAGCCGTTGTACTGGCGAGAATGGATAGAAATAACTAAAATATGATTAGATATGTTTTTAAATGTTTATACATTTACCCAATAAAAGATAAAAGCTTAAAATACGGAAAGAGTTCAATTTTACGGGCATATATACTCTAATTTTCACTAAAGGTTCACTTATCACCTTTTAATGGTGAACCGTCATTAAATATAGTTTTGATCACTCTTATACTTTATTTTGGACCAAATATAACTCTTCTATAGAATCGGGACATCAAAATTTACTTTGTGTAAATTTTTGGTACCTTTCTGATAAAGTTCATTTTTTTAATGAATAGTGTAAAGTGTTGTATTTTAATTCAAAACCTCTTTTTAATATAATTTTTAATGTGATTATATTATCTTTTGAATTGGTTTTAAAGTGAAATTAGAAAATATTTTTACCATTAAATCCAATAGTGGTCGTTGGAATTAATTTCACATTGAAATCGGACTTAAACTAGTGTCAATCTTTTGATACTTATTGTTTCATAAAAACACGCTATTTGCTCTGACAGCGAGAATTAATTATTAAATTAATTAATGTGACTTATATGTTTTGAATTTTTTAAAATAGACTTCATTTTTGAATTCGTAATATCAAATATAGCGTAGGGTGAATTTTTGGTAATTTTCTGAAAAACTTCAATTTTTGATGAATAGTGAAACCACTAAGTGGTAATCAAGCAAACTGATTTTTCAGTTAAATGAAAGTTTACCACTAATGTGTATTGAATTTTGAAAATCCGACATACATGGTTGTCATTAAGAAGTAAAATGTGGTTCAATGAGATTAAAATAAATTTTTTGGTGAATAGTAACTTTTTTTCATTAATCGCGATTAGAGGTAATTAGTGTAGTTTAAGGTAAAAATGGTATTATAAGAATGTGAAAACACCATGACACTTGTCCTACACCTATTGGGTGAGTCATGGACGACAAAGACAAGCCATGGGCCAACTTGGGGACCCCATGGAGCCACTTTAGTTGGAAAATGACATTAATATATTTTTATTTAATGTTAAAATTAAATTGACACAAACATGAGTTGTTTTACTAAAACAATTTTTAAGTAGGGTTTCACAGGTCCCAATTTTGATTATAAATAATCATTGGAAAGATAAAAAGATTTTCTACATCATAGTATTTTTTTTACAATTTTTAGACGTTAAATAAATTAAATTATTTATGACATAATAATGATGCAGCGATGACATCATTATTTGACGATTTAAATAAAATGGAAAGATAATGTAAAATCTATGAACTACACATGTCCAAAACCAATTGGATGAGTGGATTTCGAACCCTTATCACCTTATCCACGAATTATATCAATGTGGGACCTTTTAAAACCGAAACACATTTTCAAATAAAGTAATATTTCTTTACTTTCCAAAAGTGCCCCTCCTCTCCTCTTATAAAAGGCCCCCACCTCTACCTCATTTCACACACTTCTCAAGCCTTTGGCTCGGCCAACCCCTGCCCAATTACTCTCTCCACATCCCTATACTTATCCTAGAGGATTCCCTTTGGGCAGAATCCTTTCAAAGGAAGCCTTTAGGCTCCAATCAAAAGGGAGTTACACTTTTAAAGGTAATTCATTCTCTCTTGTTCATTTGTTTTATTTTGCTTCTCCAACCCTCTAAACTCTTTTTATTTACTTCTTTTGTAACAACACCAGTATCTTCAATATACTAGGATGTTGTTATAATATTTATTTGAGCTACACTCTCACACAACTACATTAAATGGTTAAAGAACATACGGTTTCCGTGGATGGCGAAATTCTGCCTCCCGAAACGATGATTGTTCAATACTCATTTAACACCTTCAAGGGTGGCCATTATGATGTCACTATTTTTATATATGATATATAATATGTTTATGTTTTCTTTAAGCTTCTGTATTTTTCATTTTTGGCATACCTTTATGGTTTCCATTATGGGTAAACACGATATCTTCATTTAAGGAAGTGCGGACTACCGCCCCCTAAAAGTGATGTGATTCGTTAATGCCATATGTGGGATGTGTAAAGGATGGATTTAAAGTTATTATATATGATGTTATACTGGAATTATAATATACCTCTATATCATTATTATTTCTTTCCATTAAAGTATGAGATAGAAATGAAAGTAGCGTTCGTGCGTACGTACGACTTACCGTCTCCATGAACGGTGCATTTCATTTCTTATCCCCAAATGTAATGTACTATTAAAATTACATGTATATAATGTATATATATAATTAAGGATATATCTAAATGATGAATATAATTCTGGAATTAAAATATACATACCTCTCATTTAGTTTTAATTCCACTAATATGACAAAGAAATGAAAGTAGCGTTCATGC
Source organism: Viscum album (assembly GCA_963277665.1). Lineage (NCBI taxonomy): Eukaryota > Viridiplantae > Streptophyta > Magnoliopsida > Santalales > Viscaceae > Viscum > Viscum album. Next base: position 284,520,713 of record OY728143.1, on the reverse strand, counting down.
GTACGTACGACTTACCGTCTCCATGAACGGTGCATTTCATTTCTTACCTCTAAATGATTATGTAATATTATAAATACATGTATATGCTGGATATATATGATACATATTATATCCAAATCGGGAATTTCATTCTGGATATAAAGAACTTTTGACTACATGAACAACATGTAATTGTAAGAAGTCAACTTTCGACTTAAGAACCAAATATTGACAAAACAAACATTATTAACTTAAATGGTTACATAATGTTTATAACATGGAAATAAGTGATATAAAAAGAATAATGAACTTTAAAAAGGTTCTTAATCAAGTATAAATTAACTCAAGTTTATTATTCAGGACGTTAAAGAACGATCGAGTCAAGTCGGACCCAAGGTAAGGGAACTTCTTAACCCAATTTCCATTCTTTGGGTTAATCTCCTACTTTCAAATTATGTCATGATATTATTATGTCTTATTTTGTATTTTTTTATGTGTACCTATAGTGAATACACATAATAGATCTATTTTATTTTAAAAATGATCTTGTTAAGGGACTTCGTCTCAATCTCCTTTCATTGAGGCATATTTCGTTTTATACACAACTTTCTTTTATACGGTGTATAAACCCTTTGACTTTTACTTTTATACAAAAGGAATCTTTTTCTACAAAGCGTTTTACTAAACGACAAAAAGGAATGTTTTTTTTAACGTACGCGGTGACAACGACTTTTTCCGCCGCCGCGAGTATGATTTGGTCTTTGGCTTCCCCAACAAGCTGTAATGTTTTTAAAATAAAATAAATACCATATACTTTTTTATGTATTTTGGTATTGAAAATGGTTTTGATAAATGATTCTATTATATCAATATATTTATGATATATTGTGATTGAATTGTGGAAATGTTATCATTCCTTTATATTGGTTTTATGTTTTATGATTTTATATTGGTACTTGGACATTTTAACGGGTGGTTACGTTATAAACCATATGACGGGTGGTGCCGTGAATACCAGGACGGGTGGTTACGTTATAACCTCCAATGCATTGGGTATGGAAGTCGGCCGTATGGCTATTCCATTAAGTATGTATGGAAATTGGCCGTATGGCTATTCCATTAAGTGATATGTGTGGAAGTAAACCGTATGGTTATTCCACTTAAGTATGTTTATGTCCCAAGTTACCTTTATATATTCTATGTGTTCTTTATATGGGTTTTATGGTAATACTTTGTTTACAAAAAGGTAAGTAATGATACTTTATTCAGTGAAGATTTTTTTTACTACTTCATGAAGGTGAAGGTATTAATTTGATATAGTATACATGGTTTACTTGATGTTTGAAAAACTAACAGTTTTCATTCTTTCTGTATCCCTTACTGAGCTTTTTATGCTCACCCCAAGTTTTTCGAAATGTTTTCCACATGACTTAAAGTGGAATAAGGTCAAGGATGGGATCAAGGGAATTTCATGCTATCTAAAACATGGAATCTAGACATATTTTTTTTAAGAGTTTTTATTTTATGGAGACTTAGTAGAAGTGTCTACTTTTTAATATTTTAAGATGTAATAGTTATGTTCTAGTTCTCTAAAACTCTAAACCCGAAAAGATCCTCAATGTGAATTATTCATTTAATTCAATATTAAGTAAGGTTTAAGGCTGGGGCCTTATAGTTGGTATCAAAGGACGGTTTAGACAACTTTAGGAGTTAGAAAAGTGTTAAATTATAATATGATTGAAATGATATAGCATTTACGGATTACCATGTTGCTTCGCCTAAGATATTTCTGTGTTCAGAATGGTTTTCCGCAGAGGAAACAAAGCAGCTATGTTGGGACGACATCAGGAGGAAGATAACCTTCCAAATCAGCAACCTGAGATGGTCGGAATCGGAACTGAACAGTTTGTTGCAGTGATGGCACAGTTGACTCAGGCTATAAATGGTGGTGGTATCCATGCATGAGATCAGCCAGATCAACCGCAGAGGAACATGTCAGTGGTGGAACATTTCATGAGGCAACATCCCCCATCATTCAGAGGATCATCTGACCCTGTGCAAGCTGAAGGGTGGATTAAAGCACTGGAGAAGATTTTTGATGTCATGGGGTGTTCAGAACATCAAAAGGTTAGTCTTGCTGTTTACCGTTTTGAAGGTGAAGCTGATCAGTGGTGGTCGATGGTGAAAAATATAAGGGATAGTGATGAGATTGAGGATCTTCACTGGGATGAATTCAAAGGTATGTTTCTTGAGAAATATTTTCCTAAGGTGGTTCGTCTTAGGATGGAAAAACAGTTCCTAGAATTGAGGCAGGAGGATGATTCAGTGGCTACTTATGAAGAAAAGTTCACTCGATTGGCAAGGTATGCTCCAAACTTCATACGAGATCTTGATAGTAAAATAAACCGTTTTTACTCAGGGTTAAAGCCAAAGTATCGAAGGGATTTAGCTTCTCGTGAGTTCAAAAGTTATGAAAAACTTGTTCGATGTACGGAGAAGGTGGAAATGGAGTTTGCCGATGATCAGGTGTTCTATAAAAAACAACAGAATAAGAGATCTAGTTGGCAGGAAAAGGGGAAGAATTCATCAAAGAAGCAAGGAGGTAAGAAAACCAAATATCCATCCTGTGAGAAGTGTGGTAAAATGCATCCTGGAGAATGTTTATCCAAGTCTGGTAAGTGCTTTCGGTGTGGTAAGTCTGGTCATATTGCTCGTAACTGTAAGGAAGATGATCAAGCAGGAAATGAAAATCCAACGGTAAGATGTTTTAAGTGTAATGAAATGGGTCATTATGCAAGCGAGTGTCCAACGAAGAACTCAACTGGGGGAATGCAGCGAGACTACAAGCAGAAAGGGGTGGTGAAATCCTTTGCAACAACTTCAGCAGATGTTGGGCCATCGAATGAAGTGGTATCAGCTCCAGGGATCTCAGTTTATTTCGAAGATTGACTTGAGGTCGGGGTACCATCAGTTGAAAGTAAAAGAATCAGACGTTCCGAAGACTGCGTTCCGTACTAGATATGACCATTATGAATTTGTAGTTATGCCTTTTGGGTTAACCAATGCACCTGCTGTATTCATGGACCTTATGAATAAAATTTTCCATGAGTTCTTGGATAAGTTTGTGATTGTGTTTTGAGGTTTGTGAAGAGGTTATGTGTGCCTTGTGATTCACAGTTGAAGAATGAGTTGTTTTTTCATCCTGGCAGTACTAAGATGTACAGAGGTCTGCAGGAGTATTACTGGTGGGATGGAATGAAAAGAGACATTGCTGATTTTACTGTGAAGTGTTTGACATGTCAACAGGTTAAAGCAGAGCAGCAGTTACCGAAAGGGATGCTTCAGCCTTTACCAGTGCCAGAGTGGAAATGGGAAAACATATCCATGGACTTTGTTGTGGGATTACCGAGGACATCTCGAGGTAATAATGCAATCTGGGTTATTGTTGATCGCTTGACCAAATCTGCTCATTTCCTTTCTATACGAGATACTTTCTCTCTAGATCAACTTTCCCGTCTGTATCTTAAAGAGATAGTCAGGTTACATGGAGTTCCTCTCTCCATTGTATTGGATCGTGAACCCAGGTTTACTTCTAACTTTTGGAAAGGCCTTCAGAAGTCGTTGGGTACTGAATTAAAAGTTTAGTACAGCTTTTCATCCTCAATCAGATGGGCAGTCAGAACGAACAATCCAGACATCGGAGGATATGCTACGAGCTTGTTCTATGGATTATCAGGGAAGTTGGGACCAACATCTTTCTTTGGTTGAGTTTTCTTATAATAACAGTTTTCATTCCAGTATACAGATGGCACCAATTTAGGCATTATATGGGAAGCGGTGTAAAACTCCAGCTTTCTGGGATGAAGTTGGTGAAAGGAAGTTGATGGGACGAGAATTGGTAGAAGAGTTGGCAGAAAAAGTTCAGCTGATTCAGAAGCACATGAGAACAGCTCAGAGCAGGCAGAAGAGTTATGCGGATAACCGGAGGAAGGATCTATCTTTCGAGGTAGGTGATCATGTTTTTCTCAAGGTTTCTCCTTGGAAAATTGTGATGAGATTTGGTAAGAAAGGAAAGTTGAGTCCAAGGTTTGTTGGACCATACGAAATTCTGGAGAGAGTTGGATCAGTTGCATACCGAGTGGCTTTACCTCCGAGTTTATCTCAGGTACACAATGTTTTTCATGTTTCAATGTTGAGGAAGTATATGCCAGATCTATCTCATGTTTTGAGTCCAGAGGTAGTTTAGCTGGAAGAGAACCTATCTTATGAAGAACAACCAGTCCAGATTCTTGACCACAGGGAGCAAGTGTTACAGAATAAGGTGATTCATCAGGTAAAGGTTTTGTGGGAAAACCCATGTGATTTAAGAGGCAACGTGGGAATCTGAAAATGCTATGAGGGATAAATACCCCCACTTATTTTGATAAGTGAATAAAATTGCAAGGACGCAATTCCCAAAAGGGGGGAAGGGTGTAACATCCCAGGTAAATAAAGAATAAAGAATTTTAATATTTATTAATATTTACGAATTAAATATTAATTTTATTTTAAAGGGGTTGCTATGTTCGATAGCGTACCCGATACGCAACGATGAGTTTCTTTGAAACTTACGTAGCACACTAGTAATAAAATAATATTATTTTAAATTTTAGTTAACAAGTAGCCGTTGTACTGGCGGGAATGGATAGAAATAACTAAAATATGATTAGATATGTTTTTAAATGTTTATACATTTACCCAATAAAAGATAAAAGCTTAAAATACGGAAAGAGTTCAATTTTACGGGCATATATACTCTAATTTTCACTAAAGGTTCACTTATCACCTTTTAATGGTGAACCGTCATTAAATATAGTTTTGATCACTCTTATACTTTATTTTGGACCAAATATAACTCTTCTATAGAATCGGGACATCAAAATTTACTTTGTGTAAATTTTTGGTACCTTTCTGATAAAGTTCATTTTTTTTAATGAATAGTGTAAAGTGTTGTATTTTAATTCAAAACCTATTTTTAATATAATTTTTAATGTGATTATATTATCTTTTGAATTGGTTTTAAAGTGAAATTAGAAAATATTTTTACCATTAAATCCAATAGTGGTCGTTGGAATTAATTTCACATTGAAATCGGACTTAAACTAGTGTCAATCTTTTGATACTTATTGTTTCATAAAAACACGCTATTTGCTCTGACAGTGGGAATTAATTATTAAATTAATTAATGTGACTTATATGTTTTGAATTTTTTAAAATAGACTTCATTTTTGAATTCGTAATATCAAATATAGCGTAGGGTGAATTTTTGGTAATTTTCTGAAAAACTTCAATTTTTGATGAATAGTGAAACCACTAAGTGGTAATCAAGCAAACTGATTTTTCAGTTAAATGAAAGTTTACCACTAATGTGTATTGAATTTTGAAAATCCGACATACATGGTTGTCATTAAGAAGTAAAATGTGGTTCAATGAGATTAAAATAAATTTTTTGGTGAATAGTAACTTTTTTTCATTAATCGCGATTAGAGGTAATTAGTGTAGTTTAAGGTAAAAATGGTATTATAAGAATGTGAAAACACCATGACACTTGTCCTACACCTATTGGGTGAGTGATGGACGACAAAGACAAGCCATGGACCAACTTGGGGACCCCATGGAGCCACTTTAGTTGGAAAATGACATTAATATATTTTTATTTAATGTTAAAATTAAATTGACACAAACATGAGTTGTTTTACTAAAACAATTTTTAAGTAGGGTTTCACAGGTCCCAATTTTGATTATAAATAGTCATTGGAAAGATAAAAAGATTTTCTACATCATAGTATTTTTTTTTACAATTTTTAGACGTTAAATAAATTAAATTATTTATGACATAATAATGATGCAGCGATGACATCATTATTTGACGATTTAAATAAAATGGAAAGATAATGTAAAATCTATGAACTACACATGTCCAAAACCAATTGGATGAGTTTATTTCGAACCCTTATCACCTTATCCACGAATTATATCAATGTGGGACCTTTTAAAACCGAAACACATTTTCAAATAAAGTAATATTTCTTTACTTTCCAAAAGTGCCCCTCCTCTCCTCTTATAAAAGGCCCCCACCTCTACCTCATTTCACACACTTCTCAAGACTTTGGCTCGGCCAACCCCTGCCCAATTACTCTCTCCACATCCCTATACTTATCCTAGAGGATTCCCTTTGGGCAGAATCCTTTCAAAGGAAGCCTTTAGGCTCAAATCAAAAGGGAGTTACACTTTTAAAGGTAATTCATTCTCTCTTGTTCATTTGTTTTATTTTGCTTCTCCAACCCTATAAACTCTTTTTATTTACTTCTTTTGTAACAACACCAGTATCTTCAATATACTAGGATGTTGTTATAATATTTATTTGAGCTACACTCTCACACAACTACATTAAATGGTTAAAGAACATACGGTTTCCGTGGATGGCGAAATTCTGCCTCCCGAAACGATGATTGTTCAATACTCATTTAACACCTTCAAGGGTGGCCATTATGATGTCACTATTTTTATATATGATATATAATATGTTTATGTTTTCTTTAAGCTTCTGTATTTTTCATTTTTGGCATACCTTTATGGTTTCCATTATGGGTAAACACGATATCTTCATTTAAGGAAGTGCGGACTACCGCCCCCTAAAAGTGATGTGATTCGTTAATGCCATATGTGGGATGTGTAAAGGATGGATTTAAAGTTATTATATATGATGTTATACTGGAATTATAATATACCTCTATATCATTATTATTTCTTTCCATTAAAGTATGAGATAGAAATGAAAGTAGCGTTCGTGCGTACGTACGACTTACCGTCTCCATGAACGGTGCATTTCATTTCTTATCCCCAAATGTAATGTACTATTAAAATTACATGTATATAATGTATATATATAATTAAGGATATATCTAAATGATGAATATAATTCTGGAATTAAAATATACATACCTCTCATTTAGTTTTAATTCCACTAATATGACAAAGAAATGAAAGTAGCGTTCATGCGTACGTACGACTTACCGTCTCCATGAACGGTGCATTTCATTTCTTACCTCTAAATGATTATGTAATATTATAAATACATGTATATGCTGGATATATATGATACATATTATATCCAAATCGGGAATTTCATTCTGGATATAAAGAACTTTTGACTACATGAACAACATGTAATTGTAAGAAGTCAACTTTCGACTTAAGAACCAAATATTGACAAAACAAACATTATTAACTTAAATGGTTACATAATGTTTATAACATGGAAATAAGTGATATAAAAAGAATAATGAACTTTAAAAAGGTTCTTAATCAAGTATAAATTAACTCAAGTTTATTATTCAGGACGTTAAAGAACGATCGAGTCAAGTCGGACCCAAGGTAAGGGAACTTCTTAACCCAATTTCCATTCTTTGGGTTAATCTCCTACTTTCAAATTATGTCATGATATTATTATGTATTATTTTGTATTTTTTTATGTGTACCTATAGTGAATACACATAATAGATCTATTTTATTTTAAAAATGATCTTGTTAAGGGACTTCGTCTCAATCTCCTTTCATTGAGGCATATTTCGTTTTATACACAACTTTCTTTTATACGGTGTATAAACCCTTTGACTTTTAATTTTATACAAAAGGAATCTTTTTCTACGAAGCGTTTTACTAAACGACAAAAAGGAATGTTTTTTTAACGTACGCGGTGACAACGACTTTTTCCGCCACCGCGAGTATTATTTGGTCTTTGGCTTCCTCAACAAGCCGTAATGTTTTTAAAATAAAATAAATACCATATACTCTTTTATGTATTTTGGTATTGAAAATGGTTTTGATAAATGATTCTATTATGTCAATATATTTATGATATATTGTGATTGAATTGTGTAAATGTTATCATTCCTTTATATTGGTTTTATGTTTTATGATTCTATATTGGTACTTGGACATTTTAACGGGTGGTTACGTTATAAACCATATGATGGGTGGTGCCGTGAATTCCAGGACGGGTGGTTACGTTATAACCTCCAATGCATTGGGTATGGAAGTCGGACGTATGGCTATTCCATTAAGTATGTATGGAAATTTGCCGTATGGCTATTCCATTAAGTGATATGTGTGGAAGTCAACCGTATGGTTATTCCACTTAAGTATGTTTATGTCCCAAGTTACCTTTATATATTCTATGTGTTCTTTATATGGGTTTTATGGTAATCCTTTGTTTACAAAAAGGTAAGTAATGATACTTTATTCAGTGAAGGTTTTTTTTACTACTTCATGAAGGTGAAGGTATTACTTTGATATAGTATACATGGTTTACTTGATGTTTGAAAAACTAACAGTTTTCATTCTTTCTGTATCCCTTACTGAGCTTTTTATGCTCACCCCAAGTTTTTCGAAATGTTTTCAACAGGACTTAAAGTGGAATAAGGTCAAGGATGGGATCAAGGGAATTTCATGCTATCTAAAACATGGAATCTAGACATCTTTTTTTAAGAGTTTTTATTTTATGGAGACTTAGTAGAAGTGTCTACTTTGTAATCTTTTAAGATGTAATAGTTATGTTCTAATTCTCTAAAACTCTAAACCTGAAAAGATCCTCAATGTGAATTATTCATTTAATTCAATATTAAGTAAGGTTTAAGGCTGGGGCCTTATAATACTCATAAAGGATTCCAAGACTCAAGGTCCCCTCCACTACCAGCCATATGGTTCCGCTCGTAGAATACTTGTTCTGGGAGATTTCACTCCTCGAGCCATATGATAGTAAGAAAGTAGAATATGTCTACCAAAAATATCCAAGAGAACACCTAGTCTCAATACATCACAAAGTTTCCCTGATACATCCAATATCTCTAAGACATAGAGTCTCGATATCACAACTAATCATTATCCATAGTATTCTACTCGAGGCATGCTAATTTCGGGAGAAATTACTCCTCATTCTATGATGTCATCAATGAATCTCGTAAAGAGTTATCACTAATTTGGGCCTCGACCAAATTGAACATACTAGTCAAAGATCATGATATATAGAGAGGGGATCCTTCCCAGATAATATTGAAAACCCAATATGCATTATCCCAAAACTTAGGTTATCCACCTCAGAGAATACCTACAACCCTAATGATGCGGTTCGTAACGTAGGGGATCCTCCACTGAGGATACCGAAAACCCTATCGATATGGCCCACTGGATGGAGGACTAATGCCCTATGCTCAGAGGTCACATCAATTCCCACCAAACTCTATCAAGGGTGATATAGGATCAATCTAATCACAAGAAGGTATACCACAACTCTATCTGGGACTTAGCCTCTAGAGGGGATTACTATCTAGTGAAGTGGACATAATGACGTACTTAACCCTTGAGGAAAGAACCAAGGGAAAATACACACCTAAATTATTCCATAGTAATAAACCACCAAGCCATCTCAAAATTACCTCCTCATATCAAGGGTACTAATGCCACATATGTCTCGTCAAACGGAACATGTGTTTGAAAGTTACAGACAATTTAGTGAAAATGGGTCTGAACCGGCCTAGGTCCGAACTGACCTAGTTTGGATGACCTGACCTGACCGGGTTCAGCTGATCTGACCCGGCCTGATGGTCTTGTAGATTTCAGCTTGTTAGGCTGAGAATTCCAGCCCAGAGGGCCACCCGGGGCAGCCCAGTTTCTCCATCCCAGACCTCGTTGTGCGGGTCGACCCAACTCCACTGGACGCGACCCGCCCCAGATCACACGGTCACCTGAGCACGTTCTAGCCAGCTCCCCTCAGTCAATGTGGCCAGAAAACGCGTTCAATGCATTTGGCCTCCACATTCAACATGGTCCTCCATCGCGTTCAACACAGTCAATCGGTGTTTCCAAGACATTCCCACGATTCCGCTACGAGTTCTCCCTCTTCCATGCCTCTAGCCGCGTCACCAGCACCACCACAAACTCCTTCCACAACTTCTAGGTTGCCACCAGTAGCTCCACCGTCATGGTCCCTTCACTGAAACAGTTCCACTGGATGACATTCTGTAGCCACCATGGTCCCACATGGACTGCGGGTTGTCGCCACCACCAACCACCCTACCGACAACCGTTCTGCCACCTCTACCATCAGTGGTCATCCTACCGCGTTCATTTGGCCCAGACGCCCTACCTGGCCAGTATCGCCTCCACTACTGGCCACCCCACTGGTAGCCTCATATCATCACACTCCACCTGAAATGGTGAAATCCTCCACCTACGGCCTCCAACTCACATTGTTGTCACGGGGTTGGATCCCAACTTGGATCGTTGCACCATAGATCAAAGGTGCAACGATCCTCTAATTGTGAAAACTTAAGAATCAAAGAATGAGGAACGGATAAAGGTAAGTCACATGGATGCCCAAAATGGATTGATCTTGGACTTGTTCATGTCATATTTTATTAGTCTATGTTAGAATTTAAAGAATAAAGAAAGAATAATTAAATTCTAAAATGTATTAATCCATTAACAACTCCCGCAATAGAATAAACACAACCCAAAATACACATGACCTATGTATTAGTCTATTAATTGAATAATCTATGTTCATTATATGGATAAATAACAAGGGATGAAAAATTAACAAAACCCACACCCTACCTGGGGTTTCGATCGATTGCTGATGATGAACGAATCTATATTATCATCATTCGTCGATGCTCGATCTGAGTTCTGACCTCCAATCTATCGTTTTTGGGGAGAGAACCTCCTTCTCATTGACTTAGGAAAACTCTAGGGTTATGGGGATAACCCTAGATTTCTGAAAAGTATTTTTAAAAATTGAAACCACTCCTGATTCAGCACATAACATTAAATAAAATATTTTTATTAAAATATTTTATTGATATTGACATCAAAAAACTATATTTCATAGCTGGCCTACTCCAGTCGAGGTTAAGACTCACCTAAAGAAAAAACCCCTTAAGAAGTCAATGGAGATCTTATATTTCCAATCAGAGTTACTATTTTTGAGTTATTAGGATTTTAAAAATAATATAATTTTATTTAATTATTTTATTTATGGTTATGACATTTTTGGGTTTTTCCACAGAAGACTCATATAGGCTAAAGTTAAGTCACACCTTAAGTAAAGTCACTATTCTGAGCTCAAATATTCCCTTGGATTTCTAATCCGAGCTCCTGTTTAAATTTTATTACACTTTTTCAGGAAAACTACTCATATGCGCTATTAAAAACAATATATTTTTCATAGAACTATTCCAAGCACACTGTTCCTTAGAATCGAACGACATCTTAGAACCTAGTATTAGAATTTCCCAGAAATTTTCTAGAAATAAAATTGTGAAAATGCAAGTCATTAAAGCTCTCAATATTATCGAACGGGGATGGTTGACTCAACAGGTGGACCATTAAAATAAGAACTCTTTAGATGATAATTTTGATAGAATATATCAGGGAAAATATACTAGTTTAGGTCCTACATGTTGTCTTTTTCATAAAAAGGGAAATATTAGGAAATATTTCAATAATTGGATGGAGTCTTTTACTTCTGGACAAAAAAACTCAATAAGTAGAATAGATGGAGGCTCTAGATTGATACTAAGTTTGTTTATTATAGAATATTCCAAGGTTATTTACTCATGTGTATATTTTCATTCAATTAGAGAGAACGGGTGCATGGTTGATTATGTAACAGGAATCTTGGGAAGAGTACTTCTTACTGATGAATAAGCTCTAGATATAATTATGGAATGATATTATAACATTCAAATGGAAAATAGAAGTCTCTTGATAATGAAATATAATAAACATATTCAAGGTCTCCAGAAGAAACTCATATTAGTGAGAGAACTTTATGATGTTGGATTCAAAATATATTTATTGAATTGGGTCTAGAAGATGAAAAGAGCGTCCATGGTGAGTTCTTGTAGAGTAAACAATTAAACTTTATTCTTGAATGTATGCTAAAATAAAGTTTCAGTGATTTAAGGAAATTCATCAGATGGTCTGAAAATGTGGCACTATAGGTTTAGTCACCTTAGATAAAGTAATTTTAAATTTCTAAGAGAAAATGGAATACTTATAATAGATCATAAATACCTTAGAATATGTGAGATTTTAATGGTAAGAAAACAGTAGATAGTTTAATTTAACTTAGATGGTATAACTACAAGGAATCAAAATCTAGAACTTGTTCATTCTATTATTTGGGGATATTCCCCTATTCACTCTAATAGTGGAACTCTACTATTTGTAATCTTTATTGAAAATGAAACTTAGAAGGTGTGGGTTTACTTCCTAAAGAATAAATATAATTCCTTTCATATGTTTATTTAGTGTATGGTTTTGGATGAAAATGATTGTTAATTAATGTTGAAGTGTCTCTGGATATACACTAGTGGGGAGTAATCCATACAAAAATTTCATAAATATTATTGAATAAAGGAAATTAGGATTGATAAGAATATTCTATAAACTCCATAAAAATGAATTAGTTGAAGGAATGAATTAGATATTATAGGTTAAATCTCATAGTACGAGGCTTCATACCAAAATTACTAATAGAATTTTGGTAGAGGTAATAAATATTACAAAATATTTTGTGAATAGAAGTCTGGCATCGACTGTTGTTCAAGAAATTATATTGGAACATTGGTTTTGTAAGAGACTAATGGTGAACTATATGAAAATATTTAAAAGTATCTCATATGTTCATATCAATGATAGACACAAAGATTAGTCAGAGACGAAACTCAAGGCATGCTTTATCATCCTTTATGGAGATGAGGACTTTCGATATCACCTGTGGGATGATGAAAAGAGTTAAATAATATTGAGAAGATATGTTTTTTTTTTCAATTAATGACTTCTATGTAATGATCATAACATGGATGAGAAGGTAGTTGAAGTTATATCAACTATTTAAGTTCTATATGATCATATAAAGGTTATTTGATGGACTCTACACCTATAAATTTCAAGGAGTAACTTTAGAGGCTGCCACTCAAATATCCAGTTTATTGAATAGAGAATGTTTATAAATACATTTACCTTATAGAGAAAGTTTAGACTAATGAATACTAAAAAAATAATTTCCAATAGATAGACTAGATGTTGTGATATAGACATCCACTAGTATCCAAAAACTAATTTAGTGGTTTAGAGTTGATATGAAAAATTTTAATTCTAAAGGACATGGGGGAACTGGATTGTCTTGAATAAGTAGATACTCTTAGAGAATCAAAATAGTGGGATTAAACCATGGAAGAGGAAATTAATTTCTTATAAATCGAAAATACATGTTAGTTAGATAAATGAAGGAAAGGGAAATGATCTTTAGAAAAAATGGGTTTTTCATTTGAAAGAGGAAGATGAAAGAAGTAAGATGTACGGAGTAAGGTTAGTGGTGAAGGGATTTAAGCAAAAATAAGGGATTGACTTTTATGAAATTTTCTCACTGGTGGGGAAGTACACTTCCATTTGAATAGTGATTATCATTTATGTGTCTTATTATCTACACCTATAAATGATATATTTAAAGATAGCTTTTCTTTATAGGGATTTAGAGGAAGATATTTATATTTTTCAGACAAAGGGTTTTAAATATCATCAAAAGAATGTCATGGTTTATAAGTAAAAAAATTATTTATAGATTAATGAAAGCTCCCCAATAGCATAATCGAATGTTCAATTATTTTATGATTGAGTAATGCCTCAGTTAATGCGATTCTGATAATGATTGTTACAGGTTGTAGTGGGATGATGGATCATATATCATAATATTTTTATATGTGGATGATATTTGGATTATTATTCTAAAGTTATATTATATTTAGAAACTTATGAGGATGTTATCTACAAGGTTTGATATGAATAACCTCGAACAAGCCAAGAATATCCTGGGGGTGAGAATTGAGAAGGAAAGGAAATATGGGTCTTCAGTCTTATCACAGAAGAAATACATTAGCTAGGTCATCAAAGGGTGTGTAATGACTAGTTGTAAACCTATCTCAACCCCCTCATTGGACACCTCATACTTTCTAAATCCCAAGCACCATCAATGGGTGGATAATTTCATCACATGGAGAAGGGTCCTTTTTCCTCATCTATTGGAAGCTGTGAAATGGAACATTTTATAATTAAAGGGATCATAGGATGTTACATTATGTTTCAGTGATGATGATTAGTTGAAAGGTTTTGTAGATATTGATTTTTCTAGAGACATTAACTTATGAAAATGAATTGTAGGTTCTATATTTAATTTTTGTGGGACAACTTTCAGTTGGATGCCTCAGTTGCATCCATTTGTTACATTATCTATAATGGAAGTAGTGTATTTTGCTACTACTAAAGCAGGGAAAGAGTTGATATGGTTTATGCACTTGCTGAAGGAAATTATAAAGTGATCAAAATGAGGGATGCTATTATTTAATATTCAATGTTCCATTAATGTTACCCAAAATCAAGTGTTTCATACAAGAAAGAAACAGAGTAACCTAAAATATAATTTTATATGAAGTTTATTAGAAGATAAAGTTTTAGAGCTATAGAAGTTTGATGGGAATAAAAATCATGCTGATATGTTTAAAAAGGTGATAGTCAATGAATGAGGTAACATTGTGCCTCAATTGGACTTGGATAATTGGAAGGATAGGAAAATATTGCATGAATCAGACATAGGATGGGATCGGGTGGATGGTTTATGAATGCTTATATTATGAAGCAATTTCAAAGTGGGAGATTAGTTTTTTTATGAAAATTATTCAGATTTTATGGATAGAGTTTTTTTGAAAGATATCAACAGATATAGATGATTTAAAATAGAACATTAGATAGATATGATCAGATAGAGGTCACCCAAAAAATTAATCTTATAGTGAGGCTTTACTGATTCCGTATTGAGAAGTCAATCATTTTGAGACGATTGGATGGAGTTTCCTTAGATGGTGCTCACCAAGGGTGTAAAAAAAACTCTTGGATTGTGATAATGGTTACTAGATGTAATAAATTTCATTGGATGATTTAATAGTGTATCATTGGTTCTCTAGGTCAATGGGAGGTTGATAGTGAATCTCAAAGGTTAGTGAAAACTATTCATCGACTGAAGTGTGCATGATTTAATGCTAAGTTGATGTGAGTTTCAAAATTCATTATCTTAGACATTTTATAAATTTATAGGAAGTGGGTGATGAGTTATTTATTCACTTTTATCTCTAGTAATGAAAAATGTTTATAGTGATCTCCCATGCATATATGACATTTTTACGAACCATGTAAATCTTGTATGTCCAGTTGCTTTACTATTTTTGGAAAGTATACTTGAAAAATGTGTGTGGTTATTAAGTGGGAACTCATATAAGTTCCATTTCACATATTTGGGAGTAGAAAATTAACAGAAAAAACTTTTTAAGGTAATATTTTAGAGATTTTCACTCTGTAGGTTGAGGTGATGGGATAAACATCCATCATGTATATGTTTTTTCTTACTATATCCATTCATTATAACGACCAATGTAACCTTTAAGGACTTATTGTTTAATCCTCATTAGTTATTGGGACTATAGTCACTTATATTGTATCTATTACGTGTTAATATACCCCCATGAATCCATTCAGTGGTCTGAGAACCACCATGTGATTAGATTCTATGAAATAATGTTTTAAAAAATGAAGAACAATTTTATCGAATCTTAATTTATTTTTCCATTTTTAAGTTTACATTTTATGTTGAATTATTAATGGGTAATATAAATTAATAGTATATTAAGTAAATGTGGTAATATTTACATTTAAATTGATATAATGTTTTGTTATTAGCATAATTTGGAGAGAGAAGAGCATCATACGTTATAGGGATAACATCCTTACCTTGAAAAATAGAGAACAATTTTTGGAATTATTAACATATCATTGAGTGTTAGCACAATTTGGGGAGTTATATTAACATTATGTCGTGAGAAAACATATTGTCAAGTGTGGTATGTTAAGAACACACTTAATGATGAACTGTGGAAACTATATATGAGTCCCACATTGGACCTCATTTGGGGGGGGGGGAGGGGGTAGGGGCTATTTAATTATCTAGTATGCAGTAAGGTTAGTTATTTATGTAAGGTCCCGAGAAATTATAATGAATATTCAAGATTTATTTTATCTTATCCAAGTTGTTGGGACATAAAGGAGGCATTAAAAGTGTTGTTATATGCTTGCTAACAAGCATTGGGAGTTGTCCTATCCTTGGGGATCTAATTTTTATAAATATTTTTTCTAGTGTTCTATAATGATTTTTTTGGCTATTTAAGGGTTTAAAAAGATTAAAAGTGGATTTTTGATGTTTTTTGGGTCTTTGAGACTTTCTGGATATTTCTAGAATTTTTTCCAAGTATGGGTTTATCTATGGCATCCCTTCTTTTCAATTACATAACTTTTCATTACATTTTACAAACAGATGATCTTTAAAGTCTAGTGTTTTGGAAATCAGGAACATAATACATGAAAACAACATAAAAAATTATTCTAAACCAATTTTAAGGCTTAATAATATGTTCATACTATGTATAATTACTGCATCTCCTATCCTGGAGACATACATCAAAGGAAAGGGTGAGCAGAAGGCCCAGTAAGGGTAAACAAGGGAATCAATTTACTTGTGATATCAATAAGAACTTGATAAAAAACATAAAGACATGAGAAATTGTTGTATAGGCATATCATAATGAAAATAACTTTTAAAAATAACTTAAATAAGTGGATACAACACTTAATTTATACATTCATTAACATATCACCAAGGTTCATCCTGAAGGTGTCATAAAAATTACAACGGTTATTCACCAAGGTATCGTGAAACTTTTCATCTCTAGAGATTAAATTCTTTACCCAATTAATTGGAGCGATATTAGGTCGCACCCTTAATATAACTTTATTTTCATGTGAGACACATAGATCATAATCATACATTTCATAAATAACCCAAAGAGAGTAAAAGAAATGGTTTTCACTTCAAAATCGTGACGTTTTAAAAGTGCTTTAAAATAAGATCACAATGTCATTTATAACCCATGGAGGGGAATGAAGGTTATATGTATGTCATTTCCAGAATCAAGAATATAATTTTTATGTATTTATGAACACACACATAGACAAAATAGGTCTAGGTATTCACATAAATAAGATAATAGAATTTATTGAGAGAAAGAGATAGAAAATTTGAGACGAAATTTCTGCAGCATAATGACTATATAACGTGGTTTTTAGAAAACAATAAAAAGAGAGGGAAAAAGGGTAAAACACTCATATATATCTCATAATACAATATTGAGACAGAATAAAATAGTAATAAGAACATGGTATGGATATTTTAATGACATACCACATGGAAAGGAAACTTGAAAAAAAGAGAAGATGCAATTTCTTTTACGAAAATTCGACAGCCTAACGACGTCACTTAAAAATCCAGAAAATCAGTTGATGAGAGAGGACAAGGTCTCTCATCTTTGGAAATAAAATAGGCATAAATAATGATATAGAATAACATACCCAATAGAAAAAAATATAAACTAGAAGACATAACATAAATAAAGTCATGACTTAAAAGAGGAGGGTGAAAGGTTCGCTTATCACGAAGAGTAACTTCGAAATCATAAAAGTTTGGAATTTGGGGGGATTGAGGGATCCTTTGGAGTTAAAAAGACTAGAAATTAGTTTAGGAGGATTTTGGAATGAAATTAATGAGAGAATGGCTTGGTATTTATAGGAAAAGTGAGGGAATAAATTATTAATTTCCAAGGGACACCTCATCGGTGGTATTTGCAAAACCATGGGCTTGACCATGGTATTTTCCCATGGTATTGGACACTTGGGAAACCTCATTGCATATATTTCTATTTATAATTCAACTAGAATTATTACGTCATTATTACATCATTAATGATGTCATTAATCACCCGAAACTCAAAGCTATATTTTTACTATTCACAGAAAATTCAACTATTTCAGAAAAATCCCAAAAATTCACCCTAACATAATATTGATGCTCTAAATTCAAAAAATTAAATCCATTTTATGAAAATAATCTTCTAAATATTTTTAATTTAATTTTTAAATAAAATCACTATTTATTCAAAAAAACAACTCTAAAACTATAACTCATTTTTTAACACCTTAAGAAAGTAATCAAGGTCCCATAAAATTATCGTATAACCACAATACAATAAAGTAACAATTTATGATTACATTATATAAAAATAAATTTCCATTTTAAATTATTAAACTAATTATAAAATTGTAAATAATATATTTATGACATACAAAAATATGAAAACTTATACTATGATCATTTTTTCACTTTTAATATGTCTAAATTGTATTTATAAATTCATGGATGAAGTTTCTATTTATTTGGCCGATTTACTATTCATTACTATTCATAAGGGTATATTACTATTCATACTTTACTATTCACTAAAAATCAAGTGGATCTTATTAGAATCTAAATTTCTTTCTGATCACAACTATAGAAGACCATTTTTTTGAAAATCATTTCACATTATCAATTATTTAATGTTTATATGAATATTTTAAAATAACCATTTTCCAAAATTCATCATTAATATGGAACTTCATCCAACATTTATCCGGACATTTGAAATTCACAATTTTAACATAATAAGAAATAATAATTTTCTTTATGAAAAAGGATTACACAACATAACTAATGTCTCCTTATATATCCCCTTATAACACCTACAGAGGACCTAAGTGTAAGGTGTGCTATGGTGATAGAATCTTGGGGTAGCTCAGACAACATTGCCCGAGTGGTAATTTCTATCATCTTGAACTTCTCCCTTAGGCAATTTCATTCAAGCTTCACATGTTGAAGATCAGCTTCGGCTTGGTCCAGAGCAAATCCCAAAGATGCTACCTCCTTCCTAATCTCTAACAGATGGGCTTCGTATAGCCCGAGTCTACTGGATGAGGCCATCAACTCTTCTTTCTATATTAATTAACCAAGATCACTTGTTTTTATAAACAATAATTGTAATGTTAAGAGTTTATTTTCAAACATTCATATTGACCAACGGTCATATAATAGTTGAAACCCAATGGTATCACTTCATAAATTGAAGGATATAGTTTTGTGGAGTATAAAATGAAATAACACACAAATTTAAGAAAAAAATATTATTTAAAAGTTTGGGTCGTTACATTCTTCCCCCCTTAAGAAATTTCATCCCCGAAATTTTGACTCATACCCTAAGAATAGAAAAAGTGTGGGTAATTCTACCTCATAGAATCCTCTGGTTCCCACGTGGCTTCTTAGCATTTGTGGTTCCTCCACAACACCTTAACAAGGTGGGTAGTCTTGTTGTGTAGAACCTTGTCTCTACGATCCAAGATCTCCACCAGCTGCTCCTCATAAGAGACGTCATGTTCTAGTTGTACCACCTCTGGATTTAGTACATGTGAAGGGTCAGATATGTACTTTCTCAAGAGGGATACATAGAAGACATCATGAACTTCTGCTAGATTTGGAGGAAGTGCAAGCCGATAAGCCACTGCTCCTACGCGATCAGGGATTTCATAGGGGCCAATGTACCTAGGGATGAGCTTCCATTTCTTCCCAAATCTCATGACTCTCTTCCAAGGTGAAATTCTAAGAAAGGATTTGTCACCAACATCCAACTCCAAGTCCCTTCGACAGTTGTCAGCATAGCTCTTTTTCTGACTCTGAGCAGCCTTAATGTGTTTCCGGATGACATGGACTTTTTCTATCATATCTTTCACAAGATCAGGCCCAAGAAGATTTCTCTCACCAACTTCATTCCAACAAGTAGGAGTTCTACATCTCTTACCATACAGAGCTTCATAGGGCGCCATTTGAATGCTTGAGTGGAAGCTATTGTTGTAAGAGAACTCAACTAAAGGGAGATATTGATCCCATCCACCTTTAAATTCCATTGAGAATGTTCTCAGCATTTCCTCGAGTGTTTGAATAGTCCTTTCAAATTGGCCATCAATTTGGGGGTAATAGGACATACTAAAATTCAATTTAGTGCTTAGAGAATGTTGAAAACTTCTCCAGAATTTTGATGCGAACCTTGGATCACAATTAGATACAATAGAAATTGGAACTCCATGCAGCCTTACCACTTCCTTCATGTAAATCCTTGCAAGTTGATCAAGAGAGAAATCTTCCCGAATGGATATAAAATGGGCAGTCTTGGTGAGACGATCCATAATAACCCATATCTCATTTTTTACTTTAGAAGTTCTCAGGAGACTAGTGACGAAGTCCATAGTGAGATTGTCCCACTTCCATGCTGGTATGGGTAGTGGTTGCAATACCCCTTTAGGAAGTTGTCACTCTGCCTTTACTTGCTGACATACCAGGCACTTTGAAGTGTAGTCAGCAATCTCCCTTTTCATATTATCCCACCAATAAAGATCACGAAGGTCCCTATACATTTTTGTTCTTCCAGGATGTATAGAGAAAGTAGAGCTATGCGATTCATCCATCATCTCCTTCTTTATTTCTAGAATAGATGGAACACATAGTATTGTATAAAATTTTAGTACACCTTTTTGATCAATATTGAACTCAGGAAACTTCCCATCCTTCACTGCCTCAAACTTCTTCTGTAACAAAGGATATTATTTTTGAGATTTATTGATCTTCTCTAGTAATGATGGTTGAGAAATAATTTGGCTTAGGGTTGATGATGTCCTTTCCCTTATAATTCCCATGTCCAGTTTTACTGGGTCATTGATCAAAGGATCTCTTTGAATCCTCATCATGGAAAGAAAAACTTGGTCTTTCCTGTTTAATGCAACAACAACTTTGTTTTATCTTCCGGGATAATAATGAATTTAAAAATCATAGTCTTTGAGAAGTTCCAACCATCTCCTCTATCTCATGTTCAATTCCTTTTGTGAGAAAATATAATTCAAAATTTGATAGTCTGTATATGTATCACATTTTCTCCATAAAGATAGTGCCTCTATATATTCAGAGAAAAAACGACCACAACCATCTCCAGATCATGCATAGGATAGTTCTTCTCACGAGTCTTCAACTATCGAGATGCATAAGAAATTACTTTGTCATTTTTCATGAGGACTCACCCAAGCACTTTAAAAGATGCATCACAAAAAATAATGAATCCTTCTCCACTTGAGGGCAGAGTTAACTCAAGTGCAATAACCAATCTCTTCTTCAGCTCTTGGAAACTTTCCTCACACTCTTTTGTCTAGATAAACTTGACCCCTTTTCAAGTTAACTTGGTTAATGGATTAGAAAGTTGTGAAAAGTTTTTGACAAACCTCCTATAATATCCGCTAATCCAAGGAAACTATGAATCTCAGTTATTTTTGTAGGCTGAGGCCACTCCTCTACAACTTTTATCTTTATAGGGTCAAATATTATTCCTTCATTGATAACAATGTGACCCAGGAAAGCAACTTACAGTAACAAGAATTCACATTTTCTGAACTTCCCAAAAAGAATCTCCTTCCGTAGAGTTTTCAAAACAACCCTTAGATGATTCTCATACTCCTCACAACTATTGGAATATATCATAATATCATCAATAAAAACTACCACAAAGTTATCATGGTAGTCCTTAAAGACTCTATTCATCAAATCCATAAAAATAGAAGGTTAATTAGTCAGTCCAAAGGGCATAACAACAAACTCATAATTCCTATATCTTGATTGGAAGGAAGTTTTCAGAATATCTTCTTTTTTCACCCTCAATTGATGATAACTAGATTGAAGATCAATATTAGAGAATAATTGAGCCCCATAAAGTTGTTCAAATAAGTCATCAATTATTGGAAGAGGGTATTTGTTCTTTACTGTGATCCCATTCAATTCTCTATAATCAATGCGTAGCCACATCGATCCATCCTTCTTCTTTACAAAGAGAAATGGTGCTCCCCAAGGAGACACACTCGGTTGGATAAACCCCTTCTCTAAAAGATCTTGGAGTCATTTCTTTAATTCCTCTTGATCCACATTTTCCATCCTATAGGGGGTCTTTGATATCGGGTGAGACCCAGGTACGATTTCAATGGAGAACTCTACCTCTCTTTCTGGGGGAGGTCTAGGTAACTCTTCAGGAAAGACATCAACATATTCCTGGATGATGGGGACATTTTCTATCCTTAAACTCTCATTTACTTCTTCTTCTTCACCGATAAAATCCATAAATAAGGATATAGGAGGTTCTTCTAGACAAAGATAAGGTTGAGATATCTCTCCTTGGAAGATAACTGTAGGTTTTCCATTCAATACTACTAAGATTTCCTTACTTCTGCATTTGATATTAGAATTATACTTTGAGAGCCAGTCCATCCCTAGTATAATATCAAATTCTAGAATATGAATGACTACTAGATTTGAGATAAGATTGTGCTCACTAAAGTAAATACTAGAGTTTCTAAACACTGATGATGCTTGGATAATCCAACCAAGAGTCTTGACTGATAACTCTACTTTTAGCAAATCGGGGGTTGATTCTAAATTCTTTTCAAACTTGGAGGAAATAAAGGAATGCGTAGAACCAGAATAAAACAAATTAATTTCTATCTTTGAGAGAACAATAAGATTACCTTCCACCACATCATTTGGAACTTACACTTAATCTGTAGTGATAGAAAAAGCATGACCTTACTCCCTTGGCCGTTGCTGAGGCTGATGGTGATTCCCCTCCACTTCCCTCAGATCCGTACAGTGATTGGAAAAGTGCCTAAGTTTTCCACACTTATAGCATTGGACATCAGGTAGGGCCTTCACCATATTCCCCTTGTCATTAATGTTGGAAAGTTGTGGCTTCACCTCACTATGACATTTCCTCGCAATATGGACATCTCTACCACACTTTTAACACTTCACACTCCTGAGCAGTTCATTCCCTGAATGCTTCTTCCCACATTTATCACACCTGGGATGTTGTACATTCTTGCCTTCCATTCCCTGATCGAAGATCCTCCCCAATATTGTATCCATAGATCTTTTGTTGTCATTGGATTTATGAGACCATTGTGTCTCATGAAACTCTAGTTAGAATTTCATCGCACTTCACACGATCTCCACACAGCTATCATAATCTCGGTTGGCAAGATTCTTCCACAGATGGGGTCTCAGTCAACTGATGAATATATCAACCTTACCATTTGGATCCATGAAAAATCTAGAGTTGTAACATGAAAGCCTTGTTAATTTCATCTCATAGATTCCCACAGATTCATTCTCCTTCTGCTTCAGCTCGAGAAACTCCTTATCCATTCTTGTTCTCATTGATCGAGGGAAATACTTGTTGAAGAATATCCATCTAAACTCTTCCCACTCCATAAATTCAACTCCCACTCTTGGCCTTGTGTTTTTAATCTGTTCCCACCACTGATCAACTTCTCCCTCTAAGAAATAAACATCCAAGTTAACCTTCTCTTGTTCAGAACAGTGGAGCACATAAAAGATCTTCTCGATAGAGCTAATCCACTGTTCAGAAATCAATGGGTCGGTAGATCCACTGAAGGTTGGTGGTCATTGACGCATAAAGGATTCAACATAAAGTTGTTACCTATGCGGTGAAATCCTTCTCTCAACTTGATTCAAGTTATTTCCTATAACTTGAGTCAGTTGGTTCATCATTTGCATGAAATTTTCCATTTCGGCTTCCAACAGAGGGTCATCGGTGCATGGTCTATTGCAGTCACTATTTACATGGTTCCTCCTATTGCCTACCATTTTATAAATGAATAAAAACTTAGTGAGAAGATTATTTAATTTATGAATCTTTTAACTATAATGTATTTTATGTCTTAAAACTTCACGCTTTAAATAATTACATTTCTCTATAAATCCTTCATAATGATTCATAAAAATATTATGATTAACCAAACATATCCCCCGAGAGTGTCATAACCAAGAGTGCAGCAAGGCCCATTTTCGTGTACCCAGATACCCCGAGTCAAGCCCAAAACTTCTTGTTAGAGTTTTCACTCCTAGGTACATCTGTGCCAGTGAAGCCTCTACCTACTCGTATCCAGACAGGGATGTATTTACTTGATAAACCACTTACTCAATACTCACCAAAATACCAAGAAGAATTACTATATTTAAACTTTTATATAGGGTTAATACTAATTTTTTCATAGCCAAATTTACATAAATAACTAAACTTTACTTTTATACCAACTATGACATCCCGACTTTTCTATTACATAACTTTTCATTACATTTTACAAATAGAGGATCTTTAAAGTCTAGTGTCTTGGAAATCAGGAACATAATACATGAAAACAACATAAAACATTCTTCTAAACCACTTGTAATACTTAATCATATTTTCATCCTATGTAAAATTACTGCATCTCATATCCTGGAGACATACATCAAAGGAAAGGGTGAGCAAAAGGCCCAATAAGGGTAAACAAGGGAATCAGTTTACTTGTGATATCAATAAGAACTTGATAAAAAAACATAAAGACATGAGAAATATAAGTATAGAAATATAATAATGAAAATAACTTGAAACATAAATTTAATATGTGGATACAACACTTAATTTAGACATTCATGAACATATCACCAAGGTTCATACCCAAGGTGTCATAAAAATTAGCACGGTTATTCACCAAGGTATCGTGAAACTTGTAATCTCTAGAGATTAAATTCTTTACCCAATTCATTGGATAACTATCAAGGTGCACCCTTAATATGTATTTATTTTCATGTGAGTCACATAGATCATAATCATACATTTTACAAATAACCCAAATAGAGTAAAAGAAATGGGGTTTTCTTCAAAATCATGACGTTTTAAAAGTGCTTAGAAATAAGATCATTATGTTATTTATAACCCATGGAAGGGAATGAGGGTTATATGTATGTCAATTCCAGAATAAAGAATATAATTTTATGTCTTTATGAACACCTATATAGACTAAATAGGTCTGGGTATTCACATAAATAAGATAATAGAATTTATTGAGAGAAAGAGAGA
Organism: Viscum album; assembly: GCA_963277665.1. NCBI lineage: Eukaryota > Viridiplantae > Streptophyta > Magnoliopsida > Santalales > Viscaceae > Viscum > Viscum album. The sequence goes on along the minus strand of OY728143.1, from coordinate 284,495,709 downwards.
GAAATTTTGTGATGAAATTTCTGCAGTATAACGACTATATAACGTGGTTTTTAGAAAACAATTAAAAGAGAGTGGACAAGGGTAAACCAATAATATAAAACTCATAATAAAATATAAGGATAGAATAAAATATAAACAAGAACATGTTTTTGATATTTGAATGACATACCACATGGAAAGGAAACTTGAAAAAAAGAGAAGATGCAATTTCTTTTACAAAAATTCGGCAGCCTAATGGCGTCACTTAAAAATCCTGAAAATCAGTTTATGAGTGTGGAAAGGGTCTCTCATAATTTGTACATAAAACAAAAAGAAATAATGATATAGAATAACATACCCCAACATAATGAAATAGAAACTAGAATACATAACATAAAATAAGTCGCGACTTAAAAGAGGAGGGTGAAAGGTTTCCTTACTGTGAAGTGTAACTTAGAAAGACTCAAGGTTGGGACTTTGGGAGGATTTAGGGCACCTTGAGAGGACTCCTTAGAATTTAAAAATACTAGAACTTCATTGATTAGGATTTTTTAATGAAGTTAATGAGGGAATGGCTTGGTATTTATAGGAAAAGTGATGAAATAAATTATTAATTTCCAAGGGACACCTCATCGGTGGTATTTGCAAAACCATGGGCTTGACCATGGTATTTTCCCATGGTATTGACCAATTGGAACACATAATAGAATATATTACAATTCACAAGTCGAACAAAATGATTACATCATTATTACATCATTAATGATGTCATTAAACACCTGAAACTCAAAACTGTATTTTTACTATTCACTGAAAATTCACCTATTTCAGAAGAATCCAAAAAATTCCCCCAACCTAATATCGATGCTCGGAATTCAAAAAATGAACTCCATTTTATGAAAATAATTTTATAAATAATTTTTATTTAATTTTTAAATAAAATCATTATTTATTCAAAAAATAAACAACTCTAAAACTCTAACTCGTTTTATAACACCTTAAGAAAGTAATCAAGGTCCCATAAAATTATTGTATAAACAGAATACAATAAAGTAACAATTTATGATCACATTTTATGAAAATATATTTCCATTTTAAATTATTAAACAAATTATAAAATTGTAAATAAAATATTTATGACATACAAAAATACCAAAACTTATACTATGATCGTTTTTTCACTTTTAAGATGTCTAAATTGTATTTATACATTCATGGGTGAAGTATGTATTTTTTTTGGCCGATTTACTATTCTTTACTATTAAGAAGGGTATGTTACTATTCATACTTTACTATTCACTAAAAATAAATTTGATCTTGTTATACTCTAAATTTCTTACTGATCACAGCTATAGAAGACCATTTTTTTGAAAATCAATTCACATTATTAATTATTTAATGTTTACATGAATATTTTAAAACACCATTTTTCCAAAATTCATCAATATTATGTAACTTCATCCAATATTTATCTAGACATTGAAAATTCACAAATTTAACATAATAAGAAATAAAAATTTTATTTATACACAAGGATTACACAACGTAACTAAGGTATCGTTACATAGCCCCTTATAACACCTTCATAGGATCTAAGTGTAAGGTGTGCTATAGTGGTATAATCTTGGGGCGGCTCAAACAACATTGCCCGAGTGGTAATTTCAATCAGCTTGAAATTCTCCCGTAGGTGATTCCGTTCAAGCTTCACATGTTGAAGCTCAGCTTGGGATTGGTCCAGAGTAAAGCCCAGAGATGCTACCTCCTTCCCAAGCTCTGACAGATGGGCTTCGTATGACCCGAGTCTACTGGATGAGGCCATTAACTCTTCTTTCTATATTAATTAACCAAGATCGCTTGTATTTATAAACAATAATTGTAACGTTAAGATTTTAATTTCCAATTTTCATATTGACCAAGGATCATATAACAGTCTAAACCCAATGGTATCACTTCATTAATTAAAGGATATAGTTTTGTGGAGTATAAAATGAAATAACACACAAATTTAGGAAACAAATATTATTCAAAAGTTCAGCTCGTTAGATTATCATTTCTGGTGTATCCTTCTATCTAGGTTTATCCTTATTTATGGGTTTATCCTTCATATGAACAGTGTTTCTAGACACTTTACCCTACTATTTTATCCTTATGGGTTTATACTCTTGGGTTTATCCTTTAGAAGAACAGAGTTTTTAGAATCTTCCTAAATAATAAATAAATGATAAAAAATGTGAATTTTGAGGATTTAGGGGTATTATTATGACCTTTATACCAAGGACTCATGAGGAAGGGTTCTCACATCCATATCTTATTTTTCAGGGGAGATATCCTCCATTTATTGTCAGAATCACATGCCACATGAAGTAGTATGGTGATATTTATTTTACTAAATCATAAGATTAAGCTTTAAATAGCCTAATATTATCAATGGGTGAATTACTATATATTCTTAGTTGGTATTCCCTAGATATTACCTATTAATATATGTGTCATGGATCATGTAATAAATAATTGTGGGTTTGGTCATGGTTATGAGACCTGGAATGAAACCACTTAGGGGTATCCACTATTCCTAAGAGATAACTGTGGGTACTATCATATTGGAAATTGTGTGTTTAGTATAGTATGTATTGGTTTTATAGTTTTATAGTTTTAATAGAATGAGGTTGTATGTTAAGGATTGAGTATTTTTGAGATGTGATATTATTGAGGTTGTTGGTATGGTGCAGATGGTATTGACCATTACTACAGGTAGTGAAAACGTTATATGGTGGTGTGTCTTAGGATATTAGGGGATACTGCTCATTGTGGTTGGTCTATTTGGTCTTTAGGGTCATTCAAACATATAAATTTTCACATGATGTGGTTTTTTACACTCATTATGGGTGGTGGATTCCATAGATTATAAATAACAGGGGGATGTTGTTGACCATCAGTTTGGAAAAGGTGCACACTGTAGATGCCATAATTTTTGGTGAAATATACTAATGGATGAGAGTTTGTTTCTATCTATATTGAGAAATATATTGGTACTAGATTATGGAAGTAATTTTGGCTATATCGATGAGGCACCATGGTTGACCTATCATGGATAGTTTAGTTATATAGGATGCATATCCAGAGTGACGTGAGTTTGATCCGAAGGCCAATTAATATTCCAAAAGCAGACCATGGATCCACCATTCCACTCAAGTATTATCCAAATCAGGTAAATACACAATTTGGATTTATGATAATGGGTGGGGTAGGAATTTTAATTAAATTTTAATGGCTATTTTATTCATTTTTTCATACATTTTCCGTTGGGGTTTTCATACCATGTTTATAATCACACCTTGCACAAGCCCTCTAAAATGAATGTAGAATTCATAGTTCTTTCTATAGGTAAGGGAAAATACTCAATATCAAGAACCTAGTTATAGATGGATATGAAGATAGTTCATAGTCTAGATTCAGGATTTCTTAGATGGGTTGGGTATTTCCTTGGTGTTGGGATAATAGATCTGTATGGTTATTTTGTACATGTATATATATGATCAGACCATGTATCATCCTTTTTACTTATGTATAACTACATAACAAGGTAAATCATTATCCAAATATCCCTCTATGTATATGGAATCATTATTGATTCTTATTTTTTTTATTTCACCATATTGTTTTAGTATAATTTTTATTATAAACTCCATATTATATAGTATCCTCAATATCACCCCTTAGAACCTTACTTTAATTTAGAGATCTTTGATGTATGGGGAGGTTTGATTATGTTCATGTAGTACACCATGGGTCTGAGAACTAGTTAATTTGTGGGGAGACGGGGCATCAAAACGTTGTATTAGAGCTTGGGTATTACAAGGTAGTACCCAAAAAGTGTGGTGCTAAAGTGGTATCACTAATTAGTATTAAAAATGTGTTATTTTAAAATGGTCTTGTTATTTGGGAAATGGTGGAACTCCAGTATACATATGTATTGTGGTCTAGAGAAGTTTCAGAACTTGGGATGGATGTCATGTTGTGTGTCTATCCACCACCTCCATGAGATAAATTCTATGTTACTAGGGGAAGTGGGATTATTATTCAGGTTTTTGCGGTTATAGTTGAGTTATTTAATATGATTAAATTGTTTCATGAAGTTATTTATTCCTATTTTGTACACATGGACTCAATATATAAGATATGATATTCATGCATCATCTTTGACACATAAGGCTCACATAGAATAAACATGTTATTTTTTATTGATGTTTGGAACCCAAAATGGAAATAAAGGGTTGATCTATTTAAAGTGTTGATAATAGACTAAAAAATATCTTACTGTATAATCACTTGGTGGAAATCTATTCTGCTGACCAAGTAAAGTTAATGGTTATGATTTTTAAATGAAGTGGGGTTTAATTTTTTTATAGTGTTAGAAAAAAACTATATAGTGTTTTCCTGATTAGTTTCTTGGTAGAATTGTACTCAGTCATCCTAAGTATATGATTCATAATGTTAATGGTTATGTGATCCTACATGTGTATGATGTTTGTTTTAGCTGACCCTAATATGGGTAGACAAGGGTTATAATGTCGAATAATACATGACTTGGATATACCTGGGAAGTGTAATGGATTTTGATCCATGCCTCTTATTACAATTTTCCATATTTATGAAATTTATAGTATTATATTTTTATTGAGAAGACTATTTAATTCCTTATACAGACAACACCTAAACTATAACTATTTGATTGTTAGGAGGGTGGGGATATGGTACCTCTAAGGAGTGCATTGGAGGTGGTTCCTTAGGTAAAATTAGGGCATGATCCATAGGGATAGGCTCCCAAACAAATGAGACGATCATAAAGGATAAGAGAGATGGGGTAGTAGATGCAAGAACAACTTAGGGAAAGACTAGTGTGAGTCATTCAGATAATTTATTGGGGAATATATAGAGGTGATCCATCTATGTGATACCTAGAATAGGAGTTCCATTCATAGAATCCTCCTTTATTCTAGGTAGAAGGTGGACTATAGGTAGTGGAGTACAAGATAGATTTAGGGAATATAATATTTGAAAACATTAAAAAACCCCTTGAGAAGATGTTAAATACATCCAAAAATATTTTTAGAGGTCTAGAAAAACACCGGTGGGATGTATAATTATAGGTAGACATGCATTAGAGTTTGATGTTGAAGTAATTCATAACCATGTTTGTCCAGAACATTTTACCTATGTCTTTAATGGTGGACTAAAACCATGAGTTTATGAATTTACTATAGGGAGATACCTTGGTTATGAATTATGATCGGAGGTTTATATATTTTTTGTGATTTTCATCAACTATGGAGGTAGATGAGATTTTTGTGGTTCAAATATTTGAAAGAATTGGTTATTACATGTCATCTGAGTGGAAGTAAATATATTCAGGCTGATTTGATTCTCAAAAGAGAGAAACAAGGATCTAATAGAAGGGAAGAAACTGGAAGAGGAGAGTTATCATAGATAGATAGTGGTGTCGAGTTATAGAGCTAGTGAAGCTCTACGTAGTTAGAAGCTGGGCTATGAGGAGACCCAACAGGGTTGTCAGAGTCTAGGTGCAATGATGCCACTATGAAGTGAGTTTTCGGTGACATTCATCTAATATAGGAAGACTTAATCTATTTAGAATTAGTTTTAACACTAAATAAGTGTTGAGTGTGCTATTATATGGGACTATTAGAGATATTTTTTATAAAACCTCACATGTTGATTAGAGTCATGTATTATGTTGGACTTAGAGATTTGATGTTGGACTATAATTTGGAAGCTAAGATTCATCAGTATACATAGGTTGTGGTAGTGGATAAGAAACTAAAATATATGGGTAGTGTCTGATAGAGAGTACAAAATTATAGGGGGGACATGCATCAGGCGGTTAGGATTCGTGCTGGCTTCATATGATCAAGCCAACATACATGAAGAAGACTAGAGATCTATCTATAGTTAGAGGTACACTATGAGAATAATGATTGCGGTTTTGTATGATAGGTATGGGTGTTAGATGTGAATATGTTATGTAATTATGATGTGTTAGCATCTATTATCTAGTGGGAATAAAAATGATGATATATGATGATTGGTGGTTATCTATGGATAATCGATGTGTATAAAATAAACATGAATAATACCATAAATGTGTCAATTAAATTTGATCTAGTGAGACCAGTTAATTAATTCTGGTAGTGGGGAGTTCCCATAGAAGGAAATTTTATGATGAGTTAGGTTTCTAGGGTAGTTCAGGTATTCAGGAAGGATATGGATGTGTTTGTTATCGTCTCGGTGATGTCATAATGTACAGAGTGGGAGGATATAGTGTTGGAAATAGTTGGTCAATAAATTTATGGGATAGCTCAGGGATGATCTATTTTATAGAAGGGGTCTTGTAAGGTATTGGTTATTTATAATATAGATTCATGTTGGGTCTTCACATGTCCATGTGTGTTGGGACCCGATTGAGGCATTGGAAGTTTTGGTACAGGTTGAGGAATTTGAAATTAGAGTTGGACCAGGCTCCAAGTTATATTTTTCATAATTTCTTTTGCAGGTGTTCTACTATAAATTTTCGATTATTTATTGGTTTAGAGAAGTTTGGATGGCTTAAAAATTAATTTGTATTGTTTTAGGTTTTTTGGACTTCTAGTAGGTTTTTATAAATTTTATTAAGCCTGAGTTTATCCTTCTGTATATGTTTATCCTTTTTTTATGTGTATCCTTCCAGGTTTAACTATTGGATGAACAATATTTTGAGACTATGTATCATTTTATTTTACAATTATATTTTTATCCATCAGATCAAAAAGTTTCACGAATCTTTTTAACTAATAAATAAATGATAAAAAGGCCTATTTAAGGGTTTTGGGGGTATTATTATGAACTAGATATTTAGGACTTGTGAGTTTGGGCTCTCACATCTATCTATTCTTTCCCAATATTGATCTCTTCCATTTCTTAATATAATTTCATGTCATATGATATAGGATGGAGAAAATAATATTAATAAAATTCTTATTAAGAATGACCTAGTTATATATTCTTAACAGTTAATTTCCTATAAACTATATTTAGGTGGTCCCTAGATCTTTCTAATTTATACATTTTTTATTTGTTATGTAATAAATAAGTGTGGGTTAGGTTGTGGTTGTGAGACTAATAATGTAACTGCTTGGGGTATCCATTATTCCTAAGAGATACTAGAGGTAGTCTCATGTGGGAAATGGTGGGTTCAGTCTAGAATGGGTTGGTTTTGTTTTTTTTAGTTTTATGGGTATGGGGCTATTGAGGCGATAGAATCCATTCATTATATGTTGTAAAATAAGTTAATCAGGAGGATAAAATTTGATAAAGTTATTTATGAGGACTGCATAGAGATGTGGGTAGTTGTGGCAGAGCATCAATTCACCATAAGATGTATAATGGTTCTTAGGAGTAAGTTCATAAAAAAATATTTCTATATTAGATAATGAGGATCATATCTTTGATATATTCAGAAGGTAAAATCTCAACTGATTAGGTAATTTTAGGTAGAATAAATATTTGACCCAATGAAGGTTCTTGCATGAATCTTATAGGCAGTGGACTTCATTCTACATAGATCAGATGAGGATGGTGACTGGGAACATATGAAGGACTCTTCTATATAAGGTGAGGAATGACACTTGTGAAAATTAATAATTTCCACATGTGATTGTGAGATTGACCAATTTTGTAATCTTTCCTCCTGAATATTTGAATAAAATGAAGCAACATTCCCTCATAGATTACGATACAAGCATGAACCCCATATTCCTTTGTGTTTTTATTTTGACTTTAATGTTTTTTCTTATAATCCTTATTTCCAATATTATTTTCGATATTACTCTAGTGTTTTTATGTGGCTGTACAATGACTTGGCTATTCGTATTCTATTTTCTGGGTGCCTTATTTAGGGTTCATTCAAGAGTTTTTTCTTCAAAATGTTAACTTCATATAGAGTTTTTATACGTTTTTTCTAAAATTAGTTTTTAATCCCAACAACTAGTATCAAATATCATGGTTAGAGTGGTTTCAGAGGATCCAGCCATGGTAAAGGTTCTTAAAACCTAGGTTCAGTAGCAAGATTCTATCCTTTTCCTTAAATAATTTTATCAGTAAGCATTTTTTGACCTCTTATTTTAGGTTGACCAATAATAGTGGTATCTTGAAATTTCTATTTAGATTTCATTAGATTATAGAAATATTATACTAAAGAAGTCATAAGTAACATATTTTGGGTTTAGGAAAATATAGATAGGGGATTATCTTTTATAGAAAGAACTTTATCTTCTATTGATTAGTTATATGATGAAAGAGATTAAAAAGGAATAATGGGAAATAATGGATAACAAATCACTTAGGATGATGCATATATTACTTCCCTAAAACATGATGTTCAATATAAAATAATTGAATACTACATCAAAAATCATGAATATATTAGTTTATAAGTATGAAAGTACATGAAAATGAAGATGGTGTTATTTATAAGGAATCTTTTTAGAATGAAAATTTTGAAAGGAATATCAATAGATGATCATTTAAATGACATCAATTTAATTCAAAGTTAGATGGAATCAGTAAAGGTATTCTTTAAATACTTGATTTTGGAATTTTTTTTACTTTAATACCTTTATTAGTCATAAGAAACAATAGTGATGGTCATTAGTAATTCCAATGGAAAGATAGATTTCATGTTTATAGATGCATGAGAACTGATCTTGAAAGAAAAAATTAATGATAAGAAGATTCCTATATCACCTGAAAACACTATACAAAAGTTAAAGTACATAACACTGGATAGAAAGGTCGTAGAAATGGGAATGTTCAAAGGAGCTGAATTAGGAATTTCTTAGTGTAAGGTGACCCCCTATATTGTAATTGTGGAAATAAAGGCCACCATAAAAGGATTATAGTCTACAGAGGGATAAAATCTAAGAATATACTTCTGTAAGTGGATATGTGAACCCTATGTTAGAGTAAATGAGTGATATACTCTTAAGTACCACAAACTCACTAGAGTATTGGTTTATTGAATATGAATCTTAACTTTAATAAATATCTAAGAGGGAGATTATGAAAATTCACATCTCTATAATATTTTGTAGTGTTCAAATGGTGGATGAAAAAAATCTTAAGATTGTTGGCAAGGGATATGTCTCCATAGAGAAAAGGAATATAAATGTACTAAATTTTTAAGGTGTTCATAACATCACCAGATTAAGTATGTACTTAATTTCTACAGGAAAACTCTATGATATAGATTTTTGTACAATTTTATCAAATGTAACATGGAAAATTTCACATAACTCTATGGTTATAGAAAATGGAGTGAAGTATGGAAACATATATCTTATATGTTCATCATATGTAGTGATGCATGATCAAGAAGGGAAATATTTTGAACATTAGCATGACCACCTAGTCCATCTTAGTGAGTAGATAATGAATATTCTAGATTCAAAGGAATTATCAAGGACTAAATGAATGATGTATGTAACATGATAGGATTACATCATTAGGAAGAATTAGAAACTGTATTTATAAACTGAAGGGAAACACAAAAGCATTAGAAGTTGGATTTGGTTTCATAGATGTATGGGGGACAACTCTGGTGTGTTATCATAGAGGTTTACTCTACCACATGATATTCAATGAAGATCCCACACTCAAAGTGTTGGTGCACTTCATCAAGCACAAGTCCTAGCTATTAAAGAGTTTCGTCCGATGGAGGGACATGTTGGAAAAGGAAAATATAATCAAATTGAAGTGTTTATAGTTAGATAATGGTGGTGAGTATGAAAGTAGTGGGTTTTGAAGGTTCCTATAGTTTAAGGGGATTTTTTTTGTGAAGACTTTTCCAGGTATAGTTAGTATAATGAAGTTGTAGAGAGGATGAATAAGACATTAGTGGAAAAGGATATATAAATGAGGATTCATGAATGGTTAAACAAAGTTATTTTGGTGGATTTAGTTAATTTAGTGACATACGTAGTCAATCATAGTCCATCCTCAACAATCATAAAACAATATTCAAAGAACTTTTGGTCTGAAAGAAAGGTTGATATAGGGGACCTCAAAGAATCAATGTAATATCCTATTACCACATTAATTACATAGGATAAGAAAAGTTATAAGATATTTACTGAGTGTGTAAGTTTATTTTCTATGACAATGAAGAATTTATATTTCTACTTTGGGATAATTATTCTTGAAAAATCATTAGTACTTGAAACATGATCTTACACAAAGAAATCCTATGGATGTATCATAACTTGGATAAGAATTCCAATGAAGGAAACATATAATCAAAATATGAGTTTAAAAAATATGTATCACTAGAAATAATATATATTCATATAAATTCAATAATCACAAAAATTAATAAAGCATCTAACTGAATAGTGTAGTAACTAGAAGAAAGGGATCAAGTTTTTATGGAGTTTCCTAGGCCTAAATCACTATAGATCTCATGGATTGAAGAATATTGAGAAACATAAATTAAAACTATTGATTTTTTAGTACTAGAAACAACTCAATGATAAGGAAAAATTTAAAAATATATCACGGAAAGGAACCAAGTGAAAATTTGTAGGGGTAATTTTCATTATAGACTTCTAATAGATGATGGATAGACTGAGTGTCTAGAAGTGGCTTGTAGTTTAAAGGATTTTATCTAATGGGAGATAACAAAATAGAGTCCCTAAATATGTTTATAATATGAGAGATAATATATTGAAATACTCAGAATAAGTTTATTTAGAACAGATGGGCTTATCTGCTAAAGGAAGAAGAGGATGATAAATGGAAGTACATGGATATTCTTTTCATGAAAGGTATTAAACAAAAGGAAGGAGAAAATTTCTATGAATTATTTTTACATTAGTAAAGAACACAAATGTAAAAATGGTTTTAAGTATGGTTTTATCATAATACTTTTTAGAGAATATGGATATAAAGACAACACTCCTTCATATAGATTTTGATGAAGATATACATGGATAAACTGGTTGGATTTTAGGGTAAACGACACCAGGAACTTTCCTGTAATCCCAAAAATATCCTTTATCTTGTGAATAAATCTATAAGGTGTTGGAATTATAAGTTCCATGATTTCATGATTGAATATAAGTTCATTCATATCAATTAAAATCATTACTTTTATCATCAGGTGTTTGATGATGGGTGTTTCATCATATTTTTACTTTATGTGGATGATATATTGATTGTAGGTTTGGTGATAGAAATGATAATTGAGATAAAATATGAGTTATATAAAATATTTAAGTGGAAGGATCTTGGTTTGGAAAAGAAGATTCAGGGGATGAGGATTGTAGGAGACCAAAGTTCCAACACACTGTTCCTGGACCAGAATGACTATATATAGAAGTTGGAAGAACACTTTTGTTTGATGGAAGAGAAACATATGACCACTCCATTGGAAATGAATTTCAAGCCATGTAAGAAGAATTTATCATGAATATAAGTTGAGTTTGAGTATATAGAAAAGGATACATATGCATCATCTACCATATTTTTGATGTATTCCATGGTACAAACTCATCCCAACATTTCACAAGAAGTGAGAGTTGTCAACTGTTTTCTTTCGAACCCCAGAAGGGAACACATGAAGGTTTTTAATCAGATCCTTAAGTGTTTTTAAAGGTTTTGAAGACTTTTCGCTTTAGAATAGATGAGTCTCTGTGAGTCATTGAAAATTCCAATTTTAGAGGAGATTCAAATTCACGTAATATCATCACCTAATATGTGTCTACCTTTTGTAGAGAACCGGTCGTTTGGTTGTCCAAACTTCAACTGATGGACCAAATATCTATAATGGAATTATATTATTTAACTTTTATAGAAGTGGGGAAGGATCTCGTGTTGCTGAAGTAGTAGTTATATACTTTCAAAAAAGAACCAGAAGTAGGGATACTATATTTTGACTCATAGATCATGATTCACTTAGCCATAAATTTTATGTTTCATTCTCGAATGAATCATATTCATATAAAGTACCAACTTATATAATAATTTTTAAATAATTCTGTATTGGTTCTATGTAATATAAAATGGATTTATAATATAGAATACATATTGGAAAAGGTCATGAATTAGAAAGTTCTATATCAGTGATACACCTCAGTATGTTTGGGTTAACATAAATTAAGGAATGACAAGGAACCATGTAGCTGTATTATAGAAATAAATTAAAAGATGAAGTCTACATGGCTATTGGAGGAGGATTTTTCCACAAAAATAAAATGAATTTCAAGTTGGTGATTATTGTTGTTTTGAGATTTATTTCAATTAATATAGTAATTTAAGTTCACTAGAAGGAGAAATGTCAGTGACTTTATTTCTGATAACCATATAGGGATAGGGGATGAAGAGGTTGAGTTCCATTTCACTAGAATATATAGACATGTTCATAGGTGTATGTTCATCTTAAGTTCTTTCTTTAGCAAATATAAATGATCATATCAATTATATCTTTGAAAGGGGAATAACCAGGTGATTGGGTAAGTGGAAGTTGTGGAAATCTATAACCATATAAAGTATTTCTATATGAATCTCATAGTATTTAGACTTGATACCATTTATATCAGAGGACAATGAAAATTGATAAAACTGATAGGACTCTTCTCTATAATACTGGGTGGGTCACATGTAAAATATATTAATTAAAACAATACATTGAGTGATTCATAAATATTGAAAATTTTCCTCATTATTCATTAACTAAACAAATGTAGCATCCCCAAATGTATTAAAGTGTAATATGGAACCATATAATCCTTTATCTTGATCTTTTTCTTTTCAAGTTATTTATTATTATCATTATTTATAATATTCATGTTTGCATAATTTTGGTGGTTTTATGTGGTGATGCGTTGACATGGGTGATCATCTTCTATATTATAGGAATTATACATGGACTTCATTCTGGAGCTCTTGCTTCTTCACATCATGTTTCAATGGAGTTTCATTTACTGGTTTAACTAGAAACAGGCTGTGATACCAATAGGGTGAATATTCTAAGGATTGGATATTCTTAATATGTGATGTTTTTTAGGATATAAGTGTGGTGAATATGATGTTTTCCATTTCAATGGGTGGTTATAGTTATTTTACGATGGTGTAGCCTGAGATGTTGGTGATTACTTCTCCCAGTGGTTGGATGATAGGGCTGTTGGGGTCATGTTCACATATAGAATGGACTATGAGGTGTTTTAGTCCATGTTTTGTGGGTGGTATCAATTTTAGATTAAGAGAAATTTGGGTATGGTATTAACCATCAGTATAGAGGATGTGCACAAAGTAGAGGAAATATCAATGGTGAGAGATACCAAAAAATCATAGTGTGTTTCTCACCATATTAAGGAACATTTTTGGATTGGATTATAGAAATAATTAAATATGTTCAAGTGGGAATTCATGGTGGACCTATGATTAAGATATTGGTTATAGAGGATGTAAATCTTGATAGGCATGAGTTTGATTTGAAGGTTTAGGTATCTTCCTATATGGAAGACAATGGATGTGGAATTCCCATATAGATCTGGAAAAAGCTGGTAAAGACACACTGGTGCTTGATGAGTATTGGTGGGATAACTATTGCAATTTTTCATTTATGGTTACTTATTCTATTTTTGTAAACACTGATATATGTATGGATATTAGACAGGGATTCCATTAGTGGTGAACTACTGAGTTCATACTCAAATCATGCACTGGACCTCTGAGATGCCTATAAAATTAATAGTTATTGGTAAAGGTAAGGGAAAAGGTTTAAAGTCAGAAACATTGTGATAAATAGAGGTGTGAATGGTTTTAGTAATGATTTAAGATTTTTCAGATGGGTAGAGTTTTTCCTTGATGCCATCTTGGTAGTTCTTTTTGGTTATTTTGTACATGTATTAATATGATCAACCCATGGGTGATCATGATTACATTTTTTATGAGTGAATAACAAAGTAAATGTTAATCAAACTGGAACTTTACATATTCAGACTTGTTTTTAATTATTATTTGGTTTTCATTCACTGTGTTTTGTTGTTGTTATTATTGTTGTTGTTGTTTTTATTCTTATTATTATTAAGATCAAATAATACAGTCTCACCATTATCACCCCACAATCACTCATTACAACTCAATAGTCATTGGTGTATAGGGATCTGTGCTTAAGGTCCTGTGGCTAACTATCATTTCAAGAACTGGTTGAGTGGTCCAGAGTGGTGGGGAATTATAGTTGAATTTCTATGCAGTCTCTCCACTACAAATTCACAACCGATGTGACACTCTACATGGCGGAACTATGTCTTAGCACCATCATACGCCCTTTCTACCTAGCACCGCTCCATGATCTTCCTTCTAGTGATATCCTACACTATACCTCTTCATTGTGACACAACATTTAGGGGTCAAATTAATGCCGAGTGACAATTAAAAATATTTATATTTAGTTGATTTCAATTATAGCATATAATTTTCTAATTAATGATATGTATTTTTGGGGGTTTAATATTAATAAAAGTTTTATAAGTTAATTAAATGTTTTTCAAACACTTATTAATAAAATTTTCCTAGTTTTAAGAGTTAATGTTAAATTTATTTTCCAATATTATATGACTTACTTATTATTTGATTATAAATTGTTTATATTGAAATTATAATTAAAATTTATAAAGTTTTAATAAATTAAAAATGTCATATATATAATTTGATTATATATTAAGATTAAGAAATTGTTTGTAAGGATTAATTTGAAGTGTTAAAAATAAAAACCCTTATTTGAAATATTATTTAAACATCATCAAGAAGAGTGTTTAAGAATAAAATGATAAAAGGATAAAATAGTGTTAAGTGCGTGATATATAGATTTTTTTAAAATGTTTACATAATATAAATTAAATTATAAAATATTAATAACTCATTAAATATCATATATTTAAAATTAAATGACATATAATAAATAATATGGAAAATTCATATCATGAAATGAATGAAAAACCTCTTATATTCAAGAATTATTGAATGTTCATAATAGATAACTAAAATTTTGAAGTGTTTTTGATTAGGATTTATTTTATGAATTGTTCATAAATGGTAATATAATGTTTAAATACCTTAATTTTTCATTATTATAAATATTATTATCTTTTTAGTTATCCGTGAATAAAAATTGTTTATATAAATTTAGAATAAGCATATACAATAGCTTAAAATTGTTAAAATTATTATAAAATTATAAAACCTTGTATTACATAATAGAAACAATTAGATAATATTTTTTTGCACCGACCTTGAACTTAATTTATAGTTAATATTATTATCTTTATTTATTTGTTTAATATAGTTTATAAATATTAGGTGTTAGAGTTTTGTTGAATTAGATTCTCTTTTCAGAAAAGTATATCTAGGGAGAGGGACTTGGGGTTGAACTTCCCATTATCCTGAAGGTTATTCCTTGTTCAAAAAGGTGGGGTTGAATATTAATTTATATGGGATAACTCTTGTAGAGAATCCCAATTTTATATAAGTTTAAACCCATACATGAATAGTTATTTTACCTTATGTACGATATGAATTTGGATATGTGTAAACACATTTAGATTTTATTTTTGTGTGAGTAACGC
Organism: Viscum album; assembly: GCA_963277665.1. Lineage (NCBI taxonomy): Eukaryota > Viridiplantae > Streptophyta > Magnoliopsida > Santalales > Viscaceae > Viscum > Viscum album. The sequence continues at coordinate 284,480,056 of OY728143.1, read as the reverse complement.
AAATTGTGAACTGTGAAAAGAGTTACACATTGATAAGGTTGGAGAATATTAATTTGGTGGATGAAATAGGATTAGAAAACTCAATACTTAGAATCATAAATACATAAAGATAATAACTTGATAAAATATTGTGATAATAAATACCATTCAAAAATACTAAGTGTTAGATTCATTTTAAATTGGAACTTTTCAATACTATGATCATATAACCTGGAAGGTTCTTCCAAAGAAGTGTGCCTCTCAATTATCTTGTTTAAGGAGATAAAGTAATGGATGACTCTAGATTATCCTTTGGTAGGATCTTACAATGTTAAGTACCCCTATATTTTACTTTGTTAGAATATTCTTATCATTTTATTTGTGAATCAGTTTGCTAGGAAACCTTAAGAGCTAAGATACCACGGAAGTATAGTTGGATATATCCATATGACGGATTTTTTAAAGAGTTACCCACCCAAATATCCAATAAAAATATTAGATATGATTAGGATGATTTTCTACCTAAATATCTAATGTTTAAGAGAAACTTCAAAGAAGGATAATTTCTTAGTGAAATATGAATCTTGGCCCACAAATGGGTATGGTGAGTTTAGAAAGTGGCTATCATTTTATTGGGAGTAAATTTTAATAAAAGTACTCATTAAATTACTATACAATATGATACTCATTTGATAAAATATTTTGTTATAGGTAAATGGAATCATCACCATCATGGTTGACCTTGAGATCAGTTAAGGAGAAATAAAAACTAAATGTGATTAACTATCTAAACTAGTTCCAGATCATGAGAATAGATATCATGCAAGAAGGAAAATTTTGTGAACTGGAACAACCACTTCCAAATTAATAAATTGGATATAGTGTTCCTTATATGGAGTTATATTATTATGATAAACACCCGAAGGATTCACTAGAGGCATCTACACTCATTCTTGTAACCATATACTCTAAATTGTAAAAGAAAAATGAAACTATGTATCCCTTCAATATAATATATACATGAAAAGTATTTATAAGGATCATTTTAGGAATGAAAGTAATGAGGCTTAAAAGGTTATTTTTTAGTGTTAAATAGAATAAGGAACATAAATCTTGAATCACATCCTCAATATGATTATCTATCAATGATATAGAGAGGCAATTTTTACCTCTTAAACTTTATCTAAGAAGAGATTTTATGATGCCCTAGCCTGGAACCTTTCCAAGATAAAGAGATACACATCCTCAAGTATGCCTACCCATATGATATAGGGATTAGACTAGAGACTAGGGCCTATTCCATGCAATGAGGAGACTATTTCCTCAAATAAAAGTCAAACAATACAAAAAAACTAAAACAACCATCACACAATCAAATTATGCATAATCAAAATGATTATCATGATATATAAAAGGTCACATATGGAACCATTAAATTATACATACATAAATCTCACATTGGGATGATCCCAAATAGAAAATAAACCACAAAATAAAATGAAAACATGATGGCCCTACTTCCATGCTTGGGCCTCAAACCACCCAATCTCTAAATACCCTTAAGTTACACTACTATGATCCATTGCATGTCATGTGCTAAACCTGAAAGAAAATAATACGGTCAACATGAAAATTGGGGTTCCCATGAAGGGTGTGAGAGATACATCTTAGTTGGGTGTCTCTAAGTTCCCCTAGTATTCACCATAATATATGTGTATACATATGAAAAATAAAAATTCCACACATGTACCTTGGATGTCAAGTGATAACTAGGACCCCGTAACTCCCTACACATCATGCCATTTTTCCTAACAAGGAAACTATATCACCTAATAAGTATTTATTTGGTGTCATGTTGGAATCTACCATATCTCTTTAACTATTTTGTTCCATCATATTGGTCCCCAGTCCATACCTGAAGACCCATGTTATAAAGACTTCCAAAATCTCAACCTAACACCCACAAACACTAGGTATGATCATACATATACAATAGTTGGACCATTCTTTATCACTTGAGGGTGTTCCACTAGTATAGTCTTGTATCATACCACAACTATAGTGACCCATGGTTTTTATACATGGAAATTACATTACTTTTTCAGAATACCTATTACGCAAAAAAACGCCCAACAACTGTTTTCGTTTAGTGCCTTTGGAAACACGAACACATTATTATAATATGGTGAAAGATCTCTAACATATCCTATAAATATATTCTCCTTTACTAACCCAAACTAAAACCTTTATTTATAACATGGTGAAAAGAAAACATAAGAAAACGGGTGATCTTAGATTCTCAGTAAGGGTATACAAGGGAGATGTGTAAACATACTCATGAGCATAAAGGTATGAGAACATGATCCTGAAAATATAAGATCATACCCTACATATCAAATATCACAAATTAGAATATTGGAATAAATATCAGCAGCTCATAAAATATGAATCATAAGGAAATAAATAACCTGATCCATAAAACCATAATATAGGAATAAAACATGGAACTTTGGAAGACACATAAGAATATAATAATTATTTCTATAGTAGTCAAGATATCATTGAGAAGTCAATCTTGGTAGTATGGGTTCAACTCCCATACCATATTTGTAGTCAGGGTTCACTCCTATAATCATCCTAGTAGTCAAGGTTCACTCCCAAGACCATGTTAGTGGACAAGGTCCTTCATTCCTATCTCAAGACATATAAATCGTTACCTAATGCATTGGAGGGAGATATAGGTCCCACCCATATCATAATGAAATCACACATACATGTTTATCAAGATCATAAATAATAATATCATAACCCATGAAATTAAATGGGTATCATAAAAATGTAATCATATCACAACTAGTGGAAAAGATACATGCTTTATATTCATTTCATCAAAATCATAACCCGTGAAAATAAGATGGTTTCTTAACTATCATGTCATCAAAACATAAACCATTTAGAGAAATAATATGAAAGGTATTCTTGAAATCTAACCAAGTATGTCATATTAGATGGGGAAGGATTTTGGAAGATTAATTGGGACACAAATTTTCCTTAAAAATCACTTTTTAAAACATAAAAAATTTTCAAAACCCTTTTCTTTGAAACCACCTTAAAAAACTATCATGAAAAATAATTTAAGAAAGTTCTTGAGGAAAATATCCTTTCTTTATTAAATTTTTTTTTCTTAAAATTCCATCACATTTTAAAATAAAACATTTTGAAAATAAAATCTTTTAAGGGAAGATACAAGGTAATAAAACGTCATGAAATTGTAACAATTTGTTCAGGCCGTATAAGTTAAAAAAACATTATTCTCATAATTTTTTCAGAAAATTTAAAATGCACCTCATAGGGAAAACAAAAAAATATTTATTTAAAAAGTTTTAATAATAAATCATAATTTGGTAAAAATGACTTTAAAAAATTGTATAATAATAGTGAAAATATTCTTGAAAACAATTTTAAGAAACATGGATAATAAGTATACCCCAGTAAATACTTACGTATAAACAATCTCATAAAGTAATGAGATTGTGAAATTAACCCTTTTTCTTTGAAAATAGATCTGAAATATTATAAAGTAAGATTAAAAAAACACTTTAAAACATAAAATATTTCTTTAGAATCATTTTCCTTGAAAATAATCTAAAGATATCTTTTGAAATTGTTTTTAAGGAGAATAATCTTTAATCACTTCTAGGTGTCCCATAACACTTTGAAACATTTGAATCATAATACCCACGAAATAATAACATTAAAATAAGATTAATATATCATTAAAATAAGGATATTATATATATAACATGTCAAATGGTAGTATATAAACCTCGTAAAAGAACATAGGTTCATAACAAAGCATGTGTTGCAAATAAGAAAAATTGAGACAAAACTACCTTACTCATTTGGTTACATTTGAACCATAAATCCCCATGAAATAGATATAATAAAATGGATATGAAAATACAAATAAATTAATTTATTAATGTCATATAATACATTCATGGGAAGTATTTACACTACATAGTAGAAATGAGCGGTGAATAAGTCATATATGTCATAGAAATAAAAAGTGAGACAAAATTCCTTTAACTTAGGTCCGATTCCCTCTGTACGTGTATGAAACTCCTATAGTGATTTTCAAAATATTATTAACTTACAAAATATTCATAATTATATTTATTATATCATATATTATTCATTTATGACTTTAAATTACCAATTTATTAACAATTCCAAGTTAAAGCAATGTTTTGGGTAATATCCGCTTTGTTTATCGTACATGTTTTGACTTGTTATTGATGATACTCATACTTAGATCATGATTTAATTATTTATAGAATATAAAACATGATATAAGTATATTATAAATTATATAAGTATTTATAATAATATTCAATGATAAACAAAATACACCATTTATGGAGATAGTCGGTCGTACGTACGCATGCACACCGTTTTCATTTTTTTGTCAGGTTAAAATAAAAGAAATTATATCATTTATTATTATTACCTAATAATTTTAATTTCAATTATAACATATATATTCATAAAATTAATCCTTATTACCATCCCTATGAAATATAGGTCAATAATGAGTCACATCGCATCGTGGATATTGTAAGGTATACGTACACACGAGCGACGTAATCATTTTCCCAAAATTTTAAATGGTAAAAAGGTAGACATGATATTATTATTACATAGGTGTAATTATATTATAAATATAATATATAATCATTAAACTCATCATAATTCTTACTCATAAAATATGGTGATGAAAAATAGATTACACCACGACGTGGAGAAAATAAACATAATGTACGGACTCATGGTGATATTTTTTTTCGTAGGATGGATAAAGTTATACCATAATCATAATAACATATAAGTGTATAGATGATAATGGAGTTATTAATTTAGTATGGAAACAATAGAATAAGAGGAAGTTAATGAAGAAAATAAATTGAATTGGATTGGTAAAACAATTACCTCTTCTTCGATTGACTTTCTTTTAGATCTCCTATTAGGGACACTATGGGTTGTATTTTCGGAAGACCAGAACCTATATAAATTAACTAATAATGTTTAAAGGATAATTAGGTAGGTTTTGGTAGATATATAAGGGTTAAGGTGGTGTGAGGAAGTGAGGGAGTAGGTGCCTTTTTTTAAGAGAGTGGAGGGGCACTCTAAGAAACTCTTAAAATATTAAATTAATATAAATTGATTTTCGATATAAAATATCTCAAAGGTGAGATATTTAGAATATAAGATTATTATGGGTCTAAATAATATCAAAAAATAATTTTTATATAGGTTTATGTAACATTATTAACCTTATCTTTTGGTTTTCACCCTTAGTTAAACCCTTTTACTCTTACGGGGACAACTTATATTTTTATACTATAGGGTTAATATAATTACTATAAAATGGAAAAAAACCCCAAATATATAATTTATAAAATTTTAAACTTATTATAGTTATTTGGATGAATTATATTTTTTTATAAATTTTATATCATTTAATGAAATATTATTTAGTTTAAAGTATCATTTATATCAATTTTGATACTATTCATTATTTTCCTTTTATAAAATATCATATTAACATGATAAATTCAAAACAATAATTATAATATCACAATAATATGTCAAATATATCTATAAAATTATTTTATATCATTAATTATGTTAAATTATATTTATTTTAATATTTTTAATATCATTTATTTGATATTCCCATTAATTAAAAAATTACCACATCATCATTATGCATGACATTAATTAACTTTTTTCTTCTATAAAAATTAAAAATAAATTATAATAATGAATATAAATTTATTATATTTCAAATTATATTTAAATTCAAATTTATATTCTATATAACCCTATATTAAAAATGATTTACTTATTATAATTATGAGTATGAAATTTTTAATACATCTTTAAATAGAATATAATAAATGTCATATTCTTACCCAAGTAGATTAAAAAGGTTTTAATTTCTTTCTAAGGATTATTTTAGTGGAATACAACTTATCCAATTAAATTAAGACATGTGTTAGGGTAATTTTATTAAATTATAATATTATTTTTACCTTTGATTACACAATTTACCTTTAACCGTGGTAAATAAAAATGATAAACTTACTATTCAGAAAAAAATTAAGTTAATCCAATAAAAAATTTTCATACTGATTACAACCATGTATGTCTGTTTTTCCAAATTCAATTCTCATAAGTCTATAAATTATGTTTAACAGTAATCCCGTAAATGTAGTGAGAAGGCGAGTAAAAGAGACCTTCAAAAGGTCAATAAGTTTTTATATCTAATTTTAATATAAAAATAACTAAAATTACCTATATAGGATTAATATATTTGTTATTTAAATATTGTGACTTTAAAAATTAATATAAATTATAATAATTATTTAAATGAAAATGATAGTTTTTAACTACAATGTTGTATTTTTCACTATTAATCAAAGAATGAAACTTCTCAGAAAGTACTAAAAATTCACCCAAAGTTAATTTTGACATTACATATTCAAAAATGATGTTTATTTTATCAAATTGAATTTCTAATAGTTTCTCAGACTAATTTTATTATTTTTCATAGAAGGACATGAAAAGCAGTTCATCTGAGAAAATAGTAGTTTTAAACATATAAAGACCTTACAAAAAATTATATTTTCCATCATATGTATGTTATATTTATATAAAACCATTATAAATATTATTTTAAAATTAGTTATTAATATTCATATTACAAGTTTAATAGCTAGGTTATGACTATGTCATTTAAATAATTATAACAATAAAGTGATGTTTCATAGAAACTTAGTGTTGCGTGTAACACAATCCAAGTCTGTGTTGCGTGTAGAGAAAACTTAACTTGGTGTTGCGTATAAAAAAAATACAAACATAGTGTTTTTATAAAAATCAATATTTAGTATTGTTTTAAATGATAAATATTTAAAACATTAAATTAATTCAAGAAAAATATATTTCACAAAATCACAGGGTGCTACATTCTACCCCCGTTAAAATGAATTTTACCCTCGAAATTAATCTAGGTTATGGAAGGTTTAATAATTTAAAGTTCCTTTCATAGAAACCCACATCACATAATTGAATTCAAAATATTCCTTTTAAATAAGAAAACATGGAAAATAGTGATTACCCTATGTAAATCATAACTAGGTTTCTAAACAGGAGAACATGGGTGAAGATTTAAATATAGGGTAAAAGTGTAAATAGTTATAGAGATTGATAATGATAATTGGTCATAATAAAGTGGGTGATCCAAAGAAAATTAACAATCACAAAACCATAAACTAAAGAAACATGAAAGAGGTCATTGATATCATCAATAATGATAATAAAAGGAAAAACTTTTACATCACGATTCTTTTCCCAATGTTGAAGAATTTTCAAGAGAAAATATACTTACTTGATTTCAACATAACTTCACCCTTTGTTGTTCCTTAGTCAATTTACACTCTATATCTTATTCCAAGAAATGAATTTGAATTTTATATTCTTTAATCATTAAGACATCTTGAGAATAATGATAGTTCATTCAATATATCTTTAACAAAAAGGTGAGCACACATTATAAAATATGAACAAATCAATCTATGATGAGATAATACTTTAATATCACAAACTTATCCGAAGTTTAACTTGATCTTTACATAAATGGATAAGCCTAAAATCTTTATGAAAGATGAAAATCCAAAACTTTATAAAGAAGTTCAATAAATAGGCTTAACATTTGTCTCCCATATATCAAAAGGAAACTCTTTGTTGTCACATTCCAAACATGTGAATACCTTGACCATTTATTCTCTTGAATCATGGTAATAACTTGAATTATCATACATACTTTTTTAAAACATTAATGTTTCCTTATTCCAAAGTTTATTGGATATATTCCTTAAGTCCCAAAAAGTTGTAAACTTCATCCATTATAGCATACATCACTTTTAAAAAAATCCTTAATCAGTTACAAGGAAATAATTACCTTCCAATTTACTTATTCATATCCAACATATATTTATGAAAACATCATTATATTAAAATAAGGAGCATATTAAGGGTTATATTTCCCTTATTCAAAATATCATTTCCATTAAATTACTTTTCTAGTCTATTAGAAACATTAAACATAAACTTATAAATCCCGAGTGAAAAACCTAAACTGAACAATACTTGTATATTTCACCCTTAATATAACATAATTCTTAAATAAAAATACATAAAAACTTTCATTATTCCACTTCATACTTAATACATAATATGACTACCTCATCTTATTACTTAATACCACTTTCCTTTCAATTTCATATGTAGTCTCATCATTATCAGTAATATTACCATTACTTGTACCACCTTTCTGATTATATTTGGGAGCATTATAATTAGGACATTGATTTTCATAATAAACATTAATTCCACTCTTAAAGTATTTAACCATTTATTATGTTTTAGGGAGTCCAATATTCCTATCCATTCTGTTAACTAAACCCTTCATTTTTCATTTGAAATTACTTTTTTTGTGTCCTTATTTTCTACAGTAAAAACATCTTCTTATTCCTCTAAGACATATACTTAGGTGATTATTTCCACATTATTGACAAAAAGGAAACTGGATATTCTTTCATCCATGGTCTCCATTACCTGAACTCTCTGTGAACTCATTATTTCTATTCTTTTTTGAGTCTGAGAGTTGGTTTAGGTACACATTTTTAATCATGTTCCATTAAAACAAATTAGGAATGATCATAACATCCTTCACTCCAATGACCATCCCATTTGAATTCTCATCAAAAAATTTTATATCGCATTCAAGTCCACCCGATTTCTTCTGGTTCTGAATATTGACTAAAACCATAAAGAATAGAGTACGAAACATTTATCACAATGGAAACCACATAATGTTGAAAAATTACATCTAGTATGTATAAATCATGACATATACTTGTTTAATCTATGAAACCTCATGTTAATACTAGGTTATTAATAATCATATTCTATTTAAATACTCCATGATGGTTTATAAAGAGTTTGTGAATTTCCAAAGAATATCCCCTGAGTGTGTCAAACTAGGTGTGCAACAAGGCCTGTTATCATATACCAAGTAACAATCGAGTCAGACTCGACAAACCTTGTCAGAGTTTCTACTCCTAGGTACATCTATTCTAGAGACATAACCACCTGTAGTATCTAGATAGGGATTTATATCTAGGAAACCACTCACTCTATCCTTTACCAAAATTCAAGGACATTTTTTACTATAATTTTCCTTATCCTTAAACATTTCCATAGGGTTATCACTAATGTTTTCTCAACCTAGTTTCCAAAGGTTAACTAAAATTTTTCTCTGATAAAAACTATAGTGACCCATGGTTTTCATTCATGAGAATTACATTAATTTTTTGGAATACTTATTTTAAAAACAAATTCCTAGAGACTGTATCAGTTTAGTTCCTTTTGAAACTAGGAACACATTCTTCTCATTTGGTGAAAGATCTTCGTCATATACTATAAAGATCTTCCCCTTTAGTACCCCTCATTAAAACCTTTCATTATAACCTGGGGAAAATAAAACATAAGAAAAAGGGTGATCTTAGATTCTCAGTAAGGGTATACAAGGTATACATGTAAGTATAATTATGACTATAAGGGTATGATAACATGACCATGGAAATAGAAGATCATACCCTTGATATGAATGATCATAAATAGGAATCTTGGAATAAATATTGGAAGTTCATAAAACATGAATCATAAGGAAATAAAAACATGATCCATGAAATCATAACATATGAATAAAACATGGAACTCTGGATTAAAAATAATCATATAATAATGATTTCCGTAGTAGTCAACGTACCATTTACAAGTCCATCTTGGTAGTATGGGTTCAATTTTTATACAATTTTGGTAGTCATGGTTCAATCCCATAACTATACTAGTAGTCTAAATTCACTCCCAAGACCATCTTAGTGGAAAAGGTCCTTCATGTCTATCTCATGAGATATAAATATTTACCCAATGCATTGTAGGGAGATATAGGTCCCAACCACCTCATCATGAAATAATACATACATGTTGCACAAGATCATAAATAATCATATCATAACCCATGAAATGAAATTGGTACCATAAACATGCAATCATATCATAATATGTGGAAAAGATACAGTTTTCATATTAATTTCATCAAAATCACAACCCATGAAAAGAAGTGGGTTTCTTAAACATCATGTCAACAAAATATAAACCATTCGGAGAAATAATATGAATGGTATTCTTGAACTATAACAAAGTATGTCATATTAGGTGGGGAAGGATTTTGTAAGATTACTTGGAGAATGAATTTTCTTTAAAAATCACTTTTTAAAACATAAAAAAATTTCAAAACTATTTTCTTTGAAACAACTTTGAAAACATATCATGAAAAATAATTTAAAATATTTATTGAGGAAAACATCATTTCTTCATTGAGATAGTTTTTTTTCTTAAAATTCCATGCAATTTTAAAATAAAACATTTTAGAAACAACCTTTTAATCTTGAAAGGGAATATTTAAATAATAAGGCATCATGAAAGTGTAAAAATCTATTCATGCCATATTATTTAAAAAAAATTCTTCTCATAGTTTTTCCAGAAAAGTCAAAAAGTAACTCGTAGTGAAAATGAAAAAATATTCCTTTGAAAAGGTTTAATAAAAACTTATACTTTGGTAAAAATGAAATTAAAAAACTATATAATAAAAGTAAAGATATTCCTAAAATCAATTTTAAGAAAGAAGGATGATAAATATAACCCAATAAATACTTACATATAAAAAATCTTGTAAATTAATTAGATTTTAAAATTAACCATTTTTATTTGAAAATAGATTTGAAAATTTATAGAGTAATAATTGAAAAAAAATCTTTAAAACATAAAACATTTCTTTAGAATACTATTTCTTGAAAATGAGCATAAAAGATCATTTGAAAACATTTTTTAGGAGAATAAGCTTCAAACATTTCAAGGTGTACCATATCACTTTGAAACATTTGAATCACAATACCCATGAAATAATAACATTAAAATAAGCTTAAGATATCATTAAAATAATAATATTCCTGATATAACATGTAAAATGGTAGTATATACACCTCATAAAAGAACATATGTTCATAACAAAACATGTGTCTCAAAGAAGGAAAATTGAGACAAAACTACCTTACTCATTTGGTAACTTTTAAACCGTAAAACCCCATGAAATAAATATAATAAAGTAGATATATAAATACCAATAAATTAATGTATAAATTTAATATAATACATTCATGGGAATTATGTATATCACGTAATGGAAATTAGTGGTGAATAAGGCACATATTTCACAGAAAAAAAGTGAGATGAAATTCCCTTACCTTTGGTCCGATTAACTCTCTATGTGTATGTAACCACAATATAGTGGTTTTAAAAAAATTATTAACTTATAAAATAATCATAATAATATTTATGATATCATATATGATTCATTTATTACTTTAAATTACCCGTTTATTTACAATTCCAATTTAAAAAAACATTTTTGGTAATAACCGCTTTGTTTATCATACGTGTTTTGACTTGTTATTAATGATCCTAATACTTAGATCATGATTTAATTATTTCTAGAATATAAAAAATGATATAAATATATTATATATTTGTTATATAAATATTTATAAGAATAATTAATGATAAACTAAATATACCATTCATGGAGACGGTAAGTCGTACGTACTGATGAACATTGTTTTCATTTTCTTTTCTGGTTAAAAAAAAATTATATGATGTATTGTTATTACAGAATAATTTTAATTTTATATATAACTTATATATTCATAAAATTCATCCCTTTTACCATCCATGTGAAATATAGGTGAATAATGAGTCACATCACATTGTGAATATGGTAATCCATACCTACGCACGAGCGACATTATCACTTGCCCAAAATATTATATGGTAAAAAAGTAGACATGATATTATTATTAAAGATGTAAAATTATATTATAAATATAATATATAATCATTATAATCATTATAATTCTCAGTCATAAAATAAAGTGATGAAAAATAGATTACATCATAGCATGGAGACGATAAGCAGTACGTACGCACACATGATGATATTGTTTTTCATAGGATGGATAAAATAAGGGATATTGTTGTACCTTAATCGTAATAAAATCCCAATATATATATTATACTGAACTTATTACATTAGTATAGAAACAACATAATAATATGAAGTAAAAGAATAAAATAAATTGAATTGGATTGGTAAAACAATTACCTCTTCTTCGGTGGAATTCCTTTGGACATCCTCTTAGGGATACCAGGGATGATATTTTTGGAATACTAGTACCTCGATAAATTAAATAAAAATGTTGAGAGGATAATTGGGCCAGTTTTTTTGAAGATATCACTACAGGAAAATTGCAATTTTGTGGTGGTTTTTTAGATATGGCGGTGGTTTAAACCACCACCATATGCTTCTACGGTGGTTTATGAAAACCACCACTAAATTGCGTGATAGGAAAATATTTGCGGTGGTTCAAGAAGTTTTGGGGCGGTTTATGGGAACCGTCATAGTTGGTGCATTTTCACGGTAGTTATATTGTTTTTCACGGTGGTTTCTCCGGGCAGGGGGATTGCTTTTTTAGTGGCTGTTAAAACCGCCGCTAAAAAAGAAATGACCTACTGGGACAAACCGCCATGAAAAACAATATAACCACCACAAAAAAAGCCCGAAAGAAGGGCCAATTTAGCAGTAGTTAAAACCTCTGCTAAATTTAGGACCGTAGTGGCAGTTAAAACCACTGCTAATAGAAAAATATCGACATTTAGAGGTGGTTAAAACTGACACTAAATGTACCTCTTACAGTTAGTGGAGGTTAAAACCGCCGCTAAAGAGCAGATTTAGAAAAAAAAGTTTTTGGAGCCCCTGTACTAGTTCCCTGAAAAAAACCATTCCAAGAATACCAAAACACCAACATAATACATACTACAGTCAATATGAAAAGAGATGCTTAACTAAGCACAACCAAATTCATCATTCAGTGAGTAAAAGAATGCGGATAAACATATCACATGGCATAATCCTAGTATCCAATAAAATGTAGTGGTGAATTTATGTATTTAAAATTGATCATTTCAGACACATATGTACTATTTGATCCTTGATTGGATGTTCACATGTTGTGTGCAACTTATATGGTCACCCATTGGGTGATCTAGGTGAAATGGGACAATATGATTTTTTTTTCAAATGTGGGTACTCCCACATATCTTCTGGAATTGATCAAGAATGTAATATCCCTTTATATATGATTATTTGATATAACACAGGGCATCCATTAGGTGTTTGGACCACTTATAGTTGGAATTTCTAAAGTGGGAAATTTCCTACATTAACATGTCACCATCTAATCGACTCCATTGAGATTATATATGGGTTTCCCATTTTTTAATGAATTGAATGAGTTAAATGTAACTGATAATGTGAAATGTATAATTAATTATGAATTTAATTTCTTAAAACAAATCAATTAGTTTTAAATGGAATGTCCCCAAGTAATTTTAATGTCATGCTCTTGATTTATGCTTTATAAAATGCTTCATATGAACTGTAAGATTTTAAATGGGAATTGAACATGGATAAAGACATGAATAAGAGGTTATTCCTTATCTATTATGACACAAATGATTATGCCTTTATTATGTATATGTTGTAGATAGAAGATAAGGAATTGAGGTAATTCCCCTAGCTAGTTTATTTAATATATTCCTTCATAGAGGTTGTGGTATGATGGTATGAGATTTTTGAGCAAGGAGATATCACAATTCATTACATAAGGTGTTGAGCATGGTGTATCAAAAAAATGTTACTATATAATTATTACGATTTACTCACCACATTCCATGACTAGAATTTTTACCTAATGGCACACTCAACCTACCATGTGTTGTTTCATGGCATCTCTCACTCTATTGGGATATAGGGCATGTACCCAATTACATGAGCACATAAGCTCGCTATACTGGTTAGGGATGCCTGATTTATGACATGGTATATTCATCAATATTATTATAAGTATATGGCTACATACATATTCACATACCTTGGCAATATAGGTGGATGAAATATATATAAACTATATATATTACTACTATATATATAGCAAGTATTTAGATTTCTGTTCCATATATGTGTCGATAAATTTAAACCCTCCTATAGTCCTTTAGGAACATGATTGGGTGGTTATTTATTTATTCCTTAGTTACTCAAAAGATGTGCAGTGTAGTATGTTGGAGGTAGTCCCTTTATCATGGGAATAATGATGTGGTAATATTTTCTTGGGATTAATTTATGTTGGTATTCTGTGTGGAATTATTATAAATGAAACATAACATAGGAATTAGGTAAAATCATCTCTCACTTGGGTTATTGCATGTGGAATTATTATTCTTGAAACTAAAGATAGAAAAAAGGTAAAATCATCTCTCCCAGGGATTAGGGTTCATAATTTTTTAAGGGTGATGGATCAGGTTCAAGTATCATATTTGTTTCAATCATGTGATTTCTTTGGAAAAGGAGTCTTTAGTGTGGTTTCCTTAGAAGGAATGGAATCTGGATCCTAATATATTGTTACTCCCATTATACATCCTAGTTATTTTTATGCATGGAATATAATATAAGTGATCAGGCACATTCTTTCAAAGGGAAGAGTGTCTCGTGAAGGGGGTTGATATATTCTATCAAGGAATATGGATGCTTATAATAAATTATTTGTGATAGGGTAGTTGATGTTATGAATGGTAAGTAACTGATCATCTAGTCTATTTAACATTTTTCTAGGGAAGGGGGTTCTAGAGAATCTACTGGGAGTTTCCCATCGACATTTAATACCTACTGAGATAATAGACACTATCATTCACACTGCCTGACTGTTCTTGGATGCCACTTTGGAAATGGGGGGAAAACCCCATTTCAGATAGTGTAGCAAAATTTCCCCTAATCTCATATCAGTGTCTATGGATTCCAACCATTTTTTGAAATTTTGGATCCTGGGATTATGCCACACTAAAGGGTGATCTATCTTAAACATGTTAGCGATACACACATTCTCATCCCTAGGGATTGATATAAGAGCATAACTACGAAGTACTTCTTAGAAAAGGAAATGTAGTGGTAAATGCATTGGTCTTGAAAATGTAGGATACGTTATTATAATGAAAAAATGAATTTAGGAAAAATGAATCATAAAAAATGAATCATCACAATAAATATTCGATATATATGGTGCATACCACACTCGAGAAGTCAAGACATAGAAAGAAACATCATAAATCAATAAAATACATAAAAGGAAATATGAGAAATCAAGAAAATGTTAGGTCATGAAAATGTTTGGAGGAAACTATGTGAAACACATGATACATATACAAACTGAATGTTACAATATTTTTCCACATATCAACAATACTACTAATCACTGTCTGATGATGAATAGATATTGTCACCCTCTCCACCTCCATCTCCATTTCCTGCTACCACCTGTAAGAACATTATATTAAAAATTAACTAGTGTTACATATATATATATTTAAACTTAAAACCAATAAAATG
This sequence comes from Viscum album, assembly GCA_963277665.1. Taxonomy (NCBI): domain Eukaryota; kingdom Viridiplantae; phylum Streptophyta; class Magnoliopsida; order Santalales; family Viscaceae; genus Viscum; species Viscum album. Next base: position 284,464,395 of record OY728143.1, on the reverse strand, counting down.
TTGAAAAAATGATTTTTAATTTTTGTGATTTACCTGCTCACCACCAGTCGATGCAACACCACAGGGGGGATATCTGCTCATCTGCTGATGTGTATCAGTCAACTCTTTCTGCAAAGTGGATATATGAGCCCCTTGGTCTTGAACTGTGTTTCGTAGAGAAATAATCTCTCTCTGAGCATCTCTGGGTATGGACTGACTACAACCTAGAGTAGATACAACTACAATCCTTAATGGCCTTCCAAATACCTCATATGGTATGGGTCCCAAACCCATCTCGTGCACTCTACCAGGATGCTCCTTCCCAAGGACTTTAACAACTGGGTCATCCTGGGAGACTGAGTAGGACTGCCCAGGATTGACATCCCATATTTCTTTAATTTTTATCTATAAATAAAATATCAATATATATTAACATAGTTAAAACTGACAATAAGTTATTATAACGAAAAAATGAGTTCATACCCCAAATTCCTTGGCATACTCATTAACAAAACTTCCATCAGATGTTTTGTGAACATACAACAACACTTCAGTTCGAGATACTTCATGCCAAAAACTCTGTGACTACATTAAACAACGATAAATCAATAATTTAATACATTAAACATATAATATTGTCTTATAAATATTTAAACTAATGAAAAAATTACCAGAGTCGATCGACTTCTAGAAAAGATTTTTGACCCTGCAGTGTGAGGGATGGCTTGATTAGCCCAACTTGATGCATTATTTCTTGAAAAATCCTGAACTAAATAAAATTCAATTTATTAGTAATGTATTCAATGTCATATTCTCTTTATATACATGTATAAATTTAAAATGAGGTTAATATAATAATATATATTTAAATACCATTTGCTTCACATCACGATGCCTGTCAACAAAAACTATCCACTGTTCTTTGGGTACCCCATTGGGTAGCCTCTCATACATTTGTTGTATGTTCAACAAAGTATCATTGAAATTGCTCCACAATATCCATTTGAAGTCTTTCCACTTATTACCAAGATTTTTCAACATCCGCTTTCGTGCTATCACATCAGCAACTATAAAGTGGAAAAACATATGTATACAGAAATTCATTTTGAACATATTAATAACATGACATTCAATTACACCATAACGTATTAAAATTAACTTTATTTAGGAATCAAAAACTTTATTTTTCCAACTTGGAGGCATATTTATCCAATCATCATAAGAAATAGGAAGGGAAATGGGATCCACTACCAGCTGGCCTAGAATTTGGCCAAGTAATCCCACGACGTCATCCTTAGGGACCCCATATGAATCAAATGGGAAAACTATCTTCTCTCAATTCATATTACACACATCTGTAATTTTTTATATTTTTCTCCACAGTTGCATTTCTTTCATCTTTAATGAACAAAAAATAGTATAAAAAAGTGCAATAAATTTATTTATATTAAAATTTGTACCAATAATAGTGACCCTCCAGTATGCCCGTGATGAACTAGAAGTGGCGCGCCGCCACCCCGATACTGAGGCTACTGAAGGGGGATTCAACGACTTAGATTATAAAGGGATGCTCACAGAGGGTATGATAGATGGTACAAAGGGAGATGGTGTAGGGGGTAGGCAGCTAGTGGCTCAGATGACGTAGGGAGGGAGATAGATGGATCATTATCTGTTGTAGTAGTGGATGAAACTATGTATTACTTCTTCCTTGGAATTACTATCATTTAATCAAATAAAATTAAGTTCAAAACATATATTTCCAAAAAAATGTAGAGAAAAAGAATTTAAAAATGATAATATATGCCCAATAATAACAAACAAAATATACTTAACAATGATAATGAATGACTACACAAATGAAATAAGTGGTTGATGAATGAATAAATAACTTTACATACAATCATTTTCCCCTTCAATCATGTCAATTTCCTGCTCCATTACTTCATCCAATTCATTCATCCTTGCTAGACTAATATTTTCAATATCAAGATGGAAAAATAATTCTGCTTCTTGTTGTTGATGAGATTCAATTTCAGAGGTCAAGTATTCCACTTCATCACCCATATCATATAATCCCAAGGAAGTCACTAATGGTGCACATTAAAGCAGCATGCATTTTGAACATTTTTTCAGAATAGGCATCAAATTTCTCAACACCGTTGCTCCATAAATCCTATAATTCTTAAATCAAAGGCTGTGAGTATACATCAGTATCATTTTTAGGCATTTGTTTTCCAGGAAGAATCATAAAAATGATAAAAGACATTTGTTTCATACACATCTATGGAGGCAGATTGTAAGGGATAAAAAAACTGGCCAAATGCTATAACTGGTACTCAAAGTCCCAAATGGGTTGAATCCATCAGCAACCAATCCCAATCGAACATTCCTAGAATCAACTGAGAAATCTGGATGTATTGAATCAAATGTCTACCACGATTGTGAATCTCGTGGATGTATCATTAACCCATCATTGTTATTATCTAAATAATGCCACTTCAGGTGTTCGGTGGTTTTAGATGACACCAATAATCTTTGTAATCGAGGCTTTAAAAGAAAGTAACGCAAAACCTTTGCAGGTGTGTTCCATTTCTTCTTCTTTATGAAAGTATGTTGATTCAAACTTCCAACATCACCCATTGACTGTCATCTATTAGAATATTTTTTTTTCAATTCTGTCTACTTGAATCCTCTCGCCAATATAGCATACAATCATTGGGATACACATGTATTTTTGTATAATTCAGACCAATCCTGTTAACAACTTTTTTAATATCATAAAAAGGATCAGGGATTTTTGCTTTTGGAAATGCATCACGCAATAATTCCAATATCATGTACATTACCTTATTTATAATTCCCCATAGACATTTCATATGGTACAACTTCAGCAGAAATGAAATCTTTGAATATTTGAAACATCCACTATACAACTCTTGATTTCCATCGTTAACTAAATCATGAAACGTATTTTCCTCAGTGAATTTTTCTCTTAAATTTTTCTCCACAGAATCAAGAGGAGGATCCAATGATATGTTACAATCTTGATCTGGTTGTGTTACAGTCTCAAAAACATCACTTGTCACATTGAAATTTATAGAACCCTCATCCGGTTGTTTTGTTAGGTTTTGATGTTGATAGTGGTGTCTTGTAGTTCCGAATGCATCATTTATGAGGTTTTTCATTTCATTTTCCATTGTTGACGAAGTTGGGATCTCATTCTGTGGATTAACATCAGTGCTCAACCTTTCTGTATTGTTCGATTCTCCATGCCAAATCCAACACAAATATTGATCAAGGAATTTCTTCAGTATTAAATGTTCATAAAATTCATCTCTCTTCAACCATCTTCTAAATTTACATTTAGGACATGGACATCTTATTCTCCCTTCAACTGATCGATTGGAAATTGAAAAATCTAAAAAATATTTCAAACCCTTAACATAGTGAGGTGTGTTCCTCGGAAATGTGATCCAGCTTTTATCCATGTATATCAAAATGTTCCTACACAATATTAAAAGAAATTAAAACATATAGTTAATTCTAAATAGGGAAATAGATTCATAAGTACCAGTTGAAAAAATAGGTTTTTTCCATTAACGTGATAAATAAATAAATAAAATATAAAACATGCAGTTTATCAATGCACAACATTTATAAAACATGGTATAAAGATGTTTTTCCTGAATCAATTCCAATTAAAAACTCATTAATCTATCATTAAAACATCACCCCTTTCATAAAAAAACCCTTACATGGTTTAAAAACATATCAAAGGAATATATAATAATGCCTAGAAAATTTAAATTTTTTTCCCTCACATGAAATCTTTAACACAACAAAATCAAAGTAAGTAAGGAAACAAGGATAACTACGAAGAAAAATTCCCTATAGAAAGTCGTAAAGTATGCCAATAAATAAGTGGAACAACACTAATCAATATCAATACTAAATCATTGTAGGATCAATGCTTCAATGAAATTCCATCCAAGTAAAAAATAAATACACAAGCTAATAAATAATTAAAGGCATAACACATGATAAATATCATGAGGAAACACCTTAGGAACTAATGAGACAAGTATAATACATGAAAAGGTAAACCTATTTCCATCAGGTTAATAGTCACACATCCATCAAACAAATCAATCTAAACCCAATATCATCTGTGACACCCCACTAGCTCGGTATTTTGTACAACTAGTGGTAACTAAAAAGTGTGTAATCTCAATGTGCCTAGAAACATCCCATGACTTCCCACTTAGTATCCTAGGTTTCCCTATAAAATACCTAAATGAGGTGATACAATTTTAAAGTGAATGTCATACAATGAAAATAATAATAGCCAAAGGCTATCATAATAATGAAATCCTTCCCACATCCCACATTTAGCTTATAATGAGCCCCCACCCATAAGAAAATCATGAATCACATCACAAACAACCATCACATGGATACACATGACATCATAAATAAATGAAAAGGTGCTCAACAAGGGAAAAACGAACCAATCAACTCAAATATCACATCACAAAGTGCCATCCAAGACTTTCAATTATCACAGATAATATATACATTTGTAAATCCATTTTTAAAATGTTTTGGAATCCAAACACCAATATAAGGGAAATCATAATCATTTTCAAATCCCAACAAACATAACCTAAATGAATCACAATTCTATTTCATAAAACAACTTGTCCCTTTGAAACATGGAAACCATTTAACCCCCAAAGGGTAACCCACTTTGAAAAACCAATTTCCTTTAAAATCGAATGACCATGCGTTTTTCTTATATAAAACCATTCTTTTAATTTTATCAAACACGTCGAATGTATAAAATACAAATTTACATAAAAATTTCATTTAGAAATTAAACCTTTAAGCCACATGAAAACCAAGTTAAGTTATATAAAACCATTATAAACCAAACCTAGATAACCCACACCCTTATTATCTGGATTATAAATTAATTTATAAATCCAATCACACATAAATATATTAAATAAAATTCAATGAAATGAAAACACTGACCTAAATAAAATTCACCGGTTGTAGGGAGGCGAGCCAGGGTTCGGTTTTGGTGGGGGTTGGGGGAAGAAGGTGGGGTCGTGGGGGTCGGGGGGAGAAGGGGGTTCAGGGTTGGGTGTTGGGGGGAAGTGTCACGGATGGCCGGCCGATGGTGGGGAGGCGAGATGGGGTTCGGGAATGGATTTTGGGGGTCCAAGTAAAAAGTCCAATGGCCTTATAATGAAGGGGTCTAAGTAAAAAATCCAAATCAGATGAAAATTTATGCCAAAACTGACCACATGGTTTGATGGGATAAAAAGTTATTCATGCATTAATTTTTAAAACATATCTAAGAGCATGAGTTAAGTCACTGTCCTATTTATTAGGTTGTGTATGCAAAACTGATTCCATTGACCCCATTTCCATTTTCACCATAAATCCAAGGAAACCCCTATGAAACCCAATAAAATTAAAATTAGGATCTATACACCATAACTGGTAATCATTATGAATTCTCAAATTCAATATTCGAATCTCGACAACCCAGAGTGGCTAAAGTTCCATCATAATGGGTGGTGATCAAGAACTCGCTAATAAACTACTTCTAGAGTCCCAATAATAAAACTAACTCAATAAAACCCTAATTAACCCATATAAAAATATATTTCATTTAGAACTTGGGTACCTTTGGGGAAACCAATGTTATGATACCATTTTTAATGAACCTACCCTGGATGAGTAGATATGTTACCCAAACTAATTTTCCATAAGGGATAAAGGGAATTCTCCATACCTATAGGATATAAGAAAACTCGGGGTATCAAGACCATAAACCTGAGAATGGTATAACCCTTATATGGTAAAAATAAACAAAAGATGAATATATTAAAAAATAATAATTACAATCCCAAGAATTATAATTCCTTTTAAATTTGAAAATCTTAAATTAAGTAGATGAATAATAAAATAGAAAATTATTAAACAAAAAATCTTCGAAAAAATAAAAATGAATTAAATATAATAGAAGTAGATTTTACACCTGAAAAAATGGCCAATACAACATACTAAGGGAAAAAATAAATGGAACCTGAAAAGCTCCTGCATCACCACTAATGAACCATATCCACTAAATATACCCCACTCATACATAAATGGTCCAAACTAAGAATCAATGAATAAAAAAATAACTATGAACATAAAAGAGAAACCTAAGATCTACATACACCCAGATGTGTATGCATGATGTGAACTAAACATGTCATGTGGGATCTCCCTATGGAATCTTGGAAATTAATTTTATAAAACAATTAATATATTCTAATTTGAACTAAAATATTAATATATATCTTTGACCTCCATATAAAAATTAAACCTTGTCATTATTTATTTCATGATTATAAAACAACCATAATTTATAATTTAAAACATGGGTTGGAAAACTCACTTTCATTATACATTATAAAACATGAGAAAGAGTTCCTTTAAAATTATGGTTAAAAATCCAAGTCTTCTAATCACCCCACTTTTGATAACACATTAAAAAAAGACCATTGATACAAAAAAATAGGATTATAATTTAATACCTCAATTTCCAAACCATTATATAATATATTTTGAAAATAAACCAAAGGTGAACTCAATGAAAAATACAATCAATATCTTGCACCATGGTATCTAGAACAGAATATAAAAAAATATCAGACACTTATCGGTTTCTCAAAATTGTCAACAAGGGGATAAAAATAATGCACAAAATTAGATACCCTAAAATGTACTAAAAATAAACCTAGAATCTTGGGGAACTCACTAGGTATAAATTACTATACGCGGGAGCCGAGATAGGGCTTCAGGGGGTCGGCGGTGACGGGCGGCGAGGCGCGCTGATGGGTGGCGGGGCATGCTTATGGGTGGTGAGGTCACCAGCGGCATGGGTGGGGAGTCGATCTAGGGTTCAGGGATCACCAGGGTGAGAAGGTGGTGTCGTGGGGGTCAAGGCTCACCTGGGTCGAGGGGATAATGTGGCGTCCCAGGGGTTGGGGCTTGCCGGGGTCAGGGGGAGAAGGCGGCGTCATGGGGTCGGGGGGAGAAGGCAGTGTTGTGGGGTCGGGGGGGGGGGGGGGGGAGGGGAAGGGGGGTCTGGGTTGGGTTGGGTGGGGGGGGGGGGAAGCATCAGCGCTGTAAAAAAAGGTGGGTTTAGCGGTGGTTTTAAAAACCACCGCTAAAAGATCACCGCTAAAGGTGATTTATGTTGTAGTGTATAAGGATCAAGGTGGTGTGAGGAAATGATGGAGGATGTGCCCTTTTATAAGAGAGGGGATGGGAACACCAGGAAACTCTTAAAATATTAAATTAATATAAATTGATTTTTGATTTCAAATAGATCCAAAGTGATTTATTTAGAATATAAGATGAGGATGGTTCGAAATACTATCAACTAATGTGTTTTAGATAGGTTTAGGTAATATTATTAACCTTATATTTTGGTTTTAACCCTTAGTTAAACCCTTTAACTCTTACCTTGACAACGTAGATTTTTACTCTATAGGGTTAATATAATTACTATAAAATGCCAAAATAATCCAAAGTGGACAATTTATGTAATTTTTAACCTTATTATAGTATTTTAGATGAATTATATATTTTTATTAATTTTATATCATTTAATAAAATATTATTTATGTCAAATTTGATACTATTCATTATTTGTCTTTTATAAAATATAATATTAAAATGATAAATTCTATCCCACATTTCTAATATCTCAGTAATATGTCAAATTTATCTATAAAATTCATTTATGACATTAATTATGTTAAACTATATTTATTTTAATATTTTTAATATCAATTATTTCATATTCCCATTAATTAAATAATTATTTCATCATCAATAAGAAAGCCATTAATTAAATTATTTCTTCTCTAAAAATTAAAAATAAATTATCCTTATAAATATTAATTTATTATTTTTCAAATGAATATTTATAGTCGAATTTATATTATTTATAACCCTATATTAAAAAAAGTTTACTTATTAAAATTATGAGTATGAATTTTTTAACTTATCTTTAAATAAAATATAATAAATTGCATATTTTTACCTAAGTGGATTAAAAATGTTATAATTTTTGAATAAGGTTTTTTTAGTATAATACCACTTATCCAATAAAATTAGGACAAATTTTATGGTATTTTTATAATATTATAATATTATTTTTACCTTTAATTACCCGATTTACCCTTAACTGTGGTAAATAAAAATAGTAAACTTACTATTCACCAAAAATTAAGCTGATAAAATTAGAAAAAAATTTCACACTGATTAAAACCAGGTATTTCCTTTTTTTTACAAATTCAATTAATAGAGGTGGATAAATTAAGTTTAATAGTAATTTCATAGATGTGGGGAGACGACGAGTAAAAGATACGTTCAAAAGTTCAATAAGTTTTTATATCTAATTTCAATATAAAAATGATTAAAATGAACTAAATTGTATTAATATATGAATTATTGATATATTGTGACTTTAAAAATCAATTTAAAGTATAATAATTATTTAAACAAAAAAGGAAGTTTTTACCAACAATGCAATATTTTTCACTTTTCATCAAAAAATGAAAATTCTTAGAAAAATACTAAAAATTCACCCTAAGTTAATTTTGACATTCCAAATTCAAAAATTATTTTTATTTTATAAATTTGAATTTTTAATAGTGTCTAAACTTAATTTTGTTATTTTCCATAAAAGGACATGAAAAGCAGCTCATCTGAGAAAATTGTAGTTTCAAACATATAAATACCTTACCAAAAAATATATTTTTCATTATCAGTATGTTCTATTTATATAAAACCATTATAAATAATATTTTTAAAGTAATTATTACTATTCATTTTACAGGTTTAATGACTAGGTTATAACTATCTCATTGAAATAATTATAATAATAAAGTGATGTGTCATAGAAACTCAGTGTTGCGTGTAAAGAAATTCAAATCGGTGCTGCGTGTATTGAAAGATTAAATTGGTGTTACAAAAAGTAGTGTTTTTATAAAAATATATATTCATTATTTTTTGGAATGTTAAATATTAAAAATATTAAATTAATTTGAAAGAAATATATTTCACAAAATCTCAGGGTGATACAACAATTCATCAACCAGGGAAGTCCTCAACCCTATAATCTCAGTAAAGATTAAGTATCACCTATCAACCCATTCCCTCTCACTCTAGAAATGGTAAAAATTTCCTTCTCACTCAAAGAAAAGGCCCCTTCTACAAACACTACCATATCACTTAGTGTAGGGCCACACTACATGCATATTGACTTAATCCATGTCTGTAAAGGTTCTTAACCAATTACCTAATGTGTTTTTAGAATATTCATCATAGTGACCCATCACTATAGACACTGGGGAGGTCACCTAAAGTAGACTAACCCAAGACATCTCAAGGAATAGTCCCACAAGCAAAAGTACACATGTCCACAGCCCATCATATAGCTCACCAGCTGATCCTAGGGTATTAGGTACTCATGAAATATTCCCTAATAAAATTACATATCATATTGATAGATTTAGAATCTATTAGGTCCTCTAGAACCATCATAATCTCTTGTCATCAATAGAATATCACGCTCATCACCCATTAGTGACAACACTTCCCAAAGGATCGTCTGACCCAGACCCCAAGAACCAATCCAAATCCTTATAAAGTCCCTCAACACTCCTGGTTATACTACCTTAGGGATCATACCAAGATATCATGCTCTATATCCACTGGAATCTTGATTTTAATACTCAAAAAATTCCCACAACCCATACCCATGTCCCATATCACTTCTCCCAAGGGATATCCCTTAACCTGTCATATAGAGGAAACACTATTTTTCACATCCTACCTATTTCTAACAGACTTTTACTACTCCCAACACTCACCAAGAGACCTATACACCCTCAAAAGGGTGTTCCCTATCACAAAAGAGATGTATGATTATCTCACCCATCTTTCTAGGGGCTAAGACCTTTCTCTCTATCTCACTATCCCTAGGATCATCCACCAAGTCCACCCATGTATTTTCTCACTTCCCAAGACCCCCAAAGGACACTCATCATTTTAAACTCCATTATATCCTTTAGAGGCATAGTATATAGTAGATTAAAAATTATTTAAGTACTAGAAAACACCTATCCTATACATAGAAGTCTGAATTCCACCCTTTCTATTCTACCAGGACACCCAAAATCCCTATCCATTTTACCTAAACTCATGAAAAATTTATGAATTAGGTGACTCAAATAAAACATGCATATGATATTATATTGAAGGGACTTCCTACATCCATTAAAGAGTTAACACCCTCACTATTATTCACAACACATTGACCAAGATCATCCAAACCACATCCTCCTCATACCGCTACATGATCTCCAGTCACATGTCATATGATGAAAATAATTGATTATAGAAATTTATAATTGATTATTTAAATTATTACAAAGAGGAAAAATGTCCTAAAAACTCATCAAGCACTGCCATCACATGAAAACCATGACCAAATGCCTACAGAAGGCCCATGTCACACCTACAGAACCATCCCCACCAAAATCCCTATCACCCAACACCAAAAAAAAACTAAATTTCATCTAATTTTACAAAAAACACTGAATAAAATTGGGAATTGATGTACCCCTAATGAAACAGTGACCAATAACATCCTCTCGGGTCTTCATCTAGTCACCTCTCATGATATCCCCATCAGAGTCGGCTGATTCCACAATGATCTGGTGGAATAAAAAAACCTAAATAAAATCATCAAAATAAGTACACAATGAAAAATAATGGACGAAATAATAGATATTGGGCATGTGAAGGGTTATCCTTACTAATAGGGGTCTATAGGATTGAAAAAAACTTTGAATTGGCAATACATGAGTGTGGAGAATCTCCCAAAATCCAAAAAATCATGAGAGAAAGGTTGGAGGGAGAAATAATTTTGTTTAGGGATGAGTATATTATTTAAACCACCATTCAAACTATATGGGTTCCATTCATGATGTGAATGAAACTTTAACACTATTAAAGTTTGGGCAAGAACACCTCTTGATCTATATATTTATTATTATTGGTGTGACAAACTTTATCAAACCATGAATTCCTTTGTACAGATCCATCGAGTATAGATCCATTATGATACTCCTGACCCCACCCTCTAAACCCCTTGTCACCAACACCAACTCAAAAATTGCCTAAAACCACATTTGGGGGTGTTCAAATACTCATATTCCAAATGTGAGTATGGGTTCTCAAAATGAATTTCCTACTAGCTCAAAATTAAAACTCTTTTTCAAAATTTAATGACATAGAAATCCCCAAGGCATTACAAACTCCCCACTATAATGTTTCTCAACCCCAAAAATCTACGATATACCTCAAACCATGATTCCTAACATATTTTGATTGCCTAATTGCTATATATTGGCCACATTCCATCCTTAAACCCCTAACATGATTCCAATACACAACTCTAAACACTAAAAACCAAGCCCCCCACTCGCTATCAACACCAAAATGAGACAAAGATCACTACACCCATCACCCCCATAAAACCATTGTGTATTCATCGAGACTATCCCAAATCTTATGGTCCCCCCCACCATAAGTATCCTCTCACAATGGTCAAATACAAGTCATGGTTCTCACCACTATTGGAACTACCTTAAAAAAACCCTTATCCAATATTCCATCAACCCAATAACTATTCCCATCATGATGATCTTGACACATTTACCCTCTCTCTATGTCTAAACTCAAGTAGAAAACCAATTGGACCTCCTATGGTTGAATTTTTCCAAAATTCTCAGATGTACTCATTGATGCATCCTTAAGGGACACTTTCCTCCAAATCAAATCTTCCACTAAGAGTTCCCCACATTGGGTCTCACTCATACCCCTAGTAATGACCCAAACCTCATTGTATTCCTATTTTTTTGTCCAAATTGTAACCATAACCAAGTTTCTCTAAATAATTTAACCCTTGAATCATGCGAAAAAAATATGAATTCACTCCTTGAACCAAGTAATGAATTAGGTTAAAACCCTGAACCATGTCATAAAATAGGGTTTCAATACTTTAACCATTTCATAAAATAGGGTTTCACCCCTGAACTATGTAATGATACAAAGTTTCACGCCCTAAACCATGTCCTAAAATAGGGTTTCTCCCAATAAACCGAGTGATAAAACAAGTTGACCTTTAGAACCATGCCACAAATCATGGATCATCACATGAATCATCTTGAGATAACCCCAAATCACCAAAAATAATTTATGAAAGAATATATAGATTTAATTCTTTAGTTTATTCAACACTAAATGCACCAGCCAACATGATCTCAATCCAAGTACCATCACGACTTCAATTCAACTCACTCTCAGGTCACAAAAACCTCCCCAAGAATGATTATAATGAATTGAATCCCACCAAAAACCAATACAATCATAAAATTTTGAATTACATAAGGAACTATATATCAATGGATCTTATTACACACTGCTACCCCAATGTCACCTCAGCCATCTAATGACTGGTATCACATCACTGATGACCCATCTCACATGGGGTCATTCATCCATGACTGATATGATTCTCCCCACCATAGTAGTTTCATAATCATCACCTAAAGAATCCAAACACCCATATTCTATGGTCCAAACTCCATCCATTACCACACAAAAATATTGGATGTGTCCATCCCATTCATACTTGAATGCCAAAAAAAAATCAACTACTTCCACCCACTCCTAGCTCATTAGAGCACCATGCATTCCAACCATATTCAAATATTGTTTTTCTTACCACCATATATAATTACTTATATTATCCACAATAATTAACCCCAAATGAGTCCAATCACTACACACATGTCACTACTTTTGAGCCACTCTCCCCTTCTACCATCCTTTGACATTATGCCTCCCTAAATGTCTATATCAATGAAAAACCTCATGTAGACCATGCCATAGTACCCCAATACTCTTATGATGTCTCATATCACCCCCATGGGGCATAACCCACACAAAAAAATTTGGGACACCATTCCCATGAGATTCTCACCACCGAATAGCCGTTACACCATTCGTGCTAATCCGCAACCCAAAAGATCCTCAACATATCTGCACATCTTCTATTTTCTGATTCTAAACCTATCCAATCACCACATATACCCAGTGAAAACCTTCCCTTAGACATCGGTAATTTAAAATAATGACTCTACAATTCTTACTATCCTCCAACCAAGGTAGAGTGATCCACTTAGAACCTACTCATAGGTTCTTACCCACAATCCTAATTAGTTTCATCTGAATCCAATAGTTGTACACTCTTGTGAAACTAGATCAGACAAACCAAATCGTACTCCCATGAGGAATGTCTCATCTATCCTAGGCTCATAAACCTAACCTTCTAAACATTCCCTATAGTATGTCAATATAAACTTATAGCCCATAGTATCCCAATAATATAAATATTATCAACATGATCACCCACCACACATGAATTTTTTTAAAAGATGTGCATCTAACCACTCTCCCAATGTTATATACAAAAGTGTATACTAAAAACAAAAAGTCTTTATATATAACTGATATCACTGTATCGAAACTAGAAATTATACAAAAAATGATCCAAGTGATTCACATCCCAAAGCCTGAGAAATTTCTCATACCTTTTCCCATAACCCATTAGGGTATTCATGAAGCCACCTAGTCCAGTTAAGTAGAGTGCCACCAATAAACTATATGGGAAAACACCATATAGGTCATTGTTGAAACTTAAAGCAACCAAACCCATTTCCAACCAAACACAATTATACATACTTAGGGTAATAATTTCATATCCCTGTACCATTCATCAGGAATCACATGCCTATACCAAACCCATCAAGGGCCTCTAGATATCCCTTGATATAAGGACTACATTTCCTTCATTGGAGAACCTATTACACTAGGATCCATATGAAATTCCATCATAGAAAGTACAATATTTAATATGAGTATAATCCTCACAAAAATTTATATTGGAAAATACAATATAATTTGATTTTGAAACTTTAAATAGTTGAACCCTATCATCAGAAATATCAATCACACACAAGGAGGAACATGTTATGTGAGTCCTATTTTCCCAATCATAATGTATTTTCATGGGACTCTTTCCTATGCGATATGATCCAAATCTATAAATATCACATCTAGTGTACAAATTATATTTAGTATACATCTCCACCATAACATCAAAAACCAAGAATAAGAATATCTTACCATGGGTAACTAGGACATCCCACAAGAATGGTGTTCATGACATGAAAATATGAAGTCAATAATAACCTCTTACACATTTTTAATCCAAATTTCTACCATATCCCAAAATAATAAAACAAAAGAAATATCTGATAACATTTTATAATTCCCCACCACATAAACCATTAGAGCCAAAAATCCACATGGCCTCATGTATGCATCCTCATATTCCATAGGCTACCGACTACCGATACGGACCTAATCCATACAATGGGGAGATTAAGACCTCAAACCATAGTTATACAATAAAATGAAAATAAAAAAACAACCATCACACAATCAAAGTACGCATAATCAAAATAACAAAAAATCTATATCATATGTCTTATGCATAATAATACAAGAATACATACACAAATAACCTATTGGGACAATCCTAAATACTAAATAAACTAAAATATATAATGCACACACACTGGACCTACTATCATTCCAGAGCCTCACACCACCTAATATATATATACCCTTGACCAATACTATCCTGATCCACTATAAATCCTTAAATAAACTTGAAACTAGACAATAAGGTTTGCACACACATTGGGGTTCCCATTCTGAGTGTGAGAAACAAATCTCGGTAGGGTCTCACTAGGTCCCCCCAAGTATAGACCATCATATATTAGTATGAATTAGGAAAATAAAAATTTCACATAAGCACCTTGGATGTGTCATGCTAATAATGCCACTATAAATATCTACACATCTGTTCACCATTTTATAACCAGGCCACCATGACACTTGGTCATACCTACTTCAGTGCTATACTAGGATCTACCTTATTTCCTTATTTCTCAAGTTGCATCATGCTAGTGCATAAACTATACCCAAATATTGATGGTAAGTTTATGTCTAAAACCTTGAAAAAATAACCATAGATATTGGGCATGGTCATATGTATATAATAATTTACCCACCCCATTTCACTGAAGGGAGGTCTATTGGTCACGTCTTATAGTGTACCACAACTTTACCACTAGGGTATTCATCGACCCAATCCTGAAAAGAAAGGTTCAAAATCATCCATGTACCCATACCCTGTTACTCCTTATGTGTTCATGTTGTAATTCTCACACAAAGACAAGGACCCTTATATAACCACTAACTTATCACTCAAGGTAGGGCTTTACTACATGCACACCAACTAAAGAAATGTGTGGAAATTTCCTTGATCCAATACTTGATGGGCCAGGGTAGAATAATCATATCAACCCATCCCCATAGACTCTTGGGTGTCTATATCCATAACACTAACCATTTCCTCATCAAGTAAAGGTACCACAAGTACAATCACAAGCACACTGGGTATAAGGCCCCAGCCTTAAACCTTACTTAATCTTGAGTTATTACAAGATTACACATTGAGGATCTTTTCGGGTTTAGAGTTTTAGAGAATTAGATCATAAAACTTGCATTACATTCCACATATAAACAAAGTGGTTACATAAAGATAATATTCTTATTTCCCATCAATGGAAACATATTTAAAATAAAACATGGATTATTTCTTGACACTCCCTTGACACTATCATCATATCATGTACCTTTCCCTTGACCTATGAAAAACATTTCAAAAAAACTTGGGATGAGCATAAAATGCTCAGTAAGGGATATAAACATATGGAAAGGAAACATGGGTACATATATACATGAGAATGAAAGCATACTTTACCCATAAAACATAAGCACTTTAACATACCTCATCAAATCATGAATAAATCATAGAAATCATAAGACATAAAGGTAACTTGAGGCATTCATAACATTCTTACGTAGGGAGTAACCCTCTTGGTTACATTTGGAATACCCATCACATTATATTCCCTAAATCTCTTCAGAGAAACCTTAACGTTTCACTCTTTCGCGTTACCCAATGCATTGGAGAGCTATATCGGGCTCACCCACCCTTAGTTTATCACGGAACCACCCGTCTTCATAATAATGCCCAAGAACCTCAACATAATCGTATCACATAAAACATGCATAAAGGAAACATAAAATTTCCACCTTTCAATCACAAGATATCAATACAATACATTGATATAAAAACATTATGAAAACCATTTTCAATACCCAAAAAAAAAGAAAAGTAAAACATGGTATTTATTTTTCTTTTAAAAACAAGGTATGACTTGTAGAGGAAGCCGAAACTCAAATAACGGTCACGACGGCGGAGAAGTCGTTGTCGCCACATACGTACGACAAAAACATTCCCTTTTGTTGTTTAGTAAAATTCTTCATATAAAAAATATTCCTTTTGAGTAAATGTAAAAGTCAAAGGGGTTTATACACCGTATAAAAGAAGGTTGTGTATAAAACAAAATATGCCTCAATGAAAGGAGATTGAGACGAAGTCCCATACCTCGGGTCCGACTTGACTCGATCATTATTTAATGTCCTGAATAATAAACTTGAGTTAATTTCTACTTTATTAAGAACTTTTTTAAAGTTCATTATTCCTTTTATATCACTTATTACCATGTCATAAACACTATGTAATTATTTAAGTTAATAACATTCATTTTAACGATCATTGGTACTTGAGTCAAAAATAAACCCATTATAATTACAAGTTGTTCATGTATCCATTATATACAGAATGGTATTCATGATATAGATATCATATATGTCATATATATCCAGTACATGCATGCATTTATAATATTACATAATCATTTAGAGGTAAGAAATGAAATGCATCGTTCATGGAGACGGTAAGCCGTACGTACGCATGAACGCTACTTTCATTTCTATTTCGTATTTTATAGAATGGAATCATAATGATATAAAGGTATATTATAATTCCAATATAATATCATATATAATATCAAAGTTCCATCCTTTATACATCCCACATATGGTATTTAACGAATCAAATCACTTTGAGGGGGCGGTAGTCCACACTTCCTTAAATGAAGATATCGCATTTACCCATAATGGAAACCATAAAGGTATGACCAAAAAGAAAAATACAGAAGCTTAATTAAAACATAAACATATTATATATCATATATAAATATAGTGACATTTTAATGTCCACCTTTGAAGGTGTTAAAAGAATGTTGAACAATCATCATTTCGGGAGGCATAAATTCACCATCCACGGAAACAATATGTTCGTTAACCATTAGATGTAGGTGTGTGTAAGTGTAGCTCGAATCCTTATTATAAAAATATCCTAGTATATTGAGGATACTTTAGTTGTTACAAAATAAAAGAATAAGAACAGTTTAGGGGGTTGGAGAAGCAAAATAAAACAAAATGACACAAAAGAAGACATTACCTTAAAATCGGGTAACTCCCTTTGGTTTGAGCTCAAAGGCTTCCTTGGGAAGACTTCTGCCCAATGTGAGGCTTCAAGGAGTAAGAGAGGGAAGTGGAGAGACAAAATGGGCAGGGTTTTTCTGATCCAAAGGCTTTGGAAGTGTGGGTAAGGAGGTAGAGGTGGGGGCCTTTTATAAGTGGAGAGGAGGGGCACTCTTGCAAAGTAAAGATAAGTTACTTTATTTTAAAATGCGTTTCGGATTCAAAAGGTCCCAAATTGATATAATTCGAGTATAAGGTGATAAGGGTTCGAAATCCACTCATAAAATTGGTTTTTTACATGTGTAGGTCTTAGTTTTTACATTATCTTTCCATTTTATTTAAATCGTTAAATAATGAGGTCATCGCTCCATCATCATGATGTCATAATTAAATTAATTTATTTAATGTCTAAAAATTATAACAAAAATACTATGATGTAGGAAATATTTTTATATTTATAATTAATATTTATAGTAAAAAATATGACTTGTATAACCCCATATAAAAATTGTTTTAGTAACATAACTCATGTTTGTGTCATTTTTACTTTAACATTAAATAAAAAGTTATTTATGTCATTTCCCAACTAAAGTGGCTCCATGGGGTCCCCAAGTTGACCCATGGCTTTTCTTGGTCGGCCATGACACAACCAATGAGGGTAGGACATGTGTCAAGCTCATCTCATTTTATTAAAGCATTATTTTTACCTTAAACTACACTAATTACCACTAATCGTGATTAAAAATTTAAAAGTTACTATTCACCAAAAAATTATTTTAATCTCATTGAACCAAATTTTACTTCTTAATGACAACCATGTATGTCATATTTTTGAAAATAAAATCACAGTGATGGAAAAATTTCATTTAAACGGAAAAATCAGTTTTTATAAGTACCACTTAGTGGTTTCACTATTCATCAAAAATTGAAGTTTTTCAGAAAATTACCAAAAATTCAGACTAAGATATATTTGATATTCTGAATTCAAAAATGAAGTATATTTTACAAAATTCAAAACATATAAGTCACATTAATTAATTTAATAATTAATTCCCGCTGTCATGACAAATAGCGTGTTTTTATGAAACAATGAGTATCAAAAGATTGACACTAGTTTAAGTCCAATTTCAAAGTGAAATTGATTCCAATGACCACCATTGGATAAAATGGTAAAAATATATTCAGATTACACATTAATACCAATTCAAAATATAATCTAATCATATAAATAAATTAGATTAAAAAGCAGTTTTGATGTAAAATGTAGTATTTTTCACTATTCATTAAAAATGAACATTGTCCGAAAAATACCAAAAATTCACACAAGGTAAATTTTGATGTCCCAATAATAAAGAATAAGTTTATTTTGACAAACATAGTTTATAAAATTGTCAAAATATAGATTCAAAAATGGTTTTCCATCAAAAGGCAGTAAAACAATCTTTTAAAAAAATATTAATGTATTCCATGCTTAAGATTGTATTTATTTTCATTTTAAGCCTCTAAAACACTATCTAGTTCATTAATAGACATAAGTAAAAATATCTATTATTCATTACTTATTTGGGATGTTACATCCATCCCCCCTTTAGAAAATTACGTCCCCGCAATTTATTTACTTATCAAATAAATGGGGGTACTTATCCCTCATTGCATTTTCAGATTCCCATGTTGCCTCTTCCATCATGTGGTTTTTCCACAAAACCTTTACCTGATTAATCACCTTATTCCGTAACACTTGCTCCCTGTGGTCAAGAATCTAGACTGGTTGTTCCTCATATGATAGGTTCTCTTCCAGCTGAACTACTTCTGGACTCAAAAATGAGATGGATCTGGCATATACTTTCTCAACATCGAAACGTGAAAAACATTGTGTACCTGAGATAAACTCGGAGGTAAAGCCACTCGGTAAGCAACTGATCCAACTCTCTCCAAAATTTCATATGGTCCAATGAACCTTGGAATCAACTTTCCTTTCTTACCAAATCGCATCACACTTTTCCAAGGAGAAACCTTGAGAAAAACATGATCACTTACCTCAAAAGAGAGATCCTTCCTCCTATTGTCCGCATAACTCTTCTGCCTGATCTGAGCTGTTCTCATGTGCTTCTGAATCAGCTGAACTTTTTCTGCCATTGTAGACGCCGGAAAAGTCCGTTGTTCCCAAACGAAGCTCCGGATGAGGAACGCGAGGTCATATTTGGAGTCAGAAGCATGTTTCGGAGGGCCCGGAGGCCTTGTGCGGAATTTTGGAGACCCGCGCGCAAAGATTTAGTGCCGCGCGCAAACCTCCCGGGATGCGCGCAATGCGCTGGGCCGGCGCACAATTTTGCGCGCCCGTGGCCCGCGCGACTCCCTTGCGCGCCGGGCCCGATTCCGCGCCCGCGAAGGAAATTGCGCGCCCGCGAACCGGATTCCGCGCCCGGGGTTGCCTATAAATATAAGGCGACCCTCGACGTTTTGGAGGTTGCCGGAATTCGAAGGGTCGCTCGTTCGCGCAATCCAACCCCTTCCGCGCGAAATTCCGAACTTTAGGTAACCTCCTTTCTTTCGCGCAAGCAAGCCTCGGGGTTCGCCTTCGCGCGTAACCCTTTGGCTCCTTTTCCATTGAACAATCCCTCACCCGAAGGCTTTCGCGCGCAAAAGAAGCCTCTTGCGCGCAATTTCCCCCCGGGTGCGAGCAATCCAGCCTGATTGCGCGCACCCCCCTTTTTGCTAAGTGGCCATTCGTTAAAAGAATGAGTCGTTGCCCCTGCGCGCTATCCGAAGCCCGGTGCGCGCAATCTCAATCATCTACGCGCAAAGTGCTGGCCCAATTGCGCGCCAGCCTGGCCTTTTTGCGCGCCGACCCGCGGTATTGCGCGCCAAATTCCTCTTTTGCGCGCAAACCGCCAGGGTCGCCCCCTTTGACCCCCTGTGGGTACCCGCCTGCGTGGCGCCCGATGATCTTCATACCGGGTGCCCGCACCGTGCATTGTCTTTCCGTGCGGCCCTCTAGGCTTGCGCGAAGTGACACGGACCCATCGGCGGCACCACACTCGTCCGCGCTACAAGTCGTTAAACTGCCAAGTGTTTCGTCTAACATGACGTTAAACTGTACCACGTCCAAGCTGCACGACGTTAAACTGCCTAGCATATCGTCCGAGCTACAAGACGTTAAACTGTTCAGCATTCGTCCTGCAGGACGCTAAACTGCACCATGTCCGCGCTGCAAGACGTTAAACTGCCAAGCATCTTCGTCCTCAACACACGACGTTAAACTGTACTTCGTCCGGCAAGACGTTAAACCGTCCTCTTCGTCCTCAACACACGACGTTAAACTGTACTTCGTCCGGTAAGACGTTAAACCATCCGCTTCGTCCGATCCCGTGCCTCGCACGCAGGGTCCCCCCGGTTTGGATGTGGCCCCCACCCGCTCGTCTCTGCAGGGATGACGGGATTGCCCCTCTTTAGGGACGATTCATGGAGTGGCCTTCGCCCACGGGGGTAGGGCATTACAAACCCCTAGTTCCTTGTGGGGGACTGCACATGTGTATCTCCATTGTGCTTCCCCACTGCCGGAGCCAGTAGAGGGCATGACAGGGATCGAGGTCTCTCACCTTCGGCCCAAGTCCTTCTCCAACTGAGCTTTGCCGCATCCGGGCTGCCTCAGTGCGTAAGTCCTGACAGAATGAACTACGTGGACTTTGATCCCTGTCTCCTAAACAGGGTACGTAGGAAGCCTCCCTGAGGTTCAATCCCACCACCTGGTCGCCCCGGTCGTATTCACGCCGGTTCGTCCATCAGTGGACCCCTCCCGCGTTCACATTCGCGTCGATTCACCTATGAATCCGCCCTTGTGGGGAATTGCACATGTGTATCTCCATTGTGTTTCCCCACTGCCTTTTTCTCCTTTCAACGTCCAGCATGACGTAAAACTGTGATCCACCCGGCCGTTCCATCCCCCTTTGTGCGAGGTGGTTCGGTTCAATCCTCCGCCTGGCAGCCTCGACCTCCTCGTGAGTCGGCTTGTCAACGTCCAGCATGACATTAAACTGTATACCCGAACTACGCTGACTTTGATCCGTGCTAACGCGCGGTACGTAGGAAGCCTCTACGGGGTCCAAGCTCTTCAATCCATCATCCATCCTGATCCTTACCCGGGCCGCCACATCCCGGTGGGGTCATGCCATTTCATTCCACTCCACTTCACTCGGGAAGCCGCCCATGTGCTGGCCCCAGCGTCGGAGGTTCCCCGCAAGGGGTTCTGTCATCTGATCCACTTCTCGTGTTGATCAGTCCGATGCCGTCCCCGCTGGACGTTAAAATCGCGGCATACCCCGTGTTAAACGTGGGAATCTGAGGAAAACCTCAGGTAACACAGTTCCCCGTACCCAGCGCAGGATGCCTCAGGCCATCACGCCTTCGAGAATCCCTATTAGGGACGGAAGGTAGACATGCAGAGCCGCAGTGTTAAGACACGCCCCCAACACCCAGAGCTACCCGGTCTCCTCACCGCAGGTTGCTGCCCCGACCAGACTCCTTGGAGCGTCCGGGCGGAAGCAGCGTAATTAACCGGTGTCCATGGAGACATGGCGCCGGGAACGAGATTCACGAGCACGTCTTAAATCTATGATGGAGACCCGGATTAGGCGACGAGTTCCGAGGAGACGTCCACGGAAGGAGGAGCCGACATCCCATCATCCCGGTTTCGATCAAGGAGCAGACGTCCCTGAACAAGGGACGGATGCCGCCCGCCTTTGGAAAGTGGGACTGCGGGACCACAAGCCGCGCGTCCATCCCCTCGGGTCGACGGGCGCACGCGCGAACGCGTCCTGGCGGAACAACGTCGGAACAGACACCCGACGCACATCCGCACCGAAACAGAAAAATGGTGAACCCGACGTGAATCTCTTCTCCTAAATACGAAGACCGATGGCTTTCAGAGGTGTTGGAAGACTAGCATGCTGCTCAAACGAGCATTCAGCACCGGGGCACGGAACCCGCCAGGGGCTGGGGAAGGGAAATCGGGCACTCCGTCTCACGACGTCGATGGCCTGGGTTCCCCCCACGGAAGGTGTCGTGGCACTAATGGTTGGTTGTCGATTCCTTTTCCTGTCAGTGTTAACGGGTTCTTCTCCTGGCTTTCAAGAATCAGGTCACCCAATCCAGTGCACGATCGCCGCCCGCCCACTGGCGCAGGGGTAGGGGAAACACCGACACGACTACTCCGCGCGGTCCCGCCCGTTCCACAGCCGTCCCAGCAGCCGCAGCTGCGGGGAAACCATGCCCTCTCTCCCCCTCGGAGGTCATCCAGAGAAGGGTGATCAACAACTTGGTGCAGAGATATGAGGAAGAGGGAGTCATCCCCACCATGGACATGGCTCGCCTAGACCTCGAGGAAGCTGCACCTCGCCACCAACGCCGCCCCCGAGGGCCGCGCAGGGAGGCACCACTGCCTACCTCGACGTCCAACCGCTTCAGGAGTTTATCCCTGGAACGCTCCGACAACTCCTTCCCCTATGCGGATGAGATGGAAGATGCCCGGGACCACCCTATCCGAGATTCGCTCCAGGGATCCGCGATAAGGGCTCCTGTCAGGCCACGTCGACACCGCCGCCAGGCCTCTCAAGTCGAAGAACGGGCTCTCCACCTGCCCGCGCCGCTCATCCCGACTCGTCTGTCCCGATGCCAACATCGGGCACGAGCGGAAGAGGATGCCCACATTGGGGCCCTAGAAACAGCGGCCGCATTGGCTCAAGCCACTGCTGGCTCCAGTCACCAGACCCCTGCGCATCCTGAGCAGGGGCACTTCTATGCCCGACCTGGATCGAGGCCCCGACCGCCCCAAAGGCAGGTTGGGTTGACTCTCCCGGTTGCTGGTACATGCAATAGCCACCGCGGACCACCTCGCGGTAGCGCTATTCACCAACAGGGTCTACTCCGTGTGGCCGATCCAAGAGGCATGGGTCATCCCACCTTCCGATCCCGGCCCGGAGGCCTGCCCGGAAGCATCTCTCCCCGTGTCCCCTTTGATATCTGTCCCGGTGCTCCTCGCACCTTGGTTTCTAGTCCTCTTGGCCCCAACACCGGTGCGGCCAGAGGACGCCAGGACAGAGATCAGCCATGCCCCGAAGAACCACCCAGGGGCAGGAGGACGAGGCGTCGACGTCGAGGGAAGAATGTTAGGGAATTCCGGACAGAGATCCGACCGGTTCGTTTCTCTGATACAGAGGCGGAGTATGATTCGGCGACAGAGCCCTCCCCCCGATCCCGCCAGTCAGGGGAAGGGGTAGGAATGCGGCACGTCAGCCTCGTACTTCCCGAGAGCGAGATCGATATAATCCCCGCTTCTCTCCGAATGTATATCCGGAGTAGCGAGGGCCTGGTAGACCCCCAAGGATCAAGATTGCGGTTGGTACCGGCCCCTCTGGAAGCGCCTTCTTCCTCGATCGGAGAAGCTGAAGACTTTTTCTGGGGACCGACGGTCGAACCACGATCTAGTGCACCCTCGGCGAGCACCGACGCTACTGCAGGATGTTCACTCGTCGGCCCGTCCTATCGTGATGTGGTTGCTGGGGCACCACCACCCTCAGAGGGCGGCCCGGGATATGGAGGCCAATCGGCCTGCTCGCCGTATTCACCGCCGGCCAGCCCGTCGGCCCGGCGGCCCGCCTCAGCACCACTGCCGGTTCCCCGTCCATTCCCAGTCGTTGAAGAGGACCAAGGAGACCTGGGTCCCGAGTTTGAGTCGTGGAGCTTCTGGATCGTCCTTGCAGAGGGCCACTTCCCTGAGAAGTTTTGGCCAGTCGCAGGACCGGACTTTGATGCACCCGAATCACTCACCCCGGATGAGTTCGAATGCTTCCGCCGAACTCTCCGGGAGACTCACTCCCGTCTTCACTGCCTAAAAATGCCATATCCCGGGAGTCAAGTGCACCTGGATTATATTGGTGAGCAGTGCCGTCAAATTGACATGGCCACGCTCCCCGCGGTTCGGCACCCCGGGTCATTTGAGCACCACGAGGCCCTCCAACAACGATGCGTTGAGTGTTTTCAAGTACTCCGCAAGGTTATCGAAGGAGCCACCCCCCACGTGTATATCCGTGGATGGGGGAAGTACGCTGCCCTACGCTTCAGTGCGATTCGCCGACAGCCCGATTCACTGGGTGGCCCTGAGGGTACATCCCCAGGGACGGAAACGGTCAATATGGCTGACCTGTCAGGAGAGGGGAACAACTTGGAACTTCTCGACGGGGGATCTCCCCCCGAAGACAAGCCGTTATTGGATCCATCGGTGAGAGTTACTCATCACCAGAGGAACCTCCTGGGTCTCCCCACGCCCACTGAAGCACTGACGTTGAGCCGAAACGTCAGCAAAGGTAAAGAGCACGGCGGGGCTGTAAAGCCCGCCGACCCATCTGCCTCCATGCAGAGGGCGGATGAGGATCCCGAGAAGGCTATGCTACGTCAACAGCTCGCCGAGCAGAAGAAGCTAGTTGACCAGCTCCTCGCCGAGCGCGCTGCAGAACAGCGGCCTGACTATGGTGATCCTGGGCCAGGACAGCAGGGACAGGAACAACCACTCCTCGACGAGACTCTCCCGGGCAACCGTGATTACGCCGTGTTCGCCGATAGGGGAGAGGCCATTGCCTATGGCAAGAGGGCGCGGTATGTTTCACCGCACCCTTCTGAGTGGCGTGACTACCTGAGAGACCCCGCTCGGATTCCTCCCGCTGCCCCAAGGGCCGCTCCGCCCGCCATCCCACGAGCTGCCGAGTTCGACGACCCGATCGACGACCCGATTGAAGGGCCATGCAATGAGCTCGTGGTTAGAGATCCTCACCAGGACTGGAACCCATGTCCGGACGATCCGATGGCGGCACTCATCGCCCGCTTGGAAGCCTTGGAGACTCGGCAAGTGGCAATCCCACCGGACGGCAAGCCATACCCAGCATGGGTGGATGACATGCCGGCACATCCGGGATTCGGGAACCCCACTTTCGCCCCCTTTAACGGGACTGGAGATCCGCCACAACATTTGGCCCATTTCAACTCGAGGTGCGGGCCTATGTTGGGAACTCCGGCGCAGCAGGAGGCCGCTAAGCTTCGCTGCTTTGTCCAGACACTGGAAGGGCCAGCATTTGTCTGGTACAGCCAGCTCCCCGTCGGGTCAATAAATAGCTGGGAGGACCTTCGTAGACAGTTCCTCTACCAGTTCAGTTCCACGACCCGGAAGACGAGTATCGTAGACCTCTTCAAGTGCAAGCAGAGGCCTGATGAGCGAGTCGCGGATTTCGTCGCCCGATGGAAGGGTCTCACGTATTCCCTTGACATGCCATTGAATCAGGAGCAGTTGCTGACAATGTGCGTCGGGAACGTCAAGACCGAGCTGGTCCCTTCCTTGATCACTCAGAATTACCCCAGAGGGTTCAGGGACTTCTCAGACAAAGCTCAACGTCTTGAGGAAGCCCTGCAACAGGCCAGTCAGGCACCCCCGCTGCCCCCTATGATTCCTGTAAGGAGAGTCAGCAGGGCTGAGCCCGCTGCTGTTGCCCAGATAGAGGCCCCCAGGCCGTTGGAGCTGCTGCTGGCGAGGCCAGCTCCACAGCCTCACAGGAATCCGCCTCCACAGGCTCAGTTCCCGGCCCAGCAGCGGCAGCCCCAGAACCGGCCGACCCCTCCGCGTAATGTACCGCCGCAACCCAGGCGAGATAATCAGGGTCCACCTCCTCGGCAGGCCCCTCCAGCCCCTCGTCAAGACCACGCTCCCAGGGGCCCGCGATACCTGACTTACTCATTTCACGAGGATCAGGTCCCCGGTTATTTCTGGAGCACCCTGGAGCAGAGGATTGTGTGACTGCCTGAGTGTTGGAGGCCAGAGGAGGCACATCTCACGGATAACCCCCGCTACTGCCCTTACCATCGGGCCCTGGGACACACCATCCGGCGGTGCTACGTGTTTAAGGACTAGCTCCAAGACCAGATTAACAACAATGTAATCAGGTTGGGCCCAGCCCCAGCACAAGTGGCGGGCGTGTTCGTGGGATCAGATGACGATAGTGGCAATGAGGACGAATGACAGCTGGTCTCTGACCACGGATCCCAGAAGTATAATAACTGGATGGCCCGCAAGACGATCATTCTTACCCATGGAATCATCTGTGCGCGCTTGAATCAGCCTGAACCACCAGAATCTGCGGGTGCTACTTCGGCATCGTCGTCCCAGCCTGCCTCTTCCGAGAAGAGAAAACGGCGGCGACGCAAGAAGGAAGAGCGCGCCCCGCCAGTTCCGCCACTATCCCGCATTCTCAGTGATTTCATGCCCCCGGAGATGAGGATCCCTCCTCGGATCCGCCCGACGGTGGATGATTCGTCCGATGAAAGTGTTGGGTATGCTTCGGTTAATACCGTTGAGCTGGTAAATCCCTTTTCGGTTCCCGACGTTGAAGAACACCAGGTGGACCTCCCTAGTGTCCCCGGTCGTCGCCACCGTCGGAGGAGCCGCAACAACAGGAGTCGCTGGGGCACGACAGTTGGTACCTCCAGCCAGGCCATGCACGCCACTGAGACTAGGCAACAGGCTCAAAACCGAGCTCAGCGTGCGCAGCCCCCCCTCCGGGGATGACGGATTCTCCTCCGCCACTGTTTGTGGTGTGGGACCAGGCAGAACCGCCTCAGCCGCGTCGCGCTCAACTCCACCCTGCCGCGAGTCCATCCCGGCCTCCTGACCCCAGTACGGTGACTACTTCCCGGGCTTCAACCAATGAACAGCGAGATGCGCCAAGCACCAGTCGGCCGCCGGTCCAACCGACAAGGCCCGTCACGCCTCCAACCGCAGAGCAACCTCCTGCAACCAGGGGCTCGCGCTTGGCCAAAAAGTATGACGTCCTGAAGCACTTGGCCGACATCCCAGCAAGGCTCTCCATCCTTGAGGCTCTGCGCATGTCATCTGAGATGCACGAGGCGCTCACTGAAGCCCTGAAGAGCCCCCTCCAGTTTGAGATAGAGGTTGCGGCTGTAGAGGCCTTTCACGCCGAGACGATTGAGGACGCCGAGTGTCAGGCAGTTATCTCGTTCTCTGGTAAGAATGAAGACCCTCCTATACGGGGGCACATTTGTCCGCTGTATGTTACCGGCCAGTTCAATGGCCTTGAAGTCCGGCGCTGTCTTGTCGACACGGGGTCCGGGATTAACCTGATTCCAACTCGGACGCTCCGAAGATTGGGGTTGTCTGAGGATGACTTGATTCCCTCCAACCTCAGGATCCAGGGGTACGACCGCACCGAGCAAACTCCGGTCGGAAAGATATGTTTGAAGACCCAGTTCGGTGACCTGGTTGCCAACACCGAATTTATGGTAGTCTCTCAGGACACTGCGTACAACGCATTGATGGGCAGGCCATGGCTTCACCTTCATACGGCGGTTCCCTCGTCATACCACCAATGCCTTAAATACTCCCTCAATGGTCGAGTAGGCGTGCTTCAGGGAGATGCCTCTCCTTTGGCTCATGTGAAGCCCGCTATCTAGACGCGGGCTATTACAAGAGCAAGGATAAGCAGATCCTGGCAAGTGAGGTTGAGCCTGTCGCTGTTGCAAGTGATCCCTGGGCAAGTTTGGATGACGCTTACGTCCTCCCGATTCAACGGTTGGACGTAGCCATGGTCTCGACGGCCTGTGAGTCTCCTGACGAGATGACCGCGACCGCCCGTGCCAGCACCAGCGGCCCAGCAGGATCTGGTAGCCCCAATGCAATTCCCAGCGCAGTCTCTCCTGTGGACGATCCCTCCCCGAGTGGAGAGGACGTGGAAGATGCAACCCCAGCCTTTGAGGAGGGCGTCTCCGCCACGGTCGGTGATTTAGTACAGGTGAATCTTGGAACCGAAGCAGATCCAAGACCCACATTGGTCAGTGCCGCCATACCCTCTGAGGAGCAGCAGCAGTACGTGGACTTCCTCAGACAACACCGTGATGTGTTCGTTTGGGGCTATGACGAGATGCCGGGGCTAGATCCTCAGGTAGCCGTCCACCGCCTTGGTCTCCCAGCGAACCATCGCGGGTTAAAGCAGCCTCCCAGGAAGATGCACCCATCTAACGGTGCCATGGTTGAGGCCGAAGTTGACAAGCTTATCAAAGCCAACTTCGTGAGGGAAGTTCAGTACCCCAAATGGCTGGCCAACATTGTGCCGGTCCGGAAGAAGAACGGGCAGATCAGAGTCTGCATCGACTTCCACGATCTCAACCGCCACTGTCCGAAGGTTGATTTTCCCCTTCCAGTGACAGAGCTGTTGATTGACGCCACGACAGGGTTCCAAGCCCTCTCCTTCATGGATGGATACTCCGGATACAACCAAATCCGGATGGCCCCTGAGGATGAGGAGTTCACTGCCTTCAGGGCCCCCCAAGGTATCTTTTGTTACCAGGTCATGCCCTTCGGCCTGAAGAATGCAGGTGCCACCTATCAACGAGTGATGCACCGCATATTCAAGCCAATCCTCGGCACACTGGTGGAATGCTACGTCGACAACTTGGTGGTCAAATCGCGCCAGCGTCAGGACCATCTCAAAGATCTTGAGAAAGTGTTCGGCTTCCTCCGGTCTCGCTGCCTGAAGATGAACCCGTTGAAGTGTGCCTTCGGGGTCACCTCCGGAAAGTTCCTTGGATTTGTGGTAAGATACCGGGGTATTGAGATCGACCCAGGAAAGATCAGGGCGATTAGCCAGATGCCTCCCCCAGGTAACATCCGGGAACTGCAAGGGTTCCAAGGCCACTTAGCCTATATACGCCGATTCATCGCGAATCTGGCCGGCAAGTGTAAGCCCTTTTCTCGGCTCATGAAGAAAGGTGCCACCTATGTATGGGATAAAGAGTGTCAGACTGCTTTCGAGGAAATCAAGCAGTACCTGCTTCAACCTCCGGTTCTGATGCCGCCTGTATCCGGGAAGCCGCTGGTCCTTTATGTGACCGCCCTGGAACGGTCCCTTGGTGCCCTTCTCGCCCAGAAGAACAACGAGGGAACAGAGAATAGCCTCTATTACCTCAGTCGCATGCTCCTCGATGCGGAAGTTAGGTATTCCCCCATCAAGAAGAGCTGCCTGGAGCTCGTATTTTCCGTACAGAAATTACGGCACTACTTGCAGCACCATGAGGTACAGTTGGTTTCTCGGGTAGACCCGTTGAAATATATCCTGAGCCGGCCTATGTTGACTGGACGTCTAGAGCGGTGGGCTGTGATTCTCCAGCAGTTCGGCATCAGGTATATGTCTCAGAAGGCCATCAAAGGGCAAGCATTGGCAGACTTTTTGGCTGCTCACCCGACCTCCGCGGATCAGCCGCTGGATCTAGGCTTTCCTGATGAGGCCATTCTCTCGGTCGATCGTGCCGATCCATGCTGGCAGATGCACTTTGACGGTGCCTCCCGGAGCCCCACCGGCAGAAGGCTCGATAATCCTAAGCTCAACAAAGTGGGTTTGGGTATCGTCTTCATTACCCCGGAGCAGGCCGTGCTGCCATACTCTTTCCTGTTGTCAGAGGGCTGTACCAACAATGAGGCGGAATACCATGCCCTCATCACTGGCCTCGAGTTAGCTCTCGAGATCGACGTGCCCCATCTGTGTGTGAAAGGGGACTCCGAGCTGGTCGTTAAGCAGATCAATGGCGACTATGTTGTCAGGAAGCCGGAACTTGTGCCATTGCTGGAGTGCACCCTCTTTCTGATGGACCAGTTCCCTTCTCGGCCAGAAATTGTCCATATTCCCCGGTCGCAGAACGGTCGAGCAGATGCTTTGGCCAGCCTTGCTGCGTCACTCGCAGAGCCTGAACAGGACAACCTGATCATCCGCGTGACGCACCGCAAGCTCATCGCTCCCGTTATCCCGGAGGGAGATCGCGGCCCGTCGGTAAGTAATCTCACCGCGGTTGCCCCTGTGCCCGGAGCCCCGAGTACCCCAGATATGGCAGTCGAATCATCCCCTGATTGGAGGGCGCCTTTGGTTGAGTACCTCCAACATGGCATTCTCCCATCGGATCGGGCCGAGCGCGAGCGAGTTCGACGCTGCGCATCACAGTTTGTCCTCCAGAGCAGTCCCGGCCTGGAGCAGATCCTCTATAGGCGCGGATTTGATGGTGTTCTCCTCCGTTGCCTTCAAGGAGTTGAGATCCCACGAGTCATGCAAGAGGTTCATGCTGGTTCATGTGGTGCCCACCAGACTGGGCCGAAGCTGTCCCACCAGATTCGGAGGTTGGGATACTTCTGGCCCTCCATGATCCATGACTGCATCGAGTATGCTAGGAAGTGCCATGCGTTCCAGGTTCATGCGAACTTTGTGCATCGGCCGCCGGAGCCTCTCCATACCACTAGGTATTCTTGGCCCTTTGCAGTCTGGGGTCTGGACGTTGTGGGACCTTACCCACCGGCGACGGCTCGCCAGTGCCGGTTCATTCTAACCGCCACGGACTTCTTCTCCAAATGGGCAGAGGCGATTCCGCTCAGAGAGGTCAAATCCTGTTCGATCACTGACTTCGTGACCTCCAACATCATTTATCGATTTGGAGTGCCTCACGCTATCCTCACGGATAACGGAGCCAACTTCCGAGCAGCCGAGTTGAAGAAGTTGTACGCCAAGTACAACATTCGCTCGAACCATACATCTCGCTATCATGCGCAGGCAAATGGATAGATTGAGGCGTTTAACAAAACCCTCTCTAACATTCTGCAAAAGATGGTTGGTCAGAACAAGAAGAGTTGGCCGGACAAGCTCCCCAACGCCCTCTGGGCTTATCGGACGACGACTCGCAATTCCACCCAGATGACCCCTTATTCCCTGGTGTATGGAGCTGAGGCCGTCTTGCCCATCGAGATCCAGTTACCATCCTTGCGCACTGCGGTCTAGGACCAGCAAGCGCCAGACAGAGCTGCTGAAGCCCGTCTAGTCGAGTTGGAAGCACTGGATGAGAATAGGCTTCGCGCTTTGCACAACTTGGAGAGGCATCAAAGCAGAATGGATCGAGCTTTCAATAAGAAGGTTCGCCTCCGCTCCTTCCTGCAGGGTGACCTAGTACTGGCCCTAAGAGCACTGATGATCCCCGGTAGGAAGCCGCCCAAGTTGGAGCCCAAGTGGGAGGGACCTTTTGTTGTCCACAAGGTCTATCCCAATGGCGCGTACTCCCTAGCAACTATGGATGGTGAGCGTGTCACTCCTCCCACCAACGCTAGGTTCCTCAAGCAGTACTTTGCCTGAGTGCACTTCGTCCAAGCTACAAGACGCTAAACTATTCAGCATTCGTCCAACATGACGTTAAACTGTACCACGTCCGCGCTGCAAGACGTTAAACTGCCAAGAATCTTCGTCCTGCATGACGTTAAACTGCCCCTCAAGAACTACGTGCGGCTTGATTCCCATCCTTATGGGATACGTAGGACCGCCTGAACATTCATGTTTCAGGCCCAGCCCCATCCTTCGGGAATTTCCATCCCATCTCGGGCCCTTGGCCCAGTTGCCTCTGGATATGCGGCGTATGGTGTGAACGCGGGGCTATGCCCTCATTCACGTCGGTTTGCTCGCCACGCTGTATTCCCCCCACGTTTGGGGATGCCTTCCGCTCCCCCCTTTCTCTTTTCGTCCTGCATGACGTTAAACTGCACTTCTAGAACTACGTGAGGCTTGATTCCCATCCTAATGGGATACGTAGGACCGCCTGGACATTCATGTTTCAGGCCCAGCACCATTTCCCGGGAATCTGTATCCCGCGTTGGGCATCTGGCCCAAGTTCCCCTTCTTTTTGTGCGAGGCGTGTGGCGTGAGCGGGGGATTATGTCCTCATTCACGTTGGTCTACTGGTCGCGCCGTACGCCTCCCCCCGTGTGTGGGACTACCTCACACCCCTCATCGTCCTGCATGACGTTAAACTGCCTCTCAAGAACTACGTATGGCTTGATTCCCATCCTTATGGGATACGTAGGACCGCCTGGACGCTTGTGTTTTAGGTCCAGCCCCGTCTCTTGGTTGATCACGGGGATCTGCCGTCTTTTGTTTGCTCTCAGGGTGAGTCCTCCGACCCTTTCTGGTGATCTGTTAACGTGTTTTGGGTACTCAGGTCTATGACCCGTAGTGTCAGATTCAATCCCGACAAGTCTTGTGTTGCTTGTCGGGCCTCGCGCTTCCTCTTGTTCGAGCCTTCACTCAAAGGGATCCTCGTTAGCGGTTTGGGTACGATGCCTCAGTGCTCTCCTACCGCTCCGGGTCGATTTACCGGCGGGTCCTGGGCCGCAAATCGATATGAATCCTGCGCTTGAGAGGTTGATGCTCGTTTGCTTGCCCCATCCTAGGCTGACGCGATCATATGTTGTGTTGCGAATATGGTCAGAGACATCCTTGATCGCCATGTCAGCTCTTTCAGGCTCTGAACATTGGTTGCACAGTTCTCATCACACTCCGCCTTCATGTGTTGTAGTGGAGTCTCGACACTCTCTTCATACTGACCTTCAGTACACCTTTACACGTTAGGCAGGCCAACCAGGGTAATGGTGTCTTTCGAGGCTCCCACGATCTGAGCACCAAGGATATATGATGATGTCCTCCCTAAGGGCCATGTGTAGCTAGACCCTCGTCCCCATAAGGAGGAAGGAGTCGCCCGAACAATCGCGTTCTGGGCCCAGTATAGCTGGAGGCTAGCATCTTTGCCCCTCGGGTGATAGACATATGCAGGCCCCTATCCCAGGATCCTTCTCCTGGAATTGTGCGTGACCGCAGGGCTGGGGTATGTTCCCACCTCCGCTGGGTCCGCCGTATCTCAATAAGCGGATTCCTCCATGGTCCGAACCACACGACCTTAAACTGTGTTCTGGTCTTACCACACGACCGTAAACTGTGATCTTCTTGGCCGCCCGACGAGAAGCGGCACTACATCGTGATGTTCTCCTCAGGGGACACTCACGTTGGGCGCTGGTTAATAACCACGCCATTTATCAATGCCTTTCATGGCTTGATTATTGTGGCGACGCCAGGGATTTCTTAATCACAGGCATGTCGCTGCACAAAGAAAAACCATCCACCTTTAAGGACAAACAAGAAATATCAAATACCGCTTCTTCTGGGTGTGAGGGCCAGACCCGCACCCCTCCCCGCGCTGGTGCCTGATTGTGTTGCGCCACGCTTCAAGAACTACGTGTGACTTGATTCCCATCCTTATGGGATACGTAGGAACGCCCGGATGTTTGAAACATCGGGTCCAGCCCCCACCTCTTAAAGATTCCCCCTTCTCTGGGGAATCCGCCGTCTTCGGGTCACCCTCAAGGCGTGCCCCTCGACTCCTTGCAGTGGTCCACCGGTGTCAAGAGTACTCTGGTTTATTGCCAGGAGGGTCAGGTTCAGCTTGGTCAGGTTCCGTCCACTTTTCAGGCTTCGTGCTCCCTTTCATTCGGACCCATCGCCTACGCCCTGGGTGGAGCCCCCGTGAGCGGTTTGGACACAATGCCTCAGTGCTCTCCCACCGACTCGGGCTGGTGCCCCCAAGGGCCTCGGGCAGCAAATCGATATGAATCCTGCGCTTGAGCGGTTGATGTTCGTTTGCTGCCTCATTCCATCAACGGTCAGTGCGATATGGATGCTGCTTTTCCGCCACGGTCGGCATTACTCCCTTATCGTTACGCCGGTGCCCCCAGTCCTTGAGTGAATGGCCGCATGATTCACATTACATTTTCCACCTCCCATTCTGTCCAGGCGAAACCTCGACACTCTTGACACTATCCCTCAGTGCATCTTCGCATATCCAGGGGATAGGACCACGATGTGGCGTACTTTGAGGTTCTTATGGTCCGAGCTCTAAGACCTTAAACTAAGATCTGCCCCTATGGTCCGAGCTCTAAGACCTTAAACTAAGATCTACCCCTATGGTCCGAGCTCTAAGACCTTAAACTAAGATCTGCCCCTATGGTCCGAGCTCTAAGACCTTAAACTAAGATCTGCCCCTATGGTCCAAGCTCTAAGACCTTAAACTAAGATCTTCCCCTATGGTCCGAGCTCTAAGACCTTAAACTAAGATCTGCCCCTATGGTCCAAGCTCTACGACCTTAAACTAAGATCTCCCCTAATCGGGGTTCCACGTCCTGCATGACGTTAAACTGCACTTTCAGAACTACGTGTGGCTTGATCTCCAGCCTGATGGAGTACGTAGGAATGCCCAGGCATCTCGGCTCGGGTCCAGCCTCAGGGATCGCTAAGTCCCGCCCCTCCTCGTCGCCGACCGTCTGGCCTGGCTTCTGGTAGAGTGGTGCAGTTGTGATATTCTCCCCGATGCAGCTCGGGATGCCCCATTTCAATGATGGGAAGCGACAGTTTCCTCATCAAAGAGGTTCTGTCTGAGAATTGGGGTGATTTACGGCCAGATTAGTGCATCCGCCTAATACGCTTTCCCCACGGTGGCGCAATTTTGAGAGCGTTAGATTCTGTCCGAACAAATCGTCACTTCGCCCCACGCTTCGCATGCCCTGTTGATCTGGATTTCCACCCTTGTGCCTGAAGGAACCCCTAAAGCGGTATTAATGATGACATGTGATCTGCCTCCTGCAATATGAATGATGACCTTCGGTCCGTCTATTGCAGTAGTATGGTCGATTGATCCATTGTCCGCTTGCCGTCTTGGGCATTTCCTGGAAGGCCAACCGTCGTGGATTTCTGAATTCGGGACACGCGATTCACCCTTTCTCATTTCCCTATGTTCGGATAAAATCTTAACGCCCCTAGCGTTGTCCCGCTCGTGTGTCGGAACAAGTTGGGGGGATGATACATTGATTAGGTCTGAGGTCTCCTTTCCTAGGAATGACCTCCCTCTTTTCTCTATAAATCCAGGCCCAATTGTGGATGCCTGAAGCTTGGTTAACACTCCCGCAAGACAATGAATTGTGGTTGAGCACGTTAAGCCAAAATATGCAGATAAATATATTGGTTCATACAAATGGATCGAAGTATTGAGTAGCAAAAGCAAAATGTTCTGGGAATGGCAAAAACAAAGCCCCTAGGGATTAGCGTGCTGAATGAATCTTTCCAACGCCGCTACCCTTTGGCTGGCGGCCTCCAGAGCTGCTTCTCGCTCTCTGCGTGCCCTCTCCTCGTCGGCGGTCGCAGCATGCAGCTCGCCGATCCTGGCCTGCGCACGCTCCCGCTCGACTTGAAGTGTGACCATCTGTTGGCCCGCCTCCGTCAGATGTACCTGGGCGTCAACCAGCTGGGCCGTTAGTTGCTCCACAAGCTCAGTGCACGTTGTGACGAAGGCCTCCTTCTCTGCGGCCTGCCCTTCGAGACGCCGGACTTCCTGCTCCACCACGAGGAGCGCCCGCGTGTTCTCCGACATGTCCCGACATTGTGCGACGTCGGCACGCCGGCGGCTCTCGCGCATCTTTTCGGCCATGAAATCACAGACCGTCAGATGGAGGCGTTGAGCATCAGCTCCCCCGGCACACAGGAAGCGCAGCCAGGTTTGAAGCGATCCCATCCGCCCCAGCCACTCCGATGGGTCTCGCTTGAGGAAGCGCTGGATGCACTTCCACCCCCTGCGGCGCGTTATCCGGCTATCCTCGACCGCCTCTGCGTCCGAGTCGTCCATCTCCTCGGGGTCGGCAGGCCGGTAGGCAGGGAAGGCAGCCAGCAGGTCTGCTGCAGGGTCCGCCCCTGGGATGTCCTCACGGGGGATAGGTTCCCCAACATCTGGGCGACCTTCTTCTCTCGCCCCAGCGGCGTTAACACCCTCGTCAGCCCCCGACCTCTCCCCGATGGCAGCACCGCCGACGTCCGTTGCCCCCTGATCAGTAGTTGGTGGGGCCGACTCGGTGTGAGAAGCCTGTTCCGGAGGAGGCGGTATGTCTGCCATTGGTCCACTCGTGGATGGCCCGGGTTAGACAGCCCGACGAGCCTCCAGTATTGAGATTACTGTGCAAGGCATGCCATGGTTAGTCACGGATCGTCAACGGCAAACACCAACAGTGAAGGGAGAAGACTTACGGGAGTCCAGAGCGTCGTCTTTCGCTGTCCCGGCCGCCGCAGGAGCAGTTGCAACGGGGGACCCCTCAGCGCTTGTTAGTTCAATGATGGGTGTATGGCCCCCGCCCTGTCCTGCTGGCGCCTCTCCTACTCCTGCTGAGGATGCCTGACCAGCATCTGTGCACTCCTGAGAAAGGTGGAGAAATGAGTTAGAAGCTGCATAAGACAATGGATGAAGCAGGTTGAGTAGGGATAGAAGCGGACCTCGAGGAGCTCAGTGATATCAATATTGCCAGAGCCGGCCACCTCGCCGCTCTCCTGCGGGCTCCCCTGATGGGACCTTCCCTCGGAGCCTTCATCCTCCCCCGTCTCCTCCTCTTCCTCGGAGTCATCGTTACTGTCATCTTCCTCCGACGACATCTGTTCTGGAGCAGGCTCTAGACCGAGAATCACCTTCACCAGAAGGGACGGCTCCGCACGCTGACCACGTTGGCGCGCGTACTCGTCCATGGCCGTCAGATACGCATACCGCCGGTGGAAGTTCACCCTGTCGGCGACCTGGAGGCGCCCGACCTCTGGCAGATGGATTCCTTCACCGGTTATCTTCTGCCAGATGATTTCGGTCCCCAGCGACTGCCGCAGGGTCATCCAGGCCGACCACAGCGCTGGGAAGACTGCATCATGGGAGGGTTCGAGCAGACGCCTTACCTGCTTCCCGAGCCGCTCCTCAACCACCGCACGTGCCCCCTCTCTGGGCGCCGAGGTCGTGGCGGCAGCCTGCGATGTGCCCGCCGCCGAAGTCCCTGCCCGCGCCGGCTCCGCTGCTTGGCGCGCCTCCGTTCTCCCCCGCGTGGCAGCGCCTCGCCTCCTTCCTTGACGCCCGGTCTCCGCACGGGTGACCTCGAGCCGCCGAACTGGCTTCCGTAGAATCCCCTCGGGGTACGCGATGGCCCAGTGCTCGGTGTACTCGGTTGCCAAGCCTGCATCGACCCCGGTAGGAGGGAGAGTGATGACGTCGCCAGAGACGAAAGCGGCAAACATTAGCCACATCTGGCGAAGGACTCAAGGGTTCGTCTCCTCCCGGACAGCAGTGAATACCCTCTTCGGCATCCGTTGAAGTCACCCGAACTGCCTGGCGAACCGGGTTGGCACGTAGGGCTCGCAGATCACCTTCCCGTCGATCCGAGCCACGAGCACCCCGCCCCGCATGTTCAGGAAGTATTCGTGCTGCTCCAGCGGACCCTGCCCATTGTCGATCATCTGGCCAACGGGAGTTGGGAACGGGCTGAAGTTGAAATTGGCATGATTGCCAATCCGAATCCTCACGCCCTCCTCATTTAGGGTCATCGGAGCGACCCCCGCAATGTTCAGAAGGGAGGGTCGCAGGTCGTTGCCCG
Source organism: Viscum album (assembly GCA_963277665.1). Lineage (NCBI taxonomy): Eukaryota > Viridiplantae > Streptophyta > Magnoliopsida > Santalales > Viscaceae > Viscum > Viscum album. Next base: position 284,426,393 of record OY728143.1, on the reverse strand, counting down.
GAGGAATGGCGGCGTTTGGAAACGTGTACCCACCGAGGTGAGCAGCCACCCAGCCGTGGAAGAATTGAAAGGGCCCACAGATCCTTCGTGGCGACCCCCCTCGCGAGATGCGTCCCAGGATGGCGTACAGATTAGCCAGCACTGGGACCCCGAGGTTGTATCTTTTGTTGGCGGCCATGGCGCCCGCCATCGCCAGTGTCGCCGGGCGGACGCCCATTCTCGCATCCCGCACTGGCAGGAGCCACCCACTCAGAAAGGCAGCCAGGAATGCCGCGTACCGGACATTTGGGTCCTGGGCCTCGATGACGCGGTACCCCCATGAGCGGTAGTCCCCTGTCTCCAGGACCCGCCAGTACGACCCGTTCCGGCTCCTCTGAGCCGCGGTCGGGCACCGCTTCCCCCTGCCTGGCATCTTGACCGCTGGGTCATGCTCCAAGAACTGGCCGAACCACTCCTTGTAGGCTATGTCCTTATGGAAGTCCTTGACCCCGAGCTGCTGCGTAGCCAGGTCCAGTAGATGCCATGTCAGAATGGGAGTCCGTGACCTGTCATCCCAGGTGTTCTTCGGAGGCAGGAACTCATCATATTGGTAACCCTCCAGCGGGATACCTCCGATGCAGTGGATGTCCCAGAGACCGATGCTGACCTCCCCATGGTGAAGATGAAAGGTGTTGGTATCCGGGGACCAGCGGGTGAACAGCTCCGGCCCGAGCTCGGACTGCTGGTATAAGTGGAACTGCGACGTCCACACCGCCTCAAACAGGCCGATGTACCGCAGCTCCTCCACGAAGTGATCGCAGGTGTGGTGTACCCAGAACGCCCAGGCCCACTCACTGGTGAAATTTCCCCCAGACCGCAAGTCCCAGTCCTTCAGCCAGCCCTTGGTGTCGTCAGTGACACTCTGGCGGTATGTGCTCGAGTAGAGGGCTGGAGAGTTCTCCGCAGTAGGCTCACTCCCAGCAATGGTTCGCGTCCTCGGGTTCAGGACATAGACATCTAAGTGCCTGGTCTCCCTGGCAGGATGCCCATTGTTGGTGATGTTATAGCGGGGAAGCTCGTCCTCCCGAGTCACCCAGGTCTGTGGCGCATCAACCTCGAACCCTGGCAACGGAACCTCATCCAGGATGCCATAGTTCCAGAGTGGCAGGTTGTCCGACAGCGGATATGTCTTCGTGCCCGACACGCTTTTTGCGCGCCACAGTCCCGCACCACCCAGGATTTCGGCATTCTGGCGTCTCCCTCGGAACCCGATCGTTGCGACCTCTCGCCGATCAGATTCCGAGGGGAGGCTTTTGTAGACGCCGGAAAAGTCCGTTGTTCCCAAACGAAGCTCCGGATGAGGAACGCGAGGTCATATTTGGAGTCAGAAGCATGTTTCGGAGGGCCCAGAGGCCTTGCGCGGAATTTTGGAGACCCGCGCGCAAAGATGTAGTGCCGCGCGCAAACCTCCCGGGATGCGCGCAATGCGCTGGGCCGGCGCACAATTTTGCGCGCCCGTGGCCCGCGCGACTCCCTTGCGCGCCGGGCCCGATTCCACGCCCGCGAAGGAAATTGCGCGCCCGCGAACCGGATTCCGCCTTCGGGGTTGCCTATAAATATAAGGCGACCCTCGACGTTTTGGAGGTTGCCGGAATTCGAAGGGTCACTCGTTCGCGCAATCCAACCCCTTCCGCGCGAAATGCCGAACCTTAGGTAACCTCCTTTCTTTCGCGCAAGCAAGCCTCGGGGTTCGCCTTTGCGCGTAACCCTTTGGATCCTTTTCCTTTGAACAATCCCTCACCCGAAGGCTTTCGCGCGCAAAAGAAGCCTCTTGTGCGCAATTTCCCCCCGGGTGCGCGCAATCCAGCCTGATTGCGCGCACCCCCCTTTTTGCTAAGTGGCCATTCGTTAAAAGAATGAGCCGTTGCCCCCGCGCGCTATCCGAAGCCCGGTGCGCGCAATCTCAATCATCTGCGCGCAAAGTGCTGGGCCAATTTCACGCCAGCCCGGCCTTTTTGCGCGCCGACCCGCGGTATTGCGCACCAAATTCCTCTTTTGTTCACAAACCGCCAAGGTCGCCCCCTTTGACCCCCTGTGGGTACCCGCCTGCGTGGCGCCCAATGATCTTCATACCGGGTTCCCGCACGGTGCATTGTCTTTCCGTGCGGCCCTCTAGGCTTGCGCGAAGTGACACGGACCCATCGGCGGCACCACACTCGTCCGCGCTGCAAGACGTTAAACTGCCAAGTGTTTCGTCCAACATGACGTTAAACTGTACCACGTCCAAGCTGCACGACGTTAAACTGCCTAGCATATCGTCCGAGCTACAAGACGTTAAACTGTTCAGCATTCGTCCTGCAGGACGCTAAACTGCACCATGTCCGCGCTGCAAGACGTTAAACTGCCAAGCATCTTCGTCCTCAACACACGACGTTAAACTGTACTTCGTCCGACAAGACGTTAAACCATCCGCTTCGTCCTCAACACACGACGTTAAACTGTACTTCGTCCGGCAAGACGTTAAACCATCCGCTTCGTCCGATCCCGTGCCTCGCACGCAGGGTCCCCCCGGTTTGGATGTGGCCCCCACCCGCTCGTCTCTGCCGGGATGACGGGATTGCCCCTCTTTAGGGACGATTCATGGAGTGGCCTTCGCCCACGGGGGTAGGGCATTACAAACCCCTAGTTCCTTGTGGGGGACTGCACATGTGTATCTCCATTGTGCTTCCCCACTACCGGAGCCAGTAGAGGGCGTGACAGGGATCGAGGTCTCCCACCTTCGGCCCAAGTCCCTCTCCAACTGAGCTTTGCCGCATCCGGGCTGCCTCAGTGCGTAAGTCCTGACATAATGAACTACGTGGACTTTGATCCCTGTCTCCTAAACAGGGTACGTAGGAAGCCTCCCTGAGGTTCAAGCCCACCACCTGGTCGCCCCGGTCGTATTCACGCCGGTTCGTCCATCAGTGGACCCCTCCCGGGTTCACATTCGCGTCGATTCACCTATGAATCCGCCCTTGTGGGGAATTGCACATGTGTATCTCCATTGTGCTTCCCCACTGCCTTTTTATCCTTTCAACGTCCAGCATGACGTAAAACTGTGATCCACCCGGCCGTTCCATCCCCCTTTATGCGAGGTGGTTCGGTTCAATCCTCCGCCTGGCAGCCTCGACCTCCTCGTGAGTCGGCTTGTCAACGTCCAGCATGACATTAAACTGTATACCCGAACTACGCTGACTTTGATCCGTGCTAACGCGCGGTACGTAGGAAGCCTCTACGGGGTCCAAGCTCTTCACTCCATCATCCATCCTGATCCTTACCCGGGCCGCCACATCCCGGTGGGGTCATGCCATTTCATTCCACTCCACTTCACTCGGGAAGCCGCCCATGTGCTGGCCCCAACGTCGGAGGTTCCCCGCAAGGGGTTCTGTCATCTGATCCACTTCTCATGTTGATCAGTCTGATGCCGTCCCCGCTGGACGTTAAACTCGTGGCATACCCTGTGTTAAACGTGGGAATCTGAGGAAAACCTCAGGTAACACAGTTCCCCGTACCCAGCGCAGGATGCCTCAGGCCATCACGCCTTCGAGAAGCCCTATTAGGGACGGAAGGCAGACATGCAGAGCCGTAGTGTTAAGACACGCCCCCAACACCCAGAGCTACCCGGTCTCCTCACCGCAGGTTGCTGCCCCGACCAGACTCCTTGGAGCGTCCGGGCGGAAGCAGCGTAATTAACCGGTGTCCATGGAGACATGGCGCCGGGAACGAGATTCATGAGCACGTCTTAAATCTATGAGGGAGACCCGGATTAGGCGACGAGTTCCGAGGAGACGTCCACGGAAGGAGGAGCCGACATCCCATCATCCCGGTTTCGATCAAGGAGCAGACGTCCCTGAACAAGGGACGGATGCCGCCCGCCTTTGGAAAGTGGGACTGCGGGACCACAAGCCGCGCGTCCATCCCCTCGGGTCGACGGGCGCATGCGCGAACGCATCCTGGCGGAACAACGTTGGAACAGACACCCGACGCACATCCGCACCGAAACAACCATCTCTTCTACCAATTCTAGTCCCATCAACTTCCTTTCACCCACTTCATCCCAGAAAGCTGGAGTTCGACAACGCTTCCTATATAATTCCTGAAATGGTGCTATCTGTATACTGGAATGAAAACCGTTATTATATGAAAATTCAACCAAAGAAATATGTTGGTCCCAACTTCCCTGATAATCCATAGAGCAAGAACGTAGAATATCCTCCAAGGTCTGAATTGTTCGTTCTGACTGCCCATCTGATTGAGGATGAAAAGCTGTACTAAAATTTAATTCAGTACCCAACGACTTCTGAAGGCCTTTCCAAAAGTTAGAAGTGAACCTGAGATCACGATCAGATACAATGGAGAGAGGAACTTCATGTAACCTGACTATCTCTTTAAGATACAAACGGGAAATTTGATCTAGGGAAAAAGTATCTCGTATAGCAAGGAAATGAGAAGATTTAGTCAAGCGATCAACAATAACCCAGATTGCATTATTACCTCGAGATGTCTTCTGTAATCCCACAACAAAGTCCATGGATATATTCTACCATTTCCACTCTGGCACTGGTAAAGGCTGAAGCATCCCTTTCGGTAACTGCTGCTCTGGTTTAACCTGTTGACATGTCAAACACTTCACAGTAAAATCAGCAATATCTCTTTTCATTCCATCCCACCAGTAATACTCCCGCAGATCTCTATACATCTTAGTACTGTCAGGATGAACTGAAAATGGAGAACTATGAGCTTCACATAACAACTCTCTCTTCAACTGTGAATCACAAGGCACACACAATCTCTTCCCAAATCTCAAAAACGCAATCATTATCAATGATGAATTCAGGAAACTTACCTTTTTGAACCAGCTCTACCTTTTTCTGCAAGTCACTGTCTTGCTTCTGTGCTTGCTTGATTCTATCTGATAGAGATGATCTCACTAATACCTGAAACAAAACAGAAGAACATCCCGCACCAACAACTTCTATGCCAAAGTTCATAAAATCCTTAACCAAAGGATCACGTTCCAAACGCAACATTTCTAATGAAGCATTACTTTTTCGACTTAAAGCATCACCCACTTTATTTGCTTTTCCCAGATGGTAATGAATTGTACAATCATAATCCTTGATTAATTCCAGCCATCTCCTCTGTCTCATGTTTAACTCTTTCTGAGTGAATATATACTTTAAAATTTTGTGATCGGTATATATTTCACACTTTACTCCATACAAATGATGCCTCCAAATTTTTAAAGCAAAAACAACAGCAGCTAATTCCAAATCATGTGTAGGGTAATTTACCTCATGAGTTTTCAACTGTCGTGAAGCATAAGCAATTACCTGATCATTCTGAATTAGAAAGCAACCAAGTTCTTTCAATGAAGCATCACTGTATATAACAAAATCACCATTCCTGGAAGGTAGTGCCAAAACTGGAGCATTCACCAATCTTCTTTTCAATTCCTGAAAACAATAATCACATTCTTTTGTCCAGATAAACTTGACACCCTTCCGAGTTAGCTTAGTCATTGGACTAGATAACCGTGAAAAATTTCTAACAAACCTTCGGTAATAGCCTGCTAAGCCAAGGAATATATGAATCTCGGTTACATTTGTGGGTCTTGGCCATTCTTCCACAACTTTTGTTTTTGCAGGATCAACATTTATTCCATCTTTAGAAACAATATGACCAAGGGAAGAAATTTGTTGCAACCAAAATTCACACTTGCTGAATTTTCCATACAGTTTTTTTCTTTTAAGGTTTGCAAGATAACCCTTAAATGTATTTCATGCTCCTCTTTACTTTTATAAAACACCAAAATATCATCAATGAAAACCACCACAAACTTATCCAAGAACTCATGGAAAATTCTATTCATTAAGTCCATGAATACAACAGGTGCATTGGTTAGCCCAAAAGGTATTACTACAAATTCATAATGGCCATATCTTGTACGGAATGTGGTCTTCGGAACGTCTGCTTCCTTTACCTTCAGCTGATGGTACCCCGATCTCAAGTCAATCTTTGAAAAATACTGAGCTCCCTGGAGCTGATCAAACAAATCATCGATATGAGGCAAAGGATATTTGTTCTTAACAGTGATGTTATTCAAGGCTCTATAATCAATGAAAAGTCTCATAGAACCATCTTTCTTTTTAACAAATAAAACAGGAGCACCCCACAGTGATGTGCTAGATCGAATGAAACATTTCTCTAATAAATCTTGCAATTTCTCCTTCAACTCTAAATGTTCAATTTGAGTCATTCGATAAGGGGGTTTTGAAATTGTCTTACCATCAGGAACTAAGTCAACAGTAAATTCAACTTCCCGATCTGGTATTATTCTAGGCAACTCATCAGGAAAAACATCACGATACTCATTTACCACTGGCACATCATTAATTTGAACAGTTCCTTTATTTTCAGCGATGTGTGCAAGGTAACATTAATTTCCATATTTTACAAGTTTATTTGCCTCTTGATATTTTATCAAAAGTAAGGGTTCATTCTTGTAAACAAACTGAAAGTCTTTCTGAAAAGAAACTTCTTTATCTCTATAGTCAATCTTAGCATGGTAAATAGAGAGCCAATCCATACCCAGGATGACATCAAACTCTACTAGAGGTAGAACAATAAGGTTTGCAAGTAGGTTCTTTCCACAAATAAGGATAAGAATATTCTTATAAATTCTTTTTGCCTCAACATTTCCCCCAGGTGTCTTTACCACAAGTTCAGGAGTCATTTCTTGAGATGGTATTCCCATTTTACTAGAAAAGGTTTCCGAGATGAAAGAATGTGTAGACCCCGAATCAAACAACACACTGGCATAATCTGAGAAAACAAACAAAGTACCTGATACAACTTCATTTGATGGCCCGACATCTGCTGAAGTAGTTGCAAAGGATTTCACAACCCCTTTCTGCTTGTATTCTAACTGCTTCCCATCACTCAAGCTCTTTGTTGGACACTCATTTGCATAGTGACCCATCTCATTTCACTTAAAACATTTCACTAACTGTAAATCAAATTTGGTCTTACCTTCACCTTGATCCTTTTCAGTGCAATAACGAGCCTTATGTCCCATCTTACCACATCGGTAGCACTTTCTAGAATTCAGAAGACATTCCCCATCATGCCTTTTGCCACATTTATCACAAACTGGAAACTTAGTTTTCTTACCATCAGACTTTTTTGAAGAATTATTACCTTTCTCATGCCACCTCGGTATCTTATTCTGTTGGTTGTTATAGAACACTTGATCATCAGAAAACTCCATTTCCACCTTCTCAGCACATCGAACAAGCTTTTCATAACTTTAAAACTCACGAGAAGCTAATGCCCTTTGATATTTTTGCTTTAATCCTGAGTAAAAATGACTGATTTTACTATCAAGGTCTCAGATAAAATTTGGAGCATACCTTTCCAATCGAGTGAACCTTTCTTCATAGGTAGCCACTGAGTCTTCCTCTTGCCTCAATTCCAAGAATTGATTTTCTATCCAAAGTCGAACAGCCTTAGCAAAATACTTCTCAAGAAACATACCTTTGAATTCATCCCAGTCAAGAGCATCAATCTCATCGGTGTCCCTGATATTTTTAACCATAGACCACCACTGATCTGCCTCACCCTCCAAACGGTAAATAGCAAGACTAACCTTTTGATTGTCTGAACACCCCATGACATCAAAAATCTTCTCCAGTGATTTAATCCACCCTTCAGCTAGCACATGGTCAGATGATCCTCTGAATGATGGGGGATGTTGCCTCATGAAATGTTCCACCACTGACATGTTCCTCTGCGATTGATCTGGCTGATCTCGTGTATGGATACCACCACCATTTATCGCTTGAGTCAACTGCGCCATTACTACAACAAACTGTTCAGTTCCAATTACGACCATCTCAGGATGCTGATTCTGAAGGTTATTTCCTTCTGTATGCCTTCCAAGCACTGCTTCCCTGTTTCCTCTATGGAAAACCATTATGAACAAACATGTCTTAGATGAAGCAACATGGTAATCTTCAAATGCTATATCATTTCAAAAATATTTTTGGATAATCATTTAATATAATTCTAACTCCTAAAGTTATCTAAACCGACCTCTGATACCAACTATAAGGCCCCAGCCTTAAACCTTACTTAATCTTGAGTTATTACAAGATTACACATTGAGGATCTTTTCGGGTTTATAGTTTTATAGAATTAGATCATAAAACTTGCATTACATTTTACATATAAACAAAGTGGTTACATAAAGATAATATTCTTATTTCCCATCAATAGAAACATATTTAAAATAAAACATGGATTCTTTCTTGAAACTCCCTTGACACTATCATCATATCATGTACCTTTCCATTGACCTGTGAAAAACATTTCAAAAAATCTTGGGATGAGCATAAAATGATCAGTAAGGGATATAATAATATGGAAAGGAAACATTGGTACATATATACATGAGAATGAAAGCATACTTTACCCATAAAACATAAGCACTTTAACATACCTCATCAAATCATGAATAAATCATAGAAATCAAAAGACATAAAGGTAACTTGAGGCATTCATAACATTCTTACGTAGGGAGTAACCCTCTTGGTTACATTTGGAATACCCATCACAGTATATTCCCTAAATATCTTCAGAGAAACCTTAACGTTTCACTCCTTCGCATTACCCAATGCATTGGAGAGCTATATCGGGCTCACCCTCCATTAGTTTATCACGGAACCACCCGTCTTCATAATAATGCCCAAGAACCTCAACGTAATCGTATCACATAAAACATGCATAAAGGAAACATAACATTTCCACCTTTCAATCACAAGATATCAATACAATACATTGATATAAAAACATTATGAAAACCATTTTCAATACCAAAATAAAAGAAAAGTAAAACTTGGTATTTATTTTTCTTTTAAAAACAAGGTATGGCTTGTAGAGGAAGCCGAAACTCAAATAACGGTCACGGCGGCGGAGAAGTCGTTGTCGCCGCATACGTACGACAAAAAAAATTCCCTTTTGTTGTTTAGTAAAATGCTTCATATAAAAAAGATTCCTTTTGAGTAAACGTAAAAGTCAAAGGGGTTTATACACCGTATAAAAGAAGGTTGTGTATAAAACAAAATATGCCTCAATGAAAGGAGATTGAGACGAAGTCCCATACCTCGGGTCCGACTTGACTCGATCATTCTTTAATGTCCGGAATAATAAACTTGAGTTAATTTCTACTTTCTTAAGAACCTTTTTAAAGTTCATTATTCCTTTTATATCACTTATTACCATGTTATAAACACTATGTAATTATTTAAGTTAATAACAGTCATTTTAACGATCACTGGTACTTGAGTCAAAAATAAACCCATTATAATTACAAGTTGTTCATGTATCCATTATATCCAGAATGGTATTCATGATATAGATATCATATATGTCATATATATCCAGTACATTCATGCATTTATAATATTACATAATCATTTAGAGGTAAGAAATGAAATGCATCGTTCATGGAGACGGTAAGCCGTACGTACGCATGAACACTACTTTCATTTCTATTTCGTATTTTATAGAATGGAATCATAATTATATAAAGGTATATTATAATTCCAGTATAATATAATATATAATATCAAAGTTCCATCCTTTATACATCCCACATATGGTATTTAACGAATCAAATCACTTTGAGGGGGCGGTAGTCCGTACTTCCTTAAATGAAGATATCACGTTTACCCATAATGGAAACCATAAAGGTATGGCCAAAAAGGAAAATACAGAAGCTTAAGGAAAACATAAACATATTATATATCATATATAAATATAGTGACATCTTAATGGCCACCTTTGAAGGTGTTAAAGGAATGTTGAACAATCATCGTTTCGGGAGGCATAAATTCACCATCCACGGAAACAGTATGTTCGTTAACCATTAGATGTAGGTGTGTATAAGTGTAGCTAGAATACTTATTATAAAAATATCCTATTATATTGAGGATACTGTAGTTGTTACAAAATAAAAGAATAAGAAGAGTTTAGGGGGTTGGAGAAGCAAAATAAAACAAAATGACTCAAAAGAAGACATTACCTTAAAATCGGGTAACTCCCTTTGATTTGAGCTCAAAGGCTTCCTTGGGAAGACTTCTGCCCAATGTGAGGCTTCAAGGAGTAAGAGAGGGAAGTGGAGAGACAAAATGGGTAGGGGTTGGCCGAGCCAAAGGCTTTGGAAGTGTGGGTAAGGTGGTAGAGGTGGGGGCCTTTTATAAGTGGAGAGGAGGGGCACTCTTGCAAAGTAAAGATAAGTTACTTTATTTTAAAATGAGTTTCAGATTAAAAAGGTCCCACATTGATATAATTCGAGGCTAAGGTGATAAGGGTTCTAAATCCACTCATCCAATTGGTTTTTTCCATGTGTAGGTCTTAGTTTTTACATTAACTTTCCATTTTATTTAAATCGTTAAATAATGAGGTCATCGCTGCATCATCATGATGTCATAATTAAATTAATTTATTTAATGTCTAAAAATTATAAAACAAATACTATGATGTAGGAAATCTTTTTAGCTTTCTAATGAATATTTATAGTCAAAACTATGACTTGTATAATCCCATATAAATATTGTTTTAGTAACATAACTCATGTTTGTGTCATTTTTACTTTAACATTAAATAAAAAGTTATTTATGTCATTTCCCAACCAAAGTGGGTCCATGGGGTCCCCAAGTTTACCCATGGCTTGTCTTGGTCGGCCATGACACAACCAATGAGGTTAGGACATGTGTCAAGCTCATCTCATTTTATTAAAGCATTATTTTTACCTTAAACTACACTAATTACCACTAATCGTGATTAAAAACTTAAAAGTTACTATTCACCAAAAAATTATTTTAATCTCATTGAACCACATTTTACTTCTTAATGACAACCATGTATGTCATATTTTTGAAAATCAAATCACAGTGATGGCAAAATTTCATTTAAACAGAAAAATCAGTTTTTATAAGTACCACTTAGTGGTTTCACTATTCATCAAAAATTGAAGTTTTTCAGAAAATTACCAAAAATTCAGCCTAAGCTATATTTGATATTCCGAATTCAAAAATGAAGTATATTTTACAAAATTCAAAACATATAAGTCACATTAATTAATTATTTAATTAATTCCCGCTGTCATGACAAATAGCGTGTTTTTATGAAACAATAAGTATCAAAAGATTGACACTAGTTTAAGTCCAATTTCAAAGTGAAATTTATTCCAATGACCACCATTGGATAAAATGGTAAAAATATATTCAGATTACACATTAATACCAATTCAAAAGATAATCTAATCATATAAATAAATTAGATTAAAAAGCAGTTTTGATGTAAAATGTAGTATTTTCACTATTCATTAAAAAATGAACATTGTCCGAAAAATACCAAAAATTCAGACAAGGTAAATTTTGATGTCCCAATAATAAGGAATAAGTTTATTTTGACAAACATAGTTTATTAAATTGTCAAAATATAGATTCAAAAATGGTTTGCCATCAAAAGGCAGTAAAACAATCTTTTAAAAAAATATTAGTTTATTCCATGCTTAAGATTGGATTTTTTTTTTTCATTTTAAGACTCTAAAAAACTATCTAGTTCATTAATAAACATAGATAAAAATATCTATTATTCATTACTTGGAATGTTACACTAGGTCACGTCCTATCACATTTTCCATTAGCTAATCCGATGGTGCTAGTCACTTGATACATAACCACTCATTGAATCATATCTCTCCTCACCTGAACCGAGCATCCAATGGGTCCTCCAGACTCATCATAATATCAGATCATAGATACCATATCATGATCATTAACCATTAGTGAAAACATTGACTAGAGTCTCATATAAACCAGACCCCAAGACTCAGTTCACATCCTCATCAAATATCACAACACAAATGGTCCCACTATCCTGAGTACCATTTCAATAAGTCATGACCCAAACCCCTTGGAATACCAATTCCATGTCTCAAAAAATTCACACAACCCACACCTAGTCCACATATCTCATCTCCTAAGGGATATCCCTTAACACATCACTAAAAGGAAACTCTCATTATTGCATCCCGCCCAGTCTCTAAGGAATCATCCTACGCCAATCCCTCACATTGAGCACACACCAACCTCAAAAGTGTGTTCCCTATCACACACAAGATATATGATATTGACTTACATTGGATGAGTGACCAATACTTATATGTAAAGATCACTATCCATAGTAATATCCACCAAGGTTACCCATGTCCCATATCACATCCTGAGACCACCCAAGGCCACTATTCAGCCTGAATGTCACTCTATACCCTTGGTGATATAGTCTCCAAATGATTACAAATTATCAAAGCAGTAAACAATACTCATCTTGAGTATAATATGACCAATGCCACCATATATATTCTCTTAGGAAACCCTCAGTCTCTATCCATTATACCTAAATCCATAAAAATTTTATGTAGTAGGAAAATCATACATAACAGGAATATGATCATGAATTAAAAGCATTGGATACCAAATTATGGAGTTATCATCCTATCTAAGACCCACATTATAACGACCCAACTCTTTATTACACACTTAAACATGATTTATTACATAAAATTGAACTTAAGATAACTCTGAGGATAAATAGGTCTAGTGTCTTTGGGGATTAAGAACATTACATAACAACTTAGAACATAAAACACAACATCTTTATTGAAAAATTCTTTTACATGACCACAACATTTCTTTTTTACTTAGCATTGAATGGGATAACCAGAGGACATACATAAGAAATGGGTGAGTTATAAAGCCCAGTAAGGTAGTAAAAAAGTCATAACATGAATAATATAGAATATATTAGGAAATAGTCATATCAGAAGAGCACAAGAGAAACATGAACATAAAGGCATGATATAACATGATTATCATAACATGGAAATGTGGCAACAACATTTAACTTGATATTAGCATGAGATAAGGATATTTACACATGGATCATGAGTAAACCCTAATTACATTTTAATTAGTATGAGTAAACCCTCATTACACTTGACGTATCATGATACCAATGTTTACCCAATGCATTAGAGCACTATCAGGGCACACCCTTCTTAATAATTTCATTTTGTGCATAAGTGTGCCACATGGATCATACAACATGGAATAATTAAACATAATAATCTATTCCATGATAAAGTAATGTGGAATAAATGCATTAAAATATATAACCAATAAGAAAAAGTTTGTAAAGGTGAATAACGTTGATAGAGGAATGGGCATGGTATTCACTACACAATGACTTTGGCTTGGAAAATCGCGGTGCAATTTCGGCAGCATAACGGTGTGATATAATAATTCATAAAAATGGTTGATGAGATAGAAAGGGGTATATAATCATGAAATGGAAATTAAGGGAGTTATATAGCTAAATTTCCCAACATATTTAATGGAATTTATATACATAATATAAAAGAATTTTTTGAATGTAAATGAGGAGAGAGAAACCCCTTATGAAATTTCGACATGGTAACAGGTGTAAATGAGAAGCATTAATGAGAGACAAAAGGGTCTATCATCATTAAAAAAATAAGGATGGAAGTATAGGGGAGGTGATAAATCATACCCCAATATTTTTAATGGAAAATAAAAGGTTATAACAACATATAGAAATTTGGACAAAAATGAGAAAGGAAGAAATCCCTTACTTGGAAGTGTGATCCCAAAGGCTTGGGAGGGGATTGAGAGGGTATTATTGGGAGATTGGGGAACCATGAGAGGATTTTAGAGAGAGGAGGTAAGGTTATGGATATGATACAATGGTTTTTTGTAACACCCCAAGATTTTATGAAAAATATTCTTTTTAATTTAATTAATGTCTTGTGTTGTACGCTACACCAAAAGAAGCTTGCACAACATGCATCCTTGACTTGCCTTGCATTAAACGCAAGCGCGACCTTCCACGATAGCGTGTGTTGTATGCAATACCGAGTTTCGCTGAACAATGATATGCTATTAAAATATTATTAAAACTAGCCGTTATGAATAGTAATAACCACTTTTTGAAATTTTGTAAATTTTATTTTTCAAAATGGACTTCATTTTTGAATTCAGAATATCGAAATTATCTTAGGGTGAAATTTTGGTACTTTTCGGATAACTTTCATTTTCTGATGAATAGTGAAAATTACTAAATTTTAATTAAAAACAACCTTTTTAATTGAAATAATTAATAGTGATAAATTATTAATTTGAGTGGTTTTAAAGTATATTTAGAATATATTTTTACAATTTAATACAATGTTGGTCATTGGATGTAATTTCACATTTAAACCAGACATAAACAAATGTCAATCTTTTGATAGTTATTATCTCTTAAGAGCACGCTATTTGTTTTGACGACGAGAATTAATTTTCAAATTAATTAATGCAACTGATAAGTTTTTTAATTTGGTAAAATAGACATCATTTTTGAATTCATAATATCAAATATAGCTTAGGCTAATTTTTGGTATTTTTCAGGAAACTTTCATTTTTTGATGAATAGTGAAACCACTAAGTGGTAGTTAAAAAAAATGAATTTTTCATAAAACTTAATTTTACCGCTTCTGTGAGTGGAATTTCAAAAATCCGAGAGACACGGTTGATGTCAGTAAGTAAAATGTGGTTCAATGAGATGAAAATAATTTTTGGTGAATAGTAACTTTTTACTTTTTTTTACCACGGTTAAATGTAAATAGGGTAATTAAGGGTAAAAATGATATTATTATTACCCTAACACATGTCCTAATTCTATTGGATAAGTTTAAATCGACCAAAAACAACCTTAGGAATACAATATGACCATTTAGGCCCACTTAGATTAGATTAGGACATTTATTATTATTTAATTCAAAGAAGAGTTAAAAGAGTTAAAATCAATGTTTATTTACTACAACATTTTTAATATAGGGTTATACATAAGATAAATTCGATTGTAAATATTAATTAGAAAGATAATAGGATTTCCTACATAATGATATTTTATTTATAATTTTTAGACATTAAATAAATTAGTTTATTTATGATACAATGATGATGCAGTAATTACCATAATAGTGAAAAATTAGAATAATTGATATTATAAATACCCAAATAAATATAATTTGAGACTTTTTATGAATTACACTAATTTTCTTGGTTAATATGACATGTTATTATTGATGTAATTAACTATGTTCGAACTAATCATTCTGTTATGATTTTCACAAAAAATCAATTACTAAATAGTGTCAAAATTGACATAAAATAGTTTTTAAAATAAATATTATATTAGTAATTGTTATTTTATTCCTAAAAATATAAGGTTAGGAAAAATGACTTATATAAGGTTATATATATTAATAATAAACAACTTGGGGTTTGTTTGGCTGCTTATAGTAAGTTTATTAACCTTATAGTATAAGAACACAAGAAGACACGGTAAAAGTAAAATTATTTTACTTAATGTTAAATATAAATGATAAGGTTAAAATAGGAACCTAAACTTGTTTAAATTATATTGGATGAGAGTATTTCGACCCATCCCCACCTTATCTTCGAAATAAATCAATTTGGAGCTATTTAAAATCGAATTTGTCATTATAATAAAATAATATTTTTAGTTTTTCCAAAGGAGCCCTTCTCCTCCCTTATAAAAGGGCACATCCTCCCTCTCTTCCTCACACCACTTTGAGCCTTCAAGCTTGGACAAACCCTACAAAATTCCATTCTCAAATTCTATATCAAAATCCTATAGGTTCTGGTCTTCCTCAAAGACCAATTTTAGTTCCCTAAAAGGAGATCTGAAAGAGGCGCTTCAAAGAAGAGGTAATGTCCGTTACCGATTCTTTCAACTTTATTTCTTCTTCCACTTCTTCTTATTAGGTTGTTTCATTATGAAGTAATAACATCAGTATCACTAATATACTGATATGTTATTATATGTATGAAACAACCCTATTTCACCATCTATCCATCCTACGGAAAACTAAATCACCGCGCATGCGTACGTACGGAATACCGTCTCCACGCAGTGCTGTAATCTATTTTCCACCACCACCTTACTTGGATGGGTATAATGGTGTACATAATAACTATATTTGATTATTGTAAAGTTATATTGATTCTGATATAGTATACATACACTCCAATACAATTCCACGATCACGAGAACGATATCATCGCTTGTGCGTACGTACGGACTACCGTCTCCACGACGCGATGAGATACATTCTCCACGTTAACCATTCATGAATGATTATAAAGTATATATAATAAGTAATCATGAAATATATGACATAATAATGATACTGGATTTATGTGTATATATATGTATGTCATCTACTTAATTCCATTCAACTCAATAAGGAAACAAAAACAGCGTTCATGCGTACGTACGACCTACCGTCTCCATGAACAGTGTATTTATTTCCATTTACTAATCTATTATATATATGTATATTCTGAATATATATTATATATAAATCATGTTTTATATTCTGGAATTGAGTAATCATAATCTAAGTAATCATATGAATAATTACAATTCAAAACACGGACGAAAAATGAAACGATTTTACCCAAAACGCTCTTTAACATGGAATTTACAAAAGAACGGGTAATATAAAGTCATAAGTGAACCATATATGATATCATAACAATGAGTATGATTCTGTAATAAGTCAATGACATTATTTAAATCATTATACAGGAGGTTTGGACACTTACGAAGCAAATCGGACCTAAGGTAAGGGAAAATACCACAATCTCATTTTTATCTGAGATTGTTTATACTTTGAAATTTACTAGGGTGTATTTTATCATTAACATCCATGTTTCCTCAATATGTAATATTATTTCCATCCACCTAAAATTGTTTAAATCCAATTTTACCCTTTGGTGAGTTTTTAGTAAAAGATATGAAAGGAATCTTTTGTCGTTTTTTCGTACGAGGTACTTTTTGACTTTTCCGACAAAAGTACGAGAAGAATGTTTTTTAACTTATACGGCATGAATGTATTTTTAAAACATTATTTCAAAGAAGCTTACTTTACAAGTTTTCAAGTTTATTTTTAATCAACTTATTTTAGTTTAAAATTATATGACATTTTAAGAAAGGAAAAATGTTTTTTAAGTAGAAAGGATATTTTCCTTAAGAATGGAGTTCAAGAGTTTTATCAAAATTATTTTACATATAAGATAATATAGGGTTCTATTTATATCCCTATTATTACATGGATTTTATTATGTTGTGATGGAAATATTTTTATGAATTCCTTTATCTTATATGAATTGTTTTATGATGTCACGATGTTTAAGATTCCCATTTTTATTCAATGGGTTATGCTATGATGTATGGTTTATGATTTTGTGGCACACATAATAATGGTATCATTAAGAGATGGGTGGGACCTATATCTCCCTCTAATGCATTGGGTAAAGATTTTATATCTCATGAGATAGACATGGCTGGAACGGAAGGTTAAACCGGTTCAGTGAAACAGGACTGAAACGAGGAGTGAACTCGGTTCAGAAATGGACTTTGTCCACTAAGATAGTCTTGGCAATGAGTCTTGACTAATAAGAAATGATTCTCTATGATTATGTGTGTATGCCACAAAGTTTCATGTTTTAAGTTATGATTATTGGGATTACATTTCACTACTATGATTTATCCCATGTTATGATATTATGATCTCTTTTGCAGGTTAAGATTTCCAAAAGTTATGTTCTTATGTATATGATGTGATTTATATTTCTTTTGTTTACCCTTACTGATAATTTGAGCTCACCCTTTTATGTTTTCTTTTCCCCAGGATATAAAGAAAGGTTTTAGGTAAAAGAAAAAGGGAAGATATTTATGGGAGATGTTGAAGATCTTTCACCACGATTAGAAGATTATATTCTGAGTTTCCAAAGACAATAAACTATTATGGTCCTTGTGTGTGTGTTTTTGTTATGTACTAAGTATTCCACAAAAGTAATGTAATGTCCATGTACTTTAAGATTAGGGTCTCTACAGTTGGTATCTGAGGAAAGGTTTAGTCAACCTTTGGAAACTAGGATGCGAGAACTTTAGTGAGATCCCTAGAGATATTTCTAAGGTATGTCTAGGGATGTCCCTAAGGATACGTATACATATAGGATATAGTCATAGAACTATGGTAACGATATTAGATTAAACCAAAGATGTTAGATATTGAAGTTACTCCCCCTTTATTATGATTTTTACCTCTCACACTATTCTTTTTGGGTTTTAGACGATGGCTGGAACCCGAAGGAACCGTGTTGATCAATGTAATGGACAATGCAATGATTGTCCTCCTGAAAAAACAAATGTTATGGGAGATAGAGTGCAAAATATTATTTCTACACTTACAGAAGCTATGAATCATTTTGGACTTCCAAATGAGCAGAGAAGGGAACAATATTCTATTGAGTCGTTCATGAGGCAACGTCCACCTTCTTTCAGTGGGTCTTCTGATCCACTTGTTGCTGAACAATAGATCAGTACTACTGAAAAGATATTTTCAGTTCATCAATGTTCTGAACATGATAAAGTCATCTTAGCAGTGTATCATTTGGAAGGTGATGCTGATCAATGGTGGAATCTTATCAAGAATACGAGGCCAAGAGATGAAATTGAGTCCATGGAATGGGAAAAGTTCAAGAAATTATTTTTCAATAAGTAATTCCCTCGTATTCTTTGAAAAAAGATGGAGAAGGAGTTTCTTGAACTAAATCAAAAGGATGATGAATCTGTTGGTATATACGAAGAGAATTTTACAAGGCTTGCAAGGTATGCATCTGGATTTATCATCCAACCTGAAAGTAAAGTTTATCGATTCTTCAGTGGATTAAAACCAAATATTCGAAGTGCATTAGCTATAAGAGACTTCAGTAGCTATGAAGAAATTGTGTGTTGTGCTATCAAGGTAGAAATGGAAGTTGGTGTTACTTATCCATCTCATAGTTTTGACAAGAAATGAAAGATGGAGTTCAAGGAGAAATCTCAGAATAATGGTGAAAAGAAGATAAATGTTTCCTTATGCTCAAAGTGTGGAAAGAAGCATGGTGGAGATTGTCTTAAAGGGACTAGAAAATGTTTTAAGTGTGGAAAAGAAGGACATAGAGCAGCTGAGTGTCGAAGTAATGGAAAAATGGTTTCTAATGATGTGAATAAAGAAAAGACTGCAGAGAACGCACCACCAACACTTCAATGCTTCAAGTGTAAGGAAATGGGGAATTATGCTAATAAATGCCCTAATCCAAGGGTTAGTGATGATCTACATGAGCAACCACTTAAGGCAAAGGACAAAGGGAAGTCACATGCGATCACTATTGGCGATGTTGAATATGACAACGATGTGGTGGAATGATTAAGTGTTTATGTAATAGGATTCCAAAATAATGTTGTATATAGTATCGTGGAATATTGGAATATTTATGTATTGGTCTATTGTGGTTTTCAATGGTACCAGTAACCATAGAATGTGATTGAGATATTTTTTAAAAAAAGATGATATGTGCATAATGAAAGGAAAACGAGAAAATGAAATGTTTGACTGTATTCATGAGCTCATGACTGATATAAGGAGAAGGTTATATCATGGTTTGAGTATATAGAATTTTTGGATTTTGGTATGTGGAAAGAGTTAACTTTTGACTGCATTTATGTTTTCACTATGGTTCAATTAATGGGTATTCATTCTTCAAGAGAATACATGATTAAGGTATTCACATGTTTTTAATTTGACCAACAAGATATATATTATGATATATGGGGGATAAATGATGGCATTCACGTGATTGTTATGTGACATTTCAAGTAATCATTTTCTTTATACTATGAGCTTAGACCGAAGTATTTTAGATAAGCCAAAAGATTGGAATGGATTATGTTGGACATAAGTTTGGATAGATTTTTTTTCGATATTATTGATAGGATGTTATAGTAATATAGCTTTATAAAAAGGACAACCCACAGGATGGGCGACAGCCCATCGCGTCGGACAAGGCTGTGGGAATCAAACCCACAACCGAAGTGCGACTGACCTTTATCACCTACCACTGGCCTACAGGAAGTCCCTGGTTAGTAGAAACTAGTTTTATTTTATTACGCGGTATGATATATGAAGTATAAGTTCATTTTTGGAATCATATACGATTAACCTCACCATAGATGGAATTATGTATATTTGATAACTTTTGCTAACCTTTTGTTTGAAACAGATGGAATGACCCATCATTCTATCACACGATCTATTAACACTTCATGAATAACAAATTCAAATTCATTTCTTTAATATATGAAGTGGAAATTGTTCAAAGAACGAACAACAGTGAAATTGTACCAAAATCATGTAAGTATTTCTTTTAATTCACCAACTTTAGGGAAATGATCTTGAAAACAAAAAATGTTGTCCTGGTGCCCTTATATCTGATGAATCAGATGGTACCTTAGATCATCGCAAATCTATGGCTTTGTGATTGTTGGATATTTCATAGTCATGTTCTCTACCACTCTCCAGCAGAACTTGATGGTTAGATTTTTCTTCCATATCCATATTTTCACCTATGTTCTCCTACGTGGAAACCCAGTGATGAGTTAATTTGGGTAACCATTACATTTCATACTTTAGTTTTTAAAGACAAGTTTGGGTATTCCTTTTTACAATGTGGGTTTCTATTAAACAAACTTTCGAGTAGTAAACCATTTATAACCCCGACGAATTTCGAGGGCGAAATTCATTTTAAGGGGGGTAGAATGTAACACACCGAGATTTTATGAAAAATATTCTTTTTAATTTCATTAATGTCTTGTGTTGTACGCTACACCAAAAGGAGCTTGCACAACACACATCCTTGACTTGCCTTGCATTACACGTAAGCGCGACCTTCCGCGATAGCGTGTGTTGTACGCAATACCGAGTTTCGCTAAACAATGATATGCTATTAAAATATTATTAAAACTAGCCGTTATGAATAGTAATAACTACTTTTTGAAATTTTGTAAATTTTATTTTTCAAAATGGTCTTCATTTTTGGATTTGGAATATCGAAATTAGCTTAGGGTGAAATTTTTGTACTTTTCAGATAACTTTCATTTTCTGATGAATAGTGAAAATTACTAAATTTTAATTAAAAACAACCTTTTTAATCGAAATAATTAGTAGTGATAAATTATTAATTTGAGTGGTTTTAAAGTATATTTAGAATATATTTTTACAATTTAATACAATTTTGGTCATTGGATGTAATTTCACATTTAAACTAGACATAAACAAATGTCAATCTTTTGATAGTTATTATCTCTTAAGAACACGCTATTTGTTTTGACGACGAGAATTAATTTTTAAATTAATTAATGAAACTGATATGTTTTGAATTTGGTAAAATATACATCATTTTTGAATTCATAATATCAAATATAGCTTAGGCCTAATTTTTGGTATTTTTCTGGAAACTTTCATTTTTTGATGAATAGTGAAACCACTAAGTGGTAGTTAAAAAAATGAATTTTTCATAAAACATAATTTTACCGCTTCTGTGAGTGGAATTTCAAAAATCCGAGAGACACGGTTGATGTCAGTAAGTAAAATGTGGTTCAATGAGATGAAAATAATTTTTGGTGAATAATAACTTTTTACTTTTTTTTACCACGGTTAAAAGTAAATAGGGTAATTAAGGGTAAAAATAATATTATTATTACCCTAACACATGTACTAATTCTATTGGATAAGTGTAATTCGACCAAAAACAACCTTAGGAATAACATATGACCATTTTGGCCCACTTGGATTAGATTAGGACATTTATTATTATTTAATTCAAAGAAGAGATAAAAGAGTTAAAATCAAAGTTTATTTACTACAACATTTTTAATATAGGTTTATACATAATATAAATTCGATTGTAAATATTCATTAGAAATATAATATTATTTCCTACATAATGATATTTTATTTATAATTTTTAGACATTAAATAAATTAATTTATTTATGACACAATGATGATGCAGTAATTACCATAATAGTGAAACATTAGAATAATTGATATTATAAATACCCAAATAAATATAATTTGAGACTTTTTATGAATTCCACTAATTTTCTAGGTTACTATGACATGTTATTATTTATTTAATAAACTTTATTAGAACTAATCATTCTGTTATGATTTTCAAAAAAATCAATTACTAAATAGTGTCAAAATTGACAAAAAATAGTTTTTAAAACAAATATTATATTAGTAATTGTTATTTTATCCCTAAAAATATAAGGTTCGGACAAATGAAATAGATAAGGTTATATATATTAATAATAAACAACTTGGGGTTCGTTTTGCTTCTTATAGTAAGCTTATTAACCTTATAGTATAAGAACACACGAAGACACGGTAAAAGTAAAATTATTTTACTTCATGTTAAATCTAAATGATAAGGTTAATATAGGAACCTAAACTTGTCTAAATTCTATTATATGAGAGGATTTCGACCCCTCCCCGCCTTATCTTCGAAATAAATCAATTTGGAACTATCTAAAACCGAATTTGTCTTTATAATAAAATAATATTTTTAGTTTTTCCAAAGGAGACCTTTTCCTCCCTTATAAAAGGGCACCTCCTCCCTCTCTTCCTCACACCACTTTGAGCCTTCAAGCTCGGCCAACCCCTGAAAAATTCCATTATCCACTTTCATAGAAACATCTTAGAGGTTCTGGTCTTCCTCAAGGACCAATGTTAGTTCCCTAAAAGGAGATCTCAAAGAGGCGCTTCAAAGAAGAGGTAATGTCCGTTACCGATTCTTTCAACTTTATTTCTTCTTCCACTTCTTCTTATTAGGTTGTTTCATTATGAAGTAATAAAATAAGTATCAATCATATAATGATATGTTATTATAAGTATGAAACAACCCTATTTCACCATCTATCCATCCTACGGAAAATGAAATCACCGCGCGTGCGTACGTACGGAATACCCTCTCCACGCCGTGGTGTAATCTATTTTCCACCACCACCTTACTTGGATGGGTATAATGGTGTAAATAAAAACTATATATGATTATTGTAAAGTGATATTGATTCTGATATAGTATACATACACTCCAATACAATTCCACGATCATGAGAATGATATCATCGCTCGTGCGTACGTACGGACTACCGTCTCCACGACGCGATGAGATACATTCTCCACATTAACCATTCATGAATGATTATAAAGTATATATAATAAGTAATCATAAAATATATAACATAATAATGATACTGGATTTATGTGTATATATATGTATGTCATCTACTTAATTTCATTCAACTCAATAAGGAAACGAAAACAGCGTTCATGTGTACGTACGACCTACCATCTCTATGAACAGTGTATTTCTTTCCATTTACTAATATATTATATATATGTATATTCTGAATATATATTATATATAAATCATGTTTTATATTCTGTAATTGAGTAATCATGATCTAAGTAATCATATGAATAATTACAAGTCAAAACATGGACGAAAAATGAAACGATTTTACCCAAAACGCTCTTTAATATGGAATTTACAAAAGAACGAGTAATATAAAGTCATAAGTGAACCATATATGATATCATAACAATGAGTATGATTCTGGAATAAGTCAATGACATTATGTACATCATTATACAGGAGGTTTAGACACTTAAGAAGCAAATCGGACCTATGGTAAGGGAAAATATCACAATCTCATTTTTATCTGAGATTGTTTATAGTTTGAAATTTACTGGGGTGTATTTTATCATCCACATCCATGTTTCGTCAATATATAATATTATTTACATCCACCTACAATTGTTTAAATCCAATTTTACCCTTTGGTGAGTTTTTAGTAAAAGATATGAAAGGAATCTTTTGTCATTTTCTCGTACGAGGTACTTTTTGACTTTTACGACAAAAGTACGAGAAGAATGTTTTTTTAACTTATAAGGCATGAATTTATTTTTAAAACATTTTTTACAAGAAGCTTCATGTACAAGTTTTCAAGTTTATTTTTAATCAACTTCTTTTAGTTTAAAATTGTATGACATGTTAAGAAAGGAAAAATGTTTTTTATGAAGAAATGATATTTTCCTCAAGAATGGAGTTCAAGAGTTTTATCAAAATTATTTTCCATATAAGATAATATAGGGTTCTATTTATATCCCTATTATTACATGGATTTTATTATGTTGTGATGGAAATATTTTTATGAATTCCTTTATCTTATATGAATTGTTTTATGATTTCACGATGTTTAAGATTCCCATTTTTATTACATGGGTTATGCTATGATGTATGGTTTATGATTTTGTGGCACACATAAGAATGGTATCATTAAGAGATGGGTGAGACCTATATCTCCCTCCAATTCATTGGGTAAAGATTTTATATCTCATGAGATAGACATGGCTGGAATGGCAGGTTAAACCGGTTCAGTGAAACAGGACTGAAACGAGGAGTGAACTCGGTTCAGAAATGGACTTTGTCCACTAAGATAGTCTTGGAAATGAGTCTTGACTAATAAGAAATGATTCTCTATGATTATGTGTGTATGCCACAAAGTTTAATGTTTTAATTTATGATTATTGGGATTACATTTCACTACTATGATTTATCCCATGTTATGATATTATGATCTCTTTTGCAGGTTAAGATTTCCAAAAGTCATGTTCTTATGTATATGATGTGATTTATATTTCTTTTGTTTACCCTTACTGAGAATTTGAGCTCACCCTTTTATGTTTTCTTTTCCCCAGGATATAAAGAAAGGTTTTAGGTAAAAAAGGGAAGATATTTATGGGAGATGTTGAAGATCTTTCACCACGATTAGAAGATTATATTCCGAGTTTCCAAAGACACTAAAATATTACGGTCCTTGTGTGTGTGTTTTTGTTATGTAATAAGTATTCCGCAAAAGTAATGTAATGTACATGTACGTTAAGATTAGGGTCTCTACATTTTTAGTGAAGATAATTTGGATCTTGGGTGGGTTTAAATAGGAAAAGAGTGAGAATTTTTATTATTTAGGTTTTGGACACTACACATTAAACTAATCAAAATCTCAAACCAAAACATAGTTATTGCCCATGGTTTTTTTCCAAAGGGGAGTGTAAAAAATTAATTTATAAGGCCAATGGAAGAACTTCTTAAAATATTAGGCATTCTTATGTGGAGGTGAGTCACACTCTCAAAGGAAATCATTTTAAAAGTTAAAATGTTTTATAAGTCTTGGGGGGTCCACTAAGGCAGCATAAAATTAATAAAACAAATATAAAATCACATTATTTTAAAGTTAAAACATATATTTTCAGAACATACATTTTATATTATTTTATTAAATCACTAATGGGTCATTATGATGTCATAAAACACATTATATATTTAAATGGTATTTATTTTTTACCCAAAAATTTGACTCTCTTAGAAAATTTTGAAAAATTGGCCATTAGACAATTTTAACTTTCTAATTCCTAAAAAAATATTCATTTTATCCAAATAATTTTCTAAATATGTGAATTTTAACTTTTAAAATAAAAACCGACATTTATTGAAAATTATTGGGTTTTGAAAAAAACAATTTTCAAACCATAATAAAAATTACAATTATATTCATAAAAATTATACGATAATTTATATTTACTAAAAATAAATTTAGTAATAATAATATATTATTAAAATATTATTTAATTCCAAAAATCCATTAATTCATCAAAATGGATTTCTTAATTGAATATTAACTAAAAATACTATTTGTGATTTAAAAACCATTTAAAAAGTAACAATAATGAAATTAATGTATATTATCTATACAAAAAATAAATAAAATAATAATAGTATTGGGGTCTTGTTAAATAACCCCTTATAACACCCGCATAAGACCTAAGGGTAAGGTGTGCAATGGTGACAGACTCTTGGGGTGGCTCGGATAACATCGCTCGGATGGTAATCTCTATAAACTTCCACTTCTCTCGTAGGAAGTTCTATTGAAGCTTAATTTATTAAAGCTCATCTTGGGATTAGTCAAGAGTGAATCCCAGTGATTCTAAGTCCTTTTTGAGATCCAAAAAATGGGCTTCTTATGGAGCAATTCTATTTTATGAGGCCATCAATTCCTTTTTCTGAGTAAATTCAATTTTTGAAATCCTTATATTTATACTAATCATGTGACCACCATTCAACTGCTATATTAACAATGATAACAATTCTTAAAATTATTTTAAAATCCAAAAAACATAAAACCAAGGAAGTTCATATGTTTTATATAACCATTTTACATAATAAGACATTTAAATATATCAAGAGGAATTTTCATTAATAAAAGTTTGGGTCATTACAATCTTCCACCCTTAAGAAATTTCACCCTTGAAATTTCCTTTTCATACACTAAAACAGATGCGGGTAACTCTGCTTCATCACTTCCTTCAATTCCCACATTACCTCTTTAAACTTTTGGTTTTTCACCAACACCTTGATGAGGGGAATTGCCTTATTTTGTAGAACTTTTTCCCTACCATATAAGATCTTCATCGGCTTCTATTAATAGGAGAGGTAATTCTCCAATGCTACCACCTCTGGATTGAGTACATGCGATGGGACATGTATGCAATTCCTCAATAGTGATACATGGAATACATCATGTACTTGAGATAGGTTCGATGAGAGTGTTAGTCGACAGGGCACTACTCCAATGCGGTTAAGGATCTCAAAAGGGCTGATGTACCTTGGACTAAGCTTTAACTTCTTCCCAAATATCATAACTCTCTTCCATGGTGATATGTGGAGGAATACCATGTCTCTGACATCAAACTCTAGGTCTCATTGATGATGATCAACATAGCTCTTTTGTCAACTCTGAATAGCTTTAATGTGTTGTTGGATGGTCTTAATCTTCTCTACCATTTATTCGACCATTTCTAGACCTAAGATTTCTTCGCTCTCCAACTTCATCTCAATATGCTGGTGTTTTGAACCTCTTCCCATAAAGGGCTTCATAAGGAGCATTTGAATGCTTGAGTGGAAACTGTTATTGTAAGAGAACTAAACCAGAGTAAGATGTTGATCCTATCCTCCTTTTAAGTCCATTGTGCATGCTCTCAACATGTCCTCAAGTGTTTGGATAGTCTGCACAGATTGGCCATTAGTTTGAGGATGATAAGCCGTACTGATTTTCATATGAGTATTCAGAGCATGTTGAAGACTCTTCTAGAACTTAGAGGTGAATCTTGGATCTCAATCAGATACAATAAATAGTGGTACTCAATGTAGACTTACAACTTATTTGATATATATCCATGCCAGTTGATCCAATGAGAAATCCTCTCAAATTGCAATGAAGTGTGCATTCTTTGTAAGAGGATCCACAACAACCCAGATAGCATTATTTATTTTGGATGTCTTTAGAAGTTCGGTGAAAAATTACATGGTGACGTTCTCCCATTTCCATGATGGTATGGGTAATGGTTGCATCACCCCCTTAGACTTATGCCTCTCATCCTTCACTTGATAACATACCCGGCACTTTGATGTATACTCAGTGATCTCCAAATTCATGTTATCCCACCAATAATGATCTTTGGGATCTCGATACATCTTTGTGTTTCCTGAGTGAATGGATAAATTTGAACTATGTGTATCATCAAAAAGTTTATAATTTAACTATTGATTTGATGGAACACATAGTCTTGCCCTAAATATCACAATTACTTCTTCATTAACATTGAAATCTGAGGATTTCCCTTTTATGATAGTTTTCAGTTTCATCTGAATTCTGACATCATCCTTTTGAGCATCCTTTAACCTTTCCAAAAGAGATGGTTGAGAAATCATTTTTGAAAAGATTGATTAGGTTCCCTTATTTATGATTACCATGTCCATCTTCATCAAATCTAAGAAGATTAGATCCTTTTCAATTCTCATAAATGATAGAATTGCTGGGTCCTTTCTACGTAGAGCATACGCCACCTTTTTTTCTTTCCCAATGTGGTAATGGATTAGGCATTAACAGTATTTGATCAGCTCTAACCATCTTTTCTGGTGCATGTTCAACTCTTTTTGTGTGAATATATAATTTAGGCTTTTGTGATCTGTATATATTTCACACTTCTCTCCAAAGCAGTAATGTCACCAAATTTTGAAAGCAAATATTAATGCAGCCAACTCCAGATCATGTGTTGGATAGTTTTTCTGATGAACTTTCAATTTCCTTGAAGTATAGGCAATTAATTTTTCATTTTACATCAACACACAACCCATTCCCTTCTTTTAAGTATCACTGAATACCACAAAAAGTTCTCCAATTGTGGGTAGTGTGAGCATGGGTGCAGTGATAAACCTCCGTTTCAAATCCTTCAAGATATCTTTGCATTAATCACCTCAAGAAAACTTTACTCCCTTCCAAGTTAGCTTGGTGAGAGGGTTGTAAAATCATGAGAAATTTCTCACTAACAGGTGATGATATCCAACTTACCCTAGGAAGCTAAGGATATCTGTTACCGATGTTGGCCTCAGCCATCCCTCAATTGCAACTATCATGGAGGGATCCACAGATATCCCAATTATTGTGATGATATGACCCAAGAATGAGACTTCCTTCAACCAGAACTCATACTTGATGTAATTTTCATAGAGCTCATCCTTTCGCAAGGTCTCTAGTACAGTGCTTAGATTCTCCTCATGCTTCACCTTGGTTTTGGAGTAAATTAGAATGTCATATATAAATACTACCACAAATTTGTTGAGGTAATATATAAACACTCTATTTATCAAGTCCATAAATATTTATAGAGCATTCGTGAGTCCGAAAGGCATTACTATGAATTCATAGTGCCCGTATCTTGTACAAAAAGTAGTCTTGGGGATATCTTCCTTATTCAACTTTACTTGATAATATCCCGACTGTAGATCAACCATGGAGAAGTATTATGCTCCATGTAGCTGATTGAACAAGTCATAAATTATTGGCAGAGGATAATTGTTATTTATCATGATTTTTTGAGCTCACGATAATCAATAAATAGGCGCATTGAAACATCCTTCTTCTTGACAAAGAGGACTGGTGCATACCCTAGTGAAGCACTTGGGTGTATAAACCCTTTATATAGATTATCCTATAGTTATTTTTTCATCTCCTAAATATCCACAACAACTATTCTACAGAGTCTTCGATATTGGCAAAGCCCCGTGTATATGATAAACTGAGAATTCAACATCTCTTCTAGGAGGAAGACCAGAAAATTCCTCGTAAAACACTTCAACAAATTACCTCACAATAGGAATTCCTTCAAGGATGGTTTCTTCCTTAGAATCAATCATCTGAGCAAGATACGTGTTATTATAGGGAAGTAATATCCATGCTTGAGATGATGGTGCTAAAGAAGATTCATCCTTTTTCTTGCACTTGTATAGAATCATGGGTCAATTATCCTTATGGATATTGATTTCCATCTCATGGAAATTTATGTTGGATCTATATAGAAAAAGACAATCCATGCCAATAATTGCATCAAATTCCACCATAGGGAGTATGTTGAGGTTAACCAGGAAGTTCAAACCACAAATTGTGATAGGGGAGGAGTTATATTCATGGGTTTCAATGATTTTCCCATTTTTTGTTCTCACCGACATCTTTACTTCCATGATTTGTGGTAATGTTGAGATTATTATACTAAACATTAGGGATATAAAAGAATGATTAGAACTAGAATAAAAAAGTATGTTATCTATTCTTGAATGAATAACTAGTGTCCCTATCACTACTTTATTGTCGAGGTTCAATTCGACATTAGTGATGGAAAAGGCTCACCCTTGCTGCCTTGGAGGTTATTGGTTGCCTCAAAAAACCCTTGGATTAGGGAACTGGTTTGAAAAGTGCCCTAGTTATTTGAATTTGAAGCAATGAACAATGTGTTGAGGGTCAAATGGAGCGTTCCTCTACTTTGTCACAGCTATGGTTTTTTCTTATTGGAAGTTAATGGCTAGGTTCCCTTCTCTTCCACACATAAAGCATTTAATCGTCCCCTTCAGGAAATTTCTGAGGTGCTTCTTTGCACACCTTTGGAAAGTGGGGTTTATGAGTTTCTTAGCATTGTTGGATTTATCTATCAAACCACCAGAATTAAACTCCACCTTACACTTCTTATCCTCATGATACCCCTTAGATTTTTTGACCTCCATTTCGACTATGAGGGCACAATGGACAATTTCCTCATAGCTCTCGAAGTCACAGATCACTAGGGCTTTCCGTAATCTAGGTTTTATCCCACTAAAGAAGCGGTCAACCTTGCATTCGGGGGTAACAACAAACCCAGAGGCATATAATGCAAGCCTTGTGAAGTTTTACTCATACACTCCGATAGATGAGTCATATTTTTTACTTGAGGGCAAGGAAGCACCTTTCTATCTTAAGTCAGAGGGTGCAAGGAAAATATTTATTAAAATTTTTTTTTAGAAATTCTTCCATTACAACACCTCGATCTACCCCTTAGGATTTGTATTGTTGATCAATATCTACTATTGATTAGCTTCACCCTCCATACAATAAGAAGCCATAATAACCTTCTCTTGTTTGAAACATTGAAGGATGGAGAAGATCTTTTCAATGGATTTGATCCATTGTTCGACAATTGATGGATCTGATGATCTATTAAAAGTAGGAGGCCTTTGTCTCATAAAGCTCTCGATTGTGACTTGTTCTTTCTTAGGAGGTTGGAACGTTCATCTTGACCGATATTTCTATTCAAAACTTGAGTTAACTGATAGAGTATCATGACAAAGTTCGCGATTCCTTCTCCCATCGGATTGGGCATCTCATTAGAATAGTAATCACACTGATCTTTGCATCAATTGTTAGCCCAAGTCCTCCTATTACCAACCATTGGCTGGAATAAAAGGAAAGTTATGGGTAACACATAAAGGGTAATCAAAAGACAAAAATATATGACTTATAAATTACTTTTATTTCCTTAACTTATGAATTTATAGGCTTCAATCTATGTTATCCATGATCTACTTCCCAACATACATTCTTAGGTGAATTTTTTTTATTCCCTTAATAATGGTTCATACTAAGCTTATGAATTTACCAAAGCATATCACCCCAGGAGTGTCGTAACCAAGAGTGTAGCAAGGCCCCTTTTCGTGCACCAGTTCCCATTCGAGTCTAGCTGAAAGTAGTGTTTTTTCTTTTTACCCCTAGATACATCTGTACCAGAGTCGACTCTAGCTGCTTGTATCCATACAAGGATGTATTTTCTTGATAAAACACTTACTAAATACTCACTAAAATTTAGGGTTGTTTTTATTATACTTAGTCTTATCCCTAAGTCTTTCACTAGGGTTTTATAATCCAAATCCGAAAAATAACTAAACCTATCCTCTGATACCAAAAATAACAACCCTGCCCTTTATTACAAACTTAAACATGATTTATTATATAAAATTGCACTTAAGAAAAATACGAGGATCGAGAGGTCTAGTGTCTTTGGGGATTAGGAACATTACATAACAACTTATAACATAAAACACAATAGATTTATTGAAAACTTCTTTTACTTGACCACAACATTTCATCTTACTTAGCATTGCATGGGATAACCTAAGGACATGCATAAGAAAAGGGTGAGTTATAAAGTCTAGTAATGGAGTAAATAAGGAATAACATGAATAGTATTGTACATTTTAGGCAATAGGAATATCAATGGAGGACAATATAATCATTAACATAAAGGCATGGTATATGATGATTATCATAACATGGAAATGTGACAACAAAATTTAACATGATATTAGCATGAACCAAGGATCATTGAACATATATCATGATTAAACCCTCATTGCACTTAACATATCATGATACTAATCTTTACCCAATGCATTGAAGCGCTATCAGAGTGCACCCTTCTTAATCATTTCATTTCATGCATAGGTGTACTACATGGACCATACAACATAGAATCATTAAACATCATGATTTATTCCTTGATAAAGGAATTAGTAAACTTACATGAAACTATATAATCAATAAGTAAATGTGAGTAAAGGTGAACACTCTTGATAGAGAAATGAGCATGGTATTCACTACTCAATGACTTTGGCTTGGAAAATCACGGTGCAATTTTGGCAACATAATGGCGTGACATAAGAATTCATAAAAATGGTTGATGAGAGAGAAAGGGGTATCTTATAATTAAATAGAAATTAAGGAGGTCATATATATACATTTCTCAATATATGTAATGGAACTTAGAAACATAATATAAATTAATTGCTTGAATGTAAATGAGGAGAGAGAAATCCCTTATAGAATTTCAGCATGGCAACAGGTGTACACGAGAGGATTTAATGAGATAGAAAGAGGTTTGTAATCATTAAAACATAAGGATGAAAGTATAGGGGAGGTGATAAATCATACCCAAACATTTTTAATTGAAAATAAAAAAGGCATAACAATATAAAGATATTTGGAAAAAATGAGAAAAGAAGAAATCCCTTACTTGGAAGTGTGATCCCAAAGGCTTGGGAGGGGATTGAGAGAGGCTTCTTGGGAGCTTGGGGCACCTTTGGAGTATTTTAGAGAGAGTAGGGAAGGGTAGGGATGTGCTCCAACGGTTTTTAGTATAGATAAGTGGGAGATTGGGTGAGTTTATAGAGGAAAAGATAGGGAATTCTTTATTATTTAGGTTTTGGACACCACACATTAAACTAATAAAAACCACAATCCAAACCATAGTTTTTGCCCATGGTTTTTTCCATAGGGGAGTGGAAAAAATTATTTTATAAGACCAATGGCCGAATTTTTTAAAATATTACGCCTTATTATGTAGAGGTGAGTCACACTCTTAAGGAAATCATTTTAAAAGTTAAAACGTTTTATAAGTCTTGGAGGGTCCATTAAGGCACCATAAAGTTAATAAAAAAAAATCTAAAATAAAATTATTTTAAAGGTAAAGAATATATTTTATAAAAAACCATTTCAAATTATTTTATTACATAACTATTGGGTCATTATGATGTCATAAAACACATTATATATTTAAACAGTATTTATTTTTTACCCAAAAATTCGAATGTCTCGGAAAATTATGAAAAATTCACTATTAGAAAATTTTGAAATCCTGATTCCAAAAATAATATTAATTTTATCTAAATAATTTTATAAATATTTGAATTTTCACTTTTAAAATAAAAACCGTCATTTATTGAAAATTTATGGGTTTTGACAAAAACAGTTTTTAAACCTTAATAAAAATTACAATTGTATTCATAAAAATTATACGATCATTTATATTTAATAAAAAGTAATTTAGTAATAATAATATTTTAATAAAATATTATTTAATTCCAAAAATCCATTAATTCATCAAAATATATTTCTTAATTGAATATTAACTAAAAAAATACTATTTCTGTATTAAAAACCATTTAAAAAGTAACAATAATGAAATGAATGTATATTATTTATAAAAAATATAAATCACATAATCATAATCCTAGGGTCTTGTTATATAACCCCTTTTGACACTCGTATAATACCTAAGGTTAAGGTGTGAGATTGTGACAGACACTTGGGGTGTCTTGGATAACATCACTTGGGTGGTAATCTTGATCAACTTCCACTTCTCTCTTAGGTGGTTCTGTTCAAGATTAATGTGTTAAAGCTCAGATTGGGATTCGTTAATAGATAATACCAATGATGATAAATCCTTTCTGAGCTCTGAAAAATGTGCTTTGTATGGAGCAATTATACTGGATGAGGCCATCACTTCCTTTTTCTGAGTAAATTGGATTTGTTAAAGCCCTATATTTATACTAATCATGTGATCAGTGTTCAATGACTATATTATCAATGGTAACAATTCATAATGGTATTTTAAAATCCAAAAACATAAATCCATAGAATTAAATATGTTTTATATAACCATTTTACATAATAAGACATTTAAATAGATCAAGATAAATTTTCATTAATAAAAGTTTGGGTCGTTACACACATCACCTAGGCCAATCATATTTATGGCTCATCCTAGATTCTACTACCACCAGATATCCTTTATCACATAATAAAAATAAAATAATAAATTATTTACATTGAACCAATGAAGAATAATAGCCGAGTAAGTCTCTATGAAACATCTTTAGGTGGGAACCATGGCCAACTACCTGTAGAAGGTTTGTGGCACACTCATGACACTATCTTGTCCAAAAGACCTATCACTAGACACCGGTACAACAATGAATTCTACCCAATATTACCAATAACCCTAAATAAAATTGGATAGTGATTCATATCCAATGAAATATTGAAAAGAGACATATAAATATCCTCCAAATCCTTCCTCTAGCCACCATGTATGAAATCCCCATCTGAATTGGATGATTACACCATGCTTTGATCAAATAAAAATTGAAACCCTAGAAAATTATCCAAATTAGAATTTAATAAAAATAAGATGATAAAGAGACCTATGGAATGTATAGGGTTTATTATAACAATATGATCCTATAATATTCAATGATTTCTCAATTCAGAATGAAATGAGGGATGAGGAGCTCCCGGAAAGAATAAATTGTGAGAGGAAATATGAGGGAAAAATGTGGGATTTTTGAGCTGAGTTCCCTATTTCAAATAACATTTCACACTGTTTGGGGGTTGTTCACAACAAAAAAGACACATTATCACCATGATAGTCTAGTACAGATATGGATCCATACCCCAATTATTCAATGCATGATATCCATTTTCAAACTATGAATGCCTCCATATAGCTCCCTCATGATGAAGATCCCTCCCAATATTCCCGATCTATCTCTAAACCCTCATAAAACCTCCAAATAAAAAACCATACCGAAAAAATCATATTTTAGGGGCTTTCATACCCTCATATTCAAAACATGAGTCTAAGTTCATAAAACAAACCACCACCAACTCAAAAATCAAGATATTCCTTAAAATGTAACAATTTAGAAATCCGTGGGTTGTTATAAAAACTCCACCATAATGATTATCATTCTTAAGAAGATATAGTAAATAGAAAACCATTGCTCACAACCTATTATGATTTTCAATTATACATCTATCAGCCACATTAAATCCCAAAACATCAAATCTGCTTCTACTACACAACTCAAAACACTCGAAACACCAAAATATGATCCACCCACTCACTATCAACAATAACATCGATATGATGCTCATAACACCTATCACCCCATCAAACCATGGTGTTTTAATCAACACTATACCAATGATTATGTTTTTACCAACAATAACAGTTCACTCAAAAAAAGTGATTCCATGTTATGGTTCTCCCCACCATATGAATATCCTATAAAAAAATTCACATCCAGTGGTCCACCGATCTACTAACCCCATCCTTCACGATGTTCCCTATAACACCTGAAAATTTTAAGATATATTTATCTTCAATAAATAGATTCTTTCAAAAGATAGTGAATCTTACAAACCTTAAATTATGTGAATAATATTTTAAATTATATAATGAATCATTTATAAAATACTATTGATCATAAACAACAATTTTGATGTATGTTATTTAGGAGAATTATTTTTTCCATATATTTTTTTGTTTAAAAGTTAATTTAGAGTATTAAACTGAAGAAAATTTATTTTTTACACATTAAAAAAATTATTTCAATGGTTACTAATTTTTTAGAAATGAAAATAAAATCATTTGAAGATAGAATGAGGTGTTCTTCTAAAAATATTCTTTTTTTTTGAACGCAATGTGTTTTTATATTAATAAATTAAATTAATCACTATTGATGAATTATTTTAATAAAAAATTTAAATAATATATTTTATCAAATATTTTAACATTATTTTTTAGATTTTAGTAATAATGAGATTAGAATAAATTTAGTTTTATTCCTAAAAATGAATTTTCCTAAAAACTCTCTTCTTTGTGTTTTGTACACTTATTTGAAAATAAATTTATTCTAAATATAGTAAAAAATTATAAAAAGTTTTTTATATTTCAAATAATCACACTCAAATTTTTTAAGTAGGTTGATATTATTTTTTGTTAAAAATAATAGTAGTTGAGGTAAAAATAAAAAACTATGGTAATGATTAATAGGGGATTAAAATAAAGAGATGATTGTTATAATTACCAAAAAAATTATCTAAATACTATTAGTTAATTATATTTTGATAAACCATTATCTTATAGTTTAATTTATATTATTTTAGTGTCAATTTTACTTGAATATGAATTTATTATATTTTAATGTTTTAGTATTTTCTAGTTTTCCACCCACCTCACTTAATAAAGTGCACATACTCTCTTTATTTAATCAGAAAAATTGATAAATTTATTTCATAAAATACCTACCCAATTACCTCCCTAAATACAATCCACACTTATTTAATATTCTTTTCTTCTTGTAAGACAAAACCAAGAAGGCTTAAGGTGTTAGAGAAATGTGGTTTCTCAAATAAGTGGTAATAGTGTTTATCAATAATTTTTGTGTTTCATTCTTCCTTAAAAAATATAAATATTAAATAACCATATTAACATGATTAAAAGAAATAATTACTATTCTTAAATGTTTTTATATTAAATTTACATCCATTTTCTACCACTTTTCATCCTATGATGAATGATAACACCGTTCATGTGTACAAGTAGACTACCACCACTATGAAGTGATGCGATTTTGTATTCATGTTTTCCATAAATGGATGGTAATATTGATGAGTTTAAGGAATATATATGAAATATATGATATTATTATGATTATAAAAAATTTATTTTTATTTACATTTTTTTTTTCGATTTGTTGTAAAATTAAAACATTACTCATACGTACATACATATTACCATCCCCATGAAGTGATGTACTGAATTTTACACAATAAATTTATATGAATTTTCATTAAAGTTTATGTAATGAATAAATATTACATTTATAAAATTATTAAGATTTTATAGATGATGAAACCATGAAAAAGGTGAAAATACCGAAATCATCAAACCAAAACATGCATGGAAAACAGAACTGTTTTCACCCGATTTTCAAATTTAATGAGGAATTATTAACGAATGGTTAACTAGAAATTATAAAAGAATGATATATTGTGATATAATAATTCATATAGTTATTTTAAATATTTATCAGAAATATATATTTATTAAATAGAAGGATATGATAACGTACAAATAAATTCAAGACCTGAGGTAAGGGTTTATTTTATAATCTCATTTCATTTCAGGATTGTATATATTAAATTTAAATTAATATAAATTATTTGATAATTATATTTTAAGCCCCATATATATTATTATCATTTGGTTATTTCTCAATATATCATGTTTTTCTTTCATTCTCCTCTCTTTGTTTCTTAAAGTGTTTCAGAAAGTATTTTTTAAGAGAAGCCAACCCCTCTTCCTCTTTGGTCGATATATTTTTTATTCCATGTCCATGTTCATTAATAAGTTTTCAAGAATGTAATTTTATGTGATCTAATAATTATTTAATTTAATTTTAACCATATTTAAATTAATTTTCAAAGGAATAAAAATTAATTTTTATTATGTTTTCAGAGTAAGTTAATTATTAATTTTTAAAAAATGTGTGAAATGAATCATTATTTTAACATTTAACACAAAAATGAATTTTCCCATCATCATGAAAGTTATTAGATTTAAATATTATACTAAAATATTACATTATTTGTTTCAATGAAAATAATTTTATCGATATTCTACGTAATATTATTTAAAATTTTATCAAAATAAAAGGAAAATTTTCTGATGTTTTCAATGAAAGGTTTAATTTTTATTTTAAAAGTATCTTTCATCTATGTAAATATCCTTTGATGTTTCTTATAATTCAATGGATATATGATTTAATATTTTCATGACCTGACCCATGTTGGGGATTGAGCCATATCTACCTCAAGCCTGCATATAAAGACCAGGGGTTGGTGACAAGCGCTAAAGGCATAACTAAATTCAAGAGGCCTTTCCCTAAAGTACATGTATGCATGAACCCACCAACACCTCAATGAAATAGTGTAGAGATATAGAAAGTTGAAACTAAAATGAATCCATACATTTTCCCCAAACTAGATTATAATAAAAGTACTGAAATTAAAAAGGGAAAAACACACACCCACCAAAGAAAATTGTAAAAGAATAAACCCTTCTCAAAAGGATGAGATCACTATAAAAAGTATATTCCAGAAAGTTCCTTGTCTTATCTCTGGTAAAAACCTTAGTTGATCTATCTCTCTAAGCTTCTCCTTCCTCGAGTCCTCTATGGACTCCATCAAAAGCCCTGTGGTCTCCACAAGATAGAAAAAATGTGTGGGAAAATACCATGCAAGGTTGAGTATAAAAATACTCAATAGACACCCAAAAAAACCCAAAAAATAAAGGTAGGAACTAAAAGGTGATAGTTCACTTGAACTAGTAATAGGAAACCATATATAGAGAGAAATTCCATCTTGAACCGTCCTCAACTGTACATGATTAGTCATCTTAGTCCATAAGGGGTGTCAACACTGATGTGTTACAAAACTGTGAGGAATCCCAGATAACACCCAAATATACTCATCTTAGGCTCCAAGTCTCATGAGGTTCTGAGCTTATATCCAGCAATAGGCCTATACTTGAAGGCTCTAAAGGTAATCCAACACTTGGAGAGCACACTCTATGAGATCAACCATCCCAAATGGAACCATCATGAGAGATACACTCCATTGGAAAAAACATTCTAGGTCTAGATCTAGTGCCCAAATCAAGAAGTCCTACCATAGGAAACCTTTTCCCTATGCCAGGCTAGATAAACCCACATGAAGAGGCCCTCCCCTCACCACTACCCATAGTTGAGGGAACACTACTCCTAAAAAAACCACAAAACCTCTGTCACTCCTGTATGGAGTGACCCACACCTCAATCCATCTAGGGAGAACTAACTCCTAACCAGCCATCACTCATATTTAGGGGAGGGGCCTGCTCCTTGTAACTGTACTCAATAGACGAGGGTACTCTACCTCTTACGAAAGATTTTCTCCCCGCTACTCCTTAGAGATAGGGGTGTACAAATCCATAAGTGAGGACCCACAACCTAGAACAACATGGGTGTACTACCTAAAGGATAGATGACCTTTTCACATGGCATTGTGAGTACCACTCTGTGGCTAGAGGACCTGCACCCTAGAATGATAGAGGAGTACTACTCTTATAGGTTGATTACTATGGGGGACCCACACTGTGAAATGATAGGGGAGTACTGAACCCAGGCTAGAGGAGTCTCTCCTTGGTACGATAGGGGAGTACCAACTATTCTGGAAGAACATGTATAGAGGACCCACGCCCTATAACGAAAGGGGAGTACTGAATCCATGGATAGAGGGACAACTCACTAAATTGATAGGGTAGTACCTACTCTTTCTAGTTAATAAGTATGGAGTGACCACATCCTGAAATGATAGGGGAGAACGATCCAACTATACAAACATTACGGGGAACCCACACCCAAATCCATTAGGGGAGTACTAACCCTGGAGGAACTAACCAAAGGTAAAATTACCCCCACCCACAGCATGGGGAGTCCCATATCAACCAAAGTAGAGAGGTAGGGGAAAACCTCACCCTGATTCCATAGGGTAGTACTCGTCCTAACATCTCTCTTCACGAACTGCACCGATCTCAAACATCGGTTAAGTAACACTTCACAATAGTCTTGATCTGAACATAAAAACTCGTATGTCATAGGCCAAAATGGATGCCACAAACACATTTTATGTGAAAAAACATTCAAGATAGGTTTTTCACAAGCCTAAATATAAGTTCCATAGGAGGATATATGGAAGGATAAATATCTCAAGAAGATCCCCAAGGAGTACACAACGTGCACTAGGGTACACACGGTGTGTGAGGCCACCCAAGAACCTAGCCGTGTATCATGTCTATATGGTCTATCAAACAATTCAGGGGTAAAAGTTGTATATATTTGGTACACTCTGTTCCCCTCTTCACCCAACCCCAAACCGTGTTTGTCTTTTACACGGACCGACCAACCGTGTCCCTTACATATCGTGTATCCCATAACACATGTCATGTTCAGGATAAACGACCACATGACTATGTAGTTTTCTCAAGTACATGTATCAGACCGCATGTCTATGTACTTTTTATGTGTAGTTGTAGATGACCATGTGTTTTTATACGGCTTCCCAAGCCATGTCCTATGGCCCCACAGATTGAGATCTCTACATGACATGTAACACTGGTATAAGACATATAGTACCCAAATTTCATCCTCACCAGAAATGGAACGGATACACGGTGTGTGTCACTGGACTACACACCACGTAGATGAAAATTATAGCTAGGAATCACTTGTAAAATATCTCGATTCACCCCAGTTTAACCCAGAACCCACAAATCTTCCTTGAAAGGATCAATAAAAATTTTATTTGGACTATAAAACTTTAAACAAAGAAAAATGAATGGGATCAGTACTAAGAATAAAAAACTCATACCTAGAAGGATAAAATCCAATTATTTTGTTGAAGAAAGATGCCTGAATCATGCTTCTTCTCGATTTGATGACAATCTGCATTAGAAACTGGAATCAGTAACACTATGTTGCATTTATTCAGAATCATTTTGTTATTCACCAAAGGGAGAAGAGGAGAAAGAGAGGTGAGAATATCCTTTGGGTTTTCCACACAAAAAGTGATGGGAGGGGGAGAGGTATTGGGTTTAGGTTTAAATTAATTAATTAAAAATTCATTTAATCAATTAATTGACCATAAATCATCCCAACAATTAACCTCTGTCCAAAACTCTGGATGTGAACAACTTTATGTCGCGCCTAGGGAAAACATGATGTTATAAACTCAACTGTTGTCTCATAAACCTGATCCGATACTCCATATAGAAGTTATTCCCATTTTCAATGAAATTATGCATGCATAAAAAAAATCACCGTGTCGAGACACTCTGAGTCTCAGATTCCCTTGCTGACTAGGCGCCTAGATTTGGAAATATTTTCCAGAATATTCCAAAGTCTTATATGTCAAAACCCAGGTCTCTAAATCACTACCAACCTTATATATTTTCATCATTGAAAAGAAAAGTCTAGGCATAGGAAAAATAAATTGAGCTCTATACCGGAACTCCCACGCCATCTAGATCTCTAAGGTTTCCCGTGCTGATTCCAAGCATTCACTCATGGGAAACACCAAGGAAAGAACAATCTTACATATAGATTTTACCAGGTCAACATCATGAAACAAACAGGTACATGTCTCCTCATCTATGATAGGTGGGAAACACTAACTACCAAGGTATAACTATTGTCCAAGGGTATAGAGATAAACCACCTCGCTAACCTGACACAGATACTAACATCACCTATCATTTCACATCTAAACCTGGATAAACTTTACAACAACATCCTCACGAGTTTTTCATTCAAGGTTTATTCCAAACATGATTGGGTAAGAAAAACTTAAATATGAGGGTAGACTCATCCAACCATGAGAAGCTAGACATGGAAAGCACATGGAATACCCCACATTTCTTCACCATTCTTCTAAGAAGATTAACCTAAACAAAAAACATAGCCACACCATCTAGTGGAATACCTGTTGAGTATGGATGGTAATAAACTAATCTATACTAAATAAACATCATAGGGTCTAACTCTTACACTACAGAATGATTATAATAAAATCTCTACACTGCTCAAACTTTCCTTGAACACACAAGTCCAAGGAATTCGTTCAACTAACTTTGATACTATCTACTTTGGGTGACACTGACTCACCTGCACGGTTTTTATCGCATCAAAAAAATTTATCTCGGTGGGGAAATCTTTCCTCTTCCCAATGAGTCAAAAGCTAGGTCAAACCATGTCACATACCTCCTTGACCGTATCACATACTTAATTGATGATATGTGTATGAAGGTACTGAAGAACAACAAAAGGATGCCCAAATGCTCAACTGGGTCTTACCATGCCCTCTTTTTTAAAAGACCAACATCCTACCCAGCCCTGAACACATAATTTAGAGGGACTCATCCACCAAAACGTGATATTATATGATTTGGGTGGCACTAAAAATCCCTCACAATTTTTTCTGATGTCACAAAACAAGTCTTGGTGGGGGGAATGACCCCTCTTCCCCGTGCATTAAAATCCACATCAGAAAATATAGACATAAGGTTACACCTATGCCCTGTGTCACATTGGTTAAAACTCTTGAAAGAAACTGAAAGAAAAAGAGTACCTCACAATAGTGTCTATCAATTAATAATTTAGAATGAAGAGAGGACACAAAGCACACTTATATTCTTCTTTAAAGCTTCTGGTTTGATGTGATCTATGGCCTACAACTCTCCTCACCTACATCCTTCAGCTCCATATGTCTAGCGTGGACCACCTGGGGGTGGTGGTGGAAACACTTCAAACTGCCTGCCACCTCTTGCTGCTATCCCATATCCTCTACCACATCCACCACCCTACTGAACTCCTAGATCAAAGCACTACCTCTTCGAAGGTGTTCCATCAACCGGCTCCCTATCAATAGTACAATGGTTTGTAAAATATCTAGAAAGTTGTACCAAACTTTCACAATCAAAACATCACCTATCTTGTGGTTGTCCTGCTCCTCGACGCTGCTCCTGCCCCACATTCCCAC
This sequence comes from Viscum album, assembly GCA_963277665.1. Taxonomy (NCBI): domain Eukaryota; kingdom Viridiplantae; phylum Streptophyta; class Magnoliopsida; order Santalales; family Viscaceae; genus Viscum; species Viscum album. The sequence goes on along the minus strand of OY728143.1, from coordinate 284,383,650 downwards.
ATGCTTGGTTTTGGGCATGGGTATACTTCTTACATCGTGATCCTATCATATTGCATCTTCTAGCTATTGTAAATGTATCTGCCTCATGATTACCACCTTAGTCCACATCCAACAACCCCTGATCCAGGAAACTCTCAACCTCCAGAGATCGGTCCATCACTCCAGCATAGGTGGGGATGCACACTGACACCACATAGGCCCTGATCTTCCATTGAAATCCACGATCGAATGTCCATTCTATAAATAATATACACTTAACCATATCATGGGAGTATCGTGAATGGTCTGTGAACCTCTCCTAAAACTCCTCCATGGTTATTATACACAACCGAAGCTACAAAAGCTTCTGTATATGCACAGATCTCAGTATGGCTGGGTAGAACTCTTCCTGGAATAGTCACTTGAACTCTACCCAAGTGAGAATCACCTCGTCGTGGGAGTAAATCACTAAACTCCACGAACTCCCAACCGAACCCTACATAAGCCTATCTATTAGAACCACCATCTAATTGGTTGGTGTCCTCACTAGGAAGTAAATTCGTGCGGCTCCCTCAAGCCAGTCCTTAGATTATTGGGGGTTTGGACCACCCTGGTACCTTAGAGATCACTACCTCTAGATCTTGTGTAGCACACTCAACCTGTGTGTATCCTTGACCTGAACTTTTCGCACAACTAGCTGCTCAATCGGTGGAGGTGCTACTGGTTGACCACACAAAGGTAACACCTCATAACCAGTTCTCTACACTAAAGCCTCTTCATGGGTCATATTTTCAACACAATGACGTCGTAGAACCCTATCTAGTTGTCATCGCAAAGGAATCCTTAAATAAAATCAAGACACACCATGGTTAAAGAATATATATAGCGAGATCACTCAGGAAGGATAGGAAAAACCAAAGCCCAGTCCTATATGATGCATGTACCATTTATTTCCCCTACGACTAGTGTTTTAATTTACCATGTTGAAAAGTATGTTATGAGAGTCCTGTAGACCGGATACATCGGTTGCCATATCAACACCAAATCCTCTATCTTGATATCCAAACTCAAAAACATCCAAACACTGTCTCTATGCAACCCAACCAAATCCTCTTAGGGGGAAAATTCCAAAACAAAATTTTCAAGGATTGAACTTGATCTGATACCATTATCTCAGGGCCTAAACGATGCTAGGGCTCAAGATAAAACTACCCCAAGCTTACCTCCAAGGCCAGTGTAACACCCCAAAATATTCTAAATTTAATTTTATTAAAAATTTGTTTTATTAAATTTATTTCATTTAAAAAAATTATTATAATTTAAAATAATAATTTTAATTAAATTGATTATAAGATAATTATATAATAATTTTTATAGATAATTGTATAGTGTTCAAACTAATTTTATAGCGTTATATTTTAACATGAATATATTTATTAATAAATAATAAAATTTATCAAAATGGGTTTTTGATAAAATAATTTAAATAAATAAATTTCTAAAAAAATACATTCACTATTGCAATTACACTAACTATGATAAAAATTATTACAACACATTGAATATATTTGGAATTAAAAATTTTGATTTTTCAAAATAAAATATATATATATATATATATATATATATATAGTTAAAATTATTTGTTATGAATTAAGATTAGATTTACGAAATTATTTCTATTTTAATTAGATGAAAAAAATATACATTTTTTTAAAACCTGATTTATATCTGTATGTATATGAAATGATTTGAATTATAAATTTTGAATATATCATTTCTTGAAACTATTTGAAAAATATATTATTATTAATATAATATGATATTTTTAAGTTAATATATATAGTATGAATATATATAAAAAGTATTAATTATTAGTTTTAAATTATAAATTTTAATTGGATTAATTTTTATAAAATTATTAATATTATGATTTTTATAATGATATAACTATATTAATATTAAAAGTTAAACTTGTAATACTTGTATTATATTAAACTTTATATAAAATATATTAAAATAATTAATTATATAATGACAATGAGGTAATAATAATAAAATAAAAATATAAAACAAATTCTAAAGTGGTAATGATTACTTATATGAAAATAATGACATGAAAAACAAATAAAGAGTTAAAAAAATGTAATTGACAAAAGAAAAGAGATAAAAACATGATTCAATAATTATATATAATAATATGTTTATAAATACTGATAGTTATAATTTTTATTATACTATGAAAATAGGTTTAATAATTATAAGTTTCTAAATTTATAAATTATTTTTTTACATGTATATGAGTTATATTAGTTTTGATGTGATAAAGAAATAAAACTAATCAATTATATATATATATATGTGTGTTTGTGTGTGTGCGCGCACGTGTGTGTGTTATAATTATAAAGGTTAGAAAGAAAATAATAACAAAAAGTGATAATGATGGGAAAAAAATTAATAGTATGTTGATTGAAATAGAGGTGTTTATGAGTGGTGAGATAGAGAAGCATGGCTCAAAAGGAGAGAGAACATGGAAACCAATAACAAAGGGATAAAATGATGTGATATTAAATGAATAAAAAATGATGAAAATGAAAAATGGAAAAAAGGGGAATCCTGAAAAGGGATTTGTTGTCCCTGGCTTTTGCGCAAGGGGTAGTCTACAGGATGGGGGTTTTCGATGGGAGGCTTCGAGATGAAGCCTCGATCCAAGACTCATCCTCATCACACCAAGGTCCGTGATGCTGGGTCCGTTCTTCGGGAGATCCGAGTCATGTAGGTTGCGTCTACCTCTTGTTGTGCGCAACAGCTTTTAGAGTCCATTCGTCTGACGACGTTCATTTTCACGGAGATGAGTCGGGTCGAAGTCCCCATGTTGTGCAGCTGGGGTGCTTCGTTTCAGACTAGAAGAATAGAGGTTGTGGCTGTGATTCGTTTACGAGTCCGATCGGTTAGGGTTTCGAATTTCCCGGACCTAGATCGAGGTATGTTTTTGTTCCAGGGGTAGGATGTTGACCAAAACGAGTTTTTAGATTTTTTTTTGATTTCCATGTCATACTGTTTATCCACGTGATGCTATGAACTGTTTTAATTTTGACTGTTGAACCATTCCAAACTACTGATGGTCCGCATGAAGGTTCACTGTCAACATGTATGATTTTGTTTTGGGGACCATTGTTCTACATACTGTTGTTGATTTGTTCGTATGAGAATCCATTGTTCTTTTTTTATAATTCCTTTGATAAAAAATATTATCTGTTCTGATTTGGTGTAATTATTCCTTCATTTGATTAATATGCCTTTGATTATTAAATTGGCTGTCAATTTTTTTTGTTCTGGATATTTCATGGGTTGGTACTATTATAGCAGTTCTATATTATTTATGTCCAATTTTTTGTGATGATTTCTTATCTGGATGATCCTATATAGAAATATAAATTATATTTTCTATCAGTACTATTCGCCTCATTATTCACAGCTTGCATAGAAAGCTCTATCAATCATGAGTTTTGGAGATATTTAAATTGCAGTCTTCTTCTTCTTCTCCATCACAATACATATTTGAAATATACCCTACTTTATACACACCTCCGCACCAGTGTTTTAACACTTCGTTGTTTCCTGATCGCTATTCTCGTACATTCACGTTGTAGGTTGCATTATTGGTATGATTTTTAGGTAAGGGTTCATTATACTTTGTATTTCTTTCACAAACTCTAATATACACATTGTATATGTTGGTATATAAATTATGAACACACCCATATAGTTTTAATCCACCCAGTTTTTAATTCTACCAAGTGTTGATTTGCAAGGATGTTTTAAGATATATGGGAAATTAATTTATTTCTTTATACTCACTATTTTCTGGTTCGTGTAAGGGGCCTTTTTAAATTGTTTTTGTTATATAAAAACAATCAAACAGTTTTTGTATAAAATCGGATATATATATAGGTATATTTATTTGTATTTCAAATTCAAGCTAGTTCATGTTTTCAAATGCTGGACGTTTGTGTCCAAGATTTTATAATGTTGCAAGGATTTATTTTCAAGTGTTTTTTTATATCCGAAAACCCGATTATACACTTTGTATATAATCATATACATATATAAACAAATTTATGTGACTCAAACCAAATCTATTTTATGAATTTTAGAAGATGATTTCCAATCCTTAAAATAATGTTTTTATGAAAATTATGTTTTGGGTTCAAATAGATTTGTACTTCTTATGCAAAACCCAATATATAGTTATGTGCATATTCAGGTATATACATATATATATTTACATGTATTTAAAATCCAAACCTATCTATAATTTCAAAGGCTGGATGTTGTGTTTTCAATTATTTTTAAGGATTAAATGATGCAAGGGTTCTATTTTGAATGGTTCTACTAAACCAAATGCAAATATACACTTTTGTATATTTTGATATACAAGGGTAATTAATTAAAAATCTGTTTATGATTTTTTAAAAGGTGAATGCCAAACTTTAAATAATGGATTGGATGTGAAATGTGCTTTGGGTTTAATTAGATTTATATTTAGTATGAAAAACCCTAAATTTTACATATATATATATATACATACGGTCACACATGTTATAAACCTAACATGGTTTGGTTTTTAATCAAGTGATAACGGTGTATTAAATATGTTTTAAAGTATTAATTACTTTTGAGATTTTATTAAACCTAGTTTAATTAGGAAAACATATATATAAACTTCCTGTATAGTTTCCAAAACCCTAATTTCATGTATGGATTATTAGAATTTAATTAATGTATTGATGAAATTAATACTTCTGAGACTTTAATGAATATCAGTCTCTGTGTAAGCCAAACCAATAGGTATTTATGTAAATATGTATGTCCTAATCCATAAAGTAGGTCAAACTTGTTTTAGTTAAAGAACAATTAATGATATCATCCTTGTTATAATTTCATGTTTCAAAGGTATTATATGATTTATCTTGTTGTGTTTTATGATTAAAAAAAATATATACTTTTGATTTGACCAGAATATATTAGAGGATAAAAGGGTCTGTTAAACCATGAGATCATATTATGCTCACTTAATGTTTTATCAACTACAGTGATTGTTGTTAGTTAAGTCATGATGAAATCTAATTTCTTGATCACTAAAACTTTTAACATCATATTAAATAACATGTGTTTTCATTCATGGAATAAGGATATTAAATTAAAGAGTTATCATTTTAACATCTCATATGGAGAACCCCACCTCATTTATTATTTGATGTACCTTAGTAATTGACTCATGTGCAAAGAATGTGTATTGAACTATGTATGACTTCGATAAAATGTTATCTTTCATATTATGTATTTTTGGATTAAATGGTTTTATCTTCCATTTTATTTATAGTTTCACTCAATGACTCATGCATGTGGCATATCATAATAATGAGATAAGCAATTAAATTACTCAAAGTGGCATGTGACACCATGAATATCAGACCTTACTGAACATATGAGGAATGTATTGGACTAGTAAGTTCCGGGTTGGAGACCGGTAAAAGTAAGCCCTCTGGGTTGAAATTCGGTTATAACAGACCCTCCAGGTTGGAGTCTGGTTACAAACGCTCTCTGGGATGGAGTCCGGATACAGAGGATCTTCAGGTTGGGGTCCGGTTACAGTTAGCCCCTAGGTCTTGGCACGAGGCCTTAACACATAAATTTAAGTCCTACATTATACATTCCATCATTATGTGTATGATAATTAATTAACCAAATGGATATTCGACTAGTAGAATATCCACGGTTAAGAGACAGTACTTATGAGTATCAGAAAAGTAAATTCTTATGGCATGACATATGCACTCAGTGAATTATTATTCAGTGTATGAAATTAAAGTTATTACCTTTACGCGTAACTTTGATTATTCATAAATCTTAGCTGTTTAATTTGTGCTTACATATTCTTATGTCATATATGTTTAGAATATCTTTTATTTGTTACTCCAAATGAGCATGCCTATGATTAAATCATGTATCCTTGTAACACTGTTAGCATATTTTTAATTGAGCACTTTTATGATATGTTACAAGTGTTATAGCTTTTCTTTAAGAGAACTATTTTATGGAATGTTTTAAAGAATGTTTTCAAAAGTTATATTGGTTTATTTTAAAACCCCTTACTGGGCATTCGTATTCTCACCCTATGTTTTTGAAATAAATTTTTCAGGTATCAGGTTTTAGCTGAAGAAGCATTTCAGAAGTAGCTAGTTTCTCGGAACCTATACCGAATTCGATCCTCTTCACGGGACATGATGTGTAATTTATCAGTGCATGTTTTTGTAGTAAATTACACATCATGATTCAAGGAACTTGCTCTAGGTATTCTGGGGTTGGGTCATGACTTCCAAGGTTGGCGATAAGAACCAAAAGAATTATTAAACGTAGGGAGGCCTTTTCCTAAAGCACCTTTATGCACACACCCAAAAGCATATCAATGTAACAGTGTAGAGATATAAAAAGTAGAAACTAAAATGAATTCATACATCAATGAAAAACCAGAGGACAAAAAAATTACAAAAAGGAATAGGGTAAAACACATTCCCATCAAAGAAAACTATAAAAGTGTCTGACCATCTCAGAAGGAGGGGATCACTATCAAAAGTAACTACCAGAAAGCTGCTCAGCCCAGCTCTGGTAAACACCTCACTCAGTCTATTTTACTATGCTCTGCCTTGTTCAAAACTAATGGATTTAGATGTATTTTCGGCGGGCTATTTGTGACAGGATCCCATCAAAAATAGGCTTTAGCGATGGGATCCCATTGCAAATAGGCTTTAGCAACGGGGCCCATCACAAATAGCCTGTTGCAGAAAACGGCGTCGCAGAAATTATTTTTTGCGATGGGCCCGTTGCAAATAAGCATATGATTATATGCATTATATATAAATAAACCTTTTTTGATGGGCTCATCACAAATACTATTTGCGACAGGGAACTGCCCCGTCACAAATAAGCCTCCGATCATATACATTATATATATAAAAACCTTTGGTGATGGGCCCGTTGCAATTAGTATTTGCGATAGGCCCATCGTCTCATCTTAAATACTATTAATAAAAAATTATATTTAAATTATTTTCGATGGGAGCCAATTGCAAAAGTCCCATTGAAAATACTAAACATAATAAAAAAAATATTTAATAAAATTACAATTAATGAAAAAATTATATTAATATTATTAAAATAATAAAAAAATAAAAAATATTATTATTAGTAAAATAAAAAAACATTAAAAAATATAATACTAAAAAATATATTTAATAAAATTATGATTAATAAAAAATTAATATTAATATTATTAAAATAATAATAAAATAAAATATTATTACAATTCTCAATATATACAAAAAATATAAAAAAAATCATAAAATGTTATTATTATTAGTAAAATAAACAAATATTAAAAAATATAATACTAATAATAAATAATAAAATATTAAAAATAAAAAAAAAATTAAATTATGCAATATTTGCACCAATATAAAAGACAGAAACTAAAAATATTTCATATTGCAATAAATTATGAATTCAAATGTTTTTAACATAAAAAAAAAATCACTGGGGGGGTCGTCTTCTGAAGGAGGTGGAGGAGCTGTAGGAGATGGTGAAGGAAAATCCATCCCTAAACTACGAGTCAGATGACGCATGTACTCCATCTGTTTGTGATGCTACTGCTACTGCTGCCATCGACACATCTTCTCCTTGTGCTACTGCTGACTCATCTCTTTATGCTGCTTCTGCAAACTCTCTATAAGCTTAGTCTAAGTTCTCAACTGCTCCTAATACAGGGTCATCTTCTGGAAGAGGTGGAGGAGCTATAGGAGATGGTGGAGGAAACTACATCCCTAAACTACGAGTCAGATGACGTATGTACTCCATCTGCTCGTGATGATGCTGCCATCGACGCATCTCCTCCTCGTGCTGCTACTACTACTACTGCTGACGCATCTCTTCATGCTACTTCTACAAACTCTCTATAAGCTCAGTCTGAGTTTTCAACTGCTCCTGATATGGGGTCATCTTCTGGAGGAGGTGGAGGAGCTGTAGGAGATGGTGGAGGAAACTCCATCCCTAAACTACGAGTCAGATGTCGCATATACTCCATCTTCTCATGCTGCTTCTGCTGCTACTACTGTCATCAGCACATCTCATACTCATGTTGATGTTGTTGTTGTTGCTACTAATGACACATCTCTTCATGCTGCTTCTGCAAACTCTCTATAAGCTCAGTCTGAATTCGCAACTGCTCCTGATACTGTGAGGAAGAAGATGATTCCTCTCTACGAGATCCTCTTGAGCAGGACGTCGACATCATAGAAGTACGATAATAAGTACCAGGAGTCAAATGAGAGTTGATACCAACTACTCGGCCATTCTAAAATCCATACTGAGTCGCCTGCATCTATGCCGCCTCATCGAAATGGTGGGCACTGGTCTGCTCAGTCATCTGGTCCTGACTCTCAGCCTGTGTCTGAGGGGTCGCAGCCTCATATGACTCCTTCAATTCCAATTTTAAATTAAAATGGTGAAACTATTATATGAAATTAATTATCAAACTTAAAAAAAATACTAACCACAATCTGACGCTAGTGATCACCTCTAATCTATCCAGTGGCTGGATCACTGTACATCCACCAATAAACGTCTAAATCCATAATATCGGAATACTTGACTACCTACAGAAATATAAAATAAACTATTTATATTTAAAGTTATATAAAATACTTTAAAAATATACTTACCAGATTCTCTCTATGCGAACTGAATGTATGACTACCAGCTCGATGCATCACCTCCAGTCTCCTCTGGTTCTGTCATCCCACTGAAGATCTCCTCTGAAATCCACTACCCAACTAGTGTAAACATAATCCATCCCAAATTTGGGATGAAATGTACTCTAGTCAATGGGCTCTACATGACTCATCAAATTCTTTCACTCCTACTTTCTTAATGGCTGTTCTTCTAAAATTTTGCAAAAACTGACAGAAACAGTCCCACATAGACACCAGCCATGCCGCGTGGATGGCCTCACGCATGCTATCATCAATGGGATACCATAAACCATACAAATAATTTATAATATCAAGTTATTAATAAAATTAATTTCAAAATAAATATTTTTTATTTACGTACCATCCAATGATTGAACATGTCGCGCCGCACATCAACGAGAATCTGTTCCCATGTGATCCATTACCGAGAAAAGTAATTGCGCATGATAGCGCTCCCCTGTCTAATAGCTACATGCTCAAAACTATGAAAAAGGAATAAATAATCAAAAAATTTGTATATATATAAATAAATTAAGGAAAGATAACTAAAATATATAGGTTACTATACCTCAGTGTGTGTGGATCGAAGCCAAGATGTGGACGTCGCTCATAGATAGGGTCAGGAATCATCAGTCGCGCAAGACCGCGCCCCCTCCACATACCCCCTGAACCGTCAGTAGGATGAGGGTCATATGGTCCACAATCCCCCTCATCCAAAGGTAGATATACCTCCAGAAACTCATGAAATAGATCAGGATCCATCTGAAACACAAAATGATTATTGTTATCAAATAGTTGAAAATAATTATTATATATCGATATATATTAGTTATGATTATTACCAGCATTTAACTATGTCAATGTCTATCTTCATCCTCATCTCCATAACTATCAATGTCAATGTCTTCATCTTCCTCATCAACATCATTAATATCCATATGAGTTTCAGTTTCATCATCTCTTGTAATTTCAAATTCATTTGTAACATCATTAACATCTTTGTCATCATCGATCCTTAATTGTAGAGTGTCATCATCTATATTCATGTATCTTTGTGAAAAAATGGATTTTGAGAAGTCTCTTGAAAAATCTCAATTCCTTCCAATTCAGCAAAACCACATTCAGTTTGAGTAAATTGATTTTCCCAATATTTAATTTTTATTATTCTCTCCCAATCACTCAAGTCTCTTGAAGTTGTATAGTACTTTGCGTAATAAATTTGATGTGACTGTTGAGCCAATAAAAATGGTTCATTTACTATAAAAATACTTTTATATTTAATATCGATGATTCCATGAGTCGGATAAACACACAAGGCTCTCTCAGTATCCAACCAATGACATTTAAACATCATTATGTAATTCTGTCCTAGATAACACGACTTAATAATTTCATCCAGAATGCCATAAAATTCAACTTCAGATTATTTGTGATGTGATCGTCTCAAGAAAACTCCACTGTTCATTGTTTTTTATTCCCCATATGCACGTGTATGAAATCAAAAACCATTCACCACATATGCATTATAAGATTTAACCATTTTGGATGGTGTCTTAATCAATATACACAGTCTCTTATCAATTCGATCCTCATGTTAAGTCACCTGAAAATTTGTAAAAAAATTATCAATACAATAAATAATAAACATAATTGATATTAAACCATCAATGATTTATGTTACCAATTTTTGAAACCATTGAGAATTTTTTTTGTCTATGTTTTTCAAGTGCAGCTGCTATAATTTGTAGAAATTCTTTCTTGATATGATTATCATATAACCTAAAAATAAAATTAGTTTACAAACTATAACATAAATAATAGAATAAGTGATAGAGTCACTCATAGTACAAATGATGTCATTTCTTCACAGTTGAGTAGAACATATGTATGATCTTTGTGATGTTCATCATCTGAAATCCATCGTTCATGAACTCCACGGGAACCAAGATTTGGCTGATTAAAAACTGATAATTGATTTTCCATTTTGTCATTAACATTCCCCTCATTTTTTCCCATGTGATTGTGTTTTGATGGATATTGAGATTCAAAATAATGAGAGCAGAAAAAAGCAATTTTCCTCTTGAAAATAAGTTTCAGCAATTGAGCTTTCAACTGATGGTTTGTTATATACCTTTTCATCAATTTCTGCATGATTCTCTCGAATGGGTACATCCATTGAAACTGTAATGGACCTCCATATATAACTTCATGTGGAAAATGTAATATGAGATGTTCCATTGAGTCAAGAAAAGCCGGTAGAAATATTTTTTTTCCAGTTTAAATATAATTATTGAAACATATTCTTCCAGTTTTCTTAGCACATCACAGTCTGTTTTCATGACACAAATGTCTCTAAAAAATATGATATGTCTGTTATCGAATCCCAAATCATATAATTCAACAAACCTCTGAATCCAATCAACATAAGTCTTTCCATTATAACATGACAATCAGAAATTTTTAATCCGGTAATATAACCATTCTTAACACATCTGCCCAAATTGAAAGCATAGCCATCTGGAAGTCTCAAATATGAAATCCACTGACAAAATAATAAGTGACTATCTTTGGACATTGTATAAGATACTTTTGGCTTCATTAACCTCTGTGATCTGACATTTTCAAATAGTTCAAGTTCTGGTCACCTACAAATTTGGGCAAGATCTAATCATGCCTTTATAGTATCTTTGGTCTTACCTGGTGTATCCAAAATTGTATGAAATAAATTATCAAAACAGTTCTTATCAATATGCATGTAATCCAACATGTGGAGGACCAACTAATCAGACCAATATGAAAGATCCCAAAAAACGCTTTGTTTTATCCAATTATGTTCTTTCCCAAATCCATGAATTTTCTGTTGGTTTAATGTTTGCCCAAATGTGATAGGAGGTAATGAAAATAAAACTGATTTTAACTCTGAACATGAGATCATTTTTGGAGGTTCATCCCTATCGATTGTACCTTTTCTGAAATGAGATTTGTTCCTCTGAAAAGGATGATCGGTTGGAAGAAATATGCGGTGACAGTCAAAATAGATATGTTTTTTCCATTGACGAGCATAAAGGCTTTGTTGTCTTTCATACAGTAAGGACATGATTTTGAACCATGTGTACCCTAGTTATATAACATTCCATATTCCATAAAGTCACTAATCGTCCAAATTAATGATACTTTTAATATGAAATTTTGTTTCGCAGCAACATCATATGTACTAACACCATCACTCCACAATGCAATTAACTGATCAATCAATGGTTTCAAATAAACATCAATATTCTTTTTCGGATGTCCTAGGATTAATAAGGTCAAAAAGATATAGGTATTTTTCTCCAACATCCGTGGAGGTAAATTTTACGGAGTTATAAAGATAGGAAAACATGAATACTGACTACCATAAGAACCAAATAGACAGAAACCGTCTGTAGAAAGACCCAATCACACATTTCAGGATTCTAAAGAAAAAGATGGATACAGACGGTCAATATGTTTCCATAAATCACCATCAGATGGATGAATCAAGCTTTTATAAGTTTTAATCTTGGTTTTGTTCTATGAAATCATTGACGCTGTGTTTTGAGACATAAATAAACACTAAAATTTGGGTGTAAGGGCGAAATATCTCAAATGTTTTACAGGAATCGATCCAGACTTCCCTAGTTGAGCTTCTTTATACCTCGATTGTCCACATATGAGACAACTATCCAACAAATCATTTTCACCAGAATATAAGATGCAATCATTTAGACATGCATGAATATTCCGATAACTAAGGCCCATATTACGAACCAACCTCTTTCTCTCATACGAATTTGGAGGCAACACATTTCCTTCAGGTAACAATGTTTTAACCAAAAAAAATATCTGATCAAAACAGTTGTTTGACATTTCATTATCTGATTTAATAGACATAAATTTTACAACTAATTCTAATTTTCTTATCTTGAAACCAGGAAATAATGCATCCTCGACAGACCTCAACAACTTATAAAATTCGGATTGTGCCAACTCAGGAGTTAAATCAATATAATCTTGAGTTTCAGTTTATTGAACAGATGAACCTGCAACATCATGTACTAAATTTTGAAACCGTGATGGATCCAGAATCAAGTTATTAGTATCTTATCTGGAACTACGTTCACTGTATTGATACCAAAAAACATAATCTGGTTGAAAACCAAACTACAAGAGATGTCCCCCAACCTTGTCAAATGTGTCAAACGTTCTCACAACACATTTTTTACAAGGACACTTTATTATGCCTTCTGAAACATATTCTGGTTTTGATGATGCAAATGATAAGAAAGCTTCAACACCCTCAATATATATAGGATTTAAACCAGAACTGTTTGGATTTCTATGCTGATTTATCCAAGTGAGATCATCTAATAATGACTGTTTTCGACTTCCTTGTTCCATATTTTTCTATAAAATATAAAATCATTACTATTTTTGAATAATTTGAAATTATAAAAAAACAATCTGAAAAAAAAGATAAATAATTAAAACTACTTTTTAATAATTACCATTACGTATAAGCATACTTTTCATAATGTTTTGAGTTGATGAAAGTTGAACGGATAAGAGTCATCGAGAAAAAGGGGTGTCAACAATCCACTGGAAATTGTGCTAAGTTATTACTATTTATTACAAGTTATTACAAGTTATTACAATTGATTTTCTTCCTAATTGTTCCTATTTCTTACTAATTGTTACTAATTGTTAATAATTGTTACTAATTGTTACTAATTATTACTAATTGTTACAATTTTTTACAATTTGTTACAATTTGTTACAATTTTTTACAATTTGTCACAATTTGTTACAATTTCTAACATTTTATTACAATTTATTGCAAATTATTAAAAATTATTACAAATTATTACAATTATTACAATTTATTACAAATTATTACAAATTATTACAAATTATTACAAATTATTACTATTTATTACTATTTATTACTATTTATTACTATTTATTACTATTTATTACTATTTATTACAAGTTATTACAAATTATTACAAATTATTACAAATTATTACAAATTATTACAAATTATTACAATTTAATTCAAATTATTACTAATTATTACTAATTATCGCTAATTATTACTAATTATTACTAATTATTACAATTTCATACAATTTCTTACAATTTATTACTTTTTATTACTATTTATTACTAATTATTACTAATTATTACTATTTATTACTATTTAATACTATTTAATACTATTTATTACTATTTATTACAAATTATTACAAATTATTACAAATTATAAAAAATTATTACTAATTATTGCTAATTATTTATAATTATTACTAATTATTACTAATTATTACTAATTATTACTAATTATTACTATTTATTACTATTTATTTCTATTTATTACTATTTATTACAAATTATTAAAAATTATTACAAATTATTACAAATTATTACAAATTATTACAAATTATTAAAAATTATTAAAAATTATTACTATTTATTAATTTATTACAATTTATTACAATTTATTAATTATTATTAATTATTACTAATTATTACTAATTATTACAAATTAGTAATAATATGTAATAATTTGTAATAATTTGTAATAATTTGTTACAATTTAATATTTATTAATTATTACTAATTATTACTAATTATTACTAATTATTAGAAATTATTTCTAATTATTTCTAATTATTACAAATTATTGAAAATTATTACAAATTATTACAAATTATTACAAATTATTACAAATTACTGCTAATTATTACTAATTATTACAAATTATTACTATTTATTACTAATTATTACTAATTATTACTATTTATTAATAATCATTACAAATTATTACTAATTATTACTAATTATTACTAATTATTACTAATTATTATAAATTATTACTATTTATTACTAATTATTACTAATTATTCCTAATTATTCCTAATAATTTTTAATTATTCCTAATTATTCCTATTTATTCATAATTATTAAAAATTATTACTATTTATTACTAATTATTACCAATTATTACTAATTATTAATAATTATTACTAATTATTACTATTTATTAATAATTATTACTAATTATTACTAATTATTACTAATTATTACCAATTATTACTAATTATTACTAATTATTACTAGTTATTGCTAATTATTACTAATTATTACTAATTATTACTAATTATTCCTAATTATTCCTATTTATTCATAATTATTCCTAATTATTCCCAATTATTTCTAATTATTCATATTTATTCCTAATTATTACTAATTATTCTTAATTATTACTAATTATTACTAATTATTACTAATTATTAGTAATTATTAGTAATTATTCCTAATTATTCCTAACTATTCCTAATTATTCCTATTTATTACTATTTATTACTAATTATTCCTAATTATTCCTAATTATTCCTAGTAATTACTATTTATTACTAATTAATTCTATTTATTACTAATTATTCCTATTTATTACTAATTATTTCTATTTATTACTAATTATTCATATTTATTACTAATTATTCATATTTATTAGTAATTATTCTATTTATTACTAATTATTCCTATTTATTACAAATTATTCCTATTTATTACTAATTACTCGTAATTATTTTACTAATTAAACATAACTATTACTAATTAAACATAACTATTACTAATTAGCGTTAATTGATATTAATAACTAAAATTTACAACTACTAATTACTAATTACAAGTAATTATTTATATACAATATGAATTTTCATTAATAATTATTAATTATTAATAATTATTAATGATTATTAATTATTAAGAATTAGTATTAATAATTTCAATTTATTATTACAAATAAATACATATAACAAATAAATTTAAATCTAATTTAATTACAACTAATGAACAATAATTAAAATTAACATAAATAAAATGAAATAAATACTAAATTAAATAAAATATAAATACCTTTAAATTTGATCTCCTATTGATGTAAGCGACTTCACAACTTCTCCGTAAAAAAAAACAACTCAGAAAAATTTTCACTCTAAAAATAGAGTTTAGAGAGAGAGAGGAAGTGCGAATTGTGGGGTAGAGAATGAAAAACGGAGGGGGTATATATTGGTTAGATTAGTTGCGAATACCTTTGCCCGCATTAATTACGGTCGGTGGTTGAAAGAGTATTTGCGACGGGGCCCGTCGCAAAAAGTGACCTACCGACACACTTTTTGCGACGTGACAATATCCCATCGCAAAAACCCATTTACCGCCACCAGTATTTGTGACGGGACCCTTCACAAATACCCTTCGACCGACACACTATTTGCGACGACGGATCCCCTCGCCGCAAATAACCTTCCCGCGCTTTGGCGCGCATCCCGCGCCAAACCGCGCACCCCGCGCCAAACCGCGTATCCCGCCCCAAACCGCACATCCCGCGCCAAACCGCGCATTAATTTTAGCGACAGGATGAACCCCTCATCGCAAAAGCCTGTTTTTCCCGTAGTGCGGGTCCTCTGTGGATTTCGTCAAATGGCATGTGATCTGCATAAGACACAAACCATGTGCGGGAAAATCCCGTATAGGGGTGAGTATAAAAATACTAAGTAGGCACCCCAAAAACCCTAAAATAAAGGTAGGAACTATAAGATGCAAGTCTGCTCGACCTAGCTAGAGGAAACCCCATTGAGAGAGAAACTCAATCTCGAGCTATCCTCGGTTGTACATGACTAGTCGGATCAGTCCACAGGGGGTGTCAACCCCAACAAGTGATAACACTGTGGGGACTCCCAGAAGACACCATGATATACACATATCAGACTCCAAGTCTCATGAGGATCTGACCTCATAGCCAGTAATAAGATTATACTCAAAGGATCTAAAGGTAATAAAACACCATGACAACACATTCCATGGGCTCTGCCATCCTAGTTGGAACCCGTATATGAGATACAATCCATCGGGATCAACCTACTTGGTCTATCTCTAGTTTCCAACACCAGAAGTCCTACCGCCGCTATCCTAATCCCTATGCAAGGCTAAGGAAACCCACATGGATTGGTCCTCTCATCACTACTACCCATAGTTAAGGGATCACTTCTCCCAACTAGCCCATGAAACCTCTATCACTTCTGTATGGAGTGACATGCACCTCAGTCCATCAAGGGAGCACTAACTCCTAATAGGAATCACCCATATTTAGTGGAGGGTCCCACTCCTCATAACTATACTCAATAGCCGAGGGAGCTCCAACTCCTATGAAGGATTCACTCCCTACTGATCCTCAGAGATGGGGGAGTATAACTCCATAAGTGAGGACCCACACCCTAGTACAATAAGGGAGTACTACTCAAAGGATAGAGGACCCATGCCCATGGAATAGTGAGTACCACTCTATGGATAGAAGACCCACACCCTGGAATGATAGGGGAGTACTACTCCAAAAGGTTGATTATTATGGGGGACTCGTACCCTGACACAATAGGGGAGTACCAACCCCATGCTGGAGGACCTGCTCCCTGGTATGATAGGGGAGTACCAACTTTGCCGGAAGAACACATATGAAGGACCCACACCTTAGAACGATAGGGGAGTATCAACTCTAGGGATTGAGGACCCTCTCCCTAACCAGATAGGGGAGTACCTACTATATTTGGTCAAAAAGTATGGAGGTCCTGCGACCTAGCACAATAGGGGAGAACAATCCAACTACACGAACAATACAGATAACTCGCACCCTAATCCATTAGGGGAGTACTACCCCTAGATGAACTACCCAAAGGTAAAAGAACCCATGCCCATAATGTGGAGATTCTGATCTCAACCAAAGCAGAGAGATATGGGAAAGTCACACCCTGATTCCACAGGAGAGTACCAGTCCTATTATCTCTTTTCCCAAACCACACCGATCAATAACATCGATTAAGCACCCACTACTACAAATTCCCCTTTTATCAGCGCTAAAAATGTCCTTTAACAGTGCTAGAAAAGCACTGTTAAAGCCGACGTAGATGAGGTGGGGGGGGGGGGTCCCCTTTATCAGTGCTCCAAAAAGCGCTAATAAATACCCCTTTTATCAGCACTAAAAAAAGCACTGATAAAAGGGGTATTTTATCAGCGCTAAAACGAAGCGCTGATAAAAGGGTCCTTTATCAGCGCTTTATTTTTAGTGCTGATAAAAGACCTCTTTTATCAGCACTTTGTTTAGCAATGATAAAACTTAAAAAAACTTAAATTTTATAAAAAAATCCTGGCAATCTTGGGGGGGCTTTTTACAGCGCTTGAGCCCCCCTTTATCAGCGCCTTCCCGCACCTCCAGCACCCCCACGCACCCCCTACACCCTTTATTAGCGCTGTCACCCACCCATTTATCAGCGCTAGCTCCCATATTCCCCCATGTGCGAGCACCCCTGCCTCCACCAGGTTTTGAACTCGAGACCTCCCCCCTGCGTGCCTAAGACCTTACCACTCCTCTATTTTGATTTGTTTTCCATTTCACGATATCTCTATTTATATATATATATATAGTTATATTTATTCGTATAGTAATATATATTTATATTAATATATATATTTTTATATTAATATATATATATAGTTATATTAATATATATATTTATAGTGATATTAATATATATATTTATAGTTATATTAATATATATATGTAGTTATATTAATATATATATATATATATAGCTTGATTAATATATATGTATATAAATATTCATATATTTTTATTTTAAATAAAATGGATATTATTTATTATTTAGATAAAGATAATATATTTTATATGTAAATATATTTTATTATTTATATTTATAATTAAATTTTCATGTGTGAATATATAAAAAATATGTATATATTGTTATATATTTGATTATAAATAGTAGTTCATTATAAAAAATTATAAAATTTCAAATAATTAATATCAATATGAATGTAATACCTTGGAATAAATTCAGTGCCCACCAGAAAAATCCAATAATACCCCCTTAAACGAGGCTGAAAATCCACAAAATGTTAAAAAATCGGGGGTATCCCGACTAGAAACTCAGTTTTGGAGGCCTTTTGGATTTTTTTTGGCCTCGAAAAAACCTTTACTATAGTCCCTCGGGTCACAGGGGTGTAGATCTCGTCGCAAGCTTCGATTTGATATATAGTAGAGATCAAACAGACACCCAGATCAAAAGTTATGGCCGTTTGAAGTTCGAGTTGCGTTTTCAACATATTTTGGATCTTTATTTATTTATTTTAATTTTTTAGTCTTCAAATTGTTATTAAATGACTATTAATCCATAATAATTAGAAAATTATTAAATAAAAATATTTTTTTTAATTTTTTTATAAGCCATTTTCACTAAATATCTTATATATTAAGTGTAACTGTATATTTATACTTATCCAAAATATATTTAAAATTATATTTAAAAAATATATATTATATTTATATCAATATAACTATATCTATATATTAAAATATTAAAATATTTTTTTAACGATTTTTTTTGGAAGCAGACCCTTTATCAGCGCTTTTAAAAAAAGCGTTGATAAAGACCACCTTTATCAGCGCTACTAAAAAAAGCACTGATAAAGGGGTTCCCTTTAACAGTGCAAAAAAAAAAGCACTGTTAAAGGGTGTACCTTCATCAGTGATAAAAAAAGTGCTGATAAAGGGGTACCTTTATGAGTGCTTTTTTAGCACTGATAAAGGTACCATTTAATAGTGCTTTTTTAGCCCTGATAAAGGTACCCCCTTTATCAGTACGTTTTCATTAGCCCTGATTAAGGGTGGTGCTGGCCTTGGCCCGTTTTGTGGTAGTGACCTCTTCACAAGCATCTTGCTCTGAAAACACCACATCATATCTCTTAGACCGAAATAGAGGCCACCATTGCATTCTACATGGAAAAAAGTTAGGATAGAATGTTCACAATCCTGAATATGAGTCCCAAAGGGGGTGATACTGCAGTTGAAAGATCTCAAGA
Organism: Viscum album; assembly: GCA_963277665.1. Classification (NCBI taxonomy): domain Eukaryota; kingdom Viridiplantae; phylum Streptophyta; class Magnoliopsida; order Santalales; family Viscaceae; genus Viscum; species Viscum album. Next base: position 284,363,905 of record OY728143.1, on the reverse strand, counting down.
AGACCCCCCAAAAGTACACAATGTGGAATGAGGTACACAAGGCCTGTGAGCCTACCCAATCACCTTGCTGTGTACATTGTCTACGCAGTCTACAAACCCATGTACGAGTACATAGTGTGTAGAGTCGGTACACGCCGTGTCCCGCTTCACCCGGCCCCTGGCTATGTTCCTCTTCTACACGGATCGACCAACTGTGTCCCTTACATCCTGTGTATCCCATACTACAGGGCGTGTATAGGCTAAACGACCACCTGCCCATGTAGTATTTCCATTTCCATGTACCAGACCCAATTTCCAAGTATTTTTTCTATGTGGTTGTACATGGACTTGTGTTTTCACACAGATTCCGAAGCCATGTACCGTGAACATACAGATTGGGATCACTACATGACCTATAACACCGGTACACGATGTGTAATCCCCAAATTTCATCTTCCCCAAATAGGAATGGCTACATGACGTGTGTCACTAGAACACACACCATGTAGATGGTAATTCCAGTCAGGAATCACCCGAAAAATTTCCTAATTCTCCCTGGTTTCTCCCAAAACCCACTGATCAAACTAACAGGGATCAGTAACAATTGTATTTCGGCTCTACAACCTTAAAATAAGGGAAAAATAATGGGATTGGGACTAATAATAAAAACTACATACCTTGAGGGTGAAACGACAAAGCTTCAGTTGAAGAATGATGGCTATATCATGCTGATTCTCTATCTATTGATGATCTGTGTCAAAAATTGGAATCATCATCACTTCATTATATTGATTCAACGTTGGTTCGTTCATCACCAAATGAGAATATGAGAAGGAGAGTTGTGGATCTCTTTCAGACCATGCACACCAAACATGGGGGGAGTGGAAGATGTATTAGGCTTATGTTTAAATTAATTAACTAAACTTTCATTTAATCAATTAATTCACCACACATCACCCTGCCAATTCACCTCTGTCAAAAAATCCTGGCGTGGCCAACTTTATGTTGTGTTTAATCTAAACATTATATTTTGAACTCAACCACGGTATCAGAAAACCGATCCAAGGCTCAATATGGCAGTTATTCCACTTTTCATGTGAAACTATTTGTGCATGATAAAATATATTTAATATCTTTAAAATCACTGCATCAAGGCTCTCCGAGCCCCAGATTCCCATGCCGACTTAGCACCCTTCTTTTGAAATATTTTTAGGAAAATTCAAAATTCTTACAGGTCAAAACCCGAGTCTCTACAAATATTACCATCCATGTTGTTTAACTATATGTCTTATGATTATGTGAAGTATAAATACTTATGAAACTCATTTATTTTTCATAGGTTATTCTATAATGAATAAAGTAATATTTTTATGATCTTGTGTCATGAATTTGTATAGTTTTAATTATATGATTGGTTGGTCCACTAAATCCTTCCAAATAATTAGGAAATATCTAATTTCACAAGAGATAATATGAATAGGATGGGGAGTGAACCCAGTTTAGGTATGGAAAGATGTTTGGGAGTGAACCCAATCCACCATGGGACATTGTCCCATATGAGATAATAGTCTTGATAGCGAGGCATGAATAATGAAATGACTTTATATTCTTATTATTTTGAAAAAATTCCTATGACATGTATTTATTCATATAATATTCACCTATGTCTCATGATTGATTAATGATGATTCCTCACTCTTAAGACTCATTTATTTGGAAATGATAAATCTTTATGTCATGACTCATGATTTATGATATATGACTAATTGGGTATGAAATTCATAAGTTATGATCATTTTATTATATAATTAATATTATATTATGACCACATATGATCATCGATTGATATATATCATATTTACCCTTACTTGGAATCTATTCACACCATTTCTTATGTTTCCATTTCCCCATGTTGTGAACAATAGTTATATGTTGAATATGTCTAAGAATATTACTTTTACAGTAGAAATTTGTGGGATATGTTTAAGATATATCATGAAATAATTTTATTACGTTCTAGTATCCAAATACACTAAACCTTTATTGTTATATAGAACATATTATTTTTAAATGTATTGAATATTTATCTAAAATGATGAATTATTTATATATGTTATGTTTGGGTTGCCTCTACTGGAATCAAATTGAGGCTTTGTTATTTATGTAGATTATTTTATGAAGAGTATATAGAGATAAATTAAGAAAACCTTTGATTAATTGAATGTGATATAGGGTGGACCTAAATGTTTAATAAGCTGATAAGAAGGTTTCATAATTTAAAACATCTCATGAATGATTTACATGACTATAATATTTATCAAACTAATTATTTTAACTTGGTGATTACACTATATTTTTTAGTTTTATTCAATTAAATGATATTAAAAATGAATTTTTAATACAATTTAATTATTTACATTGCAATAAAATAAAAGAAATAGGAGTTGGAATGAAAAATATTATTGTTATGTGCAAGAAACTCTCTCAGAACATGAATCATTACGATCTTCCAAATGAATAGAGTAAAAAAACAATTGAGACTTTAATGATTTATCATCCACCTTATTTTAGTGGGTGTGTTGATCCCATGGTTTTTAAGTAGTCGATTAGTTGCACTTAAAATATATTTTTTATTATATAGTGCTGAGAGAATGAAAAAGTTGTCCTGGTAGTGCATCAATTGGAAGGTGAAGAAAACCAATAGTGGAATAATATCAAGAATATGGGGATAGGGGAAGAATTTAAATCTATATAATAGGATGAATTTAAGATGTTATTTTTTCATAAAGTACCTTCCTTTAACTCTTCACATAAAAATTGAAAGGGAATTCATTAAGCTTAAGTAGAAGGATTATGAATCTTAATACTTGTGATATAAACTTTAAAAGACTTTCAAGGTATACTTATAGTTTTATAATCAACACTAAAAGAAAAATTTATTGATTCTTTATTGGCTTAAAACCATGTATTTAAAAGGTGTTGGCTATAATAGACTTTATTATCCATTATGAAATCATTTAATGAAATATCATGGTAAAAATAGAGAGTGGAGGTTCCCATCATTCTCATTATTCTAATAAGAAGTTAATGATTTAGTTTTAAGGAAATTATAATCATAAAAATCATGGAGGAAAAAAATTAATATTTCTTAATTTTAGATGTGTAAAAATATTCATGGGAAAAACTATCTTAAGGAAAATAGTTTATTTTTTAAGTATGTAAATTAGGTCCATAAATCAAGTGAATTCTAAAAAGATGTAAAGGGGATATAAAATTAAATGAATGCAGAGGGAGCTCAATTGAATTCACAAAACACACTCTAATGCTACAAATACACAGAGTATGGGAATTATGTCACATTTTTCATAAAACCAATGGAAAATTATGAAAATTAATATTAATAAAATATTAATCTAGAAGTCAAATGGAGGGATCCTATGATCACAAATACTGAAATTGGTTGTGAGAATGAAGTGGTGGAAGGTTCACTTATCATCCACTTGAGAACTGTAAATGTGTTATTTAATTTAATTTCTACACAAACTTCTATATCTGAATAATATTCTATGGGTATCACATCACCACCTCAATTATTAGATGTTGAATTATCTGTGAAAACTTATAATAATGTGATGATTTCATCTCAAGTCTATAGATCCTCTTAGATATAAGTTTTTGGGAATTTACTTTCTATAAATCTTGTGATTATCCCTATAGTTTAATTTTATGTGATTTGTTTCATATATTATCTTTATTTATATCACATATCAATTTATAATGAAGAGAATTCCATTTTTTATTCTAAATGGACCAATTATTATCTTTCGGTGCGAGGGTAAATATGAAATTCCAATTCAAATCACTTCCATTGTATGGGTATTATTACCCATTCATGTGGGGTATCTATCTCAAATGGTTGGGGAGAAACTCAACATTGATGATATTATTATTGTGTGGGAATATGATGATGTATTTTTGGAAGATTACTTGAATTATGAAGTCAAATTTTCAATAGAATTCATACCTGTTGCTATGTATATTTAAAAGAATCCACCCTAATTATGCTGTAAGAAATGAAGAGGAAACTATAATAGAATGAAGATAAGGGTTTCATTAAGCCTTGTGTATCAATATATGATTAACCTATTATTTTTGTTAATAAATATAAAGAGTAAAGGTGTATTTTCATTAATTATTGAAAAATTTAAAAGGTTAATATCAAGAATAAGTATCTTCTACCTCATATTTATGATTTTTTAGATTAATTATGTGGAGATCCATACTTTTCAAATGCTAAAAATTTATTGAGAAATCATTTTTAGAGTATAAAAGGAGTACATATCTAAGATATCCTCCCATACGAGGTATGGTTATTATGGATTTACAGTGATTCTATATAGACTTACTGATTACCCCACTATCTTCATGGATTTAATTAATAGATACATTATAGATTACCTTGATTAGTTTTTGGTATTATTTATTGATGATATTATTATATATTCTAAGATAAAGGAATACCATGAAGAACATTTAATTATTATACTAAAGAAATTGATAAAAGAGTATTTGTTTTAAAAATTTAGAAAGTGTTAATGATATCTAAATTAATTATCATTCTTGGTTTATGTAATTAAAAGAAAGGGAATATTAATAGATCTCTCAAAGATTGATGTTATTAAACCTTAGACCAGTCCAACCTTGATGGTCAAAATCTAGAGTTTTTTTTTGTTTTATATATATTACCAATGATTTTTAATAAATTTATCATGAATATAAAATATGCTAACCAAGTTGAAGAGGAAGGGATACATGTTTCTTAGTATTTATGAATGTGAATAAAATTTCAATAATCTGAAGAGAAGTTGGTCATTTCACTTGTTCTCACAATGAATTTTAGTGGAGAAGATTTTATGATATATAGTGATATATTAAAGAGGGGACTAAGATGTGTTCTATTGTATAATGACATGGTAGTAGCTTATCCATTACACCAATTTATGGTCCATGAGAAAAATTTACCAACTAAAGATTTTGAACTGGTAGTGATAATTTATTCTTTGAAAATAGTGAGGCATTAAAATTAAGGTTAAAGGTGTGACATATATACTGATCATAAAAGATTTAAGTATATATTTACATATAAATGGTTGAATATGTGTTAGGGGGGATGGTTTGAACTGATTAAATATTATAACTACTCAATACATTACCAACCTCAGAAGCCACACACGGGGGATGATGCTCTGAGTTTGAATGACCATGCTAGTTTATATAAGATATGGATTTAAGGAGATCAAAAAATTATGGGTTTAACAATTACTGAACTTTAAATAACAAGGATATGAGAAATATCCTGTCTTTATCAAATGAATGTTTAACCGTCTATTCATTTGATTATTTTAGTAGTAAAAAGAGAATATGTGGAGCTATGAAATAAGTTAAGAAATTTCCCAAAGTTTAGTCATGGAGGTGATGTAATTATATGGTTTATAAATAGAGTATGCATCAAGTCAGTACTATAATTAACTAAGGATATATTAGATGATTCTCATAGTTTATAATTTTCAATTCATCCTAGATGTTTGAAGATGTATAGAGATCTTGAAGAGTATTATATGTGGGGTAAAATAATGAGAGAAATTTTAGATTATGTATTTGGGTGATTAGTATGAAAGTATGTTAAGGAATAGAGATATAATTTTAAGGGTATATTATAAACATTATCCAAACCTGAGTTGAAATGGGAAAACATCACCATGGATTTCATAATAGAAATATTCAATATCTATTAAGGGAATTATTCTATTAAAATTATAGTTGATAAAATTATGAAATTAGTAAATTTCATTACAATTAGATAGTATTTATCTATTTATCACCTCTATAGGTTATACATTTTGGGAGTGGTAAGGTTTCATGGTGTACCAATTTCAATTATATCTGATTGAGATCCAAATTTTACCTTGAATTATTAGAGGAGTATTTAGTAAGATTTGAATATGGTATTAAGTTTTAGAACTACATATCATCTATATATATATGTTTATTATTAGAGGAACATTCAAACCATAGAGTATATGTTGAGAGCTTACTTTGTGGATTTGAAAGGTGTTTGGAATCAATACCTTCATGTGTTTAAATTCTTTTACAACAGTAGTTTTCACCCGAGCATTCATATAAATCCTTATAAATCCATATATGTGAAGAAATTAAATGTTAAAAAATTATGGGATAATGTTGGGGAATGAAATATATTGGGACCTGATATATATGAGGAAATTTCAGAGAAGGTTATATCAATCCAACAACACATCAGGTTAGCTCAAAGTCGGTAGAAAATTTATGCTATAAATCATCAGTGAGATTTGGAGTTCAAAGTTACAAACAAGGTATTACATCAAATATATCCTTGGAAGAAGGTTATGATATTTTCAAATAATGTAAAGGAAATCCCTATATATATTGGTCCCTATGAGATTCTTGATTGTATTAGAGTGGTCGGTTATTTATTGGTGCTTCCAATAAACCTATCCCAAGTTCATGATGCATTATATGTATCTATTTTGAGAAAGTACAGACTAGGTTGTTCAAATGTACTGAAATAATTTGTCAAAACATTGTAGCATGATAAAATATATAATTGATGATGACCCCACACCATGAGCGACGCGATTTCTCTCCCACATTGTGATGATAGCGGCTCCTGCACCGGTCCCTCCCCCACTAGTGGGATATGGAGACTCATTGTCCATCAAGGGAGATGAATCTACCTTCTCACCCTTCTTTAAAACCAATATTGTTTCCTCTGTTCCTGCAATGTTCTCTATCTCCAAAGGTGACTGATATTTACAAAGGATTACCTAACCTTCCGCTATTGATTGGGGAGTTCAATGAAGATTCTTATCTTCTAAATCGAACATTTATCGATCAATTTTCACAAAGTAGGCCTTAGGTGGAAACCTTCGATATGTTTGTTTTCAGATATTTTGATTTAAAGGAAAGGGCTACTATGGGGTTACTAGATAACAGAAATATAATTATTCACTTTGCATCAGAGGAATATTTGATTAAATCTTGGTTAGAAATTCCCTACAACTGCAAAAGTTCCTATTTTTATTTTCATAGATGGTCTTACAATGTCCATATGAAGTAGGACTATCCCTCAGTGGAAATTTTGGTGATATTTCCTAATCATCCTATTCTTTTTCCAAATACCTCAATAATTAGGATTATAGGGAACATGGTTAGTAGATATTTGTGTTCTTATAACAGAACCAAAGTCATATGTCACCCGGTGAATCCCCGTGTGTGTGTGTGGAAGTTGATGTTTCAAGAGAACCATCTGATTTCATCTAGATTACAGTTAGAGACGAATATCACTGTAGGCAGCAAGTTTTTTTTTGAATCATGGGTTGATTTCTATCCGTATTGCAAGTGGTCGGTCCATGAGTTGGAAAAGTATAGATGCGAGTCTCACAATGTTGGCAAGCTTAAGGCTATTGGTTTTGGTGGAAACAATTATGTGTATAATCCAACAGATGGACCTACTATGAAGGGGAAAGAGAGTGTGGAGACTAAGTCAAATAAATTAACCATGACAAAGAAACCTCATAGTGAATCGTAGAAGAATCCTATGGTGGATGATGTTTTCCATAGGTTGGGGAAATATCTTGGACATTATGTAGAGGTCCCCTTGGAAAAAAGGCGGCCATAAAGAGTTCTCGAACCTACGGTATCTGAGCATACCCAGTGAGGTAGTGGGTTTGTGGAGGGAGGCTACAATTTGGGTGCATCTTATTCTAAAGTGGTGTGTGCAGGGAGTGGTAACAATGACAAAGAAGAAGAATATTGGACATCAAGGGATACACATATAGGTAGTACTGCTTTGAGAAATGTTTTAGTTGGTGAGTTTGTGCTCAGGGTAAGTCCCAGGAGGGAGGCTGATACTATTACGCTCGACATCCGTTTTGCACAATTGTCGAATGAGGTTACATAGGATGACTCGACTAGTGCATTCATGAATGGGACAAAGGTTACTATAAATGAACCCAATGATGATTGATTTTATATAGGTGATTCAAAGGAAGAGTTACTTTATGAACAGATCTCTAGTCCATGGAAGAGAAAGAGAAAGATGGGAAACAAGAAAGAGAGGAAGGACTATTCTCACCTACATCTATCGATGGAGACCCGGTCAGTGAAGAAGATGAAGGCAAAGAAATTAGTAAATGATTCTAAATATATCTCTAAAGATACATGTTAGAAGCAGGAGTCTGATTATATACCCACATCATCATTGGAACTGCTCATGAGTTCATAAGAGGTAATTCACGAAACTATTCTGAAAATTAATACTCCTATTGACCAAGCCGAAAGAATAATGGAAAGGACCTTAAGGGTGAATCCTAATGAGGAACATGGAACGTGGATCTATAAAATAGATATCCTCATAACAATGAGGTTAAATAAAATAAAAATAAGAATTGAGGAGTACATTCAATCATGGGACAAGCTGTCATCGAGGTTTGAAGATCTTCTGATGGCGGAACCTGAAACTCTGGTAAGCTCTCTCTCATGGGAAATTTTTAGGGATATTGATACTGGTAGGATGAAATTTCATTTTAATGTCCTGGTTTTCTCCTTTTGTGTGTGATATTTTGTATCTCAATTTTTCCTTAAAAGTGTTGGATAATAAAAATTTTAATTTTGATTGAGTGGAAAATGATCATTCTTATGAGGAGTTAACTATAGAAATCTTGGATCATAGAGATGAACTGCTATGGAACAAGACTACTCACCTGGTTAAGTTTCTCTATAGGAATAAAAAGTTCAAGGAATACATGTGGCCACCTGTGGATGTAATTAAGAAAAGGAACCCTTAGTTTTTTTTATGATAGGACTATAAGTTCGAGGTTTAAATTCAAATAAGGCGGTAGAGTGAAACACCTTGAGATTTTGGAATGTATTTTTATATAATAAATAAATGTGTTTTATATATTGTGAAGCATGAAATCATGAAATTATGTGAATAATGGTATAAAATATGGAATAAATCATATTATATAGTATTTAATTGAATTATAATTATTGAAATTATTTTCAAATTCATTTAGGAAATAATTTTGACCCTAAAGTAATTTTTTTGAAGTTTTATGTTTATGAGAATTATTTTTATCATATATTTTCTTGTTTAAAAATTAAATTAGAGTATTAAACATATAAAAAATTATGTAATCAATGTATTTTTATATTAATAAATTAAATTAATCAAAATTTATGATTGATTTCAATAAAAAGTTTAGATAATATATTCATACAAATATTTTGACATTCATTTAGCGGTTCTTACAAGGAAAGTAATGAGAATAAATTCAAATTTACTCTTAAAAATACAATTTTCTAAAAATAATTTGTGTTATGTTTTTCATTTTTATTTTAAAATGAATTTCTTTCACTTATATGGAATGAATTTTATTATATTTTTTCAATTTTTTAAATTATCATCTCATATTTTCTATGTTAGTCAATTTCATTTTTGTTCAAAATGAATAGTAACCGAGGAAGAAATTCATTACTATAGTAAAGATCAATGAGGGGATAAAATAATAATATAATCATTAAATTAACCTAATTAATTGTCTAAATCCTATTGGTTATGTTATTTTTACCCATCCATATCTTATATTTGAATTTGGGTTGTTTTGGGGACACTTTCACTTGTATATTACATTATGATATTTTAATATTTAACATATTTACAAGTTTTCCACCCATGTCACTTATAAAATGGAACCTATTATCTTTAATTATTCACAAAAATTGAGAAATATATATCGGGAAGTCCCAACCCAAATAAATTCCTAAATTTCTCATTCACATTATAGAGATTCTGGTCTTTCCTTTATATGTAACCAAGAAGGTTTAATGTGAAGTCCAAAAGAGTTTTCTCAATTAATATGTAATTTTATTTAAAAACTTATTTTGAGATTATTTATTCCATAAAAACCTATAAATATTATATAAATATCATGACATGTTGATGTAAGTTTAAATTGTAATGTATCAGACCCATTCAACCCATTACTTTATATGTTTTAGGTGTTGGGTTCCTTGAGATGGGTTTGTAGAAGGGAGAGGAGATTCTAAAGATAAGTTTGTAACTACATGTGGTGGTTTAACTTGTGAATAAATAGGTCACAACATGAAATACTTCATAGGGTGGATTCAAATATTGTTCCTAGAATTTATTCTCTGATTAGATCCATGGTGGGAATTTTTTTCAACATCATGAATGTACATCTCAGATTCTTTTTGGTTCATTCTTAATAGGCTTCAAGATGTGAAAGGATATATGCTTGATTTAAAATTCCTTAAGGTTTATTGGATTTAATGCCTTGTTTTTTGAAACATGTGAACCATGTGTGGTACACAACATGAACCATCTATTCATACCATAAATTGAATGATTTCAAAGATGTCGATAAATTCCATCCTCTATTCGATATCCCTCATTATCCTATTATTCCTCTTGAACTTCATGATATTCCCATATGATATTAGGATCTTTAATAGGTCTAATATTTGGTTATCACCATTATCTTGATGAGATTTAATATTGATGTTTCCAGGTTAGTTATTTTTATCTTTATATCTAGATTCTTCCTTGTTTGTCTAGATATTTCATTGTGATTGTGTATTTTATACATTTTCTTATTGGGATGTGATTTTTATGATACCTAACTATATTTTAGATTGTATTTATGATTTTAAATGTGGTTGTGGCCTCATGGTTCATCCACCATTTCTTTGGATTTTATTAGTGAATCAGAAATCTTTTTTTAATGCATGGGATTTGATTTCTTTCACTTTTATGTTCATTTGTGGGATTATCATGATTTAAATTTCTATTTTATGAGAGTTATAAATTAGAATAATAAATATATTTAATTAGACTAATGAAATTAAAAGGCTATAGTGTGATGTGTATGCGGTTATAAGTTTTCAGGTTGTTGTTTCTATTATTGTTTCATGCTATATGATGTTTTTTAGGATTATACCTTATAGTGATGGATTAATTTGATAATTTTATTTAATTGGTGAACTAGTTAAATAGTGTAAATGAAAATACTAATTTCTATATACCTGTTTTATGCTTGATTTATTATGTGTATATTTTTTCCTTGGTTGTGTAGCTTGGTGGTGTTAGTTTTTTATAGCTTAGTTTCTCTGGTTGTTTGTGGCTTGGTGGCCTTTTTTGTTCTTAGTTTGGTGGCTTTGGTTGCGGGTTAGTGATATGAGGTATTGGTCTAGTGGTAGTGGAATAATATCATCTTATTCAATGATGTGGTAATGGTAAAATAATTCATGGTTTATAATTTAAATTGATAATTAAATGGGTAAATCTTTGTGGTTGAACTATTAAATAAAATAATGAAAAATGGAACCCAGTTTGTGGCCCTTATGTTATGAACATTGGTTGTTTATTCTACATTATAGGTGTTACTTTGTGGTGAGATGTTAGTAATTTTTTGATCCTAGTTGTGGTGGTGTTTCTTGTGTGAACCCATAGGTGCCATCTTTTGGGGGGCTGTTATATACATATATTTTCTTATGTTTTATTGTGAACCCATTAAAAGTTGGGTTCCTATAATGATAAAAAGACATTGAGGGATGTTTTTTCCTAAAATCTAGGATGGGGAGGACACTGATTGCTTACTACCCCCTCTTCCTCTCTCCCCCTTTAGCAGCAGCTTCCTATGATCCTAATAGTGGATAATGAGATACTTGGTGGGGGTAATGCTTGTTAGAGGGAGGGAATGAGGTGATACCCCACCACATCAGTTACATGATATGAGATGTTCATTTGGTTCCATGAGTTGTGATGTGTGGTTGGTTCTATAAGATATTTTATATGGTTAGTTCCATTATTAGTGGATTTAGAAGGGATGATAGAAAAGGATGTCATCTAATTGGATGAGAGTGGAAAATCAGTAGGGAAGTGGTTGTGGGGTTCCTATGAATATATTATTTTTATGATTATCCTTTTACACCTGGATGAATTATTTTATATACAATACATGGTGATGTTGGATAACTAATTAACCTATGTAGGTGCTAGTTAGTTCTATTTTTTTTCACTGGGGTATTAATATGATCTTTTTATATTTTCATAGGAAACCTTGGGCATAATCTTATAGAGTATACATGTTGTGATCACCCTACATATATATAATATATTCTCAAGTTTCAAGGAGTGTTTTGGTGATTTAAAATGACATTACTAGCTAAAAGCTTGGGATATTTCGGTTGCTTTTTCTTTTAGTGTTATTTTATCTTTGGATACATTTGTATCTATTTTATTTTTCAGGAATTTGGGATATTTATTATATGGTATTTTGGATTATTTATTTTATATCATGGTGGATTTTTGGTGTTCTATGTTATAATCCAGGGATATTTAGGGTAATACCTGAAATTTGAGTGTTTTATACCCTAGGTGCTAGTCACTATCTCAGGACATATTGGAGATGAGACTCAGGGTGTCACTCTATCTATTCAATGTTGGCCCAAGAGGGGTAAAAATAGAGGGAGGGGGGGGGGGGGTAAATAATGTTATTATAGGTTTTAGTTAATATAAAGGGTTGATTTCGGAGTTAGGAACTACCAAGGACTATATGGGTTGGTATGGAAACAGTGTTAGTTGAACATACTATGTGAGGACAACAAGGGAGAGGGGATATTAAATAGTATTTTAGGACCCTATGTGATAAAAAAAGGCAATTAAGCTGTCCACATGTAATGGGTAAAGCAATGTTTCTAGAAGGGTAGAGATTTAGTAGAGTTAGATGCATCATACTTGATTAGGTTTTGTTTTTAATTGGGTGGTTCTCATAATTAATTAATTAATTAATTAATTAAATGAATTAAATAAATACATTACTATTGGACTTGGGTTTTATCCTTCCTTTACAATGATTCCAATTTGTCAATAATTACATGTGGTTTGAGTTGGATATGTTTAGTAGGATGATCCTTTTTACAACCAAATGGTTGATCAAGATCATAAGGATGAGCAATGTTAGTATACATTACACACATTTCAACATAAAATCCTATATCTGTATGAGGACAACATCCCATATCTAGATATGGAGTGTTGGATAGAGGATCTGTGGATCTATTTCTTCTTGATTTGAGTCTAATCATAGAATTGATATCCCCTATAAGGGTAGAAGCAAATTAGTTGTGGATGCTGTATCTCAGTGAGTGGGAGGAGGATGATATATCATGGATCGATTTTCAGAAGGAGTTCAGGGATGAGGTATTATTGATGGATGTTAAGGGATTTAAGTGGCAGATTCTTTTCACCCTTATATTTGGGTACATGAGTTTTTGAGAGATGAGAATAAATTTTAACGATGGTTCATCATTTCTTCCTAACATCTATCCAGATGAGGAGTCTTGAGCATAACTCTTTGAGGAGGTGTTTGTTGGTCAAATTAAAGATGGTAAGAAGGGGGTGGATTTAATTTTAAGTACCTTTTTAGAAATATAAAACTAAACTCTATGAAATTTAAAAAATTAAAACGATTATTGATAATTTATGAGTTTTTTCTATAGAACTATAAAATCGAAAGATAATGTAAAAGAATTTGATAAATGAGTTTGGAAATAATCTACTAAGGGATCACTAAATCTCCTACCCTCAGATCATTGAGTGGTTTTAGTTTAAAAAATTCGATTAAGATATAGACAAGTAACCCTTAACAAAATTTGGTACTTTTTTTAATTGATGTATAAATAAACCCAATATACATTTCTTTTTAGAATTTATAGTAAGATATCTGAATTCCCCACACTTTGATTGTGGCGTGCACCAAAGAAGAATATACAAGAAGAGGAGGTTTATTTAAGAAAAAAACCTTTAAAAGAACAATATCTATTTTTTAGAAATATTATGATGATGAAATTTGATAAATAGAGTTAATATAAATAGAGACTTTGAAAACAATAATGAATCACTAAATGTGAGTTCAAAAGTGGTCCAAATGACAACCTGATGGTAGAATTATTTTTTTCCAAACCTTATGGGTGGTGTATATATAGGATCTAGAGGTACCTTGATGCTCTTTTTGGTATTTGGAGTCAATAATATCTGTTAGGTGGTGAGAGTGATCAAGTAGAACAAGAAACAATAGCTAGTTTAACTTTCTATCTATAGTCCACTAGGTAGTCAATGGGTGTCCAGATCACACTAGCTTGCCTGTGTAACCCACAAGTAAGATGGTGGAACCTATATGGGTAGGTTCCCAAAAATTTCCTCCATGTTACTTTTTACCCTTTTATTGGTTTAAAAAATTCCTAAAAATATGTGTATAATAGAATCATCTAATGTCAAGAAACAAAATTCTTAGAAACACAGATCATTAAAATTACATAAAAGAGTTAAATATACAACATTCTCCCATATTTTTACGATCATAAAAACTTAATTAATTAATAATATAAATATATTCATACTGAATTTCTAATTAATATAGCTAAAAATAATTTCTATATTTCATAAGGACTTTTATCCAAAATTTTAAGAAAGTTTTGAAATTGAAAAAGTAAAAAAACTTAAGTTTAAAATCAATTTGAAATATTATCTAAATTTAAATACATTCCCCACATTTTTTATAAATCTAATAAATGTACCTTTATAGTAATTACCAAGATCATATACCCTATGTGATTCTCAAAAACCCATAAGAACATAAAAACATTGCATCTTTTAAATCACTCTTACCACTAATATACCTTTAATAACAACAAAGTCCTCTCCCCATTTAAGATTATAAAAAATATCACAAAAAAGGGTTAGAGAAGAAATTATCAAATAAATTCATAGATATTGATTCATATATAATGGAAACTAATAGAAATTATAAATAACATGGACAATTTTTAATGTTCAACTAAGAGAGACAAAATCTACTATATTTTAAATAAATAAATCTATGATTTATAAAAAACCTTATTTAATTTTTTTTTCAAATCCTAATAAATTATAATTTTTCAAAAACATATTTTAATGTAAAAAAATCACACCACATGTTCAATTATTAAAATAAAGTTATATATTTGAATCCAAAAAATAATGTCTCCGTGAAGGAACATATTATAATTTTAACACATCAAAATTGAAAATATATTTTTAACTTTATTGGAATTAAAATTTCACATAATATTTCATATTTTAAATTGTGAACACTAGATGCATTCAATGTGGTAAAACTTTTACTTAAAAACATCAACAACCAAACATGATCTCTAAAATGAAAAAATAATTCTCAATAAAATGAATTTAAATAATATAATGATTCCTTTTAAAACATTTCTAAAAAATAGAATGGGGTAGGATATCCTTAAATTATGAATACATTGAGACTAATATAGAGGTAAATGACAAGAAAATTAAGAGAAAATATATAAGAAATGGAAAATCACAAAAGGTAATGAAATAAATAGATAAATTTCTTCAAGATTTAAAAAATAGAGATAAATGGATCAATGAACTCAAAAGTAAATAAATTGTTCCATGATTTCAAGATAAATATATAAAATTCATGATTAAAAACCAAGCATATAATTAAATAAAGGATAAGATGATTTTTTTAAAAGTTCCAAAAATCTATTTACTATAAAAAAATAAATAATCACATGAAAATATTTTTTAAACCCCTATTAATAAAATAGATACATCCTTAAGAAAGGGGTTTTATATAAGAAACATATTCAATAATACAGATGAAAAATTCTATTTCAAACAAGGATATCTAAGAAAATTTGAAAATAATTTCACGATCTCAAAAAAATATGGAATCCCAAGATTTTAATATTTCATTAATAAATTATTTCAATAATAAAATATTAAGTCATATAAAAGGAAGTATACCTTGATATAATATCATTTTCATCTTTTTTATAATAAAAATTCATAAGGGTTAGATAAAATATGAAGTCATATATACAGAAACATCCATGCATGATGTATAACAATTTATAAAAATCTAGATAAATCCATAATATTTTTTAAATAAACCGAAGATAATACGAAACATTACCCTACTCACTATATCAGGGTTGAGGTTGGATAACACCATGAAAAAAATCCCACTAAGTATATTAATTGAGAGATTGAGTCTCCTATCCCATCCATTCATTGTGTGTGGAGGTGGTATTCTCATCTAAGTGAGATTCCTATCAATGATCATCTCAAGAGAGGTGAGACAATGATCAATGTTCCCAAGAAATATTCTAATATCATTAGTGAAATAAGTCAAACCATGTGGTTACTCCCCCTTAGCAGCGGCCTTATCTCAAGGTGACTCAACCTCTGGTTTGACATCTTATCTATCTTCTTGTTTACCTTTAAACTCATCTCCTTGCTCATCATATTTATCATCATATTTTTATTCATGTTCTTCATACTATTATTTTTCCTAATACTCATCAAGAGGGTATCCATCAATGAGCTCAATGGGCATGGAAATGTCATGGACATCAAGATTTATTTGAGGAGAATAATTTTAAAGAAGTCTGGGATAGTTATAAACATACTCCTAACACCAAGGATTCCAATTGATGAAAAATTGTTGAGTCTTTAAATGGATCACATTTCTATCCTTGGAATTATTCTCAAATTAAATTTCCTTAATCCCAATACCAACAAATAATAAAATTCATGTGAGTAAACAACCAAAATGTGGATCCTTATACTATTGTGAGTGATGATAAATATAATGCATGTCTTGAATCCAGAAATAAATAGGATAAAAATGAATATCCTCTACAATTAAATAAAGAAAATACATGTAAATATACATGATGCTATTGTGATTTCCAAGATAAGGGGTAATGGTGGTTTATAAATATCTCTTAATTATTCAATTTTGAAGTGAGGGATTTAATATTTTTACCATGGAAAAGGGTATTTGGATTGATGGAAATTAAAGAGAATATTAGAGATTAAATGTTACATCATGTAGAAATCATCCTTGGTTAAAATTATTTGGACTCAAGTGTATAATACACATGTAATATGCAATCTTAAGAAATATTAATGAAAGGGGTGTTGCATTTACATTAGAGGTAATAGTATCAAAATAATTTTAATGGTCAAATTTAAAATGGGCATAAATGATTTGATTAAAGAGGTATAAAATACATCATTGGGTGGTGATTGGAAGAATAATATCCATCCTTGAAATTCTATAAGTTTATTTAAATCTAGATATGAGTGTTTGATCCCGTTAAAAATAATGATTATTTTAGGAATAAAATTTTGATCATCCCAAATGGGATCGATTTTCTCTTCTATAAAAGGAATTGATTGCTCTTTAGCCTTGCCTTTTCATTAGGATGAAGACACATGAGAGCATCAAGTGTCCATGGATGGATATGAGGATAAACGAGATAAAAATTAAAAATAGTGTTTGGTAATGAATATGATGACATTAAAACAATGGAAATATATGAAATAGTGTTTAAATGAGGTAAAGAAACAAGTAAAATTACCAAATTTCCAAGATATGTAGGAGGATAGGGTAAGTCATGACTAGAGGGAAGAAATGAGGGATAATGGAGGAAAAAACTCGAGTGAAACTCGAGTTAAAGGAGGGTGGTTTTTACTTAAGACATAATCCCTCAGCTGGTTTAAATTTGTCTAGATCTACACCATCGACAATTCGATGAGATCCATTGGATCACTAATGGGTGAATTTCTAAAAAAAGGTTCTATAATTCAGTTCTGTCTACCTGGTTTGGTTCCACCAGTTAGCCGGTGTTATCCAGGGAAACTAAAACAACAAAATTAAAATATTAATAAAATATTACTCAAATTCAAGAAAAAAATCACTTAAAATAAATATGTAAATTTATTATTTAATCAAGATAAAAATTATCATATCATTTATCTAAATATGTTTCTTAAAATATAACGCAAGACATAAATTTGAAAATATATATTAAATACATAATTCATATCAATATTAATTTTAATATATTTTGGAAAGAAAGTAATTGAAAAAATTTAAGATATATTATATTAAAAGTGAAAATCGTAATCTAGACACCAATAAAAAAATACCACAATAGGTTTAAATATCTAATAATTAAAAAAATGTGATTTTAAAATGTGATTTTAACAATAAATTTTTTTCCACTCAAATGTATCATGAATTATCTATACATAAAATTTGTATCTCCTAGGATTTCTCTTAATACAAGCTTCCTAAAACATAATCAACAAACAAAAGGTTTTTTTGCCCAAAAATCCGGGACTAAAAATTAAAATAAAATGGGATTCTAGAACTTATATTTAGTTTTAAAAAACATGTATTGAAAGAACATTTTATGAAAGATGAATGTATTTAGACCTTCCATATTTATCATTTGTCTAATCACACTAATAAATTAAGTGCCTCGTTTTCCATAAATAATTTCAAATTTTATTAGAGAACCCTTTCGCAAAAGTGGTTTCTATTTTTAGAGGTGATTTATTGTTTTGAAAAACCATACCCAAAAGAAGTTTTCATGAAATTTGGAACCCAAAATCATATTTAAATAATGATCTACATGGGTTAATTGAGATTGTGTAATCTTGAAATCATTAATAGTTGATTCTAAATTTTTATTTTCATTAACTATCAAATTAAATCTTCTTTCTTTATGTTCATTATTTTTTGAAAGAAAATATTTTGTATTTTCATTTTCCTCTATTAGTTTCTTATTTTTTTGGGTGAGATTAGATTTTTCAAATAAAAAATTATTGTATTTATTTTTATGCACTTTGAATTTTGTGACAATATCAAAAACTCTTTTGTAATTATTCCCTACCATACATAAAATTACAATAATATAAATGAATATATAAACTAGAAGATGTTGATGAATAGGGATAAGTGGGGGAATTTACCTCATAATCTACCTTGATATGGGCAATGAGGAATTTGGATCTTTTATAATTTTGGACTGTTTAGGAAATTGAGTCATATCTTACAATACTTATTGCTACCATGAAAGCCTCCTTTCTTTGCATCTTTTCCTTTTACTTATTTATAAAAGAGGGACACTCTAACTTAATTTTTCCCTTTTAATTACACTCTTATAACCTTATATTTGGAAGACTTCACTACTTGTAATTAATTTTCCTAAATAAATCATTCATATTTTTGGAAAGGTGAGAAATATCACCATTGTTCGCAGATGAATCATCATTGTTTTCCTTAAAGGGAATAATCTTCTTCTCTTTTACCTCTTTTATTTATTTTTGCACTTTTATTTTCATCTTAATCTCATTGGTCATGAGTGTCAAAATTAGTTCTTAAACCAACATGTTCTTTTTTACCTTCACTTCTTATATTGTCATTACACTAGGTGGCCAAGAACTAGGAAAGACCCATAAAATAATCTTCATATGTGTCTATGTTTAAAGCATATAATATTGGGACTAAGTTGAGTCTTGGTTGTATTTTTTATCAATATATGATATATTTTTGAAGTTGATAAAAGGTGGAGTTTGGGTTTCCAGACACAACCAATTAGAATGACCAAGAAGGTTCATCAGACTTATAGAATCAGAAGATCAAAAAGAAAAATGAGTTTGGACAAAGAATTCTAGACCCAAAAAATAGGACACAGTTTCTAGTCCAATTTAATCTGATGATGCTTTTCCAATCATGGAGTTATCATAAATAAAGATAATTATTATAATAGAATATTTCAAAGAATGTTGGATGTTAAAAAGTATATTTTAGAGTTTGAAAACATAAGAAGATGAATATGATGGTTTTCATCATACTAATAATCCATAATAGAAAGATGATCGGATGAGTGTAAACACCGAACCATCAGATTAATTCTCTATTGGAAACACAAAAGGATCAGAGGATGATATTGTTGACATTAGATATTTTTCACAAGTATAGTTCAACTGATCCATCAGATGGTTCAATTAAACAGACGAATCGATTGATCAGACACAGTATGCTATCGATTCATTAAAGGGGGTTTTCACAATGACTTATTTTATAAATTATTGGTATCATTAAGGTATTTGATATAGAGTACCACTAGAGTAAAACTAGAGTTGTTAAGTTATTGAGGAATATGAATCAATTGATCTCTTAAATCTAATACATAAAATTTTTAATAGAGACTGATCCATCAGTATTCCATTGATGTCGATCCATCAGACAATGAGCATGATCTAATTCATCAGATTGTGTGTGAAAAAAATAAAATAGTGGGTGTAAATCATTGTTTTGAATAGAGTTAATGACACTGATTCTTTCACCTAGGCATAATCAGAGCAAGATTTTATCTTTGTAATCGAAATCAGACAATCAATATAAGAAAATGTTGGAAGAGTTTTGTCAAATTAAGGAAGCAATTGAAAATGTGAGAAATTTTTGAGATTCATTGGAATGGTTGAAGGTGATAGAAGTCTTAATAAGTTGAAACTATGTTACTGAAAAATATAGTTAACCATTTTCAATTGACTCAAAGAAAAAAATCATTTATTTCTATTCTTTAGTGTATCAATATATTTGTTTTTTGAATTTTTTTCAATTGAGTTAGAAGAAAAGGATACAGAGTTCAAAGTTGTGAAGTTTGGATCCATCAGATGCATTTTTCATAATAAAGTTCATCAGAATACTACTGAGTCCATAATATCAATCAGAGCCACAAAAAAATATTTATTAAACTCATATAATCTGTTTAAGAATAGTTTGTAAACTTAAAGAAATATGAAGTTTTGATAAGTTTCCAGAAGATTCAAGAACACAGAAGTGTTGAGAAGGTTTGAAATATCTAATGATTAAGTAAAAATGATCATGAAATATAAAAGTTTATGAATTTCATTGACCAGGAAAAGAAATTGGTTTTATCACCTCTACCATTCTGGGATGCCTATAAACAGAGTGTAGAGTACATTCATATGTGTAACTATTAATGTGTGTGAAAAATGAAGCAATAAAATTTATGTGTTTGGCTTTCAGATTTCTATGACAAGTATTGAGATAAAAAATCATGTTTTATTTCAGGTTGATGCTGAGGAAGATCCATCATAATGAGTCCATCAATGTAAGTTCCATTAAAGTAAGTCCCATTAGACCGATTTCCATCAAATGAAGGAGTTGTGAGTTTTCAATTGAGTTTCTACTACACTAAATAAGAAAGCACATAAATTGAATTAGATAGAGCATATAGCAGGGAGTTCATCAGAAATAGGATACTGGTTGGAACCCAATTAGAATGACTATTTATAAGGAAGTTTTTTGGATAGTGGTTCTAGAGGAATTTTCAATACCAACAATTTATTCAGATAACTTGTGAAGTTCTTGAAGATTGTAAACATGAAAAAGTATTATTCATATTACTTGTGGAGGAAGTAAATAACTTTATGAAGTTGATTATAATAGAATAAGGAAGTTGAATCTTGTAAATATTGATTCTTACCAGTTACTGAAAAGGAATTTTTTATACTAGGGTGCATAACCAGCTATGGGGAGAGTGGATATAAAACTTATAGTGGGGGGGGGGGGTATAACCAACTATAAAAAAAAGTTTATACTCACTTATAGAACTTTTTGTTTCTCATGAATTTGTATTATAAAAAAAGTTAGTAAAGTAATCCATGTTGATGGGACTATCTAACATTGAAAGGATTTGGTCTTTATATCGAACCTTGTAAATTTCATGTGGTGCCTTCTCCTTAAATTTGTTACATATGAAAGGTAAGGTTGAGAAGTTATATTTGAGTGGATCATTACTTTAATAGTTTTTAGAGGTTAATAATGGTTTCTAAAGTAGTTAAGTAAAATTTTTATAAAAATTAAAAGAACCACAAATTCACCTCCTTCTTAGTGGTCTCGATACTACTTGGGAACAACAATTGGAATCAGATCTAGGTCACCTATGAAATATCCAAATATGAGAATAGAGAATTTTAATTCAGTGAAAAATAGGTTTGTTCCTATTTTTGATGAAAAAAGCCATCATAGTTATAAGAATAAGTTGATACACTATCTTCTTTATATTGGCCTTGAAGTTCGAGATGTAGAAACAGTGGGATTTCTTCCCATCAGTGAAATTATCTTGATATCTGCTCATAAGATGTGTTTAAAATCTCATAAAAAAGATCATATGCTTTGTTGATGGATCTTAATGATAATGTTTATGTAAATATTACAGGTTTAACAAAAAATAAAAAAATGTGGGATAATTTTAGAAGTAGTTATGAAGGTAATGAGAAAGTTAAGGAATCTAAGTTAAAAATATGGATAATTAGATTTGAAGATATGAAAATAGATGATGATTAAAGTGTTGATGGTTAAATTACCAGAGTAAATGGGAATGCGAGTAACATCAGAAGTTTTTTTGAGAAGCTGGAAGATTCTACCATTGTGAAGAAATAGATTACATTGTTTCCAGATAGATTTTATGCCAATGTTTTAGCTTTAAATGATCATGATGATTTATCTTTGGAAGAAATTAAAAATATTCTTATAGAATATGAAATGAGAAAATACCCTACTTTCAAGAAAAGTATTTAGATTGAAATGGACTTCAAAGATTTTTAAAATGGGGAAAACAAAGTTAAAAAAGTTGAATAATAATCACATTATTTGGAAGAAGAGGAAGAATCCAATGATTTAAATTTTTTTTCCCTCCTATATAAGGAATAGAATAAAGACATGTGGATAATTTAAACTCTCAAATATTGGAATTTTTAAGGGAAATAACATTTTTGAAAACTATCGAATGAATAAAGTTGAAGAGTTTGTGTCCAAATAAGAGGATAAGAAGTATTAGAAATAAAAGTCAAAGAAACATGAAGAAAATCATACTTATGACAAAATGAAGAAAAGTTATATGATTATAAGAAAGAAGGATGATTATTAATCTAGTGATGAATATGATCATCAAGTCAAATCCATTACTAAAGTAAAAAAAGGAATTATTTCTTTAAGAAGTGATGATGATGGAGAAGAGATAAGAGAAATGAAAACAATTATTAAAGAGAATTTGTAAAAATCACACGAACAGAATACTCAACTCAAGAAAGAAATAAGTAAGTTGAAGAAATATGTTAAATTCATAACTTTTGAGAATGGTGATAGGATAAAGAAAGCGGAGAAAAATACCAATTTGATCAGAGCTCAGAAAATGAAAGTTGGTGAGATAGAAATAAAACTGAAAAGTTATTAAGAAAAATAATCTAACAATGAGAACCTCAATATGAAATAATTTTCCCTTTTTGAAGAATGTAAGTATAAAAAATTGAATATAGTTGTGTATGAAAAAATGACAATTTTTTGAAAGTTAGTTTGGATGACAAAGAAGGGGATGTTTTGGAAAAAAATTAATTACTTATTACAATGAAAAGTGAGATAAGAAATATTAGAGAATACTTCACCAAAGAAGTTTTTATTAAACATGAAACTTGTATAGAAGGTGAAAGGAAAGGTTTTAAAAAGTAGATTTTTGAGAAAACATATTTCACTAAGAAATTTAATAATTATTCTTAAAAGTATCACCATAAGAAAAGTGGTAAACAAGTTATGAATAAACAATAATAAAAAAGTTCTAAGTGTTAATCAATAGCTGATGGAGGCTTCAACATTCAATGAGGGTGGGCTGCCCACCCCAACCAAACCCCCTCCTCTACCATGGTGCACTGCCTATAAAAGGTAATACAACCTACTCAGAAAAGATATCATGATTAAAATAATTGAAACTTTTGAATCTTCAATCAAATACCCATCTTTATTTTATTTTTACTTTTTCTACACTCTTCTAATTTTATTCATTTCAATTTTTCTTTTGTAACACATTATCAGCATGAATGATCAAGGAGGGAGGAAGGGATGTTTTTATTTTTAAACATTGTTCTCATCGCTTGGTTGGACGGTTCTAATTATTTATTCATATTATCATAAACCTTATTTTCATGGGCTAGTTGGACAATTATAATTATTTATATAATATTATTTATTTACTACTAGATTAGACGGGTTAGGTGTCTTATTTAATTACTTCCATAAAGGTCTGGTTTCCTCCTATTCAGATAGTTTTAATTTATTTATTTTTCACCACCTGATTGGATAAATCTATATACACAAGAAAATTTTAAATAAGTAATGCGATATGATAATTTATTTATTTTAAACCCTTACATGATATATTTTTTAATTGATTAAGGTTATATATATATATATATATATTATTAAATGATAATATTAAACAAGATTTTAATGTTTTTGAAACTATTTTATTTTCTTTAACCCAAATGTAAATTGTTGTTGAATTACTATTTTGAATAATAATAAAGTTGTTCTCTCTCCTAGTTATCACCGAGTCAAATATCACAACACTAAAATTCACCGCTCTTGATATTACCGAAAGTAATTACATATTATGGATGATGAATGTTAAAATGCATCTCAAATTGAGGGATCTCAAATAAATCATTAAAGAAAATAATTCAAAACCCCTCTAAAATAAAGAAAAAGGTGATGATCTTCTTTAGAATACATCTTGATGAGGGTTTGAACTATGAATAACTCAAAGAAATATATCCATATTAGCTCTAGAAGAGTTTTATAGAGATGCATGATCATCAAAAAGAGGTTTTTCTTGTAGTGACCCATGATGAATGAAATTCTTTATGCTTCCATGACTTTAAAAGGGCATGTGATTATAATTATTCCATGTATATAATTGTATCACAACTAAAGTACTATAATATTAGGATTAAAGATTCAAATATACTTGAAAAGAGATATACAACACTTCATGCATCTCACACGAACTTACAATAGAAATATATCTTATGAGGGTATATAAAATATCCTTATCTCATAAAATCATAACTTTTAGTAGAGAAGAACATTGGAATTTTGATTAAAAATTATCAATATCATCCTAATGGGTCAAAATATCATTTCTTGAATAAAATTATATATTTTAGGAAAATAATCACAGAAATATCAACTCCAACACTCAAAGTAATCCTGTTCCTGCTCAAAATGAATATCATAATCAAAGAAATATCAACTCCAACACTCAAAGTAATCCTGAAAATTTTTATTATAGGTGTGGTTCTAAGAGACATTGGTTTTAATTTTTCCAAACACCAAAGCATCTTTGTAAGCTCTATAAATCATCTCTTGAAGTAAAGAAGAATAAACCACACTTTTCAAAGACATCCTATAAAGGGAAAGAAAAGGAAGTGAATTTTATTGAGAATAACAAGCCATTAAATGATGATTTCACTTAACTCAAAGTGAGTTATTTTACTTTTAAATTTTATGAGATGATAGCTGGAAATAATTCCAAAAAATTATAGACATTATGATATAAGATATTTTATTTTTTTTCTATATGCTTTATATTTTGAATGTATTATTATTTGAATTTCACAAGGTGTTTCTCATAATATTATTATCTTTATTTTGAATCATTAAAATGGATTACTTAAAAATGAAAAATATTTGCATAATGGATAATGGAACAATACACACAATTCATAAGAATAATTTTGTTTGATCTTAAATTAACAAGTCTAATTGTGAATACTATATTAAGTCCTATATATCTAATAGAAGGGACTAGTGAAGTTATTTTTTCTTTACCCAATGGGATTCAATATTTTATAATAAATGCATTGTTTTCCCCAAATTCCAAAAGAAACTTGTTAAGTTTCATTGATATATACTAGCATGGGTATGCTACTCAAACTATATTTGATAGAAATGAAAAGTACATATACATTAATATTAATAAATTCGTTGAGAGTAATATAATATAAAAACTAGAAAAATTATCATTTGGATTGAATTATACACATCTAAGTGAAATCAAAACACATATGGTAGTAAATACTGGACCAAAAATCCTTAATTTATGGCATGACCAATTAGGTAATCCTGGTTTAGGAATGATGAAAAAATAATTTACAGTTCTCATGAAAATTAAATGAAGGTCCAATAGATGTCTCCACTATGAAACATTCTATACGAGGTTTGTTCTCTTAGAAAGCTAAATGTGAGACGATCTCCAACAAAAATTATGTCTAAAATACCAGCATTTCTTGAACATATTCAGGGGGATATATGTGGATAAATTCGTCCATCCTCTATGCCATTTAAATATTTTATCATATTAATTGATGCATCTAGAATATGGTCACATGTATGTTTTCACTCAACATGTAATGTTTCATTTTCGAATTTTCTTACTCAAATATTTAATTTGAGAGCATAATTCCCTAATTATGTCATCAAGAAAGCAAGGTTTGATAATTCTAGAGAGTTTACCTCTCATTATTTCAATGACTATTATGTGGAAATTAAGATCACTATGGAGAATCTAGTTTCCCATGTGCATACACAAAATGATTTTGTTGAATCATTGATAAAACACCTCCGACTTATTTCTGGACCATTAATAATGAGAAAATTTTTTCTGAGATCTGTTTGGGGTCATAAAATTTTCTTTCCTCGACATTAATTCACATCATACCTAGTTCATATCATAACCAATCTCCACTTAAATTGTCTTTAGGACATGATCCTGACATCTCCAACTTGAGAATATTTGGTTGTGCAATATATGTACCAATTTATCCCCCATAACATACAAAAATGGGACCTCAAAGGAGGTTGGTAATATATGTAGGATATGAATCCTCATCCATCATCAGATATCATGATCCAAAAATCGGTGATGTGTTTAATTTTTTTTACTGATTGTAACTTTAATGAAGAAATATTCCCAATATTAAGGGGAGAAAAGATACAAAGGGAGGATATTTACTGGAATGTGAAAATGTTATCATTTCTCAATCCTCCCACCCAACAGTGTGAGATGGAAGTGGAAAATATTTTACATTTTCAAGAAATAGAAAACCAATTGCCTGAGGAATTTAATAATTCAATGGGTGTGACTAAATCACAAGTACCAACTTTAAATGAACCTGCTATAATTGATGCACCAAAGTCACAATTACATAATGATGTTACAAAAATCTCAAAAACATTCATGAAGCGTGGCAGACCAATTGGCTCTAAGGATATTAAAAACTTAAAAAGGAAAAGGGATGAGAATAATTGAAAACCCCATTATAGAGGCATGTTTTCCCGAAGAAACACACAATTTAAGTGTTATTATAAAACACATGATGAGAATCATAAATATATTTCATAAGATATATAGAACCCTAAAGGTATTGAAAATAATGAAATATCTCTTAATTATACCACTAGAGGAGATATATGGAATCAAAGTGTTGTAGAAAATATTGATGAAATATTTTCATATTCAATATCACATGATATTGAAAATGAAGTCCCTAAACCAAGGTCTGTTATGGAATGTAAAAAATTATTTGATTGGAGTAATTGGAAAGACTCAATGCTTTTTGAATTAAATTCACTTAATATGAAAAAGTTTTTTGGACGTATAATTCCCACACCAAAAGCTGTGAAGCCTGTTGGATATAAATTGGTTTTTGTGTGTAAGTGTAAAGATAGAAATGCGATTATAAGATAAAAAGTTGGTCTTGACGCACATGGTTTTTCTTAGAGACCTGAAATTGATTATCAGGAGACATATTCTTCTGTTATGGATTCTATTACTTTTGGTTATCTAATCATCATTGCAGTATATAATAAGGATAATATGTATCTTATGGATGTTGTTACAAATTATTTATATGGTTCACTAGATAGTAGTATATATGTTAGAATCCCAAAAAGATTTAAAATACCCAAAGTATTGAAATCAAAACCCAAAGACCTATATTCAACTAAATTTCTGAAATCCCTACATGGATTAAAACAATCTACGCATATGTTGTATAATTGTTTGAGTAAGAATTTATTAAATAAATGGTATATAAATAACCCCATATACCCTTGTGATTTTATTAAGAAATCAATATTTTGATATGTAGTCATTTCCATTTATATTTATGATTTAGATATCATCAAAACTCCATAAGAGATCAATGAGGTAATGAGAAAATTAAATGATAAATTTGAAATAAAAAACCTAAGATAAAAAAAGTAATGTCTTGGATTATAAATTGAGCACATTCCAGGTGGTATATTCTTACATTAGTCAAATTAAACTAAAAGGGTATTAACGTTATTTAATATGAATAAAGAAAATCCTCCAAGTACTCCAATGGTTGTTCAATCTTTAAATACCAAGAAAGATTAATTTTTACATTGTGAAGAAAATGAGTAATTTGTTGGTCGAGAAGTACGATAACTCAGTTCTATGATAGCACTAATGTATCATTCTAATAGTGCTCATCATAATATATATTTTTCAAAAAATTTATTTGAAAGATTTAATTAAGCCCATACAAGAAGGCACTGGAATGGAATTAAACTTATTTTTCATTGTCTTTGTGGAAATATTGATTTGGGTTTATTTTATTATAAAAAAATAGAAAATAAGTTGAACGATTTTACTGATGTAGGTTATTTATCTAATACACATAACTCATGATCACAAACTGGGTATGTGTTAACAATTACAGGTACTGCCATATCTTAGAGATCAAAAAAGTAGACACTTTTCCCAAAATTTTAAAATCATGTAGAAGTGATAGAATTATATGAATCAAGTCTAATATGTGTTTGTTTGTAGCCTAGAACTCAACACATTTGTGTGGAAAGTGGATTTCTTATGGATAGTAGCCTAAAATTTTTATTCAAGGAGAAAAATTCATGCATCACACAATTTAAGTAAGGATTTTTCAAGAATGATCATACAAAACACATACCATTGAATGTTTTCTCCTTAACACATTATTTAATGAAGAACGAAGATATCAAGATGAAATATGTTTAATCGAGGGACAATGTTGAAGATTTATTTATGAAGGAACTAATAAAAATTATCTTTAGAAATCTTTTACATAATAAAGAGATGCATAAATTTCAAAATTTTTAATGTAATTCAACTATTAAGGGGATTATATATGACTATACTCTTTTCATTATTTTTATTTTTATCCCACTTGATTTTTCGAGAAAAGGTTTTTAAGGAGTTAGTATAAAAAAATTTATGATATTGGTAGGGGTTTATATCCAAAGGGGGAGTGTAAAGTAGCCATTGATGGTGGCTACAACATTCAACAGGTTTGGGCTTCCCACCCCCACCAAACCCCCTACTCTACTATGGTGCACTGCCTATAAAAGGCAGTGAAGCCCCCTAGAAAATATATCAATTTTTATAAGAGGAAAACTTTGGAATCATTAATTAAATACCCATATTTATTTTATACTAACATTTCTCCTCCACTCTAATTTTACTCATTTATATATTTTTACAATATTGAGAAATTTTACTATCAGTCTAAAAAATCAATATTTATATGTCATTGTTGGTGTTTTGGAATTTTCATACACAGATCATATTCATACTGGTATAACATGTATTTACTAAGAAATATATATGAATTAAGGGAGATATATGATGAGAAAATAATATAAAATGTTCCTAAAATATATGTGTAACTAGAGAAGAAAACTCAGAAGATGAAGATATATGGGTATAAAAAAAATATGAGTATGTTAAGATTGTTGAGAAAAGAAAACATGCTGAGTTTAAAAAGAAAAAATTCTTAGTTATTTGGGCAGAACAATTTTTCATGTCCAGAAATTTAGAAGAAGAACAAAAATAATCTAAATTAAAATAGAAGAAAAAAATTTCTGAAGTTGAAAGCAATGTTAATTAAAATATATCAAAAGATAGTGATTTAAAAATTAAAAAATATGTAAGATATATGATCAATATGAGCATGTTACTAGATGTTATTTGACTACGTTTCTAGCCTAAGAGGAAGTAATGAAAATGTTGTTATAAACTCACTATAAGAATAAGGTTACTAAATTTTAAGTGGAGTTGAAAAATACATCTAAAGATTCTACAGATGAGAAGAAACTTATTACCAAATATGAGAAGGATATATAGAAGAAATAAAACACATCCAATGAAAAACCAAAGAAGATAAAAGAAAAGACAGATAAAATACTCCCAAGTCCTAATGTTTCTTATGAGAAACTATAAGGTTTCTCTTAATTCCCAAAATATTTGTATATTTGTAATAACTTATAGGTAATTGAAGGAGTAGAACTAAGGAAACTGAGTACTGAGTCTCTTACTCTTATTACCAAAGAATGTAATGTGGTTCCATAATTTTTTTGGGAAAGTTTTGCTTATACATATGAGATTTACGATATGTTTGTTGAGATGGGTGAAAGTTACTTTTATCTTAAAAAATCTTCTCAAGATTTTTCCCAGATAAATAAAATTTTAAAGAAAATTGAAAATTTATCACATGAAAGTTTTATTATGGATAAAATTGATAACCTTGATGATACACTTTTATTTTCTACATTGGGTTCACCCACATAGACTTAGAGTTTTTTAGCTAAAGTATCTTTGTTAAGTAACCCATGTAATACCATTGTTCTTCAGAATTTTTTTATCAATGATGAGTGATCCCTTTGAATTTTTTAAGTAATGGGGGTATGACATGGGTAGAAGAAATGTTGAGGAAAAAATTTAGGGGGAGGAAGATTTTTGGGGGATAATATATGGAGAAGACATAAATATTGACAACAAAAATAATGGGGATATTTTTGGGTACAATTTTATTTTTCGTTTTATTTTTTGTAAATAGATGATATATGTTTGAAGTTGAGAGAAGGTGGAGTTTTTGTTTCCAGACAAACCCTATCAGAATGACCCGAAAGATAAACTAGACATAAGGAATCAGGTGAAAAATCAGATGGAAACACTATTCTGAACATAGAATTCCAGACCCAAAAGATTAGACCTAGTTTTCGACCCAAGTTAATTTGATAATGCTTTATTGATCTTTGAGTTCTCATAAATCTTGAAATTTATCTTAATAAAATATTTTTAAGAATGGAGGATTTTGAAAATGATGTTTCATAGTTTAAAAAAAATGATAAGATGATTATGTTGGTTTTCACTTAAACTAATAAGCCACAATAATCAGATCATCATATGAGTGCAGAAACTAAACCGTTAGATCCATTCTCTATTAAAAAGACAAAAGGATGGGAGTATGATCTTGTTGAAGTCAAGGGCTTCTTATAAGTTAATATTGATTGGTCAATTAGATAGTCTGATTCATCAGAAGAACTGACCAATCAGATATGGTATGCCACTGATCCATCAGAGGGGATTATGACACCAATTTATTTTATCAAATGTCAGTATCATTTTAGAATCTGATATAGAGTACTAAAATAGGAAAATTAGGGTTGTTAAGTTTTTGATAATGATGAATCAAATGATATCCTAACAACAATACATCAGATGGAAGGCAGAGACTGATCCATTGGAATGACATTGATGTTGATCCATCAGATAGGGAGTAGACACTGGTTCATCAGATGGTGTGTGAAACTTATAAAACATTGGTTTTAGAACATTATACTGACCTGAGTTGGTGAAACCAATTCATCTAATTGAGATTGATCATAAAAGGATTTCATATTTATAATAGTTATCGTAAAATCGACCTGAGAAAATGTTTGAAGTGTTCTATCGTAATAAGAAAGAAATTAAAAATGTGAGAAATGGTTGAGATGTGTCAGTGTGGTTGAAGGTGAAAAAAGTATTAATAAGGTTCAACAATTTTATTTAACAATATAGTCAACCATTTTCAATTGAATTAAATATTTTTTTATTCTTCAGTAGTTCAAGAGAAAAATATCTGAAGTTATTTCAATTGAGATAGCATAAAAGGATACAGAGTTCAAAGTTATGTAGTATAGATCAATCATATGCATTTTTCGTAGGAAATTCCATCCGAATGGTATTGATGCTAGATTATCAATTATAGTCACAAAGAAAATACTTATTGGAATTAGATAATCATATTGAATAATACTGTTTAAATTCAAGGAAGACTGAAGTTTTTACAAGTTTCAATCTGATTCGAGAAGAACCCAAAAGTGTTGGGAAGGTTTGAAATATTTAGAGATGAAGTAAAAATGAACATGAAATGAAGAGGTTTATGAATTTAATTGAGAAGGAAAAATAATTGGTTTTCTCATATTTTCCATTATGGGATTCCTATAAATAGAGTTCATAGTACATTTGTACTTTCAATGTAACAACCCAAACTTAATGAATAATATTTTGTTTTCTGAAAATGTTTTTTTTATTATGTCAGAATCAAAAAAACTATATATGTAACACCCCAACCCCAGTTACCTAGAGTCGGTTCATTATTTTAATACATTGTCATGATTACAAGGAATCAAGTCTAGAAGGACCGATTAGTTTAGTAGTGTTAGAAAATAGATTACATACATGAATGTTAAATTACACTTCTTAACATACAAAACAACATAAATAATCCTTCACGAACACCATTATCCCTTGGATTAACCCTGCATATAAATAAAAATACACTTCTTGGAATCTTGGGAAAAATAAAACACAGAAAGGGGTGAGCTCAGATTCTCAGTAAGGATAACAATACAGCCGGAACTTTCATAAATAAGCATAAACATTTAAGGAAATGTATAACTAAAACAAAATCCTTTTAAACTAGAACTTCAACATAATAGGGAAAAAATAAAATGAATTAATGCCATTTACTTATTCACATGGATATTCAACTAGTCGAATAATCACATGCAATATCACTAATCACTTTCATAATTACGGAATGCATAATGCCAGATTATCATAATCACATAGTCAAGGCCTTGTGCCAAGACTACAAAAATGATTTTGTCAAGGCCTTGTTCCAAGACACTAGTTTGTCTCATGATACCTACCAATGCATCGAGGGGCTATAGCGGGCTCCACCCGTCACTTATTAAGTCTAATGCATTCCTCATATGAATAGGTTTAAAGATAACATAAACATTCGTATTAAAACCAGCATACAAAATGTCAATACTTTGTCCATAAACCATGAATGGTATAAATATAACACATCCATAGTCAAACATATCACAAAACCTTCAATACTATATGGATGTTTTGTATCATAATAACTCAACTTTAAATAAGCTTTAAATTCATCAAACGATGTTGACATAGATGAAATCAAAACTATTTGAGAGAAATATCTCATTTTTTTGAAATCATTTAAAAGTCACATAATTATAAAATAGAACATTTAATTTAAAAATATTATTATAATCTTTTAAGGGAAGCTTCAACAATTTTATAATGGTGAAAAATAGCCGCACACACCGTATAAGTTAAAAAATATATTCTTACCTTAATTATGTCGAAAAGGTTAAAAAGGACCTTTTTTGGAAAACGATGGAAAGATTCCTTTACAAAATTATTATAAAAAGT
Organism: Viscum album; assembly: GCA_963277665.1. Lineage (NCBI taxonomy): Eukaryota > Viridiplantae > Streptophyta > Magnoliopsida > Santalales > Viscaceae > Viscum > Viscum album. The sequence goes on along the minus strand of OY728143.1, from coordinate 284,330,503 downwards.
AAAACAAGTGTATAAATGACTATAACCCACAGTGTGTAAAATATTAAGAATGATTTGAAATACATTTTTAAGAAATAGGTATGCGGATGATAAAGAGGTCCCAGTAGATAATTATGTATAAATAACATCATATAATGAAGAGATTGAGAAATAAACCCTTACCAATTTGGTAACTTACGAAACATACACCCCATGAAAGAGTTATAATACAATTAATATGTAAATACACATAAATTAAAGTGTATTACACAAATAATACAATTATGGGCAGTATATACACCACACAAAAGGTAATAGTGGGATTATGGGATGAATCTCACGGGATTAAGGAGTGAGATGAAAACTCCTTACCTTGCACTTTCCTTTAGTCGAGGGTATGTTTAACCTCATATATGAAGACCATAGTATGTTATTAAATTATACCAGAACCATATTAATATTTATTATATCATACATTATTTATTTATGACTTTTTACTACCCATTTAATAATAATTTCCATGTTAAATTAACATTTCGGGTAATAATTTATTTCTTATTATTACGTGTTTTAACTTTTTACTCTTGATTATATCACTTAGATCATGATTTAAATACTTCTAAAATATAAAAAATGAGTTACAAATCATATATATTTAGAATATAATTATGTATAATAGATATATATGTGAAATGGAAAACACCGTTTATGGAGACGGTAGTCCATACGTTCGCATAAACGTTGTTTCTGTTTTCATAACGTATTGAACGGAACTAAGTGAATAAAATATATGTAAGTACATATATATATATATATATATATATCTAGTAGCCTTATTATTTCATATATTACAAACATATTAGTAATATATATTTTTATAATCGTCGATGAATGGTGAATGCGGAAATGAATCTCATCGCGTCGTGGAGACGGTAATCTGTACATACACACGAGAGACAATATCATTTCCTTAAAGGTGTGGAATTGGATGGTATATTAATTTTACATAGCATTTTTCATGTTATTTTAATTATTTATACACATATTACTCATCATTATATCTATCCAAATAACATAGTGTTGAATAACCAATTACACCACGACGTGAAGACGGTAAGTCGTACGTATGTACACATGGTGACATTATAATTCATAAGATGGATAGAATAATGAATATAGTTGTGAAATATTTTTAATAACATCAAATTATATATAATATAATGGGGTTGTTATTTTAGAATGGAAATAACAAAGAAATAAGAAGTTGAAGAAGAAAGGAACTTGAAAGAGGGTGGTGAAAACATTACCTCTTCTTCGGGTTCTTCTTTTTGATTTGATCAAAAGGGATCCATAGATTGGATTTATGATCAAAGTAAGGCCTCTAAGTTTAAGTGAGGGAAGTTGAGAGAATATTATTGTAGGGTTTGGACAATTCAAAAGGCTTTGATGGTGTGTATTATAGGGAAGGGGAAGTGACCTTTTATAAGAGGGGTGAGGGAAACCTTAGGAAAAACTAGAAATAATATTTTATAATGAATTCATATTCAGTTTATAATGGATTTAAAGTGTATTATTTAAAGTTTCAGGTGGTTATAGGTTGAAAACCACTCAGCCAATAGGTTTTAGACAGGTTTGGGTCACTGTATTAACTTTATCTTTTTGATTTAACTCTTAGTTAAATATTTTAACATTTACCATGTCTCTTTTTATTTTATATTATATAGTAAATGAACTTACTATAAACTTCCAAGAGACCCCCAAGTGGTCCATTAATAATATTCCTATCATTATATAAGTACTTTGGCTGAACCGTAGATTTTTAGTATTAGAACATCAATTAATAATATAATATTTGTTTTAAATACTCCTTTATGTCAATTTTGGCAATATTTAATAATTGATTTTTATTAAAGTCATAAAAACTTTATTAATTAGAAAAAAATTCATTTAATCAATACTAACATGTCAAATTAACCAATAACTTTTTTTATGTCATCAAAATTTAAAATTATATTTATTTTAACATTTATAATACTAATTATTTGATTCTTTCATTAATAAGGAAAATACTGCATCACTATTGTGTCATAAATAAATTTAATTATTCAATGTCTAAAAATTATAAATAAAATAAAATTATTTAGGAAATAGTTTTATATTTCTAATTAATATTTTTAGTCTAAAATATAACATATATAACCCTATATAAATTTTTTTTTTCTAAAATATATATGCTTATGTCATTTTTGTATTTACTTTAACTTAATTAATATAAAGTGTCATTATCACTTACAAGTGGATTCATGGGGTCCCAAAATTGACCCAAAGATGTCCATGGTCGGACATGTATCAACAAATAGGGTTAGGAAACGTTTTATGGTAATTTATTATTATTATAATATTATTTGTTTACCCTTATTTACCGGATTTACCCTTTAACCATGGTAAATAAAATATTTTCCGAAGTAATTATTCAAAATATATTAAAATAAGAGTTACCTATTTACACAATTTGGACCTTCTGATTCTAAATATAGAAACCATTTTTATAAATTCAAAACATAGAAGTTGTAGAAATTAGTTTAAAATTAATTCCTGTCGTTAAAACAAAAAGTGTGTTTTTAAGAGATAATAACTATCAAAAGATTGACACTTGCTTATGTCCAGTTTAAATGTGAAATTATGTCCAATGACCAAAATTGGATTAAATGGTAAAAATATAATCTAATTATACTCTAAAATAACTCAAATTCATAATTTATCACTATTAATTATTTTTATTAAAAAAGTTTTTTTAATTAAAATATAGTAATTTTCACTATTCATCAAAATATGAAAGTTATCCGAAGAGTACCAAAAATTCACCCTAAGATAATTTTGATATTCTGAATCCAAAAATGAAGTCCATTTTGAAAGATAAAATGTATAAAATTTCAAAAAGTGGGTATTACTATTCATAACGTCTAGTTTGATTGGTTGTGGTGTGTGTTAGAACTCGATGTTGCGCACAACTCACGCTACTGCATTATTCAAAGAGAATCGTACCATGGAAGCTTGGGGTGTTACATTATCCCCTCTTGAAATAAATTGTGTCCTTACAATTTGAAATTATTATTCAAAAATAAAAGGTTGAAAATAGAAAATACCCTTGGGAAAACCCATATCAGAAATTAGGTTAATAAAATTTAGTCTTAATAAGAGGAAAAAGGAAATGAAAGGGTCACCACCACATTATGATATCGATTAGGAGAACATTGGTGGAAAATTAGAGACATATAATTGGAGGAAAAATGTAAATATTTATAGGTAGTTATTGAGGTCATCAATCACAAACAAGTGTAAAATTAAGGACATTAAATTCATCAATCTATGATGATTTAAAATACCATCAGTTCAACAAAACATATGGTATTAGGATAGCACATTTTTGGTTCTATGATCCCTTCACTAAAGTATAAGAATTAATTTCTTCATAGAATAAGAGAAGAAGAAAAATATGTACTTGACAAGTTGAGTCCCATCCTTTAACTAATTTCTACCACAAACTCATCTTTTACTCTAAAAGATAATAGAACTTCAAAATAATATTCTATTTATCCTATTCGTATAGGGTTAAAAAAATGAATTTATAATTCATCTACCATAATTTTTTAAAAATGACTACATTATTCAACCTAGGACATCACATGGGCTAGTGGTAGGTGATACACCCTTGTCGCCCTTCAGTTTCGGGTTCAAGTCTCGCGGCCTTGCAAGACACGATAGGATGCCGCTCGACCACCAGGTTGTCCTTTTATGGAAATCCAAAAATAATCTCAAACTAGAATTATCCAAAATAATTCTGTCCAAACTCATGGTCCAAAATTTATAAGTAAGGTAAACACAAGGAAGATCCTTTTTTATGCTTAATAACATGTGAAGACCTTCATCATGTATTCTTTTAAAACACTGCAACATCCTGAATTACCATAAAATATTATTGATTACATTCATGATACCTTATTTCTTATAGAATACTAGATAAACTACTTCTATCAAAAAATGTTGTAAACTCCAACAATGATGGAATATACAAATCATTAATCAGTTTCAAGGTAGTCAAGAATATCCAATATAATTTATCCAAATCAATCACGTATTATTTAAAAATCACTACCTCGGTATCAGAACCATATTATGGTTTATCTTTCTCTCAACCATATATTTTCTGAAAATTTAACCTGCTATTGAGTCACTTTTCTTGGTTCCACTAAATCTCAAGTCCTTAATGAAATAGTACTGCAGTACAATCCTTATATACTCCATAATTATTATAACCAGTACATTGTTAATACAACACTCAAATGACATAATTCTCTAATAACAACATAACAACTCTAATAAATCCTCCTCATCTGTGGTAGTATCATAACTTGATTATTATCCAATAGCATCATTTGAGGCATACTCTGATGATTTGGATATTGGTTCGGGTAGTGTCCCAACTCTTTGTAGATGAAACATTGTACATTTGAAACCTTTTTATTACCCTTACAGTCACGTACATGGTGTCCTTTTTCTCCACACTTATAACAAACTACCATTCCCTTCAAGAAAGTTCTAGGGTGTTTCTTCCCACAATTATCACATATGGGAAAATTTTTCTTTTCCCTCTTCCCTTTATCCATCTTTATCTCTTCCATCCTTTTCTTCTCTTGTTTCCCTCCAAAGCCATAAGACTCAGAGAATTTTTTACTTATCTTATTTACAAATGATACTATTTCTTCATATGTTGAAAATACATGGGAGACTATTTCCCTTCCAAATGTTAGATTAATACCGTGAAAGATATGATCCTTCTTACTCTTTCGATCATACGCATTGCTGGAGTTCACATTCCTTCTACTGGGCACCATTTCTATACAATGGCATAAACTAAGTCAGTTTATGAATTGCAATGAATAATTCCGAACTTGTAAAATACCTAACGTAAATTGAACTGTTTATGGATATAATCCATAATCATAAAGATGTTTTCATTGAGGAAGTATATACTCATAAACCCTTTATAATTATTTGTAAAGAAAATGAGTATTATCCTAAGTATATCCCCCAGGAGTGTCGTAACCAAGAGTGCATCAATGCCCGTTTTCGTGCACCAGTTCCCATTCGATTCTAGCTCAAAGCGGTGTTTTCAGGTTTTACCCCTAGGTACATCTGTGCCAGAGCTGCCTCTACATGCTCGTATCAGGACATGGATGTATTTTCTTGGAAAACTCACAAAATCTCTACATTACCTAAATTCTAGTAATTTATTCTATACTAATCCTCAAAGTCTATATTAGGTCTATATTCTCTAATAAGAGTTTATCTAAATCTAGTTTCCAAGGTTTGTATGAAACTTTGTCTGATGCCAACTGTAACGCCCCGACCCCAGTTACCCAGAGTCGGTGCATTATTTTAATACATTGGCATGATTACAAGGAATCAAGTCCTGAAGGACCAATTGATTTAGTAGTCTTGGAAAATATATTACATACATGAATGTTACATTCTACTTATTAAGATACAAAAAAACATAAATAATTCTTCACAAATGCCATTATCCCTTGGATTAACCCTGAATATCAATCACAATACACTTCTTGGAATCCTTGGAAAAATAAAACATAGAAAGGGGTGATCTCAGATGATCAGTAAGGATAACAATATAGCGGAAACTTTCATAAAAAAGAATAAACATTTAAGGCAATGTATAACTAAAACAAAAACCTTTTAAACTTAACCTTCAGCATAATATGGAAAAAATAAAATGAAGTAATTTCATTTACTTATTCACATGGATATTCTACTAGTCGAACAATCACATGAAATATCACTAACCGCTTTCATAATAATGGAATGCATAATGCCAAACTATCATAATCACATAGTCAAGGCCTTGTGCCAAGAATACAAATAAGATTTTGTCAAGGCCTTGTGCCAAAACACTAGTTTGTCTCATGAGATATACTAATTCATCGAGGAGCTTTAGTGGGCTCCACCTTTCACTTATTACGTCCAACGCATTCCTCATATGAACAGGTTTAAACATAACATAAATATTCGTATTAAAACTACCATACAAAATGTCAATACTTTATCCATAAACCATGAATGGTATAAAAATAACACATCCACAATCAAACATATCACAAAACCTTCAATAATATATATAAGTTTTGTATCATAATAACTCAACTTCAAATAATCTTAAAATCCATCAAAGGATGTTGACATAGATGAAATCAAAACTATTTGAGAGAAATATCTCATTTTTTGAAATCATTTAAAAGTCACATAATTATAAAATAGAACATTTAATTTGAAAATATTCTTATAAGATTGTAAGGGAAGCTTCGACAATTTTAAAACGGCGTAAAATAGCCGCACATGCTGTATATGTTAAAAAAGACATTCTTACATTAATTCTGTCGAAAAGGTTAAAAAGGACCTTGTTTGGAAAACAACGGAAAGATTCCTTTACAAAATTCTTATAAAAAGTCAAAAAAGGGAATAAATGACTATAACCCATAGTTTGTAAAATATTAAGGATGATTTGAAATACAGTTTTAAGAAACATGTATGTGGATGATAAAGAGGTCCCAGTAGATAATTACGTATAAACAACCTCAGATAATGAGGAGATTGTGAATAAACCTTTACAAATTTGGTAACTTACAAAACATACACCCCATGAAAAAGGTATCATAAAATGAATTTGTAAATACAGATAAATTAATGTTTATTACACAAATAATACAATTATGGGCAGTACATACACCACACAAAAGGTAATAGTGACAATATGGCAAGAATCTCAGGGGAATATGGAGTGAGATGAAAACCCCTTACCTTGCACTTTACTTTAGTCAAGGGTACATTTAACCTCCTATATGAAGACCATAGTATGTTATTAAATTATTCCAGAACCATATTAATATTTATGATATCATACATTATTCATTTATGACTTTTTACTACCCATTTAATAATAATTTCCATGTTAAATTAACATTTCAGGTAATACTCGATTTCTTTATCGTACATGTTTTAACTTGTTACTCTTGATTATATCACTTAAATCATGATTTAAATACTTCCAAAATATAAAACATGATTTATATATCATATATATTTAGAATATAATTATGTATAATAGATATATATGTGAAATGTAAAACACCGTTTATGGAGACGGTAGTCCATACGTTCGCATAAACACTGTTTCCGTTTTCATAACGTATTGAACTGAACGAAGTGAATAAAATATATGTAAGTACACACACACATAAAAAAAAATATATATCTCCAGTAGCCTTATTATTTCATATATTACAAAAATATTAGTAATATATATTTTTATAATCGTCGATGAATGGTGAATGCGGAAATGAATCTCATCGCGTCGTGGAGACGGTAATCTATACGTACGCACGAATGACAATATCACTTCCTTAAAGGTATGGAATTTTATGGTATATTAATTTTACAAAGAAATTATCATGTTATTTTCATTATTTATATACATATTATTCATCATTATATCCATCCCAATAACATAGTGTTGAATACCAAATTACACTACGGTGTGGAGACGGTAAGCCCTACGTACGCACAAATGGCGACATTATCATTCATAAGATGGATAGAATAATTAATATAGTTGTGAAATATTTATAATAACATCACAGTATATAGAAGATAGTGGGTTTATTATTTTATAAAGGAAATAACAAAAAGTAAGAAGTTGAAGAAGAAAGGAACTTGAAAGAGGGTGGTGAAAACATTACCTCTTATTTGGGTTCTTTCTTTTTATTTGATCAAAAGGGATCCTTAGGTTGGATTTATGATCAAACTAAGGACTATAGGTTGAAGTGAGGTAAGTTTAGAGAATATTTTGGTAGGGTTTGCCATGAAAAAAGGCTTTGAAGGTGTGAATTAGAGGGAAGGGGAAGTGCCCTTTTATAAGAGGGGTGAGGGGCACCTTAGGAAAAGTTAGAAATATAATTTAATAATAAATTCATATTCGGTTTCTAATGGCTCAAAAGTGGACTATTTAATGGTTAATGTGGTTATAGGTCAAAAACCACTCAACCAATAGGTCTTAGATTGGTTTGGGTCACTATATTAACTTTATCTTTTTTATTTAACTCTTAGTTAAATAGTTTGACTTTTACCATGTCTCTTTGTATTTTTATATTATATAGTCAATAAACTTAATATAAACTTTTAGGATACCCCCCATGTGGTCCATTAATAATACTAATATCATTATATAAGTCCTTTTTTTGAGCCTGATATTTTTAGGATTATAATATCAATTAATAATATAATATTTGTTTTAAAAACCCCTTTCTGTCAATTTTGACAGTATTTAATAATTTATTTTTGTTAAAGTTTTAAAAACATTATTAATTCTAAAAAATTTGATTTAAGAAATACTAACATGTAATAATAACAAATAAAAGTTTTTTATGTCATAAAAACATTAAAAATATATTTATTGTAACATTTGTAATACTAATTATTTGATTCTTTCATTAATAAGGAAAATACTTCATCATTATTGTGTCATAAATACATTTAATTATTAAATTTATAAAAATTATAAATAAAATACCATTATGTAGGAAATATTTTTATATTTATAATGAATATTTATAGTCGAAAATGTATCATATATAACCCTATGTAAAAATTGTTTTTCAAAAAGATATATGCTTATGTCATTTTTGTATTTACTTTAACTTAATTAATATAAAGTGTCATTATCACTTACAAGTAGATCCATGGGGTCCCAAAATCGACCCAAAGATGTAAATGGTCGGAAATGTATCAAAAAATAGGCTTAGAAAACATTTTAGGGTAATTTATTATTATTATAATATTATTTTTTACCCTTATTTACCGGATTTACCCTTTAACCATGGTAAATAAAATATCTACCGAAGTAATTATTCAAAATGTCCAAAAATAAAAGTTACCTATTTACACAATTTTTACCTCCTGATTATAAATATGGAATCCATTTTTCTAAATTCAAAACCCAGAAGTGACAGAAATTAATTTAAAACTAATTTCCATTGTTAATACAAAAAGCGTGTTTTTAAGAGATAATAACTATCAAAAGATTGACACTTGCTTATGTCCAATTTAAATGTGAAATTATGTCCAATGACCAAAATTTGATTAGATGGTAAAAATATAATCTAATTATACTCTAAAATCACTCAAATTAATAATTTATCACAATTATTATTTCAATTAAAAAAGTTTTTTTATTTAAAATTTAGTAATTTTCACTATTCATCAAAATATGAAAGTTATCTGAAAAGTACAAAAAATTCACCCTAAGCTAATTTTGATGTTCCTAATCCAACAATGAAGTCCATTGTAAAATTTAAAGTGTATAAAATTTAAAAAAGTGGTTATTACTATTCATAATGGCTAGTTTGATTGATTGTGGTGTGTATTAGAACTCGAAGTTGCGTACAACACACGCTACTATATTATTCAAAGAGAAGCATACCGTGGAAGCTTGTTGTGTTACAATATAAGTATAATTAAAATGAAAACATTTATTTTTGAACATTATTTGACCTTTGGTTAATATAATTGTTGGAAACCATAATATTTTTAACATTATAATTATTGTTTATAAACAGAAATGATAATGGATAATTAATGCAGCAAGAAGAGTCAATGGACTCTACCAGTAGAATGGTTCAATACAAAGCCAATTTTTCAGAGATTGGGATGGAGGTATATTCTCTAGGTTTTGCTTTAGACCAAGCCCAAGCTACGATTCAACATTTTAAGATTAAACAAAATCACCTATGAGAGAAGTTCAAGTTAGTAGATATTACCACTCAGGCGATGTTATCTGAGCCACCTCGAGAGCCTATCACCATCGCACACCTTACCCTTAGGTTATATACAGGTGTTATAAGGGGTTATGTAACAAGGCCTTAGTTACTTTGTGTAATCCCTTTCTATAAATAAAAGTGTTATTTCAACATTTCCATTTTAAGAATATATTTTCTTAAAAAAAATTATGTTGAATTGAGACAAATTTGATAAATTGATTTTAGAAGTAAAAAATTGTACTTATCAAAGCTTTCTCATACTTGGATAACTATTATGGTAAAATTAATATAATTTTTTAATTTCAAATGTTAAAATTAATCTAGGGTGAATTTATAGTCGTTTTCTAAGAAGTTTTAAATTTTTGATGAATAATATTGTTTTGATGAATAATAAAAAAAAATATTTTTTAAAATAATTATTAAATATTTTTTTGTGAAATGATTTTCAAAAAACGGACATACAAGGTTTCAATCAATAAGATAATTATAGTCTAATAAGATCAACTTAATTTTGTGTGAATAATAACTTTGGAATAGTAATGTTACCCTTATGAATAGTAAGTTGACCAACAGAATAGTAACCTCACCTAAAGAAGTATAAATATAATTTAGTCATATTAGATGGTAATGTGATATAATTATATGAAATTATAAGTAAATTAATGTTTTAAGAATTATTTAATATGTATTAGTATTTTATTTATTTAATTTAATTTAAAATAAAGTTCATTTTTATTAAATTGAGTTCATTTTGGAATTCCACACATTGAAAAATGGTTAGGGTGAATTCTTGAGATTTTTATGATATAGTTGAATTTTCAACGGATAGTAAAAATATAGTTTTGATTTTTCGATATATTTAATGACATCATAACTATTTCCTAATGATGTAATGAGTATGTTAAGATGCTTGTCAAATATTTTGGATTAAAAAATGATATGAGGTGTCCCAAGTGGCCAAAACTGTGGTAAAATACCATGGAAAAGCCCATGGTTTTGCAAATACCACTAATGAGGTGTCCTTTGAAATTAGTGAAAAAATCCCACTATTTTTCTATAAAAATCCACCCATTATTTCATCTCCATTCATTCCAAAATAATTCCCCTATAAGCTCTGACAATAATACATTTTAAGGAGTCCTCCCAAGGTGTCGTCAAGCCCCCAAGGTCCCGATATTAGTGTTTTAGATGTTACTCTTCAATGCAGGGGAAATCTTAACTCAATTTTCTATTCATTGAGTTAAATATCCATGTTATTGGTCTTATTTTTCCAAGAATACGTGTGAATGACCTATGATTGTTTTACACTAAATATCCGCTTATAGTGGGTATATTTATGTTTGTCACACATAATTATTTCATTGATTTATCCTTGATCTAATGATATGATCTTTGTAAGGGACTTCATCTCAATATCCTTTAATTGAGGCATATTTTGATGTTATACACCACCATATTTTATAAGGTGTAAAATCAAACCATTTTGATTTTAATATCATTAAATGTTTTTGAAAAGGAATCTTTCTATATGATGCATTTTACTTTACAAAATGAAAAAAGGTTTGTTTTTAACGTATACGGTGACAACGATTTATCTGCCACCGTAACCATTATTTGATATTTTTATTCCTCTACATGCCACAATTTTTTAAAAGAGAAGTAAATACCATATTCCCTTTTCAGGTATTTTGGTATTTAGAATGGTTTTGAGAATGGATTTATTATATCAATATATTGGAATGTTATCTTATGATTTCAATATGGAAATGTTTTTTTCCTTTATAATTGTTAATGTGTTATGATTATGTTATGGTTCTTAGGAATTTCTTATGTATATGGGTTGTTATATGATAAACCAAGGGTGGGTGAGCCGATGATAGCTCTCTAATGCTTTGGGTAAAGAAATTAATCTCTAAAGATGATAAGTTTTACAATACCTTGGTGAATAACCAAGGTAAGTTTTACGACACCTTGATGATGGACCTCAGTTATATGATTATGAATGTCTAAATTAAATTTGGTAGGGAAATATTTAGGTTATTAATTAAGATATTATTATTTTTATATTCCTCTTTATAATGACTTTACTATATTCCTCATGTTCTTATTGATATTTCTCAAGTTCACATTTTAATTTTTTCCCTTATTTACCCTTAATGGGACTTTTCCTTACCCTTTCCTTTGATGTATGTCCCCTAGTTATGAGATGAAATAATTATAATTAAGATGAAATTATGCTAAAGCCTTACAAGTGGATTAGAGGAATGTTTTATGTTATCATGTATTAGGTACCATATTACCAAGACACTATTCTTTAAAGATCCTATGTTTGTAAAATTTATTGAAAAGTTATGAAATAAAAAAGAAGGATTCCATAGTTGGTATAAAAGTATCATTTAGTTATTTTTGGAAATTGGGATATGAATTTTTTTGGAAGAACCCTATAGAAAAGTTTAAATATAATAAAACTTCCTGGTATATTAGTGAAAAATTAAGTAAGTGGTTTCTGAAAGAAGAAATCCCTATCTGGATACAAATAAGTGGATGTGAATCTTTAATAGATGTATCTAGGGGTAAAACCCAAAAAACCACTTTGATCTAGACTCGAATGATAACTGGTGCACGAAAATGGGCCTTTCTTCACTCCTGGTTTGATACTCATGAGGGATATGTTTGCTTAATCACAAGAGTTATATGAATCATTATTAAGGATTTATATAAAATGTAATTGTTTATATTGAATAATGTGTTTATGCATATTGTTTTAATTCATAAAAATCTTTTAGAGTTATAAGATTTTTAAATGAGACATGTTTCTCTCTATGGTTTTCTTATTTTATAAAATTGTGGGAAATAATAGGAACCATGAAAATAGTGACCACAACGGACCATGCTCTGATGGTCCTTTGATGGAATATGAAATGGAAAATTTCATGAGAATGATGAATAAAATGACTCAAGTTATGGGAAATAACTTGAATCAAATTGAGAGATTGATTTCAACAATAAGGTGAAAACATTCTATTGAGTCTTTTATGTTTCAATGAGCACCAATGTTTAATGGATCTACCAACCCATTAATTACGGAATAGTGGATAAGCTCTATATAAATGATCTTTTCAATACTTATTAGTTCTGAATAAGAGAAATTCATGTTGGCTATTTACCTATTAGAGGGAGAAGCTGATCAATGGTGGGTGCAGATTAAAAACACGAGGCCAAGAGGGGATATTGAAGCTATGGACTGGGAATAGTAAGTAGGGATATTCTTTAATAAGTATTTCCCCAGTTCAATGAGAATGAAAATGGAAAAGTAATTTCTCGAGCTGAAGAAGAAGAAGAATGATTATATGCGAAGATACAAGATGAACTTCACAAGGATTTCACATTACACCTCTAGCTTTATCATGGATCCAAATAGTAATGTTGATAGATTCTTCATTGGACTAATACCTCATTTATGAAAGAATTTATCGAAAAGAGACTATGAAAGATATAAGGAAATGGTATGAAGTTCTATGAAAGTAAACTAGAGTTCAGTGAGACGAAACAGTCCCATAAATCCAACAAAAATAAGTGGTTAATGGAGCCATGATTTGGGAGGTTCTTTGATTAGGGAAGAGGTGGAAAGCAAGTGAAACTTACCACATGTAATAAATGTTATAAGATGTATTCGGGGAAGTGCATGCTTGAGATTGGGAAGTGTTACAAGTGTGGAAGTGATGGCCACATTTCTAGGAATTGTTGCAGTGAGGTGAAGCCCCAACTTTGCAACACTAAAAAAAAGGTAAGATGGTGCATTCCCTACCTGAAGTCTAATACTTCAAGTGTGGTAAGCTTGGGCACTTTGAAAATCAATTTTTGAATTCAAGGGAAGTAGAGGGGAATCACCATCAGCCTCAGTATAGGACAAGGGATAAAGTTCATGATTTTTCTATCATGATAGCTGAATTTTAAGCTCCAAATAATGTGGTGGAAGGTACTCTTATTGTTCTCTCAATGTTATAAAGTACTTTTTTTTATTATGGTTCTAGGAATTTCTTTATTTCCTCCAAGTTTTCACAAAATATAGAATCAATCCCTAAACTTCTAGAAGTAGAGTTATCAGTCAAGGATCCTATAGGGATTATGAAAGAATAAACAGTGTTTATAAACCCTAGTATTTACTTTTTTGAGCACAATCTTATCACAAATCTAGTAGTCATTCCCATGTCATAATTTGAAATTATACTAGGGATAGACTGGCTCTCAAAGTATAATTCTAATATCAAATGTAGAAGCAAGGAAATCATAGTAGTCTTTAATGGAAGACCTATAGTTATCTTCTAAGGAGATATATCTTGACCCGATCATTATCTAGAAGCACATCCTATTGCCTTCTTTATGATGTTGATCAGTAAAGAAGAAGAAAGAAATGAGAATATAAGGAGAGGGAATATCCCCATCATTGAGGAATACATTGATGTATTTCCTTAGGAGTTACCTAGACCAACCCAAGAAAGAGATTTAGAGTTCTCCATTGAAATTATTCCGGGATCCAAGAAAATTTCAAAAACCCTATATAGAATAGTGAATGTGGAGTTGGAGGAATTAAAGAAAAAACTCCAAGATCGTTTGGAGAAGGGGTTTATCCAGAAAAGTGTGTCTCCTTGGGTAGCACCTATTAAATTTTTGAATAAGAAGGATAGATTAATTTGGCTATGCATTGATTGTAGAGAACTAAATGGGATCATCATGAAGAAAAAGTTCCCTCTTCCAAAAATTAATGATTTATTTGTTCTGCTTCATTGGGATCAGTTCTTCTCTAATATTGATCTTTGATCTGGTTATCATCAATTGAAAAAAAGGGAGCTCTGTCATCCTGTTTTTCCACAGTTATGTGTGGAACTTGATGTCTCAAAAATTCCCACTGATTTTATGTGGATTATAGTTGATGAAGAAATTTGAAACAAACAACATTTAGTCTATGAAAATTGGTTCATTTTTTGTAATTCCTGCAAGAAATTGGGCCATTCTGTGGGTGCCTATAAACCTGTGAGGAAGAATTTGGACCCTCTACAGGTATAGGATCCATGAAACAGCTATAGGAAGCTGTGAATGGGTGAATATAGAAAAAATTCTTTGGAAGTTAAACTGATGTGCGCTAACAGTGGTCCCGAAGCTAGAAAGCAATAAGTGAAGGGGGTGTTAGGATATAGTCCTGGTCTTGCAGTTTTGGTTTCTTTAAGTAAAGTTAAGGTCCCCAATACAAACTCGAGTGTAGAAAATGTGTTGGATATACTGAAGAGAGATCTAGGGGTGCACATTTGATGGGTAATGGAGAGAAAAGACACTACATCGGACATGGGTGGTGGAGAGGTGGCAACCCTAGATAATTCAGTTTCATGTTGTATTGAAGAGGTAGTGAAAGAAATACACATGCTTCTAGAAGGTGGATCACATGGTGGTAGCAATGACTGAGTGAAGGAGGTCCTTTAGGAGGAAATGGAATTCCAGATGGCTTCAGGAAATGCTTCCAAGATAGGTGAGGTGATTGAGGGAGTCTACAAGGACAAAGACACTAGAGAGGGATCTCCGTGTTTGGCTTGAGAGGATACGTCAACGAACTTTCGATTTATGGGATGAGGCTTTCATCAGGCAGGAGTATGTGATATGCCAATATAGGCCATGCAAGTTCCCCCTTCTTATGCTGAGATGGTTATATCTATGGGAACAAATATAAACTATCAAAACCGGTTTGCAGTTTTGGGAAAGGATGACTAGCAAGCTAGTGGTGAATGAGATGGGATGGAGGGCACCCCTGGAGAGGGGAAGGACCACTTGGTGGATGAGGGAGCCTCCCACGAGGAGACTAATGATCCTTTGGACTTCCCTGCTGAGTAAGTGGTCATTGTGGAGGAATATCTCATATACTTTATATAGAAAGGCAAGTGCACTACTATTGATTGGGATGGGTTTGTTAAGAACAATTGGATGGCACGTCATAGGAAGAAGTATTATAACCTACCTAGTCCTCCTATCACCAGATTTGTAAGTAAGGTAAAGCTTCCCCCAAAGGTTCCTATTACTATGAGAAACCTACATACAGTGGCCAACGCATCTGTGACATGGTGTCTACAGGTGGCGAGGCCTTTGTCCCAGCCAATCCCTTGAGTGGTACAAAGATGTGGGATCCTGGAAAAATATGCGAGTTAATCTCTACTAGAGACCCATAGTGGAAGATATCCTCAGTGCTGGAACCCATGGACCAACTTAGGAACTCGGATGAAGAAATGGTTGAATAAACAATGGATATGAAAGCACTGAAGATGACAAAAATAATGCTTCATGTGACCACCATTAAGGAGGACAACGAGTGGATTGATAAGAAGACCCAAATTCTACAGGGATGATTTAATGTGGGGAAGATCAACATGGAGGAATTCATGAAATCTTGGGACCACTTATCGCATCAGTATGAGGGCATCTTAAATGGCCACCCAGACTCACAGGTAAATTATATTCCCTAGATTTTTTAGGGAGAGGGATTCCAATTAGCTTAAACTGTTTTTCAACAAATATGTAATTTCTTTTGTTGTTTAATCCTATGAGGGTTATAAATTTCCCCTAAAAAGTGTTTTGAAAATAAAAACATAACATTTTATGGAGGGTGAATAAATAATTTATTCCAAAGACCGCCTTCTGATCAATATACAAGCATTATTCATTTTTATGCCCTTCAGATTGACTAAATCACCTACTATTTTTATGGATTTGATGAATAGAGTCATTAAAGACTACCTTGATAACTTTTTGGTTATTTTTATTGATAATATTCAGATATATTCCAAAATTCAGGAGGAACACGAAGATCATCTAAGGGGTATATTTTAAAATCTGAGGAAGTAGAGGTTATTTGGATTGTTTTTCAAATATGAGTTTTGGTTATATCAAGTCGCTTTCTTGGGGAACATTATAACCAGTGAAAGAATATCAGTTGACCCTACAATGAAAAAGGTTGTACAGGAGTGGCCTCATCCAACAACAGTAACTAATATTCTTATTTTCCTTATATTAGTGGGATATTATAAGAGGTTTGTGAATTTTTTTTAGGACTTTTTAATCCATTAACCAAGTTAACTCATAAATGGGTCAAGTTCATCTGGATAAATGAGTGTGAAGAAAGTTTCCAGGAGCTGAAGAAGAGATTGGTTACTTCAGCCATTTTAAATCTACCCTCAATTATAGAAGGATTATTTTTTTAGAGATTTGTCTCTAAAAGGGCTTGGGTGCATCCTCATGCAAAATGAAAAGGTGATTTTATATGCATCTCAATAGTAAAATCCACGTGGGAAGAACTATCATATGAATGATCTTGAGATGGTTAATATTGTTTTTTCTCTGAAGATATGGAAGCACTATCTATATGGGGAGAAATGTGATATATAGATAGACCATAAAAGATTGAAATATATTTTCACACAAAAGGAATTCAACATGAGATAGGGGAGATGGTTGGATCTTATTAAATACTATTATTTTTTAATTCACTATCACCCCATAAGAGCAAACAAAGTTACTGATGCATTAAGTAGTAAAGACCCTATTGTGCTGGAAATGAGGAGGATTCAAACAGATCATTTGATCAAATAACTAGTTAAACTGGAACTAGGAATCATATGGGAAGGGACATCGTCAACCTTATCTCAAATGATTTCTCAACCATAATTAATATAGAAGATAAAGAAAGCTAAAAAATAAGACCCTTTTTATAGAATAAGTTTGAGGCTATGAAGGGTGAGAAGTTTCCTAAGTTTAATTTTGATCAAGAAGGTGTACTGAAATTTCATACAAGACTATGTGTTACATATATTCTGGGAATAAAGAAGGAGTTGATGGATCCAACTCATAGATCTATATTATCTATATATCCTATAATCATGAAAATGTATAGGGACCTTCATTATCATTATTTGTGGGATAATATTAAAAGGGAGATTACCGACTACACGACAAGGTTCCTGGTGTGTCAGTAAGTGAAGGCAGAGTGCCAACTTCCTAAAGAGGTATTACAACCCATACCCATACTAGCATTGAAGTGGGACAATATCACTATGGAATTTGTCATTGATATCCCAAAAAATCAAAAGGAAACAATTCAATATGGGTTATAGTAGACCGTCTCACCAAGACAACCCATTTTATCTCTATTCGGGAAGATTTATCTCTTGATCAACTTGTCAGGATTTACGTGAAGAAAGTGGTAATGATGTAAGGAGTTTCACTTTATATCATATATGATCATAATCCAACGCTCACATAAAAAATTATGGAGAAGTATTCAACATGCTCTGTGTACCAAATTTAATTTTAGTATAGCCTATCACCCCCAAATTTATGTCCAATATGAAATGAATATTCAAATACTTGAGGACATGGTGAGAACCTGCTAGATGGAATTTAAAGGTGGATGTGATCAACATATCCCATTATTTGAGTTCTCTTACCACAAAAGCTTCCAGTTGGGAATTCAAATGGCACCTTATTAAGCTCTATTTGGGAAGTGATGTAGAACTCCTACTTGCTGGGATGAAGCTAGTGAGAGAATACTTCTTGAGCCAAATATTGTGCAAGAGATTGTAGAAAACGTTCATGCCATCCAACAATACATTAAGGCTGATCAGAGTCGGAAGAAGAGTTAGGGAGACTACCATCGAAGGGACTTGGAGTTTGATGTTGGTTAGATGGTCTTCCTTTGAATTTCTCCAGAGAAGAGATTCACACAGTTTGGAAAGAAAGGAAAGCTTAACCCTAGGTACATTGGCCCCTATGAAATCTTTTATCGCATAAGAACCGTTTCATATCATCTTGTAGTTCCCCCAAATCTATATCATGTTCTTGATGTATTCCACGTATCCCTCTTGAGGAAGTACATACCCGACTCTTCACATGTACTGAATCCAGATGTGTTATAATTGGAATAAGACCTCTCTTATAAGGAGCAGCCGGTGAAGATCTTGGATTACTGAGACAAGGTTCTATGCAACATGACTACTAACTGGTTAAAGTGTTATGGAGGAACCACAAATATGAAGAAGCCACATGTGAACCGTAGGAGACTACGAGATAGAAGTACCAACACTTTTTCTCTCCTGAGAGTACGAGTTGAAATTTAGAGGAAACAATTTCTAAAGGGGGGAAGAATGCAACAACCCTAACATTTTGAACAATATTATGTTTTATGAAAATGTATGTTTTACTATGTCATAATCAATAAAACTATATAAGTATAATTGAAATGTAAATATCGAGTTTTGAACATTATATGACCATTGGAAACGATAATAATATTTAACATTATAATTATTGTTTATAAATAGAAATTATAATAGATAATTAATGTAGAAAGAAGATTCAATGGCCTCTACTAGTAGAATCATTCCATACGAAGCCCATTTGTTAGATATTGGGTAGGTGGTAGCATCACTAGGCAGTACTTTAGACCAAGAGCATTCCAAGCTTCAACATGTTAAGCTTAAATAAAATCACATACAGGAGAAGTTCAAGTTAGTGTAGATTACCACTTGGGAAATGTTATCTAAGACGCCCCAAGAGTCTATCACCATCACACTCCTTACCCTGAGGTCCTATACGGGTGTTATACGGGGTTATGTAACGAGGACTTAGTTACTTTGTGTAATCCCTTTTTATAAATAAATGTGTTATTTCATCATTTCCATTTTAATAATAGATTTTATTAATAAAATATATGTTTAATTGAGACAAATTTGATAAATTGATTTTAGAAGTAAAAAATTATGCTTATCATAGATTTCCCACACTTAGAAATTTTATATGTTAAAATAAACATCATTTTTGAATTTCAAATGTAAAAATTAATCTAGGGTGAATTTTTAGTACTTTTCTAAGAAGTTTCAATTTTTTGATGAATAATATTTTGATGAATAGTATTTTTTGAGGAATATTATTTTCTGAATAGTATTTATTTTGATGAATAATAAATTTTTTAAAATAATTAGTAAATAATTTATTCTGTGAAATGATTTTCAAAAAATGGACATACACAGTTGCGTTCAGTAAGATAATTAGTGTCTCATAAGATCAACTTTATTTTTGGTGAATAGTAACTTTGGAATAGTAATGTTGCCCATATGAATAGTAAGATGACCAATGTAATAGTAACCTCACTTAAGTAAGTATAAATATAATTTAGGCATCTTAAATGGTAATGTGATATAATTATATCAATGTATAAGTAAATAAATGTTTTAGAAATTATTTGTTAAGTATTAGTATTTTATTTATTTATTTTAATTTAAAATAAAATTTATTTTTATAAAATGGAATTTATTTTGGAATTCTACACATTGAAATATGGTTAGGTTAATTTTTTTTATTTTTCTGAAATAGTTGAATTTTTAATGAATAGTAAAAATATATTTTTGAGTTTTTGATATGCTTAATGAAATCATAACTATGTCATAATGATGTAATGCGTAAGATAAGATTATGGTCAAATATTTCAGATTAAAACATGATATGAGGTGTTTCAAGTGGACAAGACCATGGGAAAATACCCTTGGAAAGCCCATGGTTTTTCAAATACCACTAATGAGGTGTCCTTGGAAATTAATAAAAAAATTCCCTCTCTTTTGCAATAAATACCCACCCACCCATTCCTTCATTTCCTTTCATTACAAAATAATCAATCTCAAATATATAATATCAATACCTTACATGGAGTGCTAACAAGGTGTACCCCAGCTCCCAAGGTCCTGATCTTAGCGTTTTAAAAGTTACTCTTTAAGGTAAGGGAAATCTAAACTCAATTTTCTATTCATTGAGTTAAATATCCTTGTCATTGGTGTTGTTTCTCCAAGAATATATTTGAATGACCTATGATTGTTTTACACTAAATATCTACTTATATTGGGTGTATTTATATTTGTCACACATAATTATTTCATTGATTTATCTTTAATCTAATGATATAGTATTTGTAAGAAACTCTGTCCCAATATACTATCATTGAGGAATATTTTGATGTTATACACCACCTTCTTTTATAAGGTGTAAAATCAAACCATTTTAATTTTAATTTCATTAAAAGGTTTTGAAAAGTAATCTTTCTATATGAAGTGTTTTACTTTACAAAATGGAAAAAGGAATGTTTTTAACATATGCGGCGACAATGGCTTCTCCGTCTCCATAACCGTTCTTTAATATTTGGATTCGTCTACAAGGCATAATGTTTTTAAAAGAAATTTAAATACCATATTCAGTTATTTGGTATTTTGGTATTGAGAATTTTTTTAGAATTTATTTATTATGTCAATACCTTGGAATGATATCTTATTATTTCAATATGGAAATGTTATTTTTCCTTTATTCTTCTTAATGTGTTATGATTATGTTATGTTTCATGGGAATTGATTATGCATACGAGTGGTTCCATTATCAGAGATGAAAAGTTTTACGATACCTTGGTGAATAACGTTGGTAATGTTTTTTGACACCTTGGTGATGGACCTTGGTGATATATTTATGAATGTATAAATTAAATGTTGTAGAAAAATTTTCAAATTACGATTCATGATATTTTTATTATTATATTCCTTTTTATCATGACTTTATGATATTCCTCATGCTATTATTGATATTTTTTTAGTTCACATTTAAATTTTTTCACTTGTTTACCCTTATTTGGCCTTATGCTCACCCTTTCCTTTGATGTATGTACCCAGGTTTTGAGATGAAATAATTGTACATAAGATTAACTTATGATGAATCCTTAAAAGTGGATTATAAAAATGTTTTATGTTATCATATATTATGTCCCTTATTTACAACACACTAAACTTTAAAGATCCTCTATTTTTGAAATGTATTGATAATTTATGTATTAAAATGGATGGATTCCATATTCAACCATTCATATGTATCGAAAATGCATCTATGAAATTTATGTGACAAGTATTGAGATTACTATAATGGTTATTGAGATGCTAACTTAGGTTTTATTTCTAGTTGAAACTGGGGAAGATCCATCAGAATGAGTTATCAGAGTAAGTTCTATCGCAGAAAGACCCATCCAACTGAGTTCAATCAGATGAAGGATTTGTTAGTTTCCAATTGAGTTTCCACTAAATTGAAGTAGAAAGTGTAGAATAAGAATCAGAAGGAGTATACCACAAGAAGTTCATCAGATAAGGGATACCATATTGAATCCATTCAGACTAAATTTTTATGAGGGTGGATTAGAGATAGATATTTTGGAATTAGTTTCATGATAAACAAATTCCTCAGATAATTGTTTATGTTCTTGAATATTGTACACAGGTAAAGTTGGATTTATCTTACTTGTGAAGTAAGTAAAGATATTTATAAAGTGGATTAAAAGAGAATAAGAAAATCAAATATTTTAAGTATGCATTATTACTAGTCATTCAAAATTATTTTTGTATGCTGGGTGTTTAACCAGCTATGGGAAAAGTTGATACGAAAAAGGATAGTTGAGGGGGTATAACCAAATATAGAAGAAAAGTTTCTACTTAGTTGTACAACTATTTTTTTGTTGTCACTTTGTGTTCTGAAAATAAAGATAGTAAATTAATCCATATTGGCAGGACTATCCATCAAGTAAAAGAGTTAGTCTTTGTCCCAAACCTTGTAAATATCGTGTGATTCCTTATATTTACATATAAGGTCCCAGCCTTAAACCTTACTTAATCTTGAGTTATTACAAGATTACACATTGAGGATCTTTTCAGGTTTAGAGTTTTAGAGAATTAGATCATGAAACTTGCATTACATTCCACATTTAAACAAAGTGGTTACATAAAAGACAGTATTCATTCTTCCAATCAACGGGAACATATTTAAAATATAACACAGATTCTTTCTTGACACATCCTTGACACTATCATCACATCATGTACCTTTCCCTTGACCTGTGAAAAACATTTCAAAAACTTGGGATGAGCACAAAAAGCTCAGTAAGAGTTATAAAAATATGGAAAGGAAACATGAGTTCATATATACATAAGAATGAAATCCTAATTTACCCATAAAACATAGGCACTTTAACCTACCTCATCAAATCATGAATAAATAATAGAAATCATAAGACATAAAGGTAACTTGAGGCATTCAAAACATTCTTACGTAGGGAGTAACCCTCTTGGTTACGTTTGGAATACCCATCACAGTATATTCCCTAAAATCTCTTTGGAGAAACCTTAACGTTTCACTCCTTCGCGTTACCCAATGCATTGTAGAGCTATATCGGGCTCACCCGCCCTTAGTTTATCACGGAACCACCCGTTTTCATAACAATTCCCAAGAACCATAACATAAACGTATCACATAAAACATGCATAAAGGAAACAAAACATTTCCACATTTCAATCACAATATAACATTTTAGTATTTTGAAATAATGAATCCATACAAAAAGAAACCATTTCCAAAACCATTTAAAACATTTAATAAAGAGATTTTTGAATCAAAGTGTCCCATACCACCTTAAAGCTTAAAATTTTAAACCATTAATATCCATATAAATAAATCCTTACAACCATTTTGAAAACATGGATATTAACAAGAATAAATAATTAAAATATTTAAAACGATATTTTGGTTAAAGGGGTTTTACCAAAATTAGAGACACTTGAATACAATAATTGAGGAATAAAATTTAGCAAGAACTTTATAATATCATGAGAATAAATGGATTCATGATATATTACTCCAAAGGACAGTATATACACCATATAAGAGTGAATTGGTGCATAACAACAATGAACCCTCAATAGAAATGTCAAATGTGATGAAATCCCTTATAAAGAAGGTATCCTTAAATTAAGGACAAATCAATCTCAAAAATATGTGTGAAAAATATAAATACACCCAATATAAGTGGATATTAAGTGTAAAACAATAAAATGTCATTCACACATATTCAATAGATGACATATTCAATGACTACATGTTGAACCCAAAGAAATCGAAATTGGGTTAAAAAGTTCCCTTGACAGCCTAACGATATCACATCAAAATGAGTTGATGAGAGATAAAAAGTGTATCTCATCACTTGGACATAAAATTTACATCAATAAGGATATATGAGAACATATCCCAACATAACAATATGTAAATTAAAAGACCAAACAAAAGAAGTCTTTTAAAAAAGAGGAGGGTGAAAGGTTCCCTTACCGACTTGGGTATCTTTCAAAACATACACCCCATGAAAGAAGGACAATAGATCATTGATGTAAATACTCATAAACGAAATTATATTACACAAAGAGTAGAATAATGGGCAGTACATACACCAATCAATGGAATTTGTGGAAAATGTAGCATAAATCTCACGGGAATAAAAGTGAGATGAAAAATCCCTTACGAAAATTCGGCAGCCTAACGTCGCCACTCAAAACTTCCAAAATGGATTGATGAGAGGAAATATGGTCTCTCATCATATGAAAATAATAAGTACAGTAGGAGTAATATAAAAGAACATCCCAATCATAAGAAATATGAGCTTAAAAGGAATGACATAAAAGAGTGTACTTAAAAAGAAAGAGAGGTGTAGGATCCCTTACCTCGGGTCCGACTTGACTCGATCATTCTTTAATCTCATGAATAATAAACTTGAGTGAATTTCTAATTCCTTAAGAACCCTTTTTCAAGTTCATTATTACTTTTATACCACTTATTACCATGTCAAAAACATTATGTAATCATTTAAGTTAATAATATTTGTTTTGCCGATATTTGGTTCTTAAGTCGAAAGTGGTCTTCTTACAATTACATGTTGTTCGTGTGTCCAAATGTTTATTATATCCAGAATTGTATTCATTATGTATATATCATTTATGTCATATATATCCAGTACATGCATGCATTTATAACATTACATAATCATTTAGAGGTAGGAAATGAAATGCACCGTTCATGGAGACGGTAAGCCGTACGTACGCATGAACGCTACTTTCATTTCTATTTCGTATTTTATAGAATGGAATAATAATGATATAAAGGTATATTATAATTCCCGTATAATATCATATATACTATCATATTTCCATCCTTTATACATCCCACATATGGTATTTAACGAATCAAATCACTTTGAGGGGGCGGTAGTCTGCACTTCCTTAAATGAAGATATCGCGTATACCCATAATGGAAGCCATAAAGGTAAGACAAAAATGAAAAATACAGAAGCATAAATAAAACATAAACATATTATATATCATATATAAAAATAGTGACATCATAATGGCCACCTTTGAAGGTGTTAAATGAGTATTGAACAATCATCGTTTCGGGAGGCAGAATTTCACCATCCACGGAAACCGTATGTTCTTTAACCATTTGATGTAGTTGTGTGAGAGTGTAGCTCGAATAAATCTTATAACAACATCCTAGTATATTGAGTATACTGGTGTTGTTACAAAAGAAGTAAATAAAAAGAGTTTAGGGGGTTGGAGAAGCAAAATAAAACAAATGAACATGAGAGAATGAATTACCTTTAAAAGTGTAACTCCTTTTGATTTAATCCTAAAGGCTTCCTTTAAAAGTATTATTCCCAAAGGGAGTCCTCTAGGATGAGGAGAGGTATGTGGAGAGAGTAAATGGGCAGGGGTTGGCCGAGCCAAAGGCTTGAGGAGTGTGTTAAATGAGGTAGAGGTGGGGGCCTTTTATAAGAGGAGAGGATGGGTACTTTTGGAAAGTAAAGAAATATTACTTTATTTGAAAATGTGTTTCGGTTTTAAAAGGTCCCACATTGATATAATTCGTGTATAAGGTGATAAGGCTTCGAAATCCACTCATACAATAAGTTTTGTACATGTGTAGTTCATAGATTTTACATTATCTTTCCATTTTATTTAAATCGTCAAATAATGATATCATCGCTGCATCATTATTATGTCATAAATAATTTAATTTATTTAATGTCTAAAAATTATAAAAAAAATACTATTATTTATTAAATCTTTTTATCTTTCCAATTAATATTTATAATAAAAAATATGACTTGTATAACCCCACTTAAAAATTGTTTTAGTAAAACATATCATCTTTGTGTCAATTTGACTTTTACATTAAATAAAAAGTTATTTATGTCATTTCCCAACCAAAATGTCTCCATGGGGTCCCCAAGTTGACCCATGGCTTGTCTTGGTCGGCCATGACACAACCAATAAGGTTGGGACATGTGTCAAGGTCATTTCATATTATTAAAGCATTATTTATACCTTAAACTACACTAATTACCACTAATCGCGATTAAGAACTTAATAAGTTACTATTCACCAAAAAATTATTATAATCTCATTGAACCACATTTTAATTCTTAATGACAACCATGTATGTCAGATTTTTTAAAATCAAAACACAATGATGGCAAAATTTCATTTAAATGGAAAATCAGTTTTTATAAGTACCACTTAGTGGTTTCACTATTCATCAAAAATTGAAGTTTTTCAGAAAATTACCAAACATTCACCCTAAGCTATATTTGATATTCCGAATTCAAAAATGAAGTCTATTTTACTAAATTCAAAACATATTAGTCACATTAATTAATTTAATAATTAATTCACGCTGTCAGAGCAAATAGCGTGTTTTTATAAAACAATAAGTATCAAAAGATTGACACTAGTTTAAGTCTGATTTCAAAGTGAAATTAATTCCAATGACCACTATTGGATTTAATGGTAAAAATATTTTCTAATTTCACTTTAAAACCAATTAAAAATATTATCTAATCATATAAATAAATTAGATTAAAAAGAGGTTTTGAATTAAAATACAACATTTTACACTATTTAAAAAAATGAACTTTTTCGGAAAGATACCAAAATATTACACAAAGTAAAATTTGATGTCCCGATTCTTAATAAGAGTTTTATTTGGTCCAAAATAATGTATAAGAGTGATCAAAACTATATTTAATGACAGTTCTCCATTAAAAGGCGATAAGTGAACCTTTAGTGAAAACTAGGGCATATACACCTAAAATTTAATTCTTTCCGTATTTTAAGCCTTTAGATTTTATTGGATAAATGTAAAAACATTAAAAAACATATATAATCATGTTTTAGTTATTTATATCCATTCCTGCCATTATAACGGCTACATGTTAACTACCATTTAAAATAATATTATTTTATTATTAGAGTGCAACGTAAGATTCCTAAGAAACTCGTTGTTGCGTATTGGGTACGCCATCGAGCATAGCGTCCCCTTTAAAGTCATATTAATATTTTATTCAAAAATATGGATAAATATGAAAATGTCTATTCTTTATTTACCTGGGGTGTTACATCCTTCCCCCTTTTGGGAATTGCGTCCTCGCAATTTTAAAATTGCGCTTGGAAACATCCTTGAAAGTCCCACATCGGAACAAGAGTCGGTAAAACAATCACTTTAAAATAAAGAAAGATAAGCACAGAGGTCACCCGAGTTAACCCATACTAGGACTCCATGTAGGAAAACATGGACATGGAGGAGAAAACATAGGGTCATGTTCTGATGGAGAGTGATAGAAAACATGTTTAGGAGAAAGTTAACAATGAGAAAATCACAAACTTGTGATGGGTTAAACGGTGTTGGGTTCCCCAGTAGGAAAAGTTAATAGACAACATTTTTGTTTTAAGTTACTTTTTATTGAGGAATTTATTCATAAGGAAACATAATCACTTATCATGTTGACTCTAAACTTTTAATAGATTCCTTAATCAAACTCATATTTTTTCCAAAAGACGAGTATTTAGGGAGACTTGTTCGCATTAAAAGTACTATAAACAACTTCTAGAGGAGCACCTAAAAAAACTATAAATTTCCCATGTCTTCAAACCTTAACCAAAACTAAAACCAAAAAGGTTACTACAAGATCAGATAATCCAGAAAAGGATAACCCTTTATAAAAAGAAAATCTATTCTTAATCTCAAAATTTGTCCAAAAAAACAAAAAGTTCAACGAGGACCATCCGACAAAAAATTTGTCCATAAAATTCTTCAAAGTAAACCAATATAATATTGAAACCCAAATATTTGAAGGATTTAGTCACATAGTCTTCCAAGTTAAATCGTAACATTTATCTCCAAACAACATTAGTTGCTCCTAAAGTCTCGTATTGAAAAGTAATTAACCTAATCACATATCCTCCATGATAGGTTAATCATTTTTATAAATAACCCAAAATAAACTTACTCTTAATTCATAAAATCATATAACTAGAATGAATCAGTCAAACTAACCAGGGACTTCACGTAGTCCAGTGGTAGGCGATAAATACCAGTCGCACTTTGGTTGTGGGTTCGATTCCCGCAGCTTTGTCCGACGCGACGGGTTGTCACACGGTCTGCATGTTGTCCCTTTTTCAAAACTATATAATTCTCAAAACATTCCCCAAAACGAGATAAAATCTTCAAAAATATTCATAACATATTTTAACCTCAATTTTATCTCATGCCTTCCACTTCAATCATAACATTTAGTAACCCATAATTTCCTCAAAAGTAAGGATCATATAAACCCAAATGGTTCTTTATAACTATATCCACAAAAGAAAAGATAACTATTCCTTGGATAAAATTTTCCTATATTAAACATCAGGGTTACACATAATATAGAAAGTCTTCTAATGTAACCCCATCATCAAAAGAGACTTGATACTCTTAATAATTTCACCATAACTCTTGAAGCCCTTATATGTTGACATCTTACTCATTCAACATTCTTCATGATCCATTATCCATTCCTTTCCAACCTATTCCGAAATACCTCTTTCCTACAAACAAAATCATGAATCATATCCTAAGATTCCAAAATAGGAAAACAATAGTCATGAAATAGTACATACCTTTGATTGTTCATTGTCAGTTTCTTCATCCTCAATAGGAATGGCATTAGGTATTGGTAAATGAACATTTGTACGCTCTTGGTGACCCCATTCACGAAACTTCTTCATAGAACATGTGTTTGCATAATGACCATGCACACCACATTTAAAACATTCAATTGATCCCTCAGAAAGAACTTCTTTCCCTTTCCTCGAGTCAACTGGATGCTTCCTTTTTCCATGGCAGGTTCTTGCTTTATGACCTTCATTTCCACATCTATATCATATTTCTGTCCCTTTGAAACATTTTCCTAGGTGTTTCTTTCCACATCTTTGACACATAGGTTTTTGAACACACTTACCTTTATGATTATTACCTGTACTTCCGTAGGGATTTGTTTCTTGCATATATGATGCCTTAGAGAAAACTCCAAGGTTTAGGTGGTCAATCATGACTCCAGATAGTTGGTTGAGGATAATCAGAAGACTTCTCATTGAAGCTCCCATATCATTCAGTTGCTTGCTCAAAAAACTATCACAGTCTCCTTCACATCCACTGTTACTTTGGTGCCTGCTAGATCCAACCATTTACTAAAACCAAAAAGGTCAGTGTGAGTATATCAACAAAACCATCATGTACTAATGAGGAAGATAAACACTATGATACACTTACTCATTCACTTTATCTAAAACTAGGACTCTTTCTGAAATCCTAACCATTATGGTAATGTCACTTATGCTTAAAGAGTACCCTAACCTCTAAAGTTATCTAAACTGACCTCTGATACCAACTATAAGGCCCCAGCCTTAAACCTTACTTAATCTTGAGTTATTACAAGATTACACATTGAGGATCTTTTCAGGTTTAGAGTTTTAGAGAATTAGATCATGAAACTTGCATTACATTCCACATTTAAACAAAGTGGTTACATAAAAGACAGTATTCATTCTTCCAATCAACGGGAACATATTTAAAATATAACACAGATTCTTTCTTGACACATCCTTGACACTATCATCACATCATGTACCTTTCCCTTGACCTATGAAAAACATTTCAAAAACTTGGGATGAGCACAAAAAGCTCAGTAAGAGTTATAAAAATACGGAAAGGAAACATGAGTTCATATATACATAAGAATAAAATCATAATTTACCCATAAAACATAGGCACTTTAACCTACCTCATCAAATCATGAATAAATCATAGAAATTATAAGACATAAAGGTAACTTGAGGCATTCATAACATTCTTACGTAGGGAGTAACCCTCTTGGTTACGTTTGGAATACCCATCACAGTATATTCCCTAAAATCTCTTCGGAGAAACCTTAACGTTTCACTCCTTCGCGTTACCCAATGCATTGGAGAGCTATATCGGGCTCACCCGCCCTTAGTTTATCACGGAACCACCCGTTTTCATAACAATGCCCAAGAACCACAACATAAACGTATCACATAAAACATGCATAAAGGAAACAAAACATTTCCACATTTCAATCACAATATAACATTTCAGTATTTTGAAATAATGAATCCATACAAAAAGAAACCATTTCCAAAACCATTTAAAACATTTAATAAAGAGATTTTTGAATCAAAGTGTCCCGTACCACCTTGAAGCTTAAAATTTTAAACCATTAATATCCATATAAATAAATCCTTACAACCATTTTGAAAACATGGATATTAACAAGAACAAATAATTAAAATATTTAAAATGATATTTTGGTTAAAGGGGTCTTACAAAAATTAGAGACACTTGAATACAATAATTGAGGAATAACATTTAGCAAGAACTTTATAATATCATGAGAATAAATGGATTCATGATATAATACTCCAAAGGATAGTATATACACCGTATAAGAGTGAATTGGCGCATAACAACAATGAACCCTCAATAGAAATGTCAAATGTGATGAAATCCCTTATAAAGAAGGTATCCTTAAATTAAGGACAAATCAATCTCAAAAATATGTGTGAAAAATATAAATACACCCAATATAAGTGGATATTAAGTGTAAAACAATAAAATGTCATTCACACATATTCAATAGATGACATATTCAATTACTACATGTTGAACCCAAAGAAATCGAAATTGGGTTAAAAAGTTCCCTTGACAGCCTAACGGCATCACATCAAAATGAGTTTATGAGAGATAAAAAGTGTATCTCATCACTTGGACATAAAATTTACATCAATAAGGATATATGAGAACATATCCCAACATAACAATATGTAAATTAAAATACCCAACAAAAGAAGTCTTTTAAAAAAGATGAGGGTGAAAGGTTCCCTTACCGACTTGGGTATCTTTCAATACATACACCCCATGAAAGAAGGACAATAGATCATTGATGTAAATACTCATAAACGAAAGTATATTACACAAAGAGTAGAATAATGGGCAGTACATACACCACTCAATGGAATTTGTGGAAAATGTAGCATAAATCTCACGGGAATAAAAGTGAGATGAAAAATCCCTTACGAAAATTCGGCAGCCTAACGGCGCCACTCAAAACTTCCAAAATGGATTGATGAGAGGAAATAGGGTCTCTCATCATATGAAAATAATAAGTACAGTAGGATTAATATAAAAGAACATCCCAATCATAAGAAATATGAGCTTAAAAGGAATGACATAAAAGAGTGTACTTAAAAAGAAAGAGAGGTGTAGGATCCCTTACCTCGGGTCCGACTTGACTCGATCATTCTTTAATCTCCTGAATAATAAACTTGAGTTAATTTATAATTCCTTAAGAACCCTTTTTCAAGTTAATTATTACTTTTATACCACTTATTACCATGTCACAAACATTATGTAATCATTTAAGTTAATAATATTTGTTTTGCCGATATTTGGTTCTTAAGTCGAAAGTGGTCTTCTTACAATTACATGTTGTTCGTGTGGCCAAATGTTTATTATATCCAGAATTGTATTCATTATTTAGATATCATATATGTCATATATATCCAGTACATGCATGCATTTATAACATTACATAATCATTCATAGGTAGGAAATGAAATGCACCGTTCATGGAGACGGTAAGACGTACGTACGCATGAACGCTACTTTCATTTCTATTTTGTATTTTATAGAATGGAATAATAATTATATAAAGGTATATTATAATTCCCGTATAATATCATATATAATATCATATTTCTATCCTTTATACATCCCAAATATGGTATTTAACGAATCAAATCACTTTGAGGGGGCGGTAGTCCGCACTTCATTAAATGAAGATATCGCGTATAACCATAATGGAAGCCATAAAGGTAAGACAAAAATGAAAAATACAGAAGCATAAATAAAACATAAACATATTATATATCATATATAAAAATAGTGACATCATAATGGCCACCTTTGAAGGTGTTAAATGAGTATTGAACAATCATCGTTTCGGGAGGCAGAATTTCACCATCCACGGAAACCGTATGTTCTTTAACCATTTGATGTAGTTGTGTGAGAGTTTAGCTCGAATAAATCTTATAACAACATCCTATTATATTTAGGATACTGTTTTTGTTACAAAATAAGTAAATAAAAAGAGTTTAGGGGGTTGGAGAAGCAAAATAAAACAAATGAACATGAGAGAATGAATTACCTTTAAAAGTGTAACTCCTTTTGATTTAAGCCTAAAGGCTTCCTTTGAAAGTATTATGCCCAAAGGGAGTCCTCTAGGATGAGGAGAGGGATGTGGAGAGAGTAAATGGGCAGGGGTTGGCCGAGCCAAAGGCTTGAGGAGTGTGTTAAATGAGGTAGAGGTGGGGGCCTTTTATAAGAGGAGAGGATGGGTACTTTTGGAAAGTAAAGAAATATTACTTTATTTGAAAATGTGTTTCGGTTTTAAAAGGTCCCACATTGATATAATTCATGGATAAGGTGATAAGGCTTCGAAATCCACTCATACAATAAGTTTTTTACATGTGTAGTTCATAGATTTTACATTATCTTTCCATTTTATTTAAATCGTCAAATAATGATATCATCACTGCATCATTATTATGTCATAAATAATTTAATTTATTTAATGTCTAAAAATTATAAAAAAAATACTATTATGTAGGAAATCATTTTAACTTTCCAATTAATATTTATAATCAAAAAGATGACTTGTATAACCCCACTTAAAAATTGTTTTAGTAAAACATATCATGTTTGTGTCAATTTTACTTTTACATTAAATAAAAAGTTATTTATGTCATTTCCCAACCAAAATGTCTCCATGGGGTCCCCAAGTTGACCCATGGCTTGTCTTGGTCTGCCATGACACAACCAATAAGTTTGGGACATGTGTCTAGGTCATTTCATATTATTAAAGCATTATTTATACCTTAAACTACACTAATTACCACTAATCGCGATTAAGAACTTAATTAGTTACTATTCACCAAAAATTATTATAATCTCATTGAACCACATTTTACTTCTTAATGACAACCATGTATGTCGGATTTTTGAAAATCAAAACACAATGATGGCAAAATTTCATTTAAATGGAAAATCAGTTTTTATAAGTACCACTTAGTGGTTTCACTATTCATCAAAAATTGAAGTTTTTCAGAAAATTACCAAAAATTCACCCTAAGCTATATTTTATATTCCAAATTCAAAAATGAAGTCTATTTTACAAAATTCAAAACATATTAGTCACATTAATTAATTTAATAATTAATTCCCGCTGTCAGAGAAAATAGCGTGTTTTTATAAAACAATAAGTATCAAAAGATTGACACTAGTTTAAGTCTGATTTCAAAGTGAAATTAATTCCAATGACCACTATTGGATTTAATGGTAAAAATATTTTCTAATTTCACTTTAAAACCAATTCAAAATATTATCTAATCATATAAATAAATTAGATTAAAAAGAGGTTTTGAATTAAAATGCAACATTTTACACTATTAAAAAAAATGAACTTTTTCGGAAAGATACCAAAAAATTACACAAAGTAAAATTTGATGTTCCGATTCTTAATAAGAGTTTTATTTGGTCCAAAATAATGTATAATAGTGATCAAAACTATATTTAATGACAGTTCTCCATTAAAAGGCGATAAGTGAACCTTTAGTGAAAACTAGGGCATATACACCTAAAATTTAACTCTTTCCGTATTTTAAGCCTTTAGCTTTTATTGGATAAATGTAAAAACATTAAAAAACATATATAATCATGTTTTAGTTATTTATATCCATTCCCACCATTATAACGGCTACATGTTAACTACCATTTAAAATAATATTATTTTATTATTAGAGTGCAACGTAAGATTTCCAAGAAACTCGTTGTTGCATATTGGGTACGCCATCGAGCATAGCGTCCCCTTTAAAGTCATATTAATATTTTATTCAAAAATATGGATAAATATGAAAATGTCTATTCTTTATTTACCTGGGGTGTTACATTACATTTTTTGCATATGAAAAGTAAGGTTGAAATATTATATATTTTTAGTTTAATATATTTTAGAAGTTATGAAAGGTTTTTAAGTAGTTAAGAAACTTTATTATAAAAAGAAAAAGGATCCACTGATTCACCCACCTCTTAGTGGTCTCAACCCTACCTGGGAAGAAAAAATCTCCTAAATACTACCATCATCCATAAATTTAATAGGAATAGATAAAAATTCCAGTAATTGAATCATTAGGATTCATAATAATTCTTTTAAAAATATTTTCAATTCATATCAAGCCTAATATTATTTACATTATTTTCAACTTCATTGGTAACTTCTAACTATTCTCAAACTTTATGGGAGGTTTAATGAATATAAATTATTTAAAATGCATCCCTAGATAAGTCACAATATAGAGAATTCATGGAATTTTTAGCATTCTCAATAGATGCAATATAATTGGGGTATATTTTTCTTTTTTTTCTTGTGTATCATTATATACATGTATAACTATTTTTCATACTAGACACCTTAAGATTTTAGGAAATATAGGTATTATAGTTTCCAATAACCGTAGTCTAATCCATCTAAATATATTTCTCTATCCAGTGAGTTCCCCTCAAGAAAAACATAGATATATTGACTAGAGTATATCTTTAAATAATCATTACATTAAAATGGTTATGATTTTAAAATAACGGTTCCCTCTTATACAAATTTTTTTTAGAGTAATGATGAAAATAGGATGGTTGAATTTTATTTTTAAAACCTTTCTAGAAATTTAATACTGAAATAGTTGAAATTAAAAAAAATAAACCAATAAATGGAAATGTAAGAGTTATTGTAGTGGAAATATTAAATTAAAATATAATACATAAGACTTTGATAAAGGATTTTGACATTAATACACTACTGGATCCCCATATCTTCTCTCCTTAATATCATTGAGAGGTTTTGGATTAAACCATTGTATTTAGTGGTAGAGAAAAAACCCATTAAAAAAGTAGATCCTTTCATTTTAACAGTTTTAGAAAGAAACCCAATCTCCATTTATTTCTACAGGTTGTAGAAAAAAACATGAATTTCTCACACTTTGATGGTAGTGTAAACTAGAAAATAAGAATAAAGAAGAGGAGGAATATTTAAAAACAAATATTTTACAATAATACTCTCTTTTGTCAATAAGAATAAGATGAGAAAAATATGTGATATAGAAACAATATAAATATTTAGCTTCATTAAAAAATGAATCACAAAATTTAATTTCAATTGAGGTCCAAAAGATAACAACTTGATAGCCTTTTCCCAAGATTTTATGGGGGGTGTATATACAAGCTTTAGATGTTCCATTATTATCACAGGGATATTTTGAGTCAATAATGTTGGTTGGTAGGTGAGATAGATGAAGGAGAATAAATAAAAATAGATAATTTTACTTTTCATCTAGGGACCATGAACTCACTAGTGGGTGTCATCAGCCAGACGATGGAACCTGGAAAAAAACCAAGTTCTGTTCAGATCACATCAGCTTACCAGTATAACCCTTTATCTAGACTGTGTCAACTACCAATGGAGTGTACCAAAAATACTCTCCACACTCATTTTTAGGATTCATAAGCATGGATTTAATTGGAGGTGCTTCTCCCCACAATTTATTCTATATTCACCCATTTATAGTACCCACATATTAGGAATTTTAGAATAAGTTGGAGTTGACGGAGAGGGTTTATAAGTAGGATGGGGCACCCCTAATTGATATTTAGTTGGGAAAACTATGGTGTATGTTATTATATGGAGTTTCACATATGAAAAACCCCAAGACATTAATTTATTATTATCTTTAAATATGTCAATATGTTCTATAGCTTTCTCCCCAAGGAACACCAAACATAAAAGGATCCACGATATATTTATATAAAAATAAATTTATATGTAATACCATTAAAACCTAGATGTTTAATTAGAAGTAATGGATAGAAGTAAACTCATTATGAATTTTATACTACTTCTAATAAGAATGAAAATCAATTAGATTACCTAAAATGACTAATAAGATCATTTTTTATTAGAAATGTATTTTTTTTAAAAAATTACTTTTATACGATACACATTTATATTTTATAAGACATGTGAATAATGATAATTTATGTACAAAATTAATAATTAGTTAACATGAGTTTAGTTAGTGAATAATATTAAATGATAATAATGGTTCATATTTTAAAATGTAATTTTCTAATAAAAGTGGGTTTTTATTATATTTTATAAATTTATTCAAAAAATCGGATTATAAGTTTTTTAATTTTAAATTAATAAAATGGAATTTATTTTGTAATTCCTCATATCAAAATTTACTTCCTATAAATTTTTGATAATTTTCTAAAAAGGTTAATTTTAGTCGAAAATTTCTAGATTTACGAAAATAATAATTTCCTTGTTTTTTCACAATATAAACATATCCTAATGGATTGAAAAACCATTTATGTAATAATATTTTTAGTTTAATACTAAAATTTATTATTTTAAAATATTATTTTAACTTATTAAACTTTTGGAAAATGTTTTTTTAACTAATTAAAATATATGTTTAATATTTTTTTATTTTCTTTGAATCAAGTATTTTTCAAGGAATATTCTACTTTGTTCATAATTTTAATCCAAAAAAAACATTATTTTTTAGTAATAAATAAATCCATGTCATTGAATTTATTATCTATGATAATTTTATCTTATATATATATAACTAAAAAACGTTATTTCTTAGAAAAATGATTTTACAAGATTAAGTGTGTTTATTTTAAAATTAACACCTATCACATTTAGAAATTTTATTTCATAAAATTATTTTCAAATTTTAAATGATATATATCAAATTTGGTAATTTTTTATTATCACAATATGTTTCAAATAAATTAATTACTAAGTTTGGAAATTAATTACCAAGGTAAAACTAAAATGGTAAATTGCGTTTAACTTAGTATAAAAGTCCAAAAAAATTTAAAAAGTGACTATAATTGTATGGTTTAGCTTTGGATTGAAAAATTAACGTTTACCCTACACTTTTATATATTTATATTCCATTTAAACTAGAATAGTGTCATGTATTTTTTGTAAATATAAGGGTTTCTCCCAAAAATACTCACCCCTTCACTTACATATTCATAATTTTAGAGAACACCTTAACTTAGTATTACTCCTTTAAAATATACCATTTTACTCTATATATTACCCTCTCCATAAATAATAAGCTTCTATACAATCATATATAGAATGTTCCCTTCAAATTCAAGGAGACTTTCAAGGAAAACTCAAGTCCCCGATGTTAGTGTTATCTACTACTTAGTTTTATTCATCATTATATTATTTAAAATTTATTATATACACAACAATATAATTATATAATTATAATTTATATACATTATGGTTATTATATTAATATTATTGTCATTATTCTTTCATATACCCTATCCATCAATAAAAACAAAACCATTGTTCATGTGTTGTGTAGACTACCACCTCTATGATGTCACATGTTTATTTTTTTACTTCCACACCTTACAAGTGTGGATATATGGATGGTATTAAAAGATATATTTTATATTTATTATATAATTAAGGTTATAGTATGAAAAATAATATAACCTAATAATTATATGATCAATAAATGATCATCGTTAATTTAATATTATAAAATAAGCATATTAACAGGATAATATTTTATTCAAATTATGTAATGTTTTAATATCCATTATTTGTTATTATATATCAATAAAATTATGATATATAAAAATAATAAAAAATATTTAAGATCATTGTTCTTATAGTAGAATTATATTACCACAAACCATATCATAATTATTCATTAAATCTGGGTATGTTCATGTTTAGGTATCTTGAACCACCTAATTGAACAATATAATGAATTTATATAATGAATGAATATGAGAAAATAATTATAGGTATAATATGATAAATTTTTAAATAATTATTATATATTTGGTTTTAGAGATAATATATCAATATTTAATTCATTAATTAAGGAAACACACTTCGATCATTAAGAATCACTGAAACATGCATGTTATTAGTTTTATATTCATGGATAGAGATTAAAAAACTCATGAAAGGAATTTTAAATGTTATAAATAATTATAAATCATCCATAATAGTGATTTTAATTATCTTTTATTGATAAAATCTTATTGAAGAATGAACAATGAAACCACTATTATTAAACTAGAACAAATGATCAACACTATAGACCCCTGATGTGGAAAATACAAAAAATTCATGTAGATAGTAACTAATTATGAAGTGTATGAATGAAAATGGATATGTGTAGGGTTATAAATTAATTAATTTATATATATATGTTTTCAATACTCAGTTTTAAATTAATTTCAGGGAATTTAGGATAGAAGATACTGGTTGTTGACTAAATTTCTATTCATTGAGACAAGTATTGTATTTATGAACACAATTTCATTATGTGGTGTATATATTGACTATTTGAGATCTAATATCATGACTTTTCATTTAATAAAGGTATTTTAAGTTCAATTTAAATCCCTCCCTTTATTTTTTTTTAATTCCAAGGTTTCAAAAGTCATATGGGTATTCTTGGTCTCAATCCTGATTCTTTGAGACTTATTACATGTTATGAACCATGTTTCCATTTTATGGTGTTATATTAATTTAATATCCCATGTTTTTTATATAAATTATGTATTTTTAATTCGTCATATTAACTCATCCATATAATTTTGTTTTATTCAATTTTTTTGACTCAAGTGTTACCCAATAGTAAGGATTTTTGGTAATTTTACTTTCATTCATTGAGTTATGGTCATTATATTAAACTTATTTTATATAAGTTGGGTAAAATAAACCCTTGAATTTTAATATTTTTTATTCTATCCTTTTTCTCTGGGGATATATATTTCTACCACATAAACCATTTGAAAAATATTTCTCACTACTTGTGATATGTTGAAGCCATCCACTTTCTTTCCTCTATTGGATTATGATAATATTCTTCTAGTATTTTCTTAGAAAAGAACTCATTTATCTATATGATGTGAACATAAAATATTACATAAAAAGGTTGAATTATGTTCATCTATTTTGAATTTTATTGTAGTTTGATAGGTAAAAGTATTGGGATTCCAATATGGATGATTATTTACAAGTTGAATATGTATTATTTAACTATCCACCTTATTCCTCTGGATGAGTTATGTTCAGGTCATCCATTATATTAGAATGGGGAAAAGTATTAGAATACCTATAAACTTTTATTTCAATATGTATAATTATTAGTAAGTTTTATTGTGTATTTTTTATACATTTTCTTTTATGGTGAATGCATTTTACTTAAACAAGTGACAAGAGTGGTATAGAATTATACTGTCCCTCCATGCATTGATAGGTCTCATGAGATAAAAAAATTTGGGTTTTAGTGTATTCCTATTCCCATAATAGGATAGTTTATTGTAAGAATACCTTGATAGAAATATTTCTTGACTGTGGTCTCAACAATAAGTAATGTATCTTATCTCCAAGGCCTTGATAGTACATTTTTAATGTTCGACATTATGAATTCCATTAGTATATGAGTGATATTATTAATATCTATGTTTTTATTTATTATAATTTATATAACATGATCCCAATTTTAATTTGATTATGGATTCATATTTTTTTACCTATTATTTTCATAATATTTATTCTATTTTTGGGCCATGATCACTTCAATTATATGTTTCACTTACTGGGAGTTTGATCTCACACATTCTTATATTTACATTTCACCTTGTTATGGAGAAAAGTTGGATATGTGACATGTTTAGAAGGATAAAATTTGTGAATGAATTTTTGGGAGATATTGAATAATTTTCATGAGTTATGTATTTTTATATATAATAATAAAATTTTCTATTTGAAACAAATAACATGGGATTTATCAGTATATGTTTTTTCATAATTTTATAAAGATCTAATAATGAAAATATCCTTATGATGTAAGATATGAAATAATAATTTTTGTATTTCACTATTAAGGATTGTAATATCTAATATTTCATTGCTTATATCAAATAATGTATTTAAATTATGTGTTTATAGATCCAGATCATGGAGAATGGGTCAAGGGTGTCAGAGATGGTATCAAAGAAAATTTTTAGACATCTTTGTTGATTAGTATATTTATTGAGGATAGTTTAAGGGTTTATAAGTTATAGTTGATCATAAGTTCAAAGGTGGAGGTAACCCTTTGGGTAAAGTGTATGAACCTGGTTATTTCTTTGAGGTACAATTTTCTTCTATTCTTTTTTCCTTGTGTTATTTTTGAGAAAAAAGGGGAAACTATGAAAATGGTTTCTTTAGGGTTAAACTCCATGTAATCCTATATAAACACCATGTATTATGGGTATGTAGGATAGGAATACATGGTGTGTAATCATGTTGGCATGTGGGAGAAGAGAAAGCCACTACACACCATGTACTTCCCGATACACGCCGTGTAGTCATGCCGGCAGGTCAGTGCGGGATGCATAAAGTAAGTCAGAGAAATTATGAACTGTAAAATGATTTACACACCATGTATATAGACTTATGCACGTTGTAATTGTGTTTTTATCTTGAAATGGGAAGTGGCCACTCATTTCTTTAATTTGGATAGTGGGTTCACCGGGTTGAAGAATAGGCACCACCAGAACTTCAACCTTCTCCCAAATATTCGTCCAGACTCTGATTGAGGCTAGACGAGGAGAGTCATACTATGTCGAGGTAGGTGGTATCATGCTAATTGTTTAATGTTAAGTGGTTTATATGTGGAATTGTGTCTCATGACCATGTTTATCATGTAACTTGATTGATAATTTGACAGTGTTAATACCTAATTCAATTTAGGGGCTTTAGTAAATTAATTGAAGCATGTTTAGGCTTATTTGGTTTGATTAAGGGCCACCCCGTGGGTGATTTTTCCCTCGGATGACCATTATTTAGCTGTTTGGCCTAGGATGATGATAAGATTGGATTTGTTTCAATTTTAAAGGGTTGTTTTAGAATGAAATTGCTTAAAATAATGCTTCCATGTGAATATGATTATTAAAGCCTCGTGATAGTTAAATTCATATGTTAGTCTTGTTATATAATTTTTCCCATGTGAGTTGGTTATTAAAAACCAAATAATAGTGTAATTTACATGTGTTGTTTATTATACTGAAATTATTATACACCGGGCTTAGACCTGAATATTCTGAAATGGTTATAAACTGGTCTTGGCCTTGAATATGCTGAAATTCTGATACGTTGGACTTGTCCCTGAATTTAATATGCTATAATGCTGATACACCAATTTTTTTCCCGAATTTAAATATGCTGAAATGATTATACATCAAGATTGGCCCTGAGACATATTTAAATGGAATTATTGATGACGCGTTTTCCAATCCAATTTAAAATCTTGGATTTGGTCTACACTTTTTTGTTTAGATAGCCTACTGAGGTATCTGTTGTGTTTACTTTATATAGGGGACTGACTGGATTAGGTTGGACCCCATGAATTATATAATTCAATGAATTTGAATTGATTAAATAACATTAAATGAATTCCAATACTTGTAAGATTTTTTACTTTTGAGTTCCTTCTAGTTTACTACATTTCACTACTATACACTACTGTTTCATATACACACTAACAGATTGGCACCAAACTTTGGTGGTTTCCTACTAGGATTTATTTTCTCACGCCCTATTTGGGTCATGTTTTTGGGCCCAATATACTATATTGTCTACCGGTGTCGATAGGGAAAATTCCCCTTTTTCAGGTACTTGATTTCTTCTTAGTATCAATAGAGCATGGGACCAATCCTAGGCTTAAAATGATGCTGAGTTTCATTTTGCTTTACCATACCTTTGTATTGTATTGTACTTGATTGTAGCATATCCTGTTTTCTTTATTTTTCTGAAACATGTGACATGCTGCCTCATTTTGATATTATATGACTAATGGTTATCTTTATCTTTCAGTCTTCTATTGTTTACTTCAGTTGAATGTTATTAACTACATCTGTTATTTTTATTATTTATTCTTCTATGTTACACTCTTCAAATGAGGGAATAGTTTCCCCACTATCACACCCTTAGACCTCTCTTCTAGTCAGCAGCCTCTAGAGTTTGAGGAAATGCACTTTAGGCCATGTGGTCAATAGGGTACAAGGCACCAGTTGAGTGGATTCCGAACCCGAGACATTACAAATTGGTATCCGAGGGTTTTATTTTCTACTTTGTCTTACTATTTGGAGCCTATAGATAGGGATAAGAAGGAAATAAAGTTTAGTAATTAGACGTTCCCTGGAGTATCTACCCCTTGTATAGGGAAAATTCAAAATTATTTTATTTAAATTGTGATTTTGGATTTTGAGCTATTACAGTTGAATTGATTTCACTATTGGGTGAAGCATTTGATTTAAGCTATTACTGTTGATGTAATTGTGACTCTGTTTTGTGGAAACCTGATGAGATTTGGGTTTTCCATCTCATGCATCATATAAACACTTGTTATAATCACATTCCATGTATTGTGCCATGCCATCTAGGATGCATTATATATTGCATGTTGTTGTGATAGATGTCATGCAAGAGTTTCCTATTGTTTTGATAATACCTTGATATATATGCCTGCTGTTGTAATAGGTGTATTGGTACATACTATGGTTGGATTGAATGTGTGCCAAACTATGGTTCCTGAGATGTATGAGCCCTTTTGGACTAGAATTTGGAAGATCATGATTTGACCATTTCATAAATTTGTTTCCAAGTTATGATATGTATGGGTGCCAAAATTTGATTTGAGGGGAGTATGGGCCCTCATGGGTTTGAATTTGGGACCCCACTGATTAGTTTTTCTCCCGAACAAGGGTTTTCTAGGAAATATAGAGTTTCTTTCCAGAAAAACCCAATATACACGGCATGTAGTTTAGCCTAAAATTCGGCATGTTCTTTCTATTCGGGGAAGAAGGTGTTCCAAGTTTTAAGATGAACACACCGTGTACCTTATGTTCATGCCGTGTAGTATTTGACCATGTAACTGGACGTGTGGGAGAAAACATGAGCCATGGAGTTTGGACTAGAACACGCCATGTAGTCTACCCAGATAAAACCCGTGTAGACCTAGTTGTGTGGGAGTACATGGCCGGGAGGATGGGCCTATGTACATGCCATGTGTTGGTGGAACATGCCATGTACTTTGGCTTGATACATGCCAGACCGTAAGTAGAACACGACTATGTAAGAGTCTAAGGGTACACACCATGTATTATTTCTACATGTCATGTAGTCCCATTTTTCTAATCTTTGAGGGTCTTGTCCTTTTTTTGGAAAATTTTGAATGGAAAACCATGAAAATATGTTGAACTAAGGCATGTTCTTAACCTTGTAGAGTTATGACGCCGCAAAGACCACAAAATGTACACCAGGAGAGCAGTGATAAGCATACTCTAAAAATTGTGGTCCATGGGCTACCGATTGATCCACCAATTTTTCCAACTATGGAACCGGTTATTATACTAGATGCAGGCATAGATTCATAGTTCTTTAAGTCTTTGTGAGATTAATGCAGGCCTTTCAGGGAGCATCGCAGGTTGCCAAAACTATGACCGAGTTGACGCGTATATTTCAGCAGCATCATCCGCCTAATTTTTTAGGGGATGGTGGACCACAGGATGTGGAATCAGGGATGGAATTAGTGCTTAATATATTCGAACATCTGGATACGTCTCTCGAGAGTAGGGTCAAGCGCGCGACATATATGCTGCATGATTCTGCCAAGAGATGGTGGGATGTTATCACTAAGACATGCCATCATCAGGATATGACATGTGAAGACTTTCAGGAAGCCTTCTATGACTATTATTTTCCCAAGACGCTAAGGTCCAACTGAGCTCACGATTTCATGCACCTAGAGCATGACACACTATCAGTTATGAATAATTCTTCCCAGTTTATTGAGCTTCATTGATTAAAACCTATTTTGATGGGCGATGACATATCGAAAGCTAGACGATTTGAAGATGGTATCGGGTTTGACATCCGATCCCAAGTGAATTTATTGATGTTACCTTCTATATCTGCTATTATAAACCAGGCACTGATTACTGAGCATAATTTTCAAGAAGTTGGAGCTGTGAGCCAGGGCAGTTTGGAACCAAGATTTGGTACTTCCTTGACCAGAAGCAAGAAGCATCGTACAGAGATCTCTCACAAGAATATGAGCAGTCAAAACCCTTCTTTCGGTATCCAAGTGAGGTGCTACCAGTGCAGAAGGATTGGGCATACGAAACCTCAGTGCCCAATGGACTTGGTCGACTTCCAAGATTGCGGTAAGATAAGCCATTTACAACAGTTCTTCAGGACGTTTCCATTAACATCTAGTGAGAGAGGGTCTGCACCAACTCCTTATTTAGGAGTGGGGTCAGTAAATTATCACTAGTCA
This sequence comes from Viscum album, assembly GCA_963277665.1. Taxonomy (NCBI): domain Eukaryota; kingdom Viridiplantae; phylum Streptophyta; class Magnoliopsida; order Santalales; family Viscaceae; genus Viscum; species Viscum album. The sequence continues at coordinate 284,285,871 of OY728143.1, read as the reverse complement.
GGGAACTGGAATATGGCAGGCCGTTCAGGCTAAGGGGGTGTTCGTGCACGTGGTAGCCAGTTCAACCCCCCAAGCTTCTATGGTACACTTATCTTTGAATAATACAATAGCTTGTGCTGTACCCAACTTCGAGTTCTAAATCACCATGACCAATCAAACTAGATTTTATGAATAATAATACCAAATTTTTGAAATTTTATTAATTTTATTTTTCAAAATGGACTTCATTTTTGGATTTTTAATACCAAAATTTTCTTATGGTGATTTTTTTGTAATTTTCTGAAAACTTTTAATTTTTGATGAATAATGAAAAACATAACGTTAATGTTTAAAACCAAATTTTTATTTAAATAATTAGTTATCATATTTAAATTTATTTTAGGGAAAAATAGATACATAATACCTATATATGTTCAATTTAATTCATCAGAGTCATTTTATAATAATATTTGATATATAAAATTTTATCGAACTTTTTACCGTCTTTACCCACCTTCTAGGTGCATTTAAAAATTTGCATAAAATTTAATTTTACCGCTTCTGTGAATTGAATTTCAAAACTCCGAGTGACACGGTTGAAATCTGTAAGTAAAATTTTGTTCAAGAAGATGAAAATAATTTTTGGTGAATAGTAACTTTTGACTTTTATTTACCACAGTTAAAAGTAAATAGGGTAATTAAAGGTAAAAATTATATTATAATTACAATAACACATGTCATCATTCTATTGGATAAGTGTTTTTCGACCAAAATAAACCTTAAGAATAAAATATAATCCTTGTTTTCCACTTGGTTTATATATGGACCTTTATTATTATTTTATTTAAAGAAGAGTTAAAAGTGTTAAATTCATAAATTAAAAACTAAACCATTTTTAATATAGGGTTATACATAAGATAAATTATAATATAAACATTAATTAGAAATCTAAAAATATTTCATACATAATAGTAGTTTAGCTATAATTTTTAGACCTTAAATAATTAAATTTATTTATGAGATAATGATGATGCAGTAATTACCTTATAAATGAAAGATTAAAATAATTGATATTATAAATATCCAAATAAATGTAAATTGAGACATTTGATGAATTAAAATAATTTTATAGGTTAATATGGAATGTTAGGGTTGATTAAATAATTTTTTTTCTAAGTGATAAGGTTTTTATGACTTTCAAAAAAACAAAATACAAAATAGTGTCAAAATTGACATAAATGAGTTTAAAAAAAAAACTGTATTATTAATTGATATAATCTTCCTAAAAATATAAGGTTCATCCAAAAGACTTAGATAAGTTTATATATATCAATAATATACCACATGGGGTTCTCTTGTATTTTATTTTAATATTATTAACAATTTATTATAATAATACAACAATACATGGTAAAAGATAAACTATTTAACTAAGAGTTAAATGTAAAAGATAAGGTTAATATAGTGACCTAAACCTGTCTAAAACCTATTGGTTGAAAGTATTTTGACCCATAACCACCTTATCCTCTAAATAAATACTTTTGGAGCCATTATGAACCAAATATTATTGTATAATAAAATAATATTTCAAACATTTCCTAAAGTGACCCTCACCTCTCTTATAAAAGGGTACTTCCCCTTCTCTCAAAATCACACCTCAAAATCCATTTTTCTCATCCAAAACCTTCTCAAATATCCTCCCAACTATCCTCCCTTATACCTAGATTCCTTACTTTTATCAAAAATATAACCTAAGAATCCCTTTTGATCAAATCAAAAGAAAGCACCCGAAGAAGAGGTAATAATTTCACTACGTATTTCAAAGTTCTTTCCTTCTTCCACTTCCTATTTCTTTGTTGTTTCCATACTAAAATAATAAATCCAGTAACTTATACATACTATGATATTATTATAAATATAGTACAACCATATTCATTATTCTATCCATCATATGAATGTCAAGTCACCATACGTGCGTTCGTACGGCTTACTGTCTCCACGTCTTGGTGTAGTTTGTTATTCAACACTTAATTATTTGGATGGGTATAATAATGAGTATAACTGATGTAATTAATAAATATAACATGTTAATGATTCTTTATATATGATATACCATCCTATTATGTACAATTTTACCATTAATATAATAATATTGTCGCTCGTGCGTACGTATGAATTACCGTCTCCATGAACACGATGAAATTCATTCCACATCATAACCATTCAAGAATAATTTTCATTTTATGATTAAAAATAATGGTTTAAAACTTAATATAATTATTTATGTGAATTTAATACATTCTATCCATAAAAAACATGGATTATGTAACCATGTATATAAAGGAAAACGAATCAGTGAAAACTTGAAACAATGACACTACAGAAATATTATTAACAAAGAAATATTAGAAGATTATATATGATATCATATTTATGTATGTGGTTATTGTATAATTCAATAAAAATGATTTAACTATTATACAGGATGTTAACATACCCTTTATTAAGGAAAAGTACAAGGTAAGGATTAATTCTACAATCTTTTCATTATCCATGGTTGTTTATGCATGTGTATCTGCTGGGACCACTTTATCAACCACATTCGTGTTTATTAAAAATGTATTTCAAAACATTTTACTATTTTCTAAACTATGGTTTAAAGTCATTTATAACCTTGTTTGACTTTTGATAAAATGTTTATAAAGGAATATTTCTGTGGTTTTCCAAACAAGGTCCTTTACGACCTTTTCGACATAATTAAGGAAAGAATGTTTTTTTAACTTATACGGCGGGTGCGACTATTTTCCACTGTTGTAATACCTTTCAAGAACCCCTTATATGATTATAAGAATATTTTCAAAACAAATGTTTTATTTTAAAATTATGTGACCTTTAAATGATTTCACAATTGAAATAAGTATTTCTTTTAATTATTTTTCATTTCTTCTATGTCAACATCCATTGATGGATTTTAAACTTGTTTTAAGTTGATTTATTATGATACAAATCTTCTATATTTTATTGAAGGTTTTGTGATATGTTTGACTATGGATTTTTTATTTTTATACCATTCATGGTTTATGGATAAAGTATTGATATTTCGTATTCTATTTTAAATACAAATGTTTATGTTATGTTTAAACCTTTTCATATGAGGAATGTATTGGACTTAGTAAGTGACGAGTGGAGCCCACTATAGCTCTTTGATGCATCGGTAGGTCTCATGAGACAAACTAGTGTCTTGGAATAAGGCCTTGACAAAATCTTATTTGTAGTCTAGGCACGAGGTCTTGACTATGTGGTTATGATGTCCGACATTATGCATTCCATCATTATGAAATCAGCTATTGATATTGCATGTGATTATTCGACTAGTAGAATATCCATGTGAATAAGTAAATGGAATTATTTTATTTATATTTTCCATATTAGGGTGAAGTTTAAGTCTAAAAGGATTATTTTTTTGTCTTACACATTGCCTTAAATGTTTATTCTTATTTATGAAAGTTTACGCTATATTTTTATCCTTATTGAGCATCTGAGCTCACCACTTTCTATGTTTTATTTTTACTAGGATGTGAAGAATTATTTTATGGTATACCAATAGGGATTTGATAAGGGATATGAATGTTTCAAAGGAGACAATTTTTTTGTTGTTTTTCATTTTATAATGTAATGTAAAACTTATTCTTGTATTTAGTACTTCCAAGGCTACTAAACTGATCAATCATTTGGGACATGATTCATCAAATCATGCCAATGTTATGTAATAATGCACTGAATCTGGGTAATTGGGGTTGGGGAATTACAGTTGGTATCAGATGAAATTTAGTACAAACCTTGGAAGCTAGATTTAGAAAAACTCTAATTAGATAACATTACCCTAAGATAAAATTTGAGGATTAGTATAGAATAACTTCCTAGAATTTTGGTAATGTAGAGATTTTGTGAGTTTTCCGAGTAATACATCCCCGTATGGATACAAGTAGGTAGATGTGGCTTTGGAACATATGTACCTAAGAGTGAAAACTCCGACAAAGAGCTTTGGGCTTGACCCGGGGTATCCTGGTTCACAACAATAGGCGTTGCTGCACTCTTGGTTACGACACTCCAGGGGGATATTCTTAGGATAATTCACTTTTTCTTTACAGACCATTATGAAGGATTTTTTAGTATATACCTCCTTAAAGAAAACATTTTTATGATTATGGATTATATCCATAAACTGTTCAATTTATGTTAAGTGTTTTACAAGTTTGGAATTATGTATTGCGATTCATAAACTAATATATTGTATGCCATTGTCTAGAAATGTCACCTAGTGGAAGGAATGGAAACTGTATGAACGCACTAATCCATGTCGGGATTTCCCTCCTACTCAAGATAATTACAATGGAGCTGGTCATGCAACTAGTGCTGATCAGCTTATCACCATAATGGGACAACTCACTCAGGTTATGAATAATAACCTTACCCATATGAAGCACCCTAATCCACAACACAAAGGATCAATTTAATACTGCTTCATGAGGAAACAACCACCAACATTCAATTGGACTATAAATCCATTTGTAGCTGAGAAATGGATAAGTTTCTTTGAGAAAATCTTTTATACTTTGGGGAGTAGCGAATGGTAAAAAGTTTTCATGGAAGTTTATCGCCTCACGGGAGATGTGGATAAATGGTGGTCATTAATTCAAAATACAAAGGAGTATGAAGAAGTATCAAATATATAATGGAGGGAGTTTAAAGAGATTTTCTTATAAGAATATTTTCCTTGTGACCATCGAGTAGATATGGAATGACAATTTCTGAGTCTGAGGAAAAAGGAGGATAATAATGTCGCAAAGTATGAGGCTAACTTTACAAGGTTAGCAAGGAATGCAACAGATTATATACGTATCTAAAGGAGTAATATTGATTGATTATTTTATGGGTTAAAACCATTTCCCCACTGAGCATTAGTCTCACAATCCTTCTCATCGTACAAACATATTGTCTCATGTGATATCAAGATAGAAAAGGAATTCTCAATGTCTTAGAAATTTAAAGAAAATCAAGAGAATAAGAGATTTTTTGAACACTTTGTAAATGGAAATAAGAGGAAGAAGAGAAAAGTTTAATATCCATATTGCGGTAAATTTAGGAAGAAACACCAAAGTAATTTTCTGAAGGGAATGGGAGTCTATTACAAGTGTGGTGAAAAAGGCCACCAAACTCGTGATTGAAAGGGAAAAAAGAGGCTATCAATATTGAATGCTATAATTGTAGATAAATGGGTCATTATGAAAATGAATTTCCTAAGTTACAAAGAAACTTACCTTATAAAAGGCCCAGGGAGCAAGGCCAAGCTTATGCGATCACTACTGCTAAGGCTGAAGCTCTGAGAGACATGGTGGTGAGTAATTTAATAGTATACTCAAGTTTATACAATGCTTTATTTGATTCTGAATCATCACATTTTTTCATATCTTCCCAGTTTGCTAAAAAAATTAGATATTTCAAATTTGATTTAACAAAGGAGTTGTCAGTAAAAACTCATAACAGAAGTTTCATTACAACAATTATTTGTGAATCAGTCCCCATTAGGGTATATAAATGTTCTTTATCTTCTAATCTCATCATCATACCCAAGATTTAATTTGATATAATCATCATTATGGATTCGATTTCGGACCATGATGCGGAAATTTATTGTAAGAAGAATGTGGTTACAATTTTCTATGATGATAAAGAGTACCTTATCTTTAGAGAAAAAACATCACCAACTGATTCTTATCTAGATTCACCCCCATTAGCTCTTCTAAATTCAATTATTATGGAGGAAGATAATTAAATAACTATGGGTGAGGAATAGAATGTTCAAATAGAGGACATACCTATTATGCAATAATATGTTGATGTGTTTCCAAAAGATTTACCTAGACATCCTCTAGAATGAGAAATTGAGTTTTCCATTGATTTAATTCTAGTTTCAAGTCCCATATCGAAGAAACCTTATAGAATGGACACTGTGGAATTATTGGAATTAAATAAACAACTATAGGAATTGAGTAATAAGGGATTTATTTTCCCTGTGTTTTTCCATGGGGAGCTCCTGTTCTTTTTGTTAAGAATAAAGATGGATCTATGAGGTTGTGTATTGACTAAAAAGAGATCAATGCTATAAAAATAAAGAACAAGTATACCCTACCTCATATTGATGATTTATTCGACCAACTTCACAGAGATCAATATTTCTCAATGATTGAACTTCGATCTGGATATCATAAGTAGTGTTTGAATAAGGAAGACATTCCAAAAACATCATTTCGAACCAGGTACGAGCATTACAATTTTACAGTAATTCCTTTGGGATAGACTAATTCACCCTCTATTTTAATGGGTCTAATGAATAGATTTTTCAAGGAATATATTGATTACTTTGTAGTGGTATTTAATTATGATATATTGGTACACTAAAAAAATCTATGAAGATCATGAATATAACTTGGACACTATTATGAAAACCCTCAGAAGAAATGAATTATATGGGAAGTTTAGCAAGTGTGAATTATGGCTTCACGAGAATTCTTTTCTTGGCCATATTATCTCTAAGGATGGAATCTCTGTTGATCCTTCAAAGACCAAGGCAATCCAAGAATGACCAGAACTGATGAGTATAACTGAGGTATGCAGTTTTTTTGGTTTAGTAGGTTATTGTTGGTGTTTCCTCAAGAATTTTGTCTGATTGGATAACCTATTAACCAAGATCACCCATAAAGGGGTTAAATTTCTTTGAAAAAAAGAGTGTGAAGAATGTTTTGAAGAACTAAAGATAATATTAGTCAATTATTCTATATTGAGTCTACCATCGGGGAATGATGGGTTTGTTATTTATAGTGATTCTTTAAAGAAAGGAATTGGTTGTGTCCTTATACAGAATGATAGAATTATTGCCTATGCATCACGACGACTAAAAATTCATTAATAAAACTATAAAACTCATTATTTTGAGTTTGCAGCTGTAATATTTTCTTTGAAGATATGGAGACACTATCTCTATGGTGAAAAATGTGAGATATATACCGATCATAGGAGTTTGAAGTATATTTTCTCACAAAAAGAACTCAACAAGAGGCAAAGACAATGGCTTGAACTACTCAAATATTTTGATTTCACTATACACTACCACCCGGGGAAGGAAAATAAGGTGGAAGATGCTTTGAGCAGAACTGATCATGGAGTTTTGAACAAGATGATAGTTGAAAGGGATCTTATGTTCATGGATCTAGTAAATATGGACATGGAAATAATCATTGAATGTGAAACATAAATACGTTTTCAAATGGTTTCCCAACCATCTTTACTAAAAATGATAAAAAGTTCTCAGACTGATGATGGAGAGTTTCAAAAGAAAATTAACGTTATGAACAATGGGAGATTGATTGACTTCATATATAAAGATGAAATTTTGAAATTTGGGAAGAGACTTTGTGTTCCTGATATACCTAATCAAAAAAGGGAATTGTTTAATGATGCCCATAGCTCCAATTTCACTATAAACCATGGTTACACTAAGATGTATAGATATTTGATGAAACATTTTTGGTGGGACAACATGAAGAGGGAGATTGATGATTATGTGTCAAGATGTATGGTTTGTCAACAAGTGAAAGCAGGAAGACAACATCCTAGAGGAGTCATGAAACCTCTTACCATTCTTGAGTGGAAATGGTATGATATTATAGTGGACTTTGTCATGGGACTACCAAATACTTCTAGAAGGAATGATGGAATATGGGTCGTTGTAGATCATCTTACGAAGTCTGCACATTTTATTTCTATAAGAGAAGATTTACCACTTGAACGTCTAGAAAGACTATATATTAATGAAGTTGTAAGACTTCATGGAGTACCCATATCGATTTTTTCTGATCATGATCCCTATTTTACGTCAAGATTCGGAAAAAGTTTTCCGATGTCCTTGGATAGTGAACTTCGTTTGAGCACTGCCTACCACCCTCAAACTGATGGACAATAAGAATGGACTATTCAAAACTTAGAAGACATGTTGAGATCTTTCTCACTTGACTTTCAAGGTATGTGGGATCAATATTTACCTATGGTATAATTTTTCTATAACATTAGCTTCCATTCAAGTATTCAGATGGCACCATATGAAGTGTTATATAGAAAGAGATGTCACACAACAAATTTTTGGGATGATGTTGGTGAAAGAAAACTTGTTGGCCCAAAACTTGTTGAGGAAACAATGGAAAAGGTTAAGATTATCCAAACTCACATAAAAGCATCCCAAAATAGAAAAAGAGCTATGCCAATAACCAATGGGAGGATTTGTAATTTCAACTATGAGATCCTATTTTCTTGAAGGTATCTCCATGGAAGGGTGTTATACATTTCAGTAAGAAGGGTAAATTGAGTCCCAGGTACAACAGAACTTTCAAAATTCTATAATGAATTGGAGTTGTAGCTTATCATTTGGCAATGCATCCCAGTATCTCCAAAGTTCATGATGTGTTACACATATCACTATTGAGAAAATATATGCCTCGCCCAATGCATGTACTCAACTATGATGAATTATGACTTGAACCTAATCTATCTTATTTTGAAGAGCCTATCAAAATTCTTGATACTATAGAACAAGTGTTGAGAAACCGGATGACTCGTCTCATAAAAGTTCTATGGGGAAACCGTAAGATGGAAGAGGCAACGTCGGAACCTGAGAAACTTATGATGAAGAACCACCCAAATATTTTTATGTAGTAATATTCTAGAAATTTCGAGGACAGAATTATTTGAATGGGGGAATAATGTAACACCCCAAGCTACCACAATACACTTCTCTTTAAATAATACAATAGATTGTATTGTACGCAACTTCGAGTTCTAACACACCACTACCAATCAAACTAACCATTATGAATAGTAATACCAAATTTTTGAAATTTTATAAATTTTATTTTTTAAAATGGAATTCATTTTTGGATTTAGAATATCAAAATTAGATTAGGGTGATTTTTTTTTGTATTTTTCTGAAAACTTTCCATTTTTGATGAATAGTGAAAAACATTGTGTTATTGTTTAAAATCTAATTATTATTTAAATAATTAGTTATCTTATTTAAATTAATTTTAGGTAAAAAATATATACATAATACCTATATATATTCAACATAATTAATTGGATTCATTTTATAATAATATTAGTTATATAAATTTTTATTGAACTTTTTACTGTCTTTTACCCACCTTCTAGGAACATTTGCAAATTTGCATAAAAAATAATTTTACTGCTTCTCTGAATTTAATTTCAAAAATACAGGAGACACGGTTGACATCAGTCAGTAAAATTTGGTTTAATAAGATGAAAATAATTATTGGTGAATAGTAACTTTTGACTTTTATTTACCACGGTTAAAAGTAAATAGGGAAATTAAAGGTTAAAATGATATTATAATTACCATAACACATGTCCTAATTCTAGTGGATAAATTTTTTATACCAAAATAAACCTTAATAATAAAATATGATCATTTTGGTCCACCTGGTTTAGATTATGACATTTATTATTATTTTATTTAAAGAAGAGTTAAAAGTGTTAAATTAAAAGATTAATAGATAAACCATTTTTAATATTGGGTTATACATAAGATAATTTTGACTATAAATATTCATTATAAATATAAAAATATTTCCTACATAATGGTATTTTATTTATAATTTTTATACATTAAATAATTAATTTATTTATGAGATAATGATGGTGCAATAATTACCTTATTAATGAATGATTAAAATAATTAATATTATAAATATCCAAATAAATGTAAATTGAGACTTTTTATGAATTCCACTAATTTCATAGGTTAATATGACTTGATAGGGTTTATTAAAAAATTATTTTTGGGAGTGATAAAGTTTTTCTGACTTTCACAAAAACAAAATACCAAATAGTGTCAAAATTGAAAAAAATGATTTTTCTAAAAAAATACTATATTAATAATTGATATAATATTTCTAAAAATGTAATGTTCAGCCAAAGTACTTAGATAATGTTAGATATATCAATAATGAACCACATGGGGTTCTCTTGGATTTTTATAGTTAGATTATTAACCATTTATTATAATAATACAAGAATACTTGGTAAAAGTTTAACTACTTAACTAATAGTTAAATAAAAAATATAACGTTAATATAGTGACTTAAACCAGTCTAAAACCTATTAGTTGAGAGGTTTTCTACACATAACTGCCTTATCATAAAAATAAATCCTTTTAGATCCATTATAATCTAAATATGATTGTATAATATAATAATATTTCAAGCTTTTCCTAAAGTGACTGTCACCTCTCTTATAAAAGGGTACTTCCCTTCTCTCAAAATCACAACTCCAAAGCACTTTTTATCATCCAAAACCTGCCCAAATATCTTCCCAACTACCCTAACTTATACCTAAAGGCATTAAATTTATCATAAATCCTACCCAAGGAGACCTTTTGATCAAATCAAAAGGGACCACCTAAAGAAGATGTAATAATTTCACCACCTCTTTCAAAGTTTTTTCTTCTTCCACTTCCTATTTCTTTGTTGTTTCCATACCAAAATAATAACTCTAGTACCTTATACATACTGTGATTTTATTATAAATTTGGTACAACCATATTCATTATTCTATCCATCCTATGAATGGCATGTCACCATACGTGCGTACATACGGCTTACCGTCTCCACGTCATGGTGTAGTTTGTTATTCCACACTTAATTATTTGGATGGGTATAATAATGAGTATAAATTATGTAAATAATAAATATAACATGTTAATGATTCAGTATGTATGATATACCATCCAATTACATACTATTTCACCATCAATAGAATGATATTGTCACTTGTGCGTACGTACGGATTACCGTCTCCATGAACGCGATGAAATTCATTACACCTCATAACCATTCAAGAATAATTTTCATTTTATGATTAAAAATAATTTTTAAAAACTTAATATCATTATGGATGTGAATCAAATACATCCTATCCATAAAATCATGACTTACGTAACCAAGCATATAAAGGAAAACGAATCAGTTCACACCTGAAACAATGATACTACTGAAATATTATTAACCAATCAATATTATACGATCATATATGATATCATATTTATGTAAGTGGTTCTTGTATAATTTAATAAAAATGATTTAACTTTTATATATGAGGTTAACATACCCTCGATCATTTAAAAGTACAAGGTAAGGGTTAATTCTACAATATCTTCATTATTCGAGGTTGTTTATTCATGAGTATCTACTGAGACCTCTTTATCATCCACATCCACATTTCTTAAAAATGTATTTCAAAAAATTTTACAATTTCCTAGACTATGTTTTAAATTCATTTATACCCTTGTTTTAATTTTTATAAAATTATTATAAAGGTATATTTCCGTAGTTTTCCAAACAAGGTCCTTTTCAACCTTTTCGACAAAATTAAGGAAAGAATATTTTTTAACTTATAGGGTGGGTGTGGCTATTTTCCTCCATTATAACACCTTAAAATATTTCCTTAAAAGATTACAAGAATACTTTTAGAATAAATTTTTTCTATTAAACTATTTGAATTTAAAATGATTTCAAAATAGAAAGATGTATTTATTTCAAATAATTTTCACTTCATCTATGTCAACATCCCTTGATGGATTTTAAAATTTTCTGATTTTGATTTATTGTGATATAAATATTCCATATTGTATCGAAGGTTTTGTGATATGTTTGAATATGGATGTGTTATTTTTATACCATTCATGGTTTATGGATAAAGTATTGACATTTCGTATGCTAGTTTTAATACGAATGTTTATGTTATGTTTAAAGCTTTTCATATGAGGAATGCATTGGACTTAGTAAGTGATGGGTGGAGCTTGCTATAGCTCCTTGATGCATCGGTAGGTCTCATGAGACAAACTAGTGTCTTGGAACAAGGCCTTGACAAAATCTTATCTGTAGTCTTGGCATGAGGCCTTGAATATGTGGTTATGATGTCTGACAATATGCATTCCATCATTATGAAATTGGCTATTAATATTGCATGTGATTATTCGACTAGAAAAATATCCATGTGAATAATTAAATAGAATTATTTGATTTATATTTTCCATATTATGCTGATGTTTAAGTTTAAAAGTCTTATGTTTTAGTCTTATACATTGCCTTAAATGTTTATTTTTATTTATGAAAGTTTTCACTATATTGTTATACTTACTGAGTATTTGAGATCACCCCTTTTTATGTTTTATTTTTCCCAGGATGTGAAGAAGTATTCTATAGTTGACCTATAGGGATAGGCTAAGGTATATTAATGTGTCAAAGGATACAATGTTGTTGTTTTTTCATATTATAATGTAATGTGAAACTTATGTTTGTATCTAGTACTTCCAAGGCAACTAAACTGATCAGTCTTTCGGGACTTGATTCTTTGTATCATGACAATGTTTTGTAATAATGCACTGACTCTAGGTATGTAGGGTTGGAGTGTTACTTCCAGACCCTAGGATCTCGAAGATAATAGGGTGGGTCAGCGCAGGATAGCCTGACAGTGTCTTAGGGCCACGATGCATGTCAGACTTATGCAGTGTGACATACCCATAAGAAGCAGGATCCCGAACCCTCTACTATCGGAGGTACTATCCTAGTCACCTCTTTTTTATCTTATTTACTATTTGATACTGGTGATACACATATTTTTTGTATCCGTGGCCATTATGGAAAGAATTAATCTCTATGTTTATACTTCTTCTAATTTTATGATGTTATAAACTCCATTAAGGATTAGAACATAAGGTGTGTGTCAGTTCAAGGAGTGCACCCTTGATATTGGTGGGTGTCAATTCCTATAGAACCTCTATGTATTAGATATGATGGGATTTAATGTCATTCTTGGAATGGATTGGTTGGTTTCTTTTCAAGATTTTGTTGATTGATCTCTCCGTAGGGTGAGTTTCACTTCACCACAGGGCAGAGAGTTTTTACATAAGGGAAAATGGGATGTTCATGTGAGTAGATATATACCCAAGCATCATTTTTTGGTTGGAATGATAGCCCAGATTTCAAGTTTATATATGGATGATCATGAAACATGTCTGGCATATTTCTCTCTAGTGGTTAATCATTTTAGGGACTTTTTTATGGACCACTTCTCAGGCGTACCTCTGGTCAGAGAGGTGGAGTTCACTATCTAACAAGTTCTAGGAGCCAAACCAATATCTATTAATCCTTATAGGATGGCTCCGATGGAGTTACAAGAGCTCAAGAGTTAGTTGGAAGATATGTAAGATAAGGGATTTATCCGAACCAATACCCCGCCTTGGGGTTCACTGGTCCTTTTCACGAAAAAGTGATATTGTACCCTTAGGATATGTGTGGACTGTTGGAAACTGAACCAGTTAACGTTTAAAAATCGATATCCCTTTCCATAGATAGATGACATGTTTGATCAAATTCTAGGATCTCAAGTGTTCTAAAAGATTAACCTAAGTTCAAGATATCACCAGGTACATGTTCGACCAGCATCCATACCTCAAACAACCATTCGTTCTAGGTATGTCCTCTATGAGTACTTGGTTATTCCATTCGGTCTCACAAACGTGCCAGTAGTTTTCATTGAACTAATGAACCGAGTGTTCCATCCTTACCTAGATTCTTTTATGGTGGTTTTCATGGATGATATCTTGGTGTATTCTCACATTTGACAAGAGCATTCCAAAGACCTTGACATCCTTTTGAATACACTAAGAGAGAATTAGTTATATGATAATATCACTAAATAAAACTTCTGGATGGATCAGATTCACTTCTTGGGTCATGTAATCTCAGAGACTGGAGTATCAGTGGGCCGAGAGAAGGTGAGATAAATAGTGACCTAGGAGCATCCCAAGAACATTTTTGAGGTTTGGAGTTTCTTAGGGATAGCTGGTTACTGCATTAATTTTATCGAGGAATTCTCACTCTTAGTAGCACCAATGATGGACTTGATCAAGAAAGTTGTGAATTTTGAGGGGCTAGACTCTTATGATGTATCCTTTCATGAGTAAAAGGGACATTTAACTTCAGCGCCGATACTGATATTTCCAGATCCAGGTAAGAGTTACACTATGTACTATGATTCATCAGGTATTGGGCTGAGAACAGTGCCTATGCAGGGGGATTGTTTTTTTTGCGTACGGGTCTTGGCAATTATTGTCACAATAGAAGAATTACCCAATGCATGATCTTGAGTTAGCTGTAGTTGTTCATGATTTTCATTTTTGGAGACATTATTTACTGGGAGAGAATTTTTTGGTGTATATGGACCAAAAAAGTCTCAAATATGTCTTTACTCAGTACGATTTGAATCTAAGATAGAAATGGTGGGTGGAATACCTTTAGCCGTATGATTTTGAGTATTCCTATACACCTAGAAAAGGAAATATAGTAGATGATGCTCTGAGTTGGAGGACTCAGTTACAGGCAGTGTGGGTGGCCAGTGGTGAGTGGAAGCTTATGGATTTGTTCTCTAAGATGCATTTAGAGGTTCATGATAGTCAAGGACAAACTTATCATCCCTATTTGGTAGTTACCTCTACCCTAGCAGACAAAGTGGGGATGAGGAAACTATCAGATTCTAAAGGCCTAGTTCTAAAAGAGATTGTGGAAGGTGAGGACCCTCCTCTAGGGTGGACTATAGACGAGGATGATGTTATGTGTATCTGTGTACGTGTGTGGGTTCTAGGGGATACACGCAAGGAGCTGATGTGGGAGTTTCATGCTTCATCTTGGGAAGTGCATCCCAGAGTCAAAAAAATGTACCGTGACTTATTTCATTAGTACTAGTGACTGTGTATTAAGTGAGAAGTATCTGGTTTTGTTATGAGATATTACACTTGTCAGTAGGTGAAGACATAACATCAATGGCCAGGTCAGATTTTATAGTAGTTTACTATTATGGAGTGTAAATGGTATGATGTCAAGATGGATTTCTTAATGGGGTTACCAAGGTCATCTAGTGGAAACGATGTTGTGTGGGTCATAGTTGACAGTCGTATGAAGGCCACTTATTTCTTTCCAATCAAGGAGACCTTTAGTTTTGATGAGATAAAAAATTTGTATATCTGATAGGTGGTACAACTTAATGGGGCCCCTCATTCTATCATTTCATATAGGGACTCCTAATTTACATCTTGTTTATAACATATTTTTTAGAGGTCACTAAGTACACAAGTGCTTCTGAGCACAACATACCACCCTTAAACCAATGTCCAGTCATAGAATACGATACAATTGTTAGAGGACATGCTGTGTGAAAGTTTCCAAGGCTTTGGTTGATCTTGGGAGAAGCATATACCCTTCATTTAGTTTTCCTATAATGATGAATTCCAAGGTACTATTCAGATGGCGCCATATAAGGCTTTGTACGATAGGCCATGTCGATCACCCCTGTATTGGATGGTGGTAGGAGAGGCAGCTATGCTGGGACCTTGTCTTATCCAGGAGACTAGTAAGTAGGTCCACATGATTTAGAAATGGATGGCTAGTACGCAATCTCAACAAATATCCTACACTGATCGTTGTAGATGACATTTGGTGTTCGAGGTCGGGGATCAAGTTTTCTTACATGTTGCACCGAGATTGAGACACAAGAGGATCAAGAGACAAGGTAAACATTCACTGAGATATGTCAGTCCCTTTGAGATTCTAGAGAGAGTTAGGATGGTTTTCTATTGGTTACAATTACCTCATAGGTACCGAGCGATGCACGACATCTTCCATATATCTCTTCTACATTGATATCACGCAGAACCGTCTCAAATTTCTAGCCTAAGGAGGTTGAGCTTCAGGTTTATGCATCCTATGAGGATAATTTTATTCGTATAGTTGATTGGAGCACAAATGTTCTCTGAGGCCAGTCAATTCCTCTCGTACGAGTGCTATGGAAGCACGACCGAGTACCGGATGAGACTTACGAGAGGGAGGCCGACGTACATGCTCAATGGCCCAAGTTATTCTCAGATATTTCTTTATCACCCTTGGAAGGAAAATTTGGAGAAGATTTTTTTATGGGGGATGTTTGTAAGAAACCGATTCTTGCTTTGATGTAAAATTTTCTTCTATTCTTTTTCCGTGTGTTATTTTTGAGAAAACAAAAGGGAAATTGGAAAAATGGTTATTTTAGGGTTACATTCCATGTAATCCTATATAAACACCATGTATATGGCCATGTAGGATTGAGATACATGGGGTGTAATCATAATGTAATGGGAGAGAAGAAAAATCCACTACATGTTGTGTACTTCCTGATACACGCCATGTAGTCATGTCAGAAAGTCGGTGCGGGACATGTAAAGTAAGTCAGTGAAATTATTAATAGTAAAATGATATACATGCCGTGTATACAGAATTACATGCTGTTTACTTGTGTTTTTCACTTAAAACATGCTATATCCCCTCCTTTCTGCAATTTGGATTGTGGGATCGCCGGGTTGAAGAACAACTATCGTCAAAATTTCAACCTTCTCCCAAATCTTAGTTTAGACTCCGATTCAATCACCGCCAGTTTTGTTTTATCCATACAGATAAGATATAAATTAATATAGAGATGTTCCTTCTAATTCTTGTTTTGGTAGAAGTTATTTAATGTTGAATGATTATACTTTTTTTGTGGATTTATATTGTTCTATCTTGAATTGGAAGTCGAGACTGGACGAGGAGAGTCATACTATGTCGAGGTAGGTTGTTTAGTGATAATTGTTTAATCTGAAGTTTTTTATATGTGCCGTTGTGTTGCCTTCCAATGTTTAGGGTTTCACATGATTGAGAATTTGACTGTGATAATACCTAATTCCATTTAGGTTCTTTAGTAAATTAATTGAATCCTGTTTAGGATTATTTGGTTTGATTAAGGGCCACCCCATGGATGTATTTTCCCTCAGATGAAAATTGTTTAGTCGTTTGGCCTAGGATTCGAATGGGCTTTCCTTTGTTTCCCTTTTGAAAGGTTGTTTTTGAATGAAACTGGTTAAATCAATTTGCCATGTGAATATGATTGTTAAAGACTTGTGATAGTTTAATTCACATTTTAGTCTTGTTATATTATTTTGCCTATGTGAGTTGACTATTTAAAACCATGTAATAGTGTAATTTAGATGTTTTTTTATTATTCTGAAATGGTTATAAACCAGGCTTGGCCTTGAATATGCTGAAATTATGATACATCGGGCTTGTCCCTTATTTTAATATGCTGAAATATAGATACACCGGGCTTTTCCCTAATTTAAATATGCTGAAATTCTTATAAATTGGGCTTGGTCTTGAGACAAATTTAAATGGAATGACTGGAAATGCATCTACCAAGACAAAACACAAGCTTGGATTTGGTCTACACTTCTTTTTTTAGATAGCTTGTTGAGGTATTTTTTATGTTTACTTTATATAGGGGACTAAAGGGCTTAGGCCGTGCCATGAGATTTATATAATTCAATGAATTTGAATTGATTAAATAACATTAAATTAATTATAATTCGTTTCCAATTGTTTACTTTTGAGTTCCTACTAATTTACTACATTTCACTGTTGTACACTATTTTTTAATATACACACTGATATATTGGAACTGACCTTTGGTGGTTTCATACTGAGATAAATTTCTCACACCCTTTTTGGGTCATGTTTTTGGGCCCAAACAAACAATATTTCTGCAAGTGTCGATAGGGGAAATGCCCCTTTTTAGGTACTTGATTGTTTCTTAGGAGCAGGAGAGCATGAGACCAAGCCTAGGCTTGCGATGCTGCTGAGTTTCATTTTGTTTTACTGTACTTTGGTATTGCATTGTACTTGATTGTAGCGTATAATGTTTTCTATGTTTTCTTAGAACATGTGACATGCTGCATCATTTTGATTTTATATTCCTGCTGGTTATCTTTATCTTTCAGCCTTTTGTGGTTTATTTCAGTTGCATGTTGTTTACTACTTCAGAGAGTGTTATTATTTATTCTTCTATGTTACACTCTGCTAATGAGGGAATAGTTCCCCCACTATCAGACCCTAGTCCCTTTCTTCTAGTCGGCAGCCTCTGGAGTTTGGAAAAATGCTCTTGAGGCCATGTGGCCAACCGAGTACGGGGAACTAGTTGAGTGGATTTCGGACCTTGGACACTAAAAAAAGTATGTGATTCATTATTATGGTAATAATGCACATTTTGTTTGTGTATTGGGATAAGAAAACTTAGTGAATATCCTAAGAATAAATCTACATATTAGATAACATCCTTATCTTTTGGTAAAGTTTATATTATATGGTTTTTTCTAAAAATAGATCCAATAATGGATAATGGGAAGTGGATACAGCTATGTCTCAAATGCATCTAGGGTCACTGCCTATTGAATGTAAGGAAATCATTAAGAGAGATTCCATTGTCCTTTATTACTTTTGGCCCCCATGATTCAGTTCTCTTCTTTTTATTGTGCTATTTTGTTCTTATAGGTTTTATGACTTTCCTTTCTAATAAAAATTCAATTTTCAGTCAATGATCCTAAAATGTCACACGTGGATAGAAACTCTCAGCATAAATACATTGGTTACTAACATTCTCTTTAAGAACCATTATGAAGGATTACTTTCTAAATCACATTAAGGCCTTAGGTTAATAAGTACATGAAACCATCACAAAAAATAAAATTATATTGAGTTATAAGTGTTAATGGATGAAATAAAGGTGTCAGTAAAGAAGACATATTCGAATTTATGTTTTCATAATCCTATATTAGATACTCTCATAACCATTTTTTATTCAGTAGTTGGTTGAAATAGGGTCATTAATATGTAATTGAAAAAGGTATGAATCTAGAAACCACTATTTCTTATAACCAAATAAAGGAGAATACTTAAATGGTGAGAAATATTGTCATATGAAACTTATGATAGAAAATTTGAGTTTATTAGTCTTACCTAAGTTAGTGAGAACAATGTATTAATAATCTTGAAATTTCTCTCTATTCTCATTAGTGAGTGATATTTATCAAAAATATTTGGGTATATTCTAAAAGTTATAAGGATTATATAAAACATATAAGGAATGTTATTTTATAATTTTAATTTAATGTTATCATGACATATGTTAAATTGTATTCATAACCATGAAAATTGTTTTTTATTACAAGATTATATATTTTTTGGGGATAACTATTAAAGTACACATAATTTATAGTTAGATAAGTTCCAAGTTTAGTATATGTTTGATGTTGATAAAATTAAGGGTTTTGTGATTTTGAAAATGTAAGTTATGTAAAATCAATATCTTTGAGATTTATAATAATTAATTGGTAATATTTATTGAATTTTTGGGATTATGATATATAATGATTTGTGTGTAACCTTATAAACTAGTAGTTCATACCATTTAGGTGATAAGTATAGATTTCTGTTTTGGAGGAATATATAATCTTGTTATGTTTTAAGGTCTTGGAGATTCAAATAGGTTTTGGGAAAGGTATGTTATTGGGAGTATATGATAAAGGTATACACACACTTGGGTATATAATTTTAGGAATGGTTAATGTTGTTTGAGGAATGATAAGTTTGATTTTATGAGCATATATTTCAATGGTTTTTGGGTTTGGAATATTTTAATGAAGTTCATAGAAATTTTTTATCTCTATTTTAAAGATTAGACTAAGATGTATGTGAGAAACAAAATAAATTTAATCTAGGTTGAACCTAGGATGATATATGTTGATCTATGAACTAAAAGATCTATAAGCTCACAAGGAAGATAAACATTAATATACTATAAGATAATGAAAATATGGTAAAAACTATGATATATATTCTCTAAGGAGTTGGCCATGAAAACAAAGAGAAGTAGGTGGACATATACTATACTCATGATTTTTGGATTCCATATTGATTCGGATTCTAGATACCCTTGTGTATGCAGGAACCTTTTAGTGAGTATTAATTTATAACCCTCATGATTTTATTATTGATGGAAAATTATTGTAGGAAGATTATTGCATTATAAGTTAAGGTTTATAGAGATAAAATACTATTTTTCTTGCATCATATGAAATTGAATTGATTATATAGAATCACTATTCACTAAATCATAGTAAGATTACCCACAAAATCTTCATCATTGAAAAATGGATGGGTCTAAAGACAACATCCAACAACCAATTCTTATAGATCTTGATGTCACTAAAATGGTAGAATACTACAACATATATTCATCATCATAATCCATAAATGCACCGTTGCTATTTATAGACACTGATGTATCCATAGAAGTTAAAATCACCAATACAATTGTGGAAGTAGAATTAAAATATGAGCATCCTTTTATAGTGAAACATGAAATGATAGTGAGGTGTAAAAAGGGGACATTAAATTGTGACCCCAAAGGTTGGGAGAAGTACACGAAACATATTTAATACCCCAAAATATACAATCCCTTGTAGAGGGTGTGAGAAATAGTTTAGGTCTTGGAAGGCCAAGTCTAATAATATGAGGTTCCACATAGAGGGGATATTTATGGGAATCTATCCCCACCAAACTTTAGAAAATTGGTCTTCATAGATGAAGAAACACAAGTATTGGTGAAATAGGAAGGTGTGAAGGTTGATGGTTATCCATAAAAGGTGGAGACATAGGCGAGGGATATTATGGAAAGGCTATAGGATAATGTGGTGGAAGTGGATACTTCAACATGGGATAAAATTGGTATAAATTTAGATCCCAACTATCCTTATGAGGAGGAGGATCATTCCTCATTGACTTCATTATTTGACCTCAACCCCCACCAGTGCCTCCAAGTTGAATAAGAATTGGGGATGAGAGATGGATGTGTATGGTATTTCAATTTATGTGCATTGTATGCATATTAATTACCATAACGCATAATTATATTTCATACTAAATTTGATAAAATTTTACAATAAGTCTAACTTTAAACTCAAAAAGAAATAAAATAGGTTTTAACACTATACCATGATAGGAATTGTACTCAAATTGTGAGGAGGAAAATTAATATCGTGATATGGCTATAGGTGAGTTCTTGACCCTTCCCTATGTTATTAATGTTGAAACCCTTTGCTATTTCTACCTTATGAATACCCTTATATTTTTTTATGTTAATAATTAAAATTTATAGGATGAAATTTATTTAATTGGTGGATAATTTATCACCCCAAGAATTTAATACGCGATTACCTTTAAATACATCAATGTATTCGATTGATTTCACCACTCAAAAACACCAAACTTAAATAAAAGAGAAATATATATAGATAAAATATAAATGTTTAAGTATAACCATTAAAACCAAGCCATTTAATTAGTGTGAATAAATAGGAGAAACCAAATTAGGTATTATATGTTACTTTTAATATGAATAAAAATGAATCCGTTTACCTAAAATGATTAATAAGATCATTTATTTTTTAGAAAATTATTTTTATAGAATAATTTCCTTTTAATGTGATAAAAAACTCTATTTCAAAAAAAATAATACTATTTATGATAAATTATTTTTTATATTAATAATTGGTTAACACCATTTTACTTGATAAATGATATGAAATTAGAATAATATCAATCAATATTATAAGATGTCATTTTTAAGTAAAAATGGTTTCTAAATATTTTTATGATTTTTTCAAAAACTAAAGTAACTTATTTTAAAATTTGAAATTAATAAAAAAAATTCATTTAAGAATTTCTCATATCAGAATTTACTTAACATGAATTTTTGAACATTTTCTAAAATGGTTAATTTTAGAAGAAAAATGAAGGATTTAAGAATATTTTAATTTCCATGATTTTTTCACTAAGGACAACCTAGATGATTTTAAAACCTTTTAAGTAATAAAATATTATTATGAGGAAAATTATTACCTATTTTAAAATATTCTATTAACTTAGAAAACCTATGACCAACAATTTTGTAAATAATTAAAATAAAACCTTAATATAAACAATCATTTCTCCATTTTCTTTGAATGATGTATTTTTTAGGGGAGAATCAGTTTTTCCCTATATTAAAACCTTATACATTTTACTTTTTTTAGAAAAAATCAATCTATGAAATTTAAATCCATATCCAAGATAATTTCATCTTATATATAAATTTAAATCTTAAAACATTAATTCTATGAAAACTAATTTTACACAATAATTTTTTTTTTAATTTTAATATTAAATTTTCACACCTTTAGAAATTTTATTTGATAAAATTATTTTATAACTCAGATATTATGTAAAACTCAAACTTAATATTTTTCATTAAAATTAATTACTAATGTAAATGTAAAAGGGGTAAATTGAGTTTAACATTACGTAACCATCCTAAACCATTTTTAAAAAAACATGGAATTGATTGTATAAGGTTTATATCAACTAATACCTTTTCCACTACACTTTCTATTTTGGATCCATTTAACCTAGAATAGTTTCATTTAATTGTATTAATTTTTTGTCTTACTCACAAAAATACGCACGCCTTCACTTATAAAAAGGTAACATCAATTACACTTCAAGAAAAACCTCACCATTGCATTAATCCTTGAGAAATTTCCATTTTAATCTCCCATGAACTATCTTCCATGAAAATAATCCCCTAGTCACTCATAGTTCTCATAATACATCCAAATTCAAGGATATTTTTATTAAACATTAAAGTCCCTGACATGATTATTATCAACTACTTATTTTTATTACTAATTATATTCTTTAAAATTTATTATAACTACAATTATATAATTATATAATTATCTTTTATTTATTTTAATATTACTATTTTTTTTATTTTCATTATTTATACATATACCCCATACATTGAGAAAAGAAAAACCATTATTAGTACATTTTGTAGACTACCACCTCCACGATGTTACATGTTTAATTTTGCTTCACCACCACACTAGTTTAGACATAAAGATGGAATTAAATGATAAACATGATTTTAATGACTTAATTAAGGTTATTGTATGAAAAATTATAGAACCAATTAATAATATTATAAATAAAAGATCATCGTAAATTTAATTGTTTTAAATAAGCATTCTAAGAGGATAATATTTTATTCAAATGATGAAATGTTTTGATATTCATTATTTATTCTTATAATCACTTCCAATTATAATATGTCAAACTAAAAAACTAAATAAGATCATTTATCTTTTAATATAATTATTTTACAATGAAACCACCTCATAATCATTCATTAAATCTGGTTATGTTCATGTTTAAGTCGATTTAACCAGCTAATTGAAAAATATTACAAATTTATATTATGAATGAATATGGAAAAATAACTACTAGTATAATATAATATAAATGTGTAAATATTTTTTTTATTTATGGGTATTTTATATCAAAATTTTATTCATTAAGAAATAAAACACCATTTGATCATAAAGAATCACTGGAACATGCATATTATCGATTTTATATTCAAGTGAAAAAATGAAAAAAAATAATGAAAGGAATTTTAAGCATTATAAATAATTAAAAATAACCCCAAATAGTATGTTTAATGATATTGAAGATATAAATTTATAATGATGAATGAACGTAGACACTACTATTATGAAACTGGTACAAACGATCAAAACAATAAACACCTGATGTGGAAAATTAGAAGAATTCATGTTGCGATTGACTAATTATGAAGATTATGAATGAAAACAGATATGATTATAATTTTTAATCAATTTATTAAGATATTTTTTGATATAATATTATAATCCAAGTTCATGGAATTCTAGACAAGTGATAAGTGTTTTCATCTCAATTTCACTCTATTGAGACATGTTATGTATTTATACCCCTAATTTCATTTATTTTGTGTATATATCACCTATTTGAGATATAATATAATGATTTATATTTTAATAATGGTATTTTAAGTTCAATTTCAATATATATCATATAAAGGGGTTTGATTCGAAGTTTTCTAAAGCTGTACGAGTATTCTTGGTCTCAATTATGATTCTTTGAGACATGTTACATGATATAAACCATGTTTTATTTGCATGGTGTTATATTGATTTACTATCACGTTATTTTTATATACATTATGAACTTTTAATTCTTGGGATTAACTAATCTATATCAATTTCTATTCTGCAAATGTCTTCTAACTCAAATGTTTCCCTATTGGTAAGTTTTTTTGGTAAATGAAATTTTCTTCATTAAGTTATGATCATTCTATTAATATTATTTCATATAATTTGGGTACATTATATACTTTGAGTTTATTTGTTGGTATTAACTCATTATTTTCTATAGATATGCATTCCAACCACATAAACAATTTGAAAAATATTTATCACTTCTTAGGATATGTCGAAACCATCTACTTTTGTTATTTGGATGGATCATGATTATGTTATTCAAGTATTGCCTTAATAGTAAACTCATTTCTATATAAGGTATGAAGATAAAATTTTATATAACTCAGATTGGATGATGTTCAACAGAAAATTATTTTTCTATAGTATCATGGGGAACACAATTGGAATTCCAATATAGATGATTATTTGAATGCTGATTATGTATTGTTTAACAACCCACCTTCTTCCTCTAGATGGGTTACGATTAGGTCATACCATTTTTTGAAATGGGAAAAAAATACTGGAATTATACATGTTTTTATTTAGATAAGGATTATTTTTTGAAAGGTTGTTTATATATATTTTATTAATTTTCTCATATAGGGTGATCATTAGACCTAAATACGCGATGAGTGGGCCTGACACTATATAGAACCTTAATGTAATGATTGATTTAATGAAACAAAACATGTTGGGTTTAGGTGTATATATCTTCCCAAAATAGGATAGTGACTTGGCATAGGGCCTTACCAGTAGGATTCCATGATCGTAGTTTTTATGAAAAGTAATGTGTCTAATCACAAAGACTTTACTATAGGTTTCTAATTTCATGAATTCTACATTCCAATAGTATAATATTAGTATTGTTTATATCTATGTTTTCATTAATTATCATAGATATAGAATGATCTCAGTTTTAAGTTTATTTTGGTTATATATATTTTTAACTATTCCTACCATAATATTTACACCATTTTTATACCATGACTACTACTATAATATGTTTCAAGTACTGAGCATTTGAGGTCAATCCTTATTAAGATCCCATTTCCTTAATTTGTGGAGAAAATTAATAAATATTATTTTTTATAAGGATAACATGTATACAAGAATTTTCTGAATACACTTTAGACATTTCATTAATTAATTAGTTTCTTATATAATGGGAAAATTTTACATTTCATGGGATTTATTTTTTTATAATTTATTTAAATTCTCTATTACTCAAAACCTGAAATGATCCATTGGATAAAAGAGATGAAGTAATATTTTTTTTTTCATTTTGTATTTAAGGATGGTTATATCCAAGATTTCATAGCTATCATAAAATTAAGTTTGTAAAGTATGAGTTTATGGAACTAGATCTGTAAGTGTGGGTCTAGGGAATCATAATTGATGGTTGGCTAGTCGAGCTCCCAATTTTTATGGAAATTTCCTCAATAGTTAGCATTGATTTTTAGTGGATGTTAGCCCCCTATCATCTACCAGAGCAATATTATATTTCACTTTATCTGTGGAGGTCATGATCATTGTAAATAGTTGTTCCCTTCATCACCATAGAGTTAGTATGGATTAGGGAGCTAGGACCCCTTCAAGTAGAAGTGAAAGTTACCCAATTTGGTATTTTTATTAACAGTGCCTCCATATTGTATTCAATATCTAGTTCAGTAGGCTTATACTTATCTAGGAGGTGGTGGAATTGGAAGAGGGTAGTCCTAGTATGTCCCTTGCTACTAGGGACCTAGGAATGAGTAGGGACATGGAGGATGTACATAGTGAGGAAAAGGATCCAATTGATGATAGATGCATGTGATAGAGGAGATGGTTATAGAGAGTCCAAATATGGTTGATGGTGTGAAAATCTTATCATCCAACCTTATTTATGTTTTTTTAATTCTAGAGCTTCACACTAATTTTTTACACCAAACTTTGTTTGTATACTAGAATGATTATTGAGAGGATTTCCATTCCCCTCCTATTATTCATGTATGTCAGTGGTAAGTCTAGGTTATTTGATATATGGTTGAGATATATACTGATGATGGGGTAACATCAGTCAATGGAAGATTTATTTTCATTACAGATAAATTTCTTTATGTCATTCTTGGAATGGATTGGTTGTATTATAATCACATGGTGGTTGACCGGTTCTATAGGCGGGTTGTGTTATTTAAAGTAGAAGGATGAAATTTGTTATTCTGAACTAATTAATGTTTATAAATGGTCGGTAGGTGATAATGTCCCCAAATTTTATTTATTTTTGAGTCATTGATAGAGAAAGTGAGCGTTCAGGCATTAGATGCCCCCATAGTTACTGCAATGTTTTGTGTTGTTTTCCCTAAGGAGGTTGTGAAACGACCCCATTAATGTGATTTAATGTTTGGAATAGAGTTGTATCTAGGTTTTAAATCAATTTTTATGGATTATTACTAGATGGTACCCTCAGTGTTGTGGGAAATTAGGACCCATATTTATGATCTGATGTTGAAAGGCTTTACAAGGCCAAGTTTATCACCATGGGGTGCTCTATTTTTTTCCTCCAAGAAGCAAGATGGAAGTATAAGGTTGGGAATATACTAAAAGTGGATAAATTTGGTTATGATCAAGAATATTTACCATATTCCAAGAATTGAAAATCTAAAGTTTATATGAGCTATCTATTTTTCAAATATTTATCCATGTTCTGGATATTATCAACTGAGGGTAAAGGAGGTTTACATCTTGAAGACTAGAGTAAGAATATTTTGAGAACTTGAGGATCATTTTTTAGACTCTTAAACACCACCATATATGTGATTAATTATATATGTTTAAGTTTTATATGATATTGATTCATTTATATAGGAATTTGGTATCCCTATAAAGAGTAACATTGGATCCAATAATGGTTGGGAAAATTGTTTCTTAGGAAGTAACCAAGAATGTAGAATAGGTTCATAAAATTCTTGGTCTCGTGGGTTATTGTTAGTGGTTTGCTTCTATTTTATCTCATATTGTATCTCTATTAATACCCTTAACTAGAAGGAGTGATATTTTATTTGGTCTATTCAGTGCCAAGAAATGTTTGACTACATGAAGGAGTAGTTGGTTAGTGTCCCAGTTATTGGGTTTCTTCAGGAAGGAATAACTTTTGAGTTGTTTTGTGTCACTTAACGCTTAGGTTTAGGATGATTAATGATGTATTAGTCGGAGGTGATCTCCTATGGGTCTTTGAAATTAGGCTTCTATGAGCATAAATCCACTATACATGATATAGAGATGGTAATAGTAGTGTTCTCCTTGAAGCTGTTGGGACATTACCTAAGGATATAATGCTTTATGGTCTTTAGAAAATAAATAAAATGGTGTATATTTACTCTATATGAAATGAATATATGTCAATAATTATGGATGGTGTTT
This sequence comes from Viscum album, assembly GCA_963277665.1. NCBI lineage: Eukaryota > Viridiplantae > Streptophyta > Magnoliopsida > Santalales > Viscaceae > Viscum > Viscum album. The sequence continues at coordinate 284,258,348 of OY728143.1, read as the reverse complement.
ATCTAGGATTATAATGTCAAGCTATTCTATACAATAGGAAAGGGAAAAATCATGGTAGATATGCTGAGTAGATTGTCACGAGGATCCATTATAGAAAATAATGATTCCTCGATAGTGATTGAGGATTTATAAAAATTTCATCTTGGTGTAGAGAGGGTTTATGCAAGAGGATTTTTTTCTAGATTATTATAGAGACCTATTTATTGCAGCAAGTTGTGGATTCCTAGTGTGGATACAAAAATACAAATAAGGTATGTGATAATGTTTCCATGGTGATGCCCCTGAAGGTTAGTTTGAGAATGGAAAACATCAAGTTATGTTACAAGGTATTTCTTTCATCCCATCAGAGATGCATGAGGGAGTCAATTGTGAGTTTCATATATTTCCTCTGGTGGTGAAACCAGACATATCTGAGGTGTACTATGGCTGGGGGAATTAATTTTGGTGTCTATGAATAAAGTACTTAGTAATATAATTTGTGGAATAATGTCTAGTCTACATGTAGGTAAATGATATACCTAGGGGTTTAATGTAGGCTTTTCATTACCTTATTGTAAGTGAGAGTAAATCTTAATGGATTTAATCATCAAGCTACCTCGAGCTTAGGTTGGATGTGACACTATCAAGGTGATCATGGAGAAGCCAATGAATCCATCTCACTTTATATAAATCTTAGAGTTGAGTACCATGGATGTTATAGAAATATGATATGTGGATGATGTGGTGGGGTTTCATAGAGATCATAAAACCATATTTTAAAATGAAGACCCATAATTTACTTTTTTAAAACACCCTCAACTAAAGGAAAGTACGAGGTAATGGTTAATTTCACAATATCATTATTATCCAAGGTTGGTTATACATAAATATATATTGGTACATCTTTATCATCCATGTCTATGTTTCATAAAATGTATTTCAAAATATTATCTACTATTTTTTTAAATTCATTTTTACCCATGTTTTACTTTTTATAAAATGTTTTGAATGAAATATTTCTGTCGTCTTTAAAATGAGGTACTTTATGACTTTTTCAAAAAATTAAGGAAAGAATGTTTTTTTAACTTCTATGGCGTCAGAGGCTATTTTTTCCGTTACAATGCCTTAATATTTTAAATATTCACTTAAAATATTACAAGGCTATTTTCAAAAGAAATATATTCTTTTATAATTGTGAGGATTTTATATTATTTTAAAGAAAAAAGGTATATTTCTCTCTAATAATTTTAATGATTTTGTTGGATTATTTTCATTTATGTCAACGACCTTTTTTAGATTTTTTTTGCATAATTGAGGTTGATTTATTATGATACAATATTTAATATTGTATTGATGGTTTTATGATATGTTTTATTATGGATGTTCTATTTTTATACCATTCATGGTTTATAGTTATAGTTTTAAATTTTTTTATGTTAGTTTTAATATGAATGTATTTGGTATGTTTTACCCTTTTCATATGAGGAATGCATTGGACTTGGTAAGTGATGGGAATGGCCCGCTATAACCCCTCGATGCATCGGTAGGTCTCATGAAACAAAAAAGCTTCTTGGGATGAGGCCTTGATGGTATGGTTATGTATGGTCTTGGCAAGAGGCCTTGACAGTATGGTAATGATGTCCAACATTATGAATTTCCTCATTATGAGATTAGTTATTGATATTACATGTGATTATTAAAATAGTAGACTGTCTACATGAATGTTTAAATGGAATTATTTGATTTATTCTTTCCATATTATGTTCAAGTTTATGTTTAAAAGGCTTGTGTTTCAGTTTTATACTTTCATTAAAGTTTATGGTAATTTATGAATGATTCTAATATATTGTTTAACCTTACTGAGCATCTAGGCTCATGAATTTATTATGTTTTATTTTCCCAAGATTCCACGAAGTGTATTTTGATTAATATGGTGGGTTAAGCTAGGATAATAACGGTTTCCTCAAAGAATTATATAAGTTTCATATTACGTTTCAAATTTTAATGAAAGTTTCATGAATGTAATCTATTTTTTAGGGATGCTAAACTGATCAGCCTTTCAAGATTTGATTCCTCATAATCATGACAATGTATTAAAATAATACACCAATTTTGGGATTCCTAGTTCATGGAATTAGAGTTGGTATCAAAGGAATTTTACCAAAAAACACTAAAATTATATTTAGAAAACTTGGATTAGATAACATAACCCTATGAATGAATTTGAGGATAAGTCTATGTATAAGATATCATATTTTATATTTGGTAATGGATAATGAAGGTTAATTCTATGGACTTATGGATTTAGAAGAATATTACATAATTTAGAGATCCTATAAATGATTCTTCATGACTGTATCACTATGATTAGTTAGAATCAGCAAGGTTATACAGCTGATAATAGAGATATTAAATAGTGAAATTAAATGAATGAGGTATTAAAGATTACGATGTTGAATATTTGTTTATGTTTTAAGAGTAACATGGAATGAATAAAGTTATTTTGTACTTGGATTCAAGAATTATTTCATCATTGGTTCTATGGTTATAGGAATCATGAGATATATAAGGATTCTACTGCAATAATTTTTCTTCAAGTATTTGGGATCATGAATGTTTTCATTAAGGTTTTAAGGTGATTAGATATTTGATATGTGATAATAAGATCTAAATTACATTATTTAGAGAATTTTATGTTAAAATTGATTTTGGAAATTTAGATACCTTATTTTATTGTTAATTTGGATGGATGTATTTTGGTCGAGTCTTAAGGTTGGAATGGGGTAAGTTTAACATTGGATATTATTGTTTGAGGGTAAAGTGTGATTCATTGGATACTTTGGGCGAACATATTTGGTTTCAAAAAAAATTTATATGATAAATGAAATACTTTTAGGACTTATGATTTATCAAAATTTCTTCAGGCATGAAACATTCATTTTGAACATTCACTTCCAGGTGAAATGGATGAAGTGAAAATAGATTGAAGAGAAACCAAATAATTATAATATGTGTATGATAGGTAATGAAATCAAGTAAGTTTTCTCGAGTTCTTATAGTAAAATAATTCCTCAAATTTAGGAAAAATGTATCTAAAAAAATGTGTTATCCTAATACCTTAATTTTTGTTGAATTGACGGTATTTTAAATCATTATAGATTCATAGATTTGAGGCCCTCAATTTTCCATTGATTGTTCACTTGTTTGTGATTGATGAACTCAATCAATCCATATAAATATTTACATTTTCCCTCTTTGTACATATGTCTACTTTCCACTAATGTTATCATATTTAAAATCTTAATTTGGTGGTGACCTTCACATTTCCCTGTCCTACTTATTAAGAGTAAATTTTGGTAACCCTATTTCGGATATGGGTTTTCCACAAAATTATTATTTAGTATCAAAAATTCAGTTTCAAAGTGAAATTTCAAATTGAGAAGACTCAATTTATTGAAGTAGGGGAGAATGTAACACCTTAATATTTCATGGTATGTTATATTTTTGAATAAATTTGATAGCTTATGATGCACGTAACACCAAGTTCGAGTACACCATGATCTACCAAACTTGCCTTTAAAAAAGAGGTTATGAATATTATTAAGGTCATCTTGAAATTTATATATGTTATTTTTTAAAATAGACTTCATTTTTTAATTTGGAATATCAAAATTACAATAGGGTGAATTTTTAGTATTTTTCTAAAAAGTTTTAATTTTTGATGAATAATGAAAATACTTAATTATTGTTAACAACTAACTTTTTCCTATAAATAATTTTTTAATTAAAATTTATTTTAAAGTAATAATAGTTAAATAATACATATATTAATATTTTTCATATCGTTTTAACTATTTTTTTATTAAAATTAGATATAAAAATTTATTGAATTTTTGAACGTCTCTTTTACCGACCTTCTCGCCACATTTACGACATTAACATTAAACACAATTTTACCGTTTCTCTGAATTAAATTTTAAAAAATGTAATTTTTTTTTGTAATAAGTTTGAAAATTTTGGTCCAATAGGATGAAAATAATTTTTGGTAAATAGTAACCTTAGTAATTTTATTTATTACAATTAATAGTAAATATAGTAATTAAAGGTAAATATAATATAATATTTTCATAAAGTTACCCTAACAATTATCCTAATTTAATTAGATGAACGTGTTTCCACCAAAATAATCTTTTTGGTGATTTTGGGACCACTTAGATCCACTTGTATGATTTTAATATATTTATAATATTATATTTAAAGAAAATATAATTTTTTTTATTCTTTTTTAACAAGTAAAATATTTTTAATATGAGGTCATATAAGTGAAAAGGTTGACTATAAATATTCATTAAAAAGGTAAAATGTTTATCTACACTATCATAATTTATTTATAAAATTTAAAAATAAATAATTAAATTTAATGATGACGAAATGATGATGTAGAAATTGATTTATTAAAAGAAGAATCTGATAAATCATATTTATAATATTAATATAAACATAATTTGAGTGATTTAATGTCATCCAAAATTTTTATTGAAGAATTGTAAATATTATTATTGTTTTAGAAGTCTTGGGTTGAATATATCTTGTTGATTTGATTATTGTATAAGAAAGAATAATGAATAGTGTCGAAATTGACATTTAAGATATTTTAAAATAAATTATATTTTATTAAATGATATAAAATTTAAAAAAATCTATATTTAGGTCAAATAACAATAATAATGTTTAATATTACATAATAATCTATTTTGAATCATTTAATGGACACTTTTACCTGAAAATGACATATATATTATTACAATTAAAAAATGTGACAAAGTGTCACACTCTCATTTATTATAAGTTTAATAATATTAATATAGGGATAACCTGGATATAAATTCGATCATGAATAGTATATAAAAATCTAAATTAATTATATACATCATAATATATTATTTATAATTTTTAGAGACTAAATAATTACCCTAAATAATTACACAATAGTGAAGAAGTAAGTATTTTATTAATTGAAATATCAAATAAATGATTTTAAAAATATTAAAAGAAATGTAATTTTAATTAATTAAGGTTCTAAAAGAATTTTATAGGTTCATATGATATGTCAGGAGTATATTCATTTATTTTTTTTAAAATTTATCTTTCTGTTTGGATTTTAATTATAGTCATAATTATGAATAGTGTCAAAATTGACACTATTCATATTTTATAAAAATAATAATTATTAAATTATTTAAAAATCATAAAAATATTTGAAAACTAAAAAGTGATAATTATAAGGTCTAAAATCTCTGAAAGCATCCACTTATAGACAATTAACACCATATAAGTAAATATTTATAACCATTTAATATTTAGAATACTATTACCACAATTAAAATTAAATAGACTAAATAAATATAAATCAAAATTATAAGGTTCAAAAAAAAAATATTTATATATTTTATTGGTTGAGAGTATTTCGACCCATCATAATATTTTCTTTGAAATAACTCACTTTGGAGCTATTTTGATTCAAAAATAAATTTATAATAAATTAATAGTTTTGAAGTTTCCTAAAGTGCCCCTCCCCTCTCTTATAAAAGGGCACCCATACTTTTCTTTTATTCACACCTATATATCTATTTAGTTTAGAAAAAACCTACCCATTACACCTAAAAAATCCTTACACTTCATCCTAGATTCCATACTTCGGGTAGAAAGGCAACCCAAGGACTCCTTTTGTGTAAATCAAAAAGAGACACTCAAAGAAGAGGTAATTGTTTTACCAATTCAATTCAATTTATTTTATTCTTATACTTCCTATTCATATGTTTTTCCATCATCTCTCATGCGTACATATGACCTACCTTCTCAACGATGCGGTGAGATTCATTTTCCACGTTAACCATTCAATAAGGATTATAAAATTTATATGATGAGTATTAATAATAATTATCAACTTAATATCATTTCACATTTAAATCAAACACATCTAATTCATAACAATCATGACTCACATGACAAAACCAAAATGGGAAAATGAAGTACTTAACACTTGAAACAATGGTAATACTAAAATATTATTAAAAAACGATAAAAGAGGATCATATATGATATCATAAAATATAGATTTGTTTCTAGTGTAATTTAATAAAATAATTTAATCACTGTATTGGATGTTACAACACCCTTGACTAAAGTAAAGTACAAGGTAATGGTTAATTTCACAATCTCATTATTATCCGAGGTATGTTATACATAAGTATCTACTAGTACATATTTATCTCCCATGTTTATGTTTCTTAAAATGTATTTAAAAATATTAAATACTATTTTTAAATTCATTTTTACCCATGTTTTACTTTTTATAAAATGCATTGAAAGGAATCTTTCCTCCGTCTTCTAAATGAGGTACTTTATGACTTTTTCAAAAAAATTAAGGAAAGAATGTTTTTTAACTTTTATGGTGCGAGCAACTATATTCTTCTCTTATGATGCCTTAACATTTTAAATATTACCTTAAAATCATACAGGTTTATTTTCAAAAGAAATATGTTCTTTTATAATTTTGATTATTTTAAATGATTTCAAATTAAAAAGGGATATTTCTCTCAAATAATTTTAATGATTTTGTTTGATTATTTTCATCGATGTCATCATCCTTTATTATATTTTATGGTTAATTGAGATTTTTTTTATGATATAATACTCCATATTTTATTTAAGGTTTTATGATATGTTTGATTATGGATGTTCTATTTTGATACCATTCATGGTTTATGGTTAAAGTATTAACATTTCATATGTTAGTTTTAACATGAATATTTATGTTATGTTTCACCATTTTCATATGAGGAATGCATTGGACTTAGTATGTGACAGGTGGGGATTGCTATATCCCCTCAATGCATCATTAGGTCTCATGAAACAAACTAGTGTCTTAGAACGAGGATTGATAGTATGGTTATATATGGTCTCGACATAAGGCCTTGAAGGTATGGTTATGATGTTTGACGTTATTCATTTCCTCATTATGATATTAGTTATTGATATTACATGTGATTATTCAACCAATAGAATATCCATGTGAATGTTTAAATGGAATTATTTGATTTATTATTTCCATATTATGTTCATGTTTATGTTTAAAATGATTGTGTTTCTATTTTATAATTTCCTTAAAGTTTATGGTTATTTATAAAATATTTTTCTATATTGTTTAACATTACTGAGCATCTGAGCTCACCCATTTCTTATGTTTTATTTTCCAAATATGTCATGAAGTGTATTATGATTTATATACAGAGTTAATCTAGGATTATAATTACTTCCTCAAAGAATTATCTATGTTCCATATTATGTTTTCAATTTTAATGTAAGGTTCATGTATTTAATCTATTTTCCAAGGCTGTTTAACTGATCGGTCCTTCAAGATTTGATTCCTTGTAATCACACCAATTTCTTTAAATAATGCACCAGATATAGGATTTTAGGTTCAGGTCATTATAAAAATTATTTAATTTTTTAAAGAAAACATTTTCAAAGATGAAAATTATTCTGGAATGAATAGTAAAATATAGTAAGTTTTCCTTAAAAATATTCCTTCTATCTCTTGAGTATATAAAGTGAAGAAAATTAATGGAAAAATTATTATACACCAATAACCACAGGATAATAAAAATTAATGTTTCTTATCAAATAATGATTATATAATTTCCTCAATGAAAATTCAAGCATAAATAATCGCATTTAAAATGGAATTGAAACATAAATCTCATACCTCATGTCTCATCCCACTTCATACAGGTTAAAAGATAATATATAATAAATATAGATTTATTGTTCATGTATTCTATAACATTAATTATATATATCATACCAAATATGATTCATCTATAAATTTTTATCACCTATGTACTAATTTTTTTTAATAAAATCACTGTTTCGTGTGATAACAACTTTTTTTTTCAGGTATATTTTGGTTTATCAGTCCTAGTATTTTTATATTGATCATGGTTAAATTATTTACAAAATTTTAACCATGATATAAATATCATATATTTTTATAATATATATATTGATTCATCCATTAAAATTACATATAGAAAGATGAATTACCCTGTTCATATAGACTGCATGTCACATATATACATGAACCATGTTTTCAATTTTTGAAGGATGTACTGAAAGAAAGGTAATGTGAAAACCAGGTTTTTCACTCAGGTATGGATCCTTTAATTTTAAGTCTAAATATTTACTTTGGACCTAAAATATATTCCTAATGGGTTTTTAAATGTCTCAGGGGTGTCCGTGGAATTTTAGAATCCCAAAACCTATCTTTTTTTTAAAAATAGGCCTAGCGCACAGGTTAGTGTAAACCATGCAGAACTGTCGCACAGTTTAGAAAACCATGCCAATTGTTTTTCTAGATAGAGGAACCTCGCACAGTTGGAACATGGACATGTGGGCTAACTGTGTGAGAGCCCGTTCTAGCTAGGAAACCAAGCACTATTTGTGCACTGTTTGTCAAACCATGTGGAAAAACCGTGCATAGGCTATTTTTCTAGGTAAATTTAAAAAATTGATCTTAATGATCTATTATGTCACCTCCATATCCCCTAATCTGAGATTATGTGTGATTAACCTATTTATCTCTCAATTTAGGGTATTTTGAATATCTAACCTTGGAATCAAGATATATCCTTCATCTAGAAAACAATCGAGATTTCATTCATCATGTTGAATGTGCAACGATAAGTATTAGAGTACTCTTAAGCCGTTCTATTTATCTTTTTACTTGGACAGAGATATGGGAGTATGGGTGTTTTTCTATTTTTCTTTGATATACATTATCTGAGCCAAATCAAGGGACAATATTGTAGGATAAGGATCACATAACCCTAAGTTGGGTGGTCTATAACACGTCCCTATAGTTTGTCGAGTTTTGATTTGTCATATGGGGCCCACATATTTCATCGGGGGTCGTTTCTAGAATTATTATTCCATGCTTATACTTGTTATAACTATAAGGATATGATCTTACCATATTTGTGATTTATTATTGATGGTTATGACCACAACTCCATGCCTTTCATGTCAGAGGTGATGCCATAATTGTTGCTTAGTGTTTTGAAAACTTTGCGCAACTGTTCGGGTGTACCTTGGCATGACCACTGTAAGCTTAATAATTTATATATTAATTAGATTGATGTATATTTTTAATTGAATAATGGAAAGTACCATGTATGCTTACCACTTGACCCGCTAAAGGTAAGTGCTTCAAATTGATAATTAAATGTGAAATGTGAATTGGCAAGTGTACTAAGTATATGACTTGGAATTAAATGTAAATGATTAATTGGTTACATATCCTTATCACCCCTTACCACATTAATGAAATGTAGCATAATGAACCTTGAATATGGAATATGACATAAATCAATTAAATGGTTGCATGCTACTTTTCATTGTCACACTAATGAAAGGAAAGGCATGAACCAAATCACTTGATAAAAGGGTTGCATGATACTTGATCTTATCACAGCAAAAAAAGGCAAGGCCTGAAATGAATGAAATATTACATGAATGAATAATCAAATAAGAATGGACTGACTCAATCTCACCTTGGATTCTGATTGGAGAATGCCTTGATCACTCATAGGCCCCATTTCGATTCAAGGATACAACTTGCATAGGTTGATACCCACATAGATCCTAATCCTTTCCTGTTCTTGGATGCCCAGTATGACACAGTATAATTCCTTAATATTACTAAAGGATTCCTTGGATACACTCCTTGGATCTATAATTGAAAAGTAGGTGCCACGAATGTATCCAATCGGGCCTTGTTTCTACCCAACTTGTTTTACCTTGGTTAATCTCCTTGGACTTGGTAGGTGCCTCATTATAGAATGCCTTGGAATATGCTTCTCGGATTAAAATATTACCCCATGACAGGCTATAGTTATCACTGAGTTGGTGACTCTAGAGGTCTACATCACCTTGGTTGTTACCTTGGGACTTCATTATTAAATAACACCAATCACAGTTGCCTTATTACATCTTGGAACCCTCACTATTTATACCATCATGAGGTGATTACAGTGTTGGATGTACCTCACATGACCTATCAACATAAATTGGTAAATTATTAATGAATGAATTGGTTACAGGCTCAGGAACCAGTTGATGTCTGAAGCCGGTACTTGGGTATTTAGTTATATTGTACTGCTATACTTTATATATGCATACTTTCACACTGTTAAATTTGCATTACACGTGATGAATGTTATAGACACTATTGGTGGTGGCCCATTGAGATTTATCCCACACCGTGTTTGGGTGCCATTTCGTACCTGGGGCAGATTAAATGGTTGCAAATGTTGACAAAGAGAAGCATATGGCTTCAAACAATTGATTACTTACTGTTTAGTATAGAGTATGATAGAATATGACCGAGTCAGAGCTCAAGATGCTTGATATATTATTTTATTTCTTTTAAAATATTTTGGAACATGTTATGCATGTTATCTGGTATCCAAGTTTTTTTAGTTTTCCAGTGACATGAAATTTCATCATTAGTTTTTGTGTGCTTGGATGTTATTTCGGTTATTTTAGTTATTGGTAATGTTGTCTCTATTTTCCACAGTGCATTCTGTTTACATATATTTATTCCACCATTTACCTATGTTTACATTCACCCACTGCACTCCACTTTGGTAATGAGGGTATTGTCCCCCCACGGACACACACTAGGACCTCGCTGCTAGTCGGAATCCTCTGGCGTTCAAGGAGATGTGCTTGAGGCCATGTGGCCCATCGAGCTCAGGGCACTTGTTGAGTGGAATCTGAGTCTGGGATGTCACAAAGTGGTATCAAAGGTGATTTCTTTTCTTGCTTTACTATTTGGAGACAATATATTTGAGATTAGGAATGCTTGGGACTTGGTCATAAGTCGTGATTGAGCGTCAGGAACCCATGTTTGGGGAAAAAAACCAAGTTGCCAAAATTGTAATTTTAGTTCTTTTTTTGTCTATTAAATTTGATATTATTTCACGATTAGGTGATGCACATGTTGTGTGGAGTTTTTGATTATTACTCTGATTGGGGATTTTCTTTCATCCTTGGCCCGATGATATAAGTGTAAGGAGCATTGTTACATGTATAATTATAGGAACCTAGAATTCACATGCCAAGAATATTTTCATTCCATATAGGTGCATTTCACTACTTTTCATTGCTTGGTATTCATGTGATTGTTGAGTGATGTTGTGATAGTTAATTTGTACATTTATTCCTTTTGGTTGTGAATGAGTGATTACTTGTGTTAATTCATGAGTTGTATGGGCCCTCATGGGTTGGGATGAGTAATTTACCGAGTCAAACAATTTTGCTAAAAAAATGGGTTTCATTTCTAATTATAGGTTTATGGGAAATAATTCACTGGAAATGACTATCCATTATAAAGTTAATCATTACATATAAAATAAAATGGTTGCACATCCTTATCCCACCTTTTCATATTTATGAAAGGTAAAAGAGAGAACCTAGAAATTAAATTAAAAATGAAATTAAACTTATACTTGAGAACTTATCGATACCTAACCATCTAATCAGGTAGTTTAGTTAGTATTCCTTGGGAAGGGAGTTTCAATACCTTCATCTTTCTCTAGTGATTCTATCTCCTTGCTTCTAATATTTTTCTGAGGTGTGTTCTTGGAATTTTTGGACCAATGCCACCACAACATCCTTGTATCATACTCTAGGAAGGCGGCGATGACAATTCTCTATACATGGTGGGACCTAAGCTACCAGTATTACCTCCCAGAGTGCAACTTGAGGCATTGACTGATGTAACTGATCTGGGAACCGATTCTCAAGTTCATGGAAGTTTCCTACATATGTTGCATTCCATGCATGGTGCTCCATGACTTGAACCCACAATGGCTGATCTGAATCGTGAATTCTAGCAGCAGAGTCCTCCTACTTTCTTAGGGGATGGTGGTCTATAGGCTGATAAGTCTTATCTAGAGGAAAAATTATCTATATTTCATAATCTGGAGATGCCTCTATAGTGAAGGGTCAAGTTTTCCACTTACAATATTTGGGATTTGGTCAAGCATTGGTGGGATGTGATTACCCAAGAAGGTTGTCCTCAGGGCATGCTATGGGTTGATTTACAGACTAGCTTCTATGATTAGTTCTTTCCTCAGATGCTGAGAGCTGACAGAGCTAGATAGTTCATGCATCTCGAGTAGAGATCTATGTCATTTAGGGAATATTAATCACGTTTCACAGAGTTGTATCACATTGCACCACTTCTAGATGATGACAAGATTTCGTATGATATATGTTTCGAGGATGGGCTCTAATATGACATCTTTATGTAGGTCAATGTATTTTTACTACCTACCTTATCAGAAATAGTCAATCAGGCTCTAATCACCAATCGTATAATGAGGGATGACAATATTATCGGGTTTAAATGATCAATGCCATGTGAGGCCAGTATTTCTTCTGGTGGGAGGAATCATTCCCTCGAGGTTTCTCGTTAGGGAAGTAACAATGAGAGTGTCCATTTAAATATCTCTAAAGTGTGTCATCAATGTGGAATATGATAGAATTTAAAGCCTAAGTGTGATAGAAAATCAATAGAGTGTTGGGCTTTTGGCTGTATGGGGAATCTTCAACATTTCAGTAGGACCTTTCCACCAGATTTGAGTGGAATAGGATCTGCACTATCTCCACCTTTAAGAGTGAGTTATTTTACGCCGCATCAGGCAGGGAGTTGGAATAACACCAGTAGGTTTAGCTGAGGTGGAAGTCATGGCTGTGGTAGCCAAAACCATGATCACCAGCAATGCTAACATAACAATTATGATCATGGTAGTCTATCTATTTCATTGGGTCATGGATTAGGAAAACTACATGTACTACAACCAATTACTTAGGATCAGGCTGTGAGACTATCTACAGTATGAGGTACTATCCTAGTAGCCTCTACTATAGCATCTGCTTTATTTCATACAAGTGCTTAAAACTCTTTTATCTCTGTATCTCTTGTGGAATGTCTCGGACTAGAGATACAATATTACTATTTTGTAACAAATCTATATATTCCGTTAGGGGTTTGAATATAGGGAATACAATAGCGTAAGGACTGTCCCCTTGAGGTAGGCAATTACCCTTTCTTATGGAACCTCTTTGTTCTCAAGATGACAGGCTTCGATTTCATTCTTAGGATGGATTGTTTGGTTCAATTTCACTCTTTTGTAGACTACTATAACAACAAAATATATTTTACATCACCAAATGGCAGGACTTAACTACATAAAATTGGGTGGGATGTCCGGCTGGTAGAGCAGGACCAGTGCATCATGGGATAGGTGGAGGGACCACCCATATTGAAAATATTTTGTTGGAGAATCAGGTTTTACATGAAACTGATTACCACAAGTAGTGGATTGTTTTAGGGATGTCTTTCCCAAAAAAATTTCTAGCTTAACCCCATAGAGAGAGGTAGAGTTTACAATAGAACTTATTGTAGGAAAATATCCAATCTCCATTCCTCCATATAGGATGGGACATACATAGCTTCAGGAGCTCAAGCGGTAGTTAAATGATTTAAAGGCCAAAGGTTTTATACGGAACAGTACATCCTCTAGGGGTTCTCGCATGATTTTCACTAAGAAGGAGGATATAACATTACATCTATGTGTGGATTAAAAAAGGTCGAATCAGCTTACAGTCGTGAACTAGTATCCACTACTTCGAATAGATGATCTCTTTGACCAGATTTAATAAGTAAAGGTATTCTCTAAGATTGAAATGAGATCTGGTTATCATAAGGTGTGAGTTAGACCATCAGACATACCACATATAGTTTTCTGTAGTAGGTATGGTCTATATGAGTAACTTGTTATAACTTTCAGTCTTACAAAAAATGCCTTCCATTTTCATGGCTCTGATAAATAGGGTTTTCCACCCCTATTTGGAATCTTTTTCCATAGTCTTTTGGATGGAATCTTGGTGTAATCACGCACTCATAGAGACAATTCCAAACATCCTAAGATCATATTGAGTATACTGAGATAGCATTAAATTTATGCCAAGATTTCTATGTGCCACTTCTGGATTGACAAAGATCACTTCTTAGGTCATATTATCTCAGAATCGGAAGTATCTTTTGAACCTCAAAAGGTTAGTGATGTAGTTTATTGGGATGAACCAATGAATGTGTTTGATAAATTGAGTTTCTTGGGGATGGTGGATATTAAAGGCATTTCATACAAGTCTTATGATGTACTGATTATCCTCTTACTAGTATTATAAAGAACGATGTCAGGTTCACATGGTCAAAAGCATGCGAGAAATCCTTTCATGAGATGAAAGAGAGGCTGGTATTGGAACTTATTATGAATCTTACGGAGCCAGGTAAATATTATACTGTCTTCTATGAGATATGAGGCATTGGTCTAGAATAATTACATATGGAGGAAGATATAGTCATTTCATATGGATCTCGATAGTTATGACCTCATGAGATAAATTATCTGACACACGACCCTGATCTTGCATCTGTTTTCAATTTCTTATATTGCTGGAGACATTATCTTTTGGGTGTGCGCTTTGTGGTGTACACATACCATGAGTGTCTCAAATATATCTTTTCTCCTTGTGACTTGAACCATAGACAATAGAGATTGGTTGAATATCTATAATTATTTTATTTTTAGATTTCATATACTCCAAGAAAAGGAAATGTGGTTGTAGATGCACAGATTTCGAAAAAACAAGCACATGCCATACGGGAAGCCAGTGATTAATGGAAGTTAATAACCCTATTTTATGAGTTGCATCTAGAGATCCATGATAGTCATGAGAAGTGTTACCTATCATCCTTTATAGTTACCTCTTACCTCCTTGAGAAGGTGAAGAGTAGGTAGTTTTCAGATCTTGAAGGCTTGGTTCTTCATGAGAGTATATCAAGAGATAGCTGGGCTCTGGATTGGTCTATCGATAAAGACGACGTCCTGCATCTATGTGGACATATCTGGGTTCTTACACATATGAGAGAGGAGTTTATTAATGAGTTACATGCTTCTAAATGGTAAGTTAATCTAGGAATCTTGAATATGCATCGAGATTTGTGATTCCAGTATTGGTGGCATGGGATGCAATGATGGATAATAGGCTTTATCACTAGGTGTTCCACCTATCCGCAAGTGAAGGCAGAGAACTATAGAACTGTAGGCTTGATACAGCCGTTTCTAGTCCTATAATAGAAATACAAATATGTTGGTATATATATTTTTGTTGTATTACCTAGGTCACTAAGGGGTAGCGATGCTCTCTGGATTTTCATTTACAGACTAACAAAATCATCCCACTTCATTCTTATTCGGGATACTTTCTTAGTTGATGAGTTGGGATGACTGTATGTCCATGAGATCATATGACTACATGAGGTTCCATGTACTACCATTTCAGATAGGTATTCTCATTTAACATCAGGATTCTCAAAGGGATTGTAGAATGCTATGGGAAAATTGGTTCTTCTAAGAACGAATTTTCACCCTCAGACCGATGGACAATAAAAATAGACAATATAGGTTCTAGAGGATATACTCTAAGCATGTATCCTAGATTTCAGAAGTTCTTGGGGGAATCATATCAATATCCTTGAGTTCTCCTATAATAACCGATTTTAGAAGACAATTCATATGGCTCCTTTTGAGAAATTATATGGTAGGCCATTCTGTTCACCCTTGTGTGGGCTAGAGGCAGGTGACACAACCCTACTAGGTCCTATTCTCGTTCAGGAGACTTCAAAGCTAGTTCATCTAATCAGAAAGTGTATGACTACTTCTTAGTCTAGATAGAAATCATATACTAATCACCATCAAAGACCTGTTGAGTTCGACGTTGGGCATCATCTTTGTCTCCAGGCATCTCCTAAGCTATGGCATATACAGTTACAAAATCAGGGGAAGTTGTAACCTCATTTTGTAAGGCCTTTTTAAATTATAGAGATAGTCGTGTCGTTAGACTATCAGTTTCTAATACCTTAGAGGTTCCATGACATGCACTATTTCTTTCATGTTTCACCAATTTCATGTCGACTCGTCTCATACTTTTGATCCTGAAGAGGTTGAGTTAGATACCGATGATACCTTTGAGGAGTATCTAGTGCACATCGCTGATAAGACAACAAAGTCTCTCTGAGGCCAGTCTTTCCCTATAGTATGGGTGCTATGGCAGCATGACCAAGTAGAAGATGAGACTTGAGAGAGGAAGCCGACGTACATGCCCAATGATCAGAGTTGTAACACCCGATATTTTTATGAGAAATATTTTTTTTTATGTTATATACATAATCAAAGGAATATTTCACTACACATAACAATATATTGTATTTCTTTACACGCAATCGCGACCTTCCTCGATAGCTTGCGTTGTACTCAATACTGAGTTCCACTAAACAGCGAAATGCTATTAAAATATTATTAAAATTAGACATTATGAATAGTAATACCCAATTTTTGAAAATTTATAAATTTTATCCTTCAAAATGGACTTCACTTTTGGATTTGGAATATTGAAATTATCCTAGGGTGAATTTTTGGTATTTTTCTAAAAACTTTCAATTTTTGATGAACAATGAAAACACTAGGTTACTATTTAAAAACCGATTTTTTATTTAAATAATTTTTTATTTTATTTAAATTTATTTTAGGTCAAAATTGATACATAATACCTAAATAAGTTCAAAGTAATTCATTGGAGTCATTTTATAATAATTTTAGATATATTAAAATTTTATTGTACTTTTCACCGTCTTTTAGCCACCTCCTAGGAGAGTTTGAAAATTTACATAAAACATAATTTTACCAGTTCTGTGAATGGAATTTAGAAAATCCAAGAGAAACAGTTATTACCAAAGAGAAAAATGTGGTTCAATAAGATAAAAATAATTTTTGGTGAATATAAATTTTTTACTTTTATTTACCACGGTTAAAAGTAAATAGGGTAATTTAGGATAAAAATGGTATTATTATTACCCTAACACATGTCCCAATTCTATTGGATAAGTTTAATTCGACCAAAAACAACCTTAGGGATAAAATATGACCATTTAGGTCCACTTGTATTAGATTAGGACAATTATTATTATTATATTTAAAGAAGAGTTAAAATAGTTAAAATCAAAGTTTAATAACTATTTTTTTTAATATTGGGTTATACATAAGATAAATTCTACTATAAATATTAATTAGAATAATAAAACTATTTCCTACATGATGGTATTTCATTTATAATTTTTATACATTAAATAATTTAATTTATTTACGACACAATAATGATGCAGTACTTATCTTCTTAAGGAAATATTAACATAATTGATATTATAAATACCCAAATAAAGTTAATTTGAGACTTTTCATGAATTAAACTAATTTTATAGGTTAATATGACATATTAGTATTGATTTAATTAACTTTTATCTAACTAATCATGCTGTTATGATTTTCCCAAAAATCAATTACCAAATAGTGTCAAAATTGACATAAAATAGTTTTTAAAACGAATATTATAATATTAATTGTTATTTTATTCCTAAAAATATAAGGTTCGAAAAAATGACTTAGATAAGGTTATATATATTAATAATTAACCACTTGGGGTTATTTTGTCTTGTTATAGTAAGTTTATTAACCATATAGTGTAAGAAAACAAGAAGACACGGTAAAAGTTCAATTATTTAACTTAGAGTTAAATCTAAATGATAAGGTTAAAATAGTAACCTAAACATGTCTAAAATATATTGGTTGAGAGTATTTAAACCCATCCCCACCTTAGATTCTAAATAAATCTTTTTGGAACTATTAAAAACCGAATATGACTTAATTATAAAATAATATTTTAAGTTTTTCTTAAAGTGCCCCTCTCCTCCCTTATAAAAGGGCACCTCCTCCCTCTCTTTCTCACACCACTTTGAGCCTTCACGCTCATCCAAACCCTGAAAATTTATCTTCTACACTTCCCTATAAACATCATAGAGGTACTAGCCTTCTTCAAATACCATATTTAGTTCCCTAAAAAGAGGTTAAGAAGAGGCGCTTCAAAGAAGAGGTAATGTTCGTTACCAATTCTTTCAACTTTATTTCTTCTTCTACTTCCTCTTATTTAGTTGTTTCATTATGAATTAATAAAATCAGTATCACTAATATACTTATATGTTATATTAAATATGAAATAACTCTATTTCACCTTCTATCCATCCTTCGGAAAACGAAATCACCGTGGGTGCGTACGTACTGAATACCGTCTCCACGCCGTGGTGTAATCTGTTTTCCACCACCACCTTACTTGGATGGGTATAATGGTGTGAAGAATAAATATATATGATTATTTTAAATTTATATTGATTATTAAATAGTATAAATACACTTCAATACAATTCCACGATCATGGGAACAATATCATCGCTCGTGCGTACGTACGACCTACCGTCTCCACGATGTGATGCGACTCGTTCTACATGATCTTCAATGCATAATGATTATATAAATAAATTTAATGAATAAATATGATATATATTACACTAATACCATTCTAGAAATGAGGTATCTATAACCTAAAAAGAATAATAAGAATTTATTTGACAAAACACGCCTAACAACAAAAAGCAATAAACACCCGAATAACAAGTAGTAATGAAATATTACTAATACGAAGCTAAGAATATGACCATATATGATATCATAATAATGAGTAAGATACTGGAATAATTCAGTAACATTATTTAAATAATTATAGAGGAGGTTCAGACATGTACTAAGCAAATCGGTCCAAAGGTAAGGGAAAATCTCACAGTCTCAATTTTTATCTGAGATTGTTTATACTTCGGTAATTAATGGGGCATATTTATCATCCACATACATGTTTCGTCAATATGTAATATTATTTCTATCCTAATACAATTTTTTAAATCCAATATTACTCAATGGTGAGTTTTTAGTAAAAGATATGAAAGGAATCTTTTGTCGTTTTTAGTACGAGGTACTTTTTGACTTTTCTAGCCAAAGTACGAGAAGAATATTTTTTTAACATATACGACATGAATGAATTTTTATGATTTCATAGAACATTATTTCCATGAATATTCCTTTACAAGCTTCCAAGTTTATTTTTAATCAACTTCTTTTAGTTTAAAATTGTATGACATGTTAAGAAAGTAAAATGTTTTTTTGAAGTAGAAAGGATATTTTCATCAAGAATGGAGTTCAGGTGTTTTATAAAAATTATTTTCCATAAAAGATAATATAGGGTTATGTTTATATCCCTATTTTTACATTGATTTGTTTATGTTATGATGGAATTAATTTTATGATGTCCTTTTATCTTATATGGATTATGTTATGATGGCATGATGTTTAAGAATCCCATTTTTATTACATGGGTTATGCTATGATGTATGATTTATGATCTTGTGGAACACATAAGAATGGTATCATTATGAGATGGGTGGGACCTATATCTACCTCCAATTAATTGGGTAAAGATTTATATCTCATGAGATAAACATGGTTGGAACGACCGGTTAATCCGGTTCAGTGATACAGGACTGAAACGAGGAGTGAACTCGGTTCAGAAATGGAATTTTTCTGCTAAGATAGTCTTGGAAATGAGTCTTGACTACTAAGAAATTATTCTCTATGATTATGTGTTTATGCCACAAATTTTCATGTTTTATGTTATGATTATTGGGATTACATTTCACAACTATGATTTATCCCATGTTATGAAATTATGATCTCTTTTGCAGGTTAAGATTTCAAAAATGATATGTTCTTATGAATATGATGTGATTGATATTTCTTTAGTTTACCCTTACTGGGCATTTGTGCTCACCCTTTTGTATGTTTTCTTTTCCCCAGGTCAGGAAGAAGGGTATTAAGTAAGACATGCCAAAAGGGACTCTGGATATGATAAAATAAAAGGGAGAAAATGTAGATGATTTATGAACCAGTTGTTTATGTTTCCCAGTTTCTAAAGAAATTATACCTATACAGTCCTTTCATGGTTTTGATATATGTTGTAATTAGTGTAATTAAATTTTGAAGTAATAACAATTTATGTAAAGTATGGGTTGTTATACATGGTATCAGAGGAAAGGTATAGTCAACCTTTGGAAACTAAGATGTGAAAGCCTTAGTAAGAACCCTAAGGATATATCTAAGCATAGAACAATATTATTTTTTTAGAAATGTCCATGAAAAAACTATGATAAGACATTAAGTGTGAAATTTTATTCTTGATTATGTGGTTTTCCTATTATAATTAGTGTTTCTCACACTATTCTTCTTGTTTTTAGTCAATGGACGGAACACGAAGGAACCGTGTTAATGCTGAATGCGACGGGCAATGAAATGATTGTCCCCATGAGAAACTAAACTATATGGGAGATGGAATGAAAAATCTTTTAGCCATTATCACACAACTTTATCAAGCTATGAATCATGCAGGACTTCCAAACGAGCCAAGAAAAGAGGTACATTCTGTTGAATTTTTAATGAGTTATAGTCCACCCTCATTCAGCGGGTATACTGATCTATTAGTTGCTGAACAATGGATCAGTACTAATGAAAAGATATTTTCAGTTCTTCAATGTTATAAACATGATAAAGTCATCTTATCAGTATATCGTTTAGAAGGTGAAGCTGATAAATGGTGGAATCTTATCAAGAATACGAGGCCAAGAGATGAAATTGAGTCCATGGAATGGGATGAGTTCAAGAACATATTTTTCAATAAGTACTTCCCTCATATTTTTCGAACAAAGATGGAGAAGGAGATTCTTGAACTAAAGTAAAATGATGATGAATATGTTGGTACCTACGAAGAAAATTTTACAAGACTTGAAAGGTACACTTCTGGGATTATTATCCAACCTGAGAGTATGATCGATTGATTCTTTAGTGGCTTAAAAAAATCTTCGAAGGGCGTTGGCCATAAGAGACTTCAATGGATATGAGGAAATATTTCGATGTTCTCTCAAAGTTGAGATGGATATTTGAGTAACCCATCAGTCATATGTGTTTGATAAGAAGAGGAAAATGGAATTCAAAGGAATATATAAAGAGCACACTGAAAAGAAGATGAGTTTTCTCTTATGCTCAAAGTGTGGAAAGAAACATAGAGGGAGTTGTCTTAAAGGGAAAAGTAAATGTTTCAAATGCAGAAAAGAAGGTCATCGGGCATTTGAATGCTGCAATGATGGGAAGAAGATGTCTAGTGATGTGAACAAAGAAAAGGCTAAATAGAGTGCACCTCCTACACTTTAATGTTACAAGTGTAAGGAAATGGGGAA
This sequence comes from Viscum album, assembly GCA_963277665.1. NCBI lineage: Eukaryota > Viridiplantae > Streptophyta > Magnoliopsida > Santalales > Viscaceae > Viscum > Viscum album. The sequence continues at coordinate 284,237,008 of OY728143.1, read as the reverse complement.
TTATTCCAATCAATGCCCTAATCTAAGGGTTTTTGTTGATGATCGATTTCAACAATCTCTTAAGGCTAAAGACAAAGGAAAGTCACATGCAATTTCTATCGGTGATGTGGAGTACGATAACGAAGTAGTGAAAGGTACACTTACTATCCACTCTAAAGTAGAAAATGTTTTTTTTGATTACGGATCCACCCACTCTTTTATTTCTGATGAATTTTTTAAGGGTATCGCTGTATTAACTCAGCAGTTAGATATTGAGTTAGCTGTGACAGCCACTAATGGCACAACAGTCACATCAAAAGTTTATAATTCTTCTCTGATTGAAGTTTTTGGGAAAGTGCTTCCTACAAATATTGTGATCCTTCCTATAGTGGAATTTGATGTGATTCTTGGCATGGATTGGCTTTATTTATATGGAGCTCATATCAATTTCCAAATAAGGGAAGTCACATTTCATATTCCAGATCAATCTATAATCATCTATCGATGCAAGGATGAAGATAACCTTCCAGTGGAAATTTCATCCAACCTATGGGTCTTGATTCCACTAAATGAAGGTTATTTATCTCAAATGGTTGGAGAGAAACTCACGAGTAAAAATATTTCCATTTTATGGGAGTTTGATGATGTCTTTCCAGAGGAATTTCCTGGACTTACACCAAATCATGAATTTGATTTTTCAATAGAACTCATACCGGGTGCTTTACCAGTTTCAAAGACACCTTATAGAATGGTCCCAATTGAGTTGCATGAATTGAAGAAGCAACTCCAAGAGAATCTTGATAATGGATTCATACGCCGTAGTGGGTCACCTTGGGGAGCACCTATTCTGTTTGTTATGAAGAAAGATGGATCAATGGGGCTCTTCATTGATTATCGAGAACTTAACAAGATCACTATCAAGAAAAAATATCCTCTCCCACACATTGATGACTTATTTAACCAACTACACAGAGCTCAATACTTTTTCAAGATTGATCTTCGTTCTGTTTATCATCAATTAAGGGTCAAAAGGGAGGATATACCAAATAATCCTTTCCGTACAAGGTATAGACACTATGAATTTATAGTGATGCCATTTGGTCTTACTAATTCCACTTCTATCTTCATGGATCTAATGAATATAGTTTTTAGAGACTATCTTGATCAGTTTGTGGTAGTCTTTATAGAGGATATTCTTGTCTATTCACAGAGCAAGGAAGAACAAGAAGATCACTTGAGAATTTTATTGAGGACCCTGAGAAAGGAGAAGCTTTATGCCAAATTTACCAAGTGTAAATTTTGGCTACAAAAAATTTCATTTTTGGGTCACATAATCTCAAAATAAGGGATATCTGTGGATCCAGCAAAAATAGAGGTTATCGAAAGATGGTCGAGACCAACAACAGTAACTGAGATCTGAAGTTTTCTTGGTTTTGCTGGATATTACCGAAATTTTGTGAAAGATTCTTTATGATTATCTAATCCACTCGCTAGTTTGACTCGAAAAGGAGTTAAGTTCGTTTGGACGGAGGAGTGTGAAGTGAATTTTAAGGAGTTGAAAAGAAGGTTATCCAATGCACCTGTGCTCACACTGCCTTGTAGTGGAGAAAGGTTTGTGATCTACAGTGATGCATCCAAGAAGGGATTGGAGTGTGTTCTTATGAAAAACGATATGGTGATAGCTTATGCCTCATGACAGTTGAAAGTCCATGAGAAAAATTACCAAACTAATGATTTAGAGTTAGCTGCGGTAATATTTTCATTAAATATTTGGAGGCATTATATTTATGGTGAAAGGTGTGATATTTATACTGATCATAAAAGTTTAAAGTATATTTTCACACAAAAGGAGCTGAATATGCTTCAAAGAAGATGGTTGGAGTTGATTAAGGATTACGAATACTCAATTAATTACCACCCTGGGAAAGAAAACAAGGTGGAAGATGCATTAAGTCGACCAGACCATGCTAGCTTACTCATGATGAGGATTACAAAAGATCTAATATTTATGGATTTACAAAGGATGGATCTTGGAATTATAATGGATGGGGAAAAATATTATCTTTCTCAAATGAATGTTCAACCATCTATACATGTAAAGATTAAAGAGGCACATAAAGAAGATGTAGAGTTACAAAAGAAGGTGAGAAATGTTCCTGAATTTAACCTTGATTGTGATGGGATAATAAGGTTTAGGAACCAGGTTTGTGTTCCTCCCATCCCAGAATTAAAGAAGGAGCTACTGGATGAAGCTTATAGTTCTTCATTCTATATTCATCCTGGAAGCACGAAGATGTATAGGGACCTAAAAGAGTACTTCTGGTGGGATGGCATGAAAAGAGATATTGCTGAATATGTCTCTCGATGCTTGGTTTGTCAGCATATTAAAGCCGAGAGACAGAAGTCTAAGGGGATGTTACAACCATTACCCATACCCGAATAGAAATGGGAAAACATCACTATGGACTTTGTCACCAGACTTCCTAAAACATCCAAAGGCAATAATGATATCTGGGTCATAGTTGGTCGTCTTACAAAGTCGGCACACTTCATTGCGGTTAGAGAGGATTTCTCTCTTGATCAGCTTGCCAGGATATATGTGAAGGAAGTGGTAAGATTGCATGGAGTACCACTTTACATTATATCTGATTAGGATTTGAGGTTTACCTCAAAGTTTTGGCGAAGTCTTCAGCATAATCTGGATACAGAGTTGAGTTTCATCACTGCTTATCATCCTAAGATAGACAGTCAGTCTGAGAGGACAATTCAAACTCTAGAAGATATGTTAAGAGCTTCCTATATGGATTTCAAAGGTGGTTGGTATCAACACCTACCTTTGGTGGAATTTTCATCTAATAATAGCTTTCAGTCCAGTATTCAGATGGCTCCTTATGAAGCTCTCTATGGAACAAAATGCAGGAATCCAACTTGTTGGGATGAAGTTGGGGAATAAAATCTATTAGGACTGGATCTTGTCGATGAGATGGCAGAAGAGGTCAGATCTATTCAACAATACATAAGAGAAGCTCAGAGTAGACAAAAAAGTTATGCCGATAACCGAAGAAAAGACCTAGAGTTTGAAGTGGATGATAAAGTGTTCTTACGAATATCTCCTTGGAAGAGAGTAATGAGATTTGGAAAGAAGGGAATGTTGAGCCCTAGGTATATCGGTCTTTTCGAAATACTGGATCGTGTTGGGAAGGTAGCTTACCGATTGGCACTTCCACCGAATCTCTCTCAAGTTCATGATGTTTTCCATGTTTCTCTACTGAGAAAGTACATACTCGATCCTTCACATGTACTCAACTCAGAAGTTGTACCGCTAAAGCAAGATCTTTCTTATGAAGAACAACCGACAGAGATTATGGATTGTAGTGAAAAAGTCCTACGGAACAAGACCACTCGCTTGGTGAAAGTTTTATGGAGGAACCACCAATTAGAAGAAGCTACATGGGAGCTTAAGGATATGATGAGGGAGAGGTATCCTCATTTGTTTTTTACAAAGTGATGAATTTCGAGGGGAAATTCATTTTAAGGGGGGTAGAATGTAACACCCGAGATTTTTATGAGAAATATTTTGTTTTTATGTTATATAAATCATCAAAAGAATCTTTCACTACACACAACACTAGCTTGTCTTTCTTTACATGCAATCACGACCTTCCTCAATAGCTTGCGTTGTACGCAATACCGAGTTTCACTAAACAAGGAAATGCAATTAAAATATTATTAAAACTAGACATTATGAATAGTAATACCCACTTTCTGAAATTTTATAAATTTTATCTTTCAAAATGGAATTCATTTTTGGATTCAGAACATGAAAATTATCCTAGGGTGAATTTTTGGTATTTTTCTGAAAACTTTCAATTTTTGATGAATAGTGAAAACACTCGGTTACTATTTAAAAACCGACTTTTAATTTAAATAATTATTTATTTTATTTAAATTTATTTTAGGTAAAAATTGATACATAATACCTATATAATTTCAAATTAATTCATTGGAGTCATTTTATAATAATTTTAGATATATAAAAATTTTATTGTATTTTTCACCGTCTTTTACCCACCTCCTAGGAGAGTTTAAAAATTTACATAAAACTTAATTTTACCACTTCTGTGAGTGGAATTTAGAAATTCCAAGAGACACAATTAATACTAAAGAGTAAAATGTGGTTCAATAAGATGAAAATAATTTTTGGGGAATAGTAATGTTTTACTTTTATTTACCACGGTTAAAAGTAAATAGGGTAATTAAGGGTAAAAAATGGTATTATTATTACCCTAAAACATGTACTAATTCTATTGGATAAGTTTAATTCAACCAAAAAAAACTTTAGTAATAAAATATGATCATTTAGGTCTACTTGGATTAGATTATGACATTTATTATTATTTTATTTATAGAAGAGTTAAAATAGTTAAAATCAAAGTATAATAACTAAAACATTTTTAATATAGGGTTATACAAAAGATATATTCTACTATAAATATTCATTAGAAATATAAAAATATTTCCTACATAATGGTATTTTATTTATAATTTTTAGACATTAAATAATTTAATTTATTTATGACACAACGATGATGCAGTTATTACCTTATTAAGGAAATATTAACATAATTGATATTATAAATACCCAAAGAAATGTAATTTGATACTTTTCATGAAATACAATAATTTTATAGGTTTATATTACATATTATTATTGATTTAATTAACTTTTTTCCAACTAATCATGCTGTTATGAGTTTCTAAAAAATAAATTACCAAATAGTGTCAAAATTGACATAAAATAGTTTTTAAAACAAATATTATATTATTAATTTATTATTTTATTCCAAAAAATATAAGGTTTGGAAAAATGACTTATATAGGGTTATATATATATTACTAATGAACCACTTGGGGTTCGTTTGTCTTTTAATAGTAAGTTTATTAACCATATAGTGTAAGAAAACAAGAAGACACGGTAAAAGTTAAATTATTTTACTTAGAGTTAAATCTAAATGATAATGTTAAAATAGTAACCTAAACTTGTCTAAAATCTATTTGTTGAGAGGATTTATACCCATAACCACCTAAGCTTATAAATAAATCAGTTTGGAACTATTAAAAATTGAATATGACTTTATTATAAAATAATATTTTATGTTTTCCCTAAAGTGCCCCTCTCCCCCCTTATAAAAGAGAACCTCCTCCCTATCCTCTTCACACCACTTTGAGCCTTCAAGATCATCCAAACCATGAAAATTTATCTTCTCCACTTCCCTAGAAAAATCCTAGAGGTCCTGGTCTTCTTCAAACACCATCTTTAGTTCCCTAAGAGAAGGTTAAGGAGAGGCACTTCAAAGAAGAGGTAATGTCTGTTACCGATTCTTTCAACTTTATTTATTCTTATACTTCCTCTTATTTAGTTGTTTAATTATGAATTAATGACATCTGTATCACTCATATAATTATATGTTATTATAAATATGAAAAAACTCTATTTCACCATCTATCCATCCAACGGAAAACGAAATCACCGCACATGCGTACGTACAGAATACCATCTCCACGCCGTGGTGTAATCTATTTTCCACCACCACCTTACTTGGATCGGTATAATGGTGTAAAGAATAACTATATATGATTATTGTAAACCGATATTGATTCTTAAATATTATACATACACTTCAATATAATTCCACGATAATGGGAATGATATCATCGCTCGTGTGTACATACGACCTACAGTCTCCACGATGTGATGCGACTCGTTCTACATGATCTTCAGTTAATAATGATTATATAATTGAATTTAATGAATAAATATGATATATATTACACTAATAAAATTATGGAAATGAGGTATCTATAACCTAAAAAGAAGAATAAGAATTTATTCAAGAAAACACTCATAAGAACAAAAAGCAATAAACACCCGAATAACAAGTAGCAATGAAATATTACTAATACGAAGCTAAGAATATGACCATATATGATATCATAACAATGATTAAGATTATGGAATAAGTCAATAACATTATTTAATTCATTATACAGGAGGTTCAGACACGTACGAAGCAAATCGGACCTAAGGTAAGGGAAAATCTCACAATCTCAAATTTTATCCGAGATTGTTTATACTTCGATAATTACTGGGGAATATTTATCATCCACATCCATGTTTTGTCAATATGTAATATTATTTCTATCCTCCTACAATTTTTAAAATCAAATATTTCTCAATGGTGAGTTTTTAGTAAAAGATATGAAAGGAATCTTTTGTCGTTTTTAGTACAAGGTACTTTTGGACTTTTCTGGCCAAAGTATGATAAGACTTTTTTTTAACTTATATGGAATGAATGGATTTTTATGATTTCATAGAACATTAGTTCCATGAATATTCCTTTAAAAGTTTTCAATTTTATTATTAATCAACTTCTTTTAGTTTAAAATTGTATGACATGTTAAGAAAGTAAAATATTTTTTTTGAAGTAGAAAGGATATTTTCCTCCAGAATGGAGTTCAAGTGTTTTATGAAAATTATTTTCCATCAAAGATAATATAGGGTCTTGTTTCTATCCCTATTTAAAAATTGATTTGATTATGTTATGATGGAATTAATTTTATGATGTCCTTTTATCTTATATGTATTATGTTATGATGGCATGATGGTTAAGAATCCCATTTTTATTACATGGGTTATGCTGTGATGTAAGGTTTATGATCTTGTGGAACACATAAGAATGGTATAATTATGAGATGGGTTGGACCTATATCTCCCTCCAATGCATTGGGTAAATAATTATATCTCATGAGATAGTCATTGCTAGAATGACAGGTTAATCCGGTTCAGTGATACCAGACTGAAATGAAAAGTGAACTCGATTCAGAAATGGACTTTGTCCGCTAAGATAGTCTTGGATATGAGTCTTGAATACTAAGAAATTAATTGATATGATTACGTGTGTATGCCACAATGTTTCATGTTTTATGTTATGATTGTTGGGATTATATTTCACTACTATGATTTATCCCATGTTATGAAATTATGATATCTTTTGGTGGTTAAGATTTCCAAAATGATATGTTCTTATGAATATGATGTGATTGGTATTTCTTTTGTTTATCCTTACTAAGAATTTGAGCTCACCCTTTTGTATGTTTTATTTTCCCCAGGTCAGGAATAAGGGTATTAAGTAAGATATGCCCCAAGGGACTCTAGATATGATAAAATAAAAGGGAGACGGTGTATATGATTTATGAACCATTTGTTTATGTTTCCCAGTTTCTAAAGACACTATACCTATACGGTCCTTTCATGGTTTTGTTATATGTTGTAATAAGTGTAATTAAATTTTGAAGCAATAAAAATGTATGTAAAGTTTGGGTCGTTATAGGAGTTGTTCTCAAACAATGTATTTTAAAACTAGAAAGGTGAACTCTGTGATGAGTTATTCTATGGAGGGAAGATTGAAAGAACCCAGTTTTTCACCCAGCTATGTATCCTTTAATATTCACTATAAATCATTACTTTTTACCTAAAATAGATTCATAATGGGTTAGTAAAGGTATTAGGGGTGTCTGGGGAATTTTCATAACCCAGAACCCATCTTTTTGGAAAACAATGCTTGGCACACAGTTATGAGTAAACCATGCAGGAATGCCGCACAGTTTGGAAAACTGTGGAGATTGTGTTTTTCCGGAAAGAGGCACCTTGCACAGTTGGTGCACAACCATGAGGCTTAAACATATGATCACCACTTCTACCTAGTTAATTGTGTAAAATTTGTTCATAGTTTGTTAAACTGTGCAAAAAAACTATGCACAAGCTATTTTTCTGGGTAAATTTACAAAAATTTTCTTAGTGATATATTAAGCCACCTCCATCTTCCCTAATATATAACTATGACGGATTAAACTATTTATAACTCAATTTGGGTGTTTTTTAAGATCTAACATTAGAATCAAGATATATCATTCATCTGGAAATCAACCGAGCTTACTTTTATCATGTTGGATGCGCAACGGTAAGTACTCAAGTCCTCTTGATCCATTCTCTTTATCTTTTTCTCTCAACCGAGATATTGAGGTATGCAATTTTTTATATTTTTCTTAGATTTACCCTGATCTGAGCCAAATTAGGGGCCAATACTAGAGGATAATGATGGTACAACTCTAAGGTGGGTGGTCTATAACTCATCCTTAAAGTTCGTCGATTGGATTTGTAGTGTGGGTCAGCCAATTTTATCGGGTTCCATTTATAGAATTAATATTCCTTGATTATACATGTTAGAACTATATGGATTTTCTATTCCCATATATATGATTAATTGTTGGTGGTTATGAACACAACTCCATTCCTTCTGTGACGAAGGTTATTTCATAAATGTCACTTAGTGTTTTGAAACGTTTGCACCACCGTTCGGGTGTGCCTTGTATTGACCACTCTAAGGGTAATAATTTCTATATCAATTGGATTTATTTATATTATGAATTTAATAATTTCAAGTACCAGGTATGCGTATGACATGACCCACCTAAGGTATGTGCTTCAAATTGATAATAAAATGTGAAATGTGAATTGGAAAGTATACTAAGTATATGACTTCACCATAAATGTAAATGATTAATTGGTTACATATTAGTAGAACCCCTTAAGACATTAATGGTATGTATAATATTGAACCTTTATTATGGAATATTCCTTAAATGGATTAAATGGTTTCATGATACATGTCCCTATCACACTAATGAAAGGCAAGGATTGAACCAAATGACTTGATAAAAAGGTTTCATGATACTTGATATTATAAAACTAATGAATGAAAAGGAATGAATCGAATGGAAAATAGTCATATAGTAATGGCCAAACTCGATATTTACTTGGATTCTGATCAAATAATTCCATGAGCACTCAAGAACCCCATTTCAATTCAAGGATACAACTGACATAGTTTGATACAAACCAAGATCCCGATCCTTGTCTATTCTTGGATGCCTGATATGACACCGTAGGATCTATTCATATTACTAAAGTATTCCTTGGTTACACTCCTTGAATCTATCATTGATAAGTCGGTTCCATGGTTAAAGACCATCGGCCCTGTCTCTGCTCATCCCTATTTTACCTTGGTCGATCACCTTGGACTCGGTAGGCACCTCATTATTGAAGTCCTTGGACTATGATCCTTGGATTATACTCTTACCCCATGATGGGATACAATTATCACTGAGTTTTCAACCGTTGAGGTCTACATTTCCTTGGTAATTACCTTGGGACTTCACTATTAAATATTATTGATCGTTGTTTGCTTATTAAATCTTCGAACCCTCACTATTTATGCTATCACGAGGTGATTCTAGTGTTGGATCTGACTCAAAGGATCTATCAACATAAATTTTTAAATTCTAAATTAATGAATTTTTTATAGTCTCAGAGACCAGTTGAGCAATGAAGAAAGTACTTGGGTATTTAGTTACATTTTACTCCTATATTTTATATATTCATGCCTTCACATTGTTATATTTCCATTACACAAGCTGAATATTATAGACACCGTTGGTGGTGGGCCACTGGGGTTTATCAAACACCCTCTCTGGGCACCTTTTGGTACCCAAGGAAGATTACTTCGATGAAGGTGTTGAAAAAGGGAAGAATACGACTTCAAACACTTGATTTCTTGCTATTTAGTATGGATCTTGATAACAGATGACCGAGTCGGAGCATGAGATTCTTAGAATAGTATTTTATTTCCTTTACACTATTGTGGAACATGTTAGGCCTACTGTATTATATCCTTGTTTTTTAAATTTTTTAATGACATGAAATATCATCATCACTTGTTGTGTGCTTGGATGTTATTCCAGTTATGTCAGTTATTGTTACTGTTGTCACTTTTTCCCACAGTTCCTTCTATTTACATATATTTATTTTTCTATTTACCTATGTTTACTTTCACCCGCTGTGCTACACTTTAGTAATGAGGTAATAGTCTCCCCACAGACACACCCTAGGCCCTTGCTGCTAGTCGGCATCCTCTATAGTTTGGGGAGATACGCTTCTAGCCATGTGGCCCCCCAGGCTCGGGGCACCCGTTGAGTGGCATCCAGGTCTGGGACGTAATATGTAAATAATAATTAACCATTAAAGAATGATTATTATATCATATATAATATATATTAATTAAATTTATCCTTATTACATTCCATGTAAAATTGAAATGAAAATTGAATCACATCACTTTATGGAGGTGGTATCCATATGTATGCACGAGCGATATTATCCTATTCTAATGGATTGGAAAAGGTGGGGAATTTATTTTCCATAATAATAATAATAATTCAGTGTATTTATGATACTAAATGAATTATTTTTGGTTTTATACCAAACATTTATAATAGGTATAAGAATAAATAAAACTGACACAATAGGTGAAGAATTATACCTCTTCATTGAGAAACCTCTTTTGGTTTACACCTTAAGCTTTGAAATGATGATATTTTGGAAAGAACCTAACATCTAGGATGTATTTAATGAACTTATTATGATATTTGGTCTTGTATTATCTAATATATAATTATCACAAAAAAATTATAATAAAGAAGAGGTGGTTCCCTTTTATAAGTGAGGGTAGGGGCACCTTTACAATTAATTGATGTATTAAATTAATATAAATTAATCTTAATGCTAAAATGGTCCCAAATTTATATAATTTAAATATAATAGTAATATGAGTAAGAATAAAATTGTACAATAAAATTTGGACAGTTTTAGGTGATTTGTTCACCCTCATCTCTTTATTTTAACTCTCAAAAACCCTTTTGACAATTAGAGTGATATAAAAGTTTTTTCACACATTAGGGGTCATGAAATTAACAATAAAATGAAAACTAACAAAAAAATGTATTTTTGTTGATATTTTAAATTATATTCCATTAACTAGGATGAAGATTATATTTTTTATTAATTTTAAATCATTTAATAAAATGTTATTTTATATAAAGTATCATTAATCTAATTTTTGGAACTATTCATTTAGTTTGACTTTGAAACCAACATGAAAAACATTAATTATAATATAAACCCTAATAAAATCCCTTATATGTTATATTTACCTATAAAATTTTTAGGACACCATAAATCACTAAAAAAAATCACTTTTATGGTTTTTAAAATCATTTACTTGATTTTTCTTCTACATGCACAAGCACCGTGTCTTGATTGCGTAAGAATTTATTGTAATTGTTTCATAATAAATAACTAAAAATAAAATACCATCATAAAAAAAATTCATTCACTTTTAAAATAAACTTTTATAAACGAAAATAAGTTATTTTGTCCCAATCAAAAAATATTATAGGAATTAAAATAACGAATGTGACATTTTTTACTTTATCTTTTAATTAAATATTATATAGGTCAAAATCAAGTTAAATAGAAACCAAAGGTAATATTTTCATATTTTTGACGATTATGGAAAAAATAAACTCATCAAATGAAATAAATTCAAATTTTAGAATAAATTTCCATCCTTCTCACATTAGTTTTAACTATAATTAACCAATTTTACTTTTACCTTGGTAACCAAAATTTACTATGGTTACTATTCATATTAACCAAATCCAAAAGGGACATATTTACCCAATACAGTCTTCTAAATTAAAAATATGGAATATATTTTTCAATATTTATTTTATATAAGTATCATAATTCTATTTTCAAATAATCACTGCAAAGGTGATAATTGTTTTTTTTGAAAAATACTTTTAAGCAGAAAACCTGATTAATTCTTATTTCATGTCAAATAAAACAATTAGATATATATTAAAACATTTAATGGAACTCATAATCTTTCATTTTGTTAAAATCAGTTATAAATAGTAATTATTATAACTTATTAAGATAAAAACAAATTGCAAACATAAAATTGTTTTTTGGAAAGTTATCTCTTTTACTTTTAAATGAATTTATTTTCAGTTTTAATCAATTAATAACTAATGAATTCATTATATACATGTACAAACTATACATTTTTCTAAAATTAGTTAGTAATATTCATATACACTAATCCAACATCTTATATATCATGGTTTGTTTGAAGTTGGTGTTTCATATAACAAAATCTATCAACAAAATCTAAATTATTTATAGAGAACTATCATAAATTCTCAAGGTGTTACACTGTTAAATAATATTGGGAAAATATGACATAGATATAAATGTTTTCTATTGGAAACCTGTTCTTAATTATGACTTTCATAACACATACATGGTTTAAGAAATATTAAGGAAATGATGAGTTTTCTAGTGTTAAAATTGATATTAAATTCATTTTCAATTGAAAATGTGATTTATGTGGATAAAATAGTATTTATTTACATTTAGGTATATTTATCTTCTACTCATTAGAATTGATTCTTAAAAATTTTTAAACCCTTTTTCATCAAACACAACATAAAAATTATGAGGGTGAAATTTCATTAATCTTTTAGAATGTAACACCCAAATATTTTAAGAAAAAATATTTCGATTTAATAGATTTGATTTTTTTGATAGTTTGTGATACATACAATACCATGCTTAAATGAGTCATGTTATATTATAGAAATAATACTATTTAACTAAGGAAATTATGACCAAATCATTAGTTTAGTGGGAATGTATAATAAAGAACATATTGTGAGATTTATGTATAATATTTTTCCTTAATAAAATAAATAATTGTTAATTTATCAATTATTAATTTTTTGTAAGTGATGATGAAATAAATTGATGGTAAAAGATATATTTTTCATAAAATTGTTTATATGTGTGTAATGTATTTTGATCATAAAAGATTAAATTAGTTACATTTGATAAATTTTTATAATGAATTATTTGTATTATATATCAAATCGAGCGAATTAGAATCCATTAAATTATATTTATTTGGAAATTAATCACAATATATTCATTTTATGCTTTAATAATATTTTTTTTTTCAATAATGGGTTTTATTTCATTTTGTGCATGAATATTATAATTAATTTATGAAACTTTTATAAATTGTATTTAAAAAATGTATATAATTTTGGAAATCATAATTCTATACTAGGATAAATAATATATTTTTGGATTTTATTGAAAAGATTAATTTTTGAGTGAATAATGAAAAATGTGGATATTTACAAAACTTTAATTTATTACCTTTAAATTAAGAAATTTAAATATCCCATAGTATTTTTATTTAGTTTTAAATATAAATTAGATAAATTTTAATAAACATAATATAATTAATTCCATAAGAATTGAAATTATACTTAATTTAGTATAAAATTATTTTTATGTTTAAAAACAAATTTTTATAAAAAATTTTTTTATTAGATTTTACAAATTTATATTAAAATTTATTATTTACAGATCTAAAAAATAAATCATGAAAAATGAATTTCATATTTAGAATCAAGATTTTCAAATTTTTAGATAGGTCAATTTCATTTTTATTCATAATGAATATTAGCTCTGGAAATTTTTTATCACCACGATAATGGGAAGACATGTTAATTAAGGATAAAACTATGAGATAAGGTCTCAAAATCAACCAAAACATGCCTTTATTTCAATGGATGGGTGTAATTAGACTATAACCATCCTAACATAAAAAATAACTCCTTTTTTCACTTCATTATGATTATGACATTAACATGATTTTAAGTTATGAAAAATTACAAAATGTCATCCTCCTTTTAAAATCAGTAATATATTGTCATAGATATAAAAGAGGATATGATATATTATAAATTGTTATTATTAAAATTAATAAACTAATTTTAAGATAATAATTAATTTTTAATTTTTAATGGTAGCACAATTAACTTGAACACTTACGCAACGTCGACACAACGCTCGTGTAAGTAATAAAAAAATCCAGCAACTGTCTTTAAAAATAGAAAAAATAATATTTTTTGGATGAATTATGTTGTCCCAAAAATTTAAAGTATAATTATAATTTATAAATTATAGTTAATGATTTCATATCCAATTTTATTATTGATGTGTTTAAATTAGAGATATGTTAATAGTTCTAAAATTGAACTTAAATGGTATTTAGTATATTAGAATTATTTTTAAATCATTAAAATATTTAGAGAAAAATTATATATCGACTCAAATAGACATTAAAATTTCAAGATTATTATTTATGGTTTAGGTATGTGGGACTTTTAATTTTTAAAATTACTTTGATGACACGTAAAGAGTGAAAAATTTGTTACTTTCGTTAATGTTAATCTTGGTTAACGAAAAGGTTAAAACCAAAATAAAAGGTTTAAAATGAAACCTAAACCTGTATAAAATAGATTGGTTGAAATGAATTAGACACATAATATATATTAATATTTCATTTATTTAAAGGGTTTTCAGCCACCTCAGTTATAATTGGGGACCTCCTCACTCAAAATTATTCATACCTATTGAGCACTTTAATTCTGCTAAGACATTAAAAAATACATTTATAAATTCTCTATAAAAATTATAGTATCCCGGACTCCCCATGAGACTAACCTATGATGAGTTATGGTGTAAAACAAAGGAGGTTTTCCAAACTAGAGGTACAACTCTTAAATGAGTCACTATGAAGAAATAGCTTTTTGTGATGGGTTATTTGTGATGAGAATGAAAAACTATTACAAATAATTGGTAAAAAACATATTTTGTGACGAGAAGAGACTCCCATCACAAATAACTTTGGTGTGTGGTGTGCACCAAAGCTCTGGAAGACTATTTAAGACTGGAATGTACCACTATCACAAATTTTGTGTTGGCAGGAAAACATTTGTGATGGGAACCATCACAAATACTTTCCATCTTTTTGTGTTATTTGTGATGAGATTTTCTCCCGTCGCAAATAAATCGTCGGTAGATGCTATTTGCAACCACATTTTTCACAAATAATTTTATTAACCACCACCATAGTTAATAAGGATGTCACTATTTGCGATGAGAATCCCATCACAAATGATCTAACCTATATATACGCCCACCAGAATATTTCCCATTTCACTCTTCTCTGAACTTCTCTCTAATTCTTTGCTTATATTTTTCTCTTTACCTTTTTCAATGTTTAAAATTTTATAGTGGAGCATCTTTTAAGCTTTGCATCCACAAAAAAATTATGTTTTATGGTATTACTTTAAAGTTTATCATTATGTAGTTAATTTATTTTATTTTATATTAGTAATAATTTCTATTAATAAGTGGTAATTAGATTTAATTAGAAGTAGTTATTTTTTATTTTTCATTAATTAGTTTAACAAAAATTTAATTTTAATTAACTATAATGTTTTAAATTAAAAGTAAATAGTTTTAATTGGCAAGGTTTAATTATCATAAATTTGTAATAACTAGTAACAATTAGTATTAATTTGTAATAATTAGTAATAATTAGTAATAATTAGTAGTAATTAGTAGTAATTTGTAGTAATTAGTACAAATTAGTATTAGGTAGTAATTAGTACCAATTAGTAATAAGTAGTAATAACTAGTAATAATTAATAATAATTAAAATTAATTAGTAGTAATTAGAATTAATTAGTATTAATTAGTAATTCTTAGTATTGATTAGTATTAATTAGTATTAATTAGTAGTAATTATTAATAATTAGTAGTAATTAGTATTGATTAGTATTAATTAGTATTAATGAGTAATAATTAGTACTAATTAGTACTAATTAGTAATAATTATTAATAATTAGTAAAAATTAGTAATAATTCATAATGATGAGTATTAATTAGTAATGATAAGTAATAATTAGTATTAATTTGTAATAATTAGTAATAATTAGTAATAATTAGTAATAATTGGTAATAATTGGTAATAATTTTTAGTGATTCGTAATAATTGGTAATAATTCGTAATAATTGGGTATAATTATAATTAATTAGTAATAATTAGTAATAATTAGTAATAATTGGCAACAATTAGTAATAATTAGTAATAATTTATAACAATATTTAAAAATTAGAAATAATTATTATTAATTAGTATTAATTAGAATATATTTGTATTACTTAGCATTAATTAGTAATAATTAGTATTAACTTGTAATAATTATTAATAAATTGTTATAATTAGTAATAATTAGTATTAATTAGTATTAATTAGTATTAATTAGTATTAATTAGTAATAAATGGTAATAAATAATAATTCGTAATATTTAGATGTAATTATTAATAAATAGTAATATTATTTTAATAATTAGGAATAATTAGTAATAATTAGTAATAATTATAATATTTATAATAATTACTAATAATTTGTAATATTTAGTAATATTTAGTAATAATCAGTAATAATTAGTAATAATTAGTAATAATCAGTAATAATTAGTAATAATCAATATTAACTAGTAATAATTGGTAATAATTAGCAATAATGAGTAATAATTAGTAATAATCAGTAATAATTTGCAATAATCAGTAATAATTATTATTAATTAATATTAATTAGTAATAATTAGTAATATTTAGTAATATTAAGTATTATTTAGTATTAATTAGTACTAATTTGTATTAATTTGTGTGAATTAGTATTAATAAATAATAATTATTAATAGTTACTAATTATTAATAATTAGTAATAATTGGTATTAGTATTAATGGTAATTAGTAGTAATAAATAGTATTAATTATTAATAATTAGTTATAATTAGTATTAACTAGTATTATTTAGTATTAGGTATTATTAGAAATAAATTGTTTTAAAAAATAAAAATTATTACACATTAGTGGTAATTAGTAATAATTAGAAAAAATTAGTGAAATTTATTGAAATTTATTTTATATATATTTTTAATTTCTACACTTATTTTGGATTTATTTTCATATATCAAATTAATCATAAACAATTTTTTAATTTTTTATTTTTAGAGAAATATAGAGCAAGGAAGTTGACAACAATCTTTATTACATAATTATAGTTTGATAAATTTTCATTGGAGTACAAATAGTTCTGGTATAATTATATATATATTGAGGGTGTTGAAGATTTTTTATTGTTTACATCATCAGAAGTAGATGTTGTTTTAGAAGGGACAATTAAGTGTCCATATAATAAATTTGATCTTAGGAGGTTTGACACATCTGAAAACTTTAAGGATCATTTATTTCATTTTTTTAAATATATTATGTTTTTTTGGTATCAACATCATGAATGAAGTTCCATAGAAGATACTAATAATTTGGTTCAAGATCCATCATGGTTTCAAATTTTAGTACATGATGTGGCTAGTTTTTCTTTTTAACAAACTGAAACTCCAAATGATATTTATTTAACTCTTGAGTTGAAACAATCCCAATTTTATGATATGTTCAAGTTCGGTGAGTATTCCTTATATCCTTGTTGATAGATAAGAAAATTTAAATTAGTTGGGAAATTTATGGCTATTAAATCAGATAATGGAAGGAAAAATCACAATTTTGATCAGATATTCTCTTTGGTTAAAGCACTGTTACTTTAAGAAAATGTGATACCAATAAATTTATATGAGAGTAAGAGGCTGGTTAATAATTTGGGTATTGTTTATCAAAAGATTCATGCATGTTCAAATTGTTTCATCTTATATCATGGTGAAAATGAGTCATTAGTTAGTTATCCTACATGTCAGAAATTGATGTACAAAGAGGCTAAACTAGGGATGTTTGGATTGATTCTTGTAAAATAGTTGATGTATTTCCTACTTACACCTAGAGTGTAATATATATTTATATCTTAGAACATAGTTTCCTTGATTTCAAGGCACAAAACCAATACTTACACTAGTAAAACCTTAAATAATACCACTAATGTTGATTGATGGAAATATTTTATCCAAGAACATCCATATTTTGGTTCAGAATCTCGAAACGTGTGATTTAGTGTTTCTACTGATGGTTTCTATCCATTTGGTTATTTTGGTAGTCAATATTATTGTTGGACAGTCTTTATAACTCCATAAAATTTACCTCCTTGGATGTTGATGAATGATCCATATATCCTTTTTTATATTAACTCTAGGACATCCAAAAAATAATATCATTGTTTATCTGAAGCCAATGATTGATGAGTTAAATTTATTGTGGATTAATGGTGTTAGTACATATGATGTTGGGATAAAAAAAATTTCCTAATGAAAGTTTCATTGATGTGGAAAATAGTGACTTCTCAGTATATGACATGTTATCTGGATGGAGTACACATGTTATAAAATCATGTATTTACTAAATGATATACCTAAAAATGTTTATGCTATTCAATGTAAGGAAACCACGTTTCTTAAACTTCCATCAATGACTTCTTCATACCAATCATCATTTTTGGAGGAAAATATATCATTTAAAAAAGGTAAAATTGAAAGAGATTAACCTCCAATAATGATCTCAGGTATTGAGTTAAAATCCACAGTGTCTTTATTACCTCCCATTACCTTCGAAATTTATATACACAAAAAATAGATAGATTTGGGAAAGAACACAATTGGATAAAACAGATCATTTTTTGAGATATTCCATATTGGTAAGATTTGTTGGTCCTCCATACATTGGATGTCATTCAGATTGAGAAGAACTATTTTGATAGTTTATTTTATACATCTTTGGACACACCTGGTAACTTAAAAAATAATGTAAATACATTATTAGATCTTGCCCAAATTTACCAGATACTAGAACATGAACTATTTGAAAATGATAGATCATAGAAGTTAGTGAATCTAAATGCATATTATACAATTTATGAAGAAAATCATTGATTCTTTTTTTAGTGGACTGTAGATTTGAGGCATCCAGATGGATATGTTTCCAATTTGGATAGATGTATCAAAAATGGTAATATTACCATATTAAATAGTCATGACTATCATGTAATAATGGAAATACATATACCAGATAGAGGGGTCTTCACTACCTGGTGACAAGAATTATGATACATAATCTCAATCGAAGACTATTGATGGCTCAATAATAACTGAGAGAGGTCGTCTCTTTGTGAGATTAATGATTATTGACCTTATCCCTGAGTAACATCCTTTAGTTTGATCCATGAAAGTAGAGGTATGTTTAGTTCTGTATTTTTGTTAGTTTTAATTAATTTTCATTAATATATTTATATACTAATAGTTTGATTATATGTTCTATTTTTTAATTTATTTTCACATATAGATATTGGAAAAGGGAGTTCTATATTAAAAAATATTTTTTCTGAAGCATGGGTGACATGGGATTAGATTCTCATTGATGTTTGACATCAAATTTTGGATAATTTGATAGTATTTAAAGAAGGAACAATTATTTTTAAATTTATTTAATTAGTAACTTAATATTATTAATTATTTGTAGAGGTTTTGGTGTCTTGTTAATGATAGAACACATACCTCTATCTGGGAGGCATATTTGGTCTGTATGCATGATCATTGCTACTAGTTTTTGTACAATATGAGGTGGAAAATGATGAAAAAAGTGTGAGTCACATATTTTGATCAGTCTTGTTGCACCCAACAAACAGATTACATATATTCTCAAGTTTGCGATGGATTATGTACATTCTGCATTAGATCTAATTTTCAGAGGATCAAATCCTTAGGTTTACAGAATCAGGGGAGTAAGATTGTGACAGATCAAGATGGTAGTCATACATTCAGTACACATTGACAATATATAGTAAATGATTTTTTATAATTTATATAACTTAAAATTTGAACTTATTATTTTATACACATATGGGCGTCAAACATCTGAATATAACATAGTTTGACATTTATAAGAGGATGAACAACTATCTTGTCCCTAGAGAGATTAAAGGAGGTCACCAGTGGAATATTGTGGTTAGTATATATTTTTTATTTTAGAAATTATCTACATATACTTTTTTAACTATTTTAATTTTAAATTGAAATTGATGGAGTAATATGAGGCTGTAAATTCGCAGACACAAGCTGAGTGTCAAGACAAGACCAAGGATCATACCACAAGTGGAACTTCATTTGATGAAATAGAATGGTTGCATGAGACTCAATATGCCTTCGATAATGGTCGAGTTATTGTTATCAACTCTCGATTTATACATGGGAGTTATTATGTTACCACTGTGATGTCAGTGTCTAGATCGAGGGAAGATCAGGGAGAGTAATCATCATATGCAGCACAGTATGAGGAGAAGTTGCGAGCTTAGAGTGAGATTATAGAGACCATGTGTAGGGGGCATGATGAGCTTCATCGATAGTAAAAACAATAATAAGAGGAGATGCATTGATGGAAGCAATAACATCAGCACGGGCAGATGATAAAGTATATGTGAAGTCTAACTTAGGGGTTAGGGATGGAGTTCCCTCCACCACATCCCCCAAATGAACCCATCTCCCAGATTGATTTATATATTTTTTTGATAAGCATTTGAATGTACCTAATTTTTTTAATATTTTTAGTAATTCATATATTTATAGTTCTATATAGTGTGAATTTTATATTGTTACAAATAATTATTTGTGATGGGAGGGTCCGCCCATATAAATAACTTTAAAAAAAAAATAAAAGATCAAATTATTTGGGATGTCGTTTTTTTGTGACGAGTTATTTGTGATGTGATCCCTTCACAAATAATCCATAATGAATAGTTCAATGTTTTTAGTGAGTGATTTCATGCTTATTTATTATTACACCTCATAAAAATAATATATAACGAAGTTGATATAATATAATCAGCATCACTAATATAATTAAAAAATTTTACCTTCATTTCATGAACCTTTTTCAACTATTTTCATCTCAATAGGATATGAAAGCATCGATTGTGTGTATATATGGGCTACTGTATCCATAAAGGGTTGTATTTCATTTTATATAACATAATTTTATGGACGGTTTATATGATGGATTTTTTTTATCTATGATATTTATAAAGAAATTTTTATTCTTTAATTATATTATATTAACTACCTTCTTATTTTCCCATCTTTTGGAAAATGATAACATCCTTCATGCATACATGTAGACTACCACATCCATGAAGAAATGTGACTTTTTTTCATTTAATATTTATATTGATAGAAATAAGGATAGTTTTAATGAATATATATATGATATTTATTATATAAAAATCCTTATTTAATGGTAAATTATTATTTATTTTTATTTTGTTCCATCCATATAAAATTGGAAACATCACTCATGCGTACGTACGAATTACCATCTTTATGAAGTGATTTAATTAATTTTCCATCACCATGTTATATAGATGATTTTAAAATTGTCTATAATGAATAAATATAACTATTAATAATTTATTATGATTATATAGATGATGAATCCATGACCAAGAATCATGTATCAAAACTGTTGAACTTAAACATGCAAGGAAAACATGCCCGTTTTCACCTGAATGATGATTTTAATGAAAAATTTATAATAAAAGGATAATTGAAAATTATAAGGGAATAATATATATTTAAATATTTATGTGAATATATTTCTATAATGGATATATAATAAGTATATTTTTATAATATATGAATTTTGAATACATATGAAGTAATACAAGACTTGAGGTAAGTTTTTCTTGTCTCAATTTTATTTCCATGAGCCATTTTCCATATTCACCACTAGTTTATTTTTTGTATAGAACATACTCCCCATAACTTTGTTTTAGGATTATTTTTATGAAAATTATTTGGATTTAAAAAACCACCTAACTTTATATATTTTATGAGGTTTTTGATTCATTTATTACCAAAGTAGTGAGGAATTATATTAAAATCTCATTTCATTTTAGGATTTTTTGTATTAAATTTACATTAAGGGAAATTATATGATCATAATACTTGAAAAGACATATATTTTCTTCTCCTAAGGTTATTTATGGCATTTTTTTTCATTACATTTACCTCTCTTTGGTAGTTAAAAGGATCGAGACAATGTTTTTAAGAAAAACTGAACTTATTTTCTTTTGGTCAGGAATGTTTCTCGTATATATCTATGTTCTCCAATTTTTTTCAAAGAATATTTTTAATATGATCCCATTATTGTTTAAATTCACTTTTTTCTATATTTTAAATTATTTAATTTTTTTTAATATTTATATTCTATATTTTTTTTGAAATGAGGAATTTTGAATTTATAGAAAAAATTTCCAAAGAATGTTTATTTAATGTTTAAATAACTAATGAATTTTCTCAACATCATGACCTATATTTGATTTAATTCATAATTTATATGTTTTTGTGGATATTTTAAAGGAAAATAAATTTATCAATATTTTGAGATTTTTTTTAAAGACACCACAATAAAAGGTTATATTCTATGTTTTTTTGAGAAATGTCCAAATTCACTTTTAAAGGTATTTTTTATTCATGTAAATATCCATTAAGGATTTTTATGATTCACTGGGGTCATGATATTGTGATTCGAGCCATTTTTCTGAATAGCTTATGATGATTTTAATCTTCAGTTGATTTCATGAGACCTGTCTCTTTCCCATGGGTTAATTAATATATGATGGGATAATGAATTCTTTTATAATACCGTCCACACCCTTTATTTTAGTGGATTATGATTATATGATGATGATATGTTTGAATAAAATATTTTTCCTTAGGTTATAATACGATGAAATGATGAATTTGTTTTGATATTTTTGCACACATATGTATGGTTTTCATCTTGTTATTAGTGGTCCCAGAATTATGTAAACCTCCAATGCATTGTGTAAATATGGATATATCATGATATAATATGTACTGGAATACGGAGTGAACCCATTTTAGTAGGGGAGTTCTTCCACTATGAAAGACTTGTTAGTGAAACTTAACTATGGAAATGATACAATAGGAAGTGAACCCAATCAACTATGATGGTCTTGGATATAATCCATGTCTAATGAAATTATTTTCTATTGTTATTATCGTGCCACAAAATTCATATTACATGTTATAGTGATTATTGATTATCCAATAAATGAGGATAATATTAATTGTTAATATATATAATATTTATGTTCTTTATTATTCATAAACACCATTTTAGTGCATTTTACACTTTGAACATCATTTCACATTATGATTGTAATACCTTCTTAAAATGCACTATTATGTGGTACATTTTTGAACATCATTTGAAGTAACCAATGATTCATCTGATTATACATATTTTAATTTGATATTTTTGTAAATTTATCTACACTCCAATATGGACATGTTTCATTCAGGGATCAATGGAGAATTCATGGAAGTAGATGGGGATATTTTGTGATGAAAGGAAGAAATTCTAGAGAAGGCAGATTGGACACCATCCCACTGATGAGACTTTGGGTCCCACCATACATTCCCAATTAATCCCAAATTTCGTGTGATTCTAGAAGCCATGTATAGGAACAAATCACTCTTTAGGAGCTAATGCTAATTCGGCTTCCATGGTGGTCATTTAGGCGGCCCAAGTTAGAGATAAAATTCTAGGCTAGATTCTGCGGCCCAGAAAAACAGCCCACCAATAAAAACATATCTCGAAAACCATAACTCTTTTTGGGCTTATCTTTTTCAGGCTGTTAGGGTACTTCCCGAGCTTAATTTAAGTCTTCTATGGCTTACCCATATTCTTCCATCTAGAAGGTGTTTCAAGCACGTCTTCTCGGTTCATGAAAGCTGAATGCCTTTTCGTGTCAAGGGTGGAAAAGTCTTCTTTCCACAAACTTTCCACCACCCTAGGCCTACCATAATCAATTGGGATTCTTTGTAATGTTGTAGGATCGACCCAAGTCTTCCAAAATGCCTATTTAAGGCATTTTCCTTAGAGTAGTTGAGGATCTTTGAGCTTGTTTTCATCTTAATGTTATGCTGCCAATTTCTCTTTGTAATGTTCTTCCTTCACATGTAAGTTGTTTTAATTCATCCTTGTTTCTTAAGAAAAGTTTTTCTTCTCTTATTATTCTGTTCTTATCCTTATCACTTTGATACTGTTGGTTCAAGGTGTGAACTTGTTCATAACAAACTTTGTGATATTATCACACAACGGTGGAGTGATTGTTATTTTATTGCATTTTTTTCTTCTCCATTTCCTCCCTCATGAGTCTACTTTCCGCTTCTATTGAAACCATAGAATCAATGGAGGGCTAACCCACTTATTGGTTGATCCAAGGGAGTAGAAAGGGAATGGATTTGATGTTATTTATCACCTCATTAATGTATAATCACTTCTTTAATTGAGATTTTTATTTGATGATTTTTAAACTCCATCATCCTTGTTGAATTTAAGGCCACACACTCTCAGTGCTAATACGAACCTTTACCTTGAAGTGCTCAAAACTTTGATCCTTCAAGTGTATAGGTGATTAGTATAAAAGGGTGTAGGCAATAAACCAGTAAGTGATGATGTTGTTTTATATCCTTAAATGAACCCATCTCAAATATAAGAAATTGAAATCATTAAAAAGGAAATACGTTCAATCCATCCCAAGCGATAAACTAGGATCAACTCATTCTTTTAAATTAAATTCACTTAAATATATTAGATATATTTCAAACCCATAAAAAATCAATCCATGTTTGACACTTCATAGCTGAAAATAGTTCATATAATGTACGTGTCTATAGGTTTCTTCTTAGGTCTCTGTGGATTTGATAACCCAAGCTAAACTAGAAGGACCGTCTTACCTTCTTCTCTTGGGTAAATTTGAGCGAGAATCAAATTTGGGTGCCATTTCCGGGGAACCAAGTAAGTCATCTAAACACCCAGTCTATTCTCCCCCATTTTTTCTTTTCTCATCCAAATTCTCTTATCTTGTCCCTTTCTCGTTTTTTTTCTTTTGGCGCATGTCCGCCTACACCCGCAATCAATCAAACCGTCTAGTTAGGGTGGATAGTCCCGGGGTTCGGGAGTCAAGTACACCAAGGGAACTCATTCCATTAGATCCTAATCTTCCTAATATCTAGAGTCCAAAATTGAGCCAATTTCAATGGAAGGTCTTCAAATAAACCAACTCATAATCCCGGGTGGAAACCAAAATGGAAACCCAAATGAGGCAGCCCCACACTTGGGGAATGCAATGGATCAAACCATGAATGACTACCTCACACCTTCTTGGACCAATTCCCCCTCATGCATTAGACACAATTCCCTAGGAGATTCCCACTACATATTTAAACCCCATGTCCTAAATCACCTTCCCACATTCCATGGAATGGAGTCTGAGATGCCATACCTGCACATTAAGGAGTTAAATGACATTGTAGAAACCATGTGTCCCCCACATCAACTAGAATCAGCTAAGATGAGGCTATTTCCTTTTTCTTTAAAGGATCAAGCTAAAAATTGGCTAAAAAATTTGAGACCATCATCCATCAACTCTTGGTACCAACTACAAAGAGAATTCTACAAAAAATACTTTCCCCACCATAAAACAATTTCACTTAAAAAGAGTATCCAAAAAATTTTTGAAAAAGAGGGAGAGTCATTATATGAAATATGGGAGAGGTTCAAAGACACTATAAACATGGTTCCACACCATGGTTTTTCTATTCCTGAACAAGTAAGAATTTTCTATGAAGGGTTGGGTCTGGGGAATAAATAATTCATTGACATGGTGTGTAATGGAACCTTTAAAAACAAATCCCCAAATGATGCTTACAAGTATCTAGAAAGAATTTATGAACAAAACCAAACATGGGGAACTTCACCTTATTCTGAAAAGTCACAAAGAACTACTGGAATTCATACACTTAGAGAAGAGGAAAGCCTTAGGGCTAAACTTGCAGTACTCTCTAGGAAGGTTGAAGAGATAGACCTTAGGAAAGTCCATGAAATCCAAACTCTTGACCCTGTTTGCACAATTTCTGACAAACATGACCATAAGATAGACAACTTCCCAACCATTCCATCCATCAAGGATGTTCTCTTAGGAGGACCCCCAGTAGAATTAAATGCATTGAACTTTTAAAAACCTCAATACCAAAACACCTTCAACCCAAGGTATAACGACCACCCAGGCTTTCTCTAGAAAGATAACCAACAACCAAGACAACCACAGGGACAAAATCCTTACCCCCATAAAAACTACCAAACCCATAACCAGTTCCAAACCCAACCTATCTAATACCAATAGCCACGAGTCCATTTTCAACAAACCACCCCCCTCCAAAATATCCCCCTGGGATAAACCAACCTACTCAAGCACCCACCCAAACTGTTCCACAAAGACTACTAGAACAACTGTGCAAACAAATGGAGAGGATGAACTCAGAAGTCTCTTCCCTAAAATAAGAACATCAAACCATCAAAACAGGAAAGGAACCCATGCCTACTCATGTGGTTCCATCCTCAACTTCAAGGGGAGAGTCAAGTTGTTCTCAAACAACTCATGAACAACTAAAGGCTGTGAATGTTTTAAGAAGTGGGAAATCAATTTAGAAACCTGAACAACTAATTCAGAACCCACCTGAAGATTCAAACTTGGATGAAAATTCAAATGAACCACAAGATCAAACTGAGGAAACTGATAACATTGTCAAGGAAACAACTCTTTAACAAACAACCCCACAACCTGCACCATTTCCCCAACGCATGAAGGGGAAACCCAAGCCTGAACTGATTGAAATGTTGAGGGAAATCTTTTCACAAGTCAAGTTGAACATACCCCTTCTCGATGCAATCCAAACCATACCTACCTACTCAAAGTACCTTAAGGACTTGTGCACTTTCAAAAGAAAAATTTCACATAAAAACCAAGTCCTTTTGGACGCTAATGTGAGTACCACCATTCAAGGGACCATTCCTCATAAGTTGAACGACCCATGTTTCCCTTACATAAATGTTGAACTAGGAGAAAGAAAAGTTGTCAAGGCCTTTTTTGACCTAGGTGCTAGTGTCAATCTCATCCCATATACCGTGTACTGCCAGTTCGGCCTAGAAGAACTCCAACCCATATCTGTCACACTTCAACTTGCTGATCGTAGAATTAGGGTTCAAAAGGGGATTTTGAAGGACGTTTGGTAAAGGTTGAAAACTTCATCTACCCAGCTAATTTCATTATCCTTGACAACCATCCAAACTTAGGAAATAAGGAACAAACCCCAATCATCCATGGTCATCCTTTCCTTGCAAAAATCAACTCTGTTATCCGAGTCCGAAATGGGAACATGAACATTACCTTTGGGAACATGAGTCTAGACTTGAACATCTATAATTCAAGCTCACAAATAGAGGATGATGAGGACATTCATAAAGTAAACATGATAGGAATCATTGATAATAAATCCATGGAACATAAAGGAATATTTAATGAATGTTTAAGTCAGAATGAGATTGATTTCCTTTGTTCATATGAAGGAAGTTTATCTACTTGGATTGAATCATTTTCAAATTTCTCTTATGATGAATTCTTAGGTCCAACAATCAGTGAAACCTTTCAAGAAACCAATTTCATGGAGGCAAATCAAACTTCCTTCCCTAAATCTGATCAAGCCAATCTAGTAGCTGAAACTTCTACATGTGGGGAATCAATCCTATCTAAAACTTTAGGAAATAAAATTGATCTTGATCCAATGTCCCAATCTTCTACTGAAATTCTGAACCAACCTGATCTTAAATTAAAGGAACTTCCTGCTACACTAAAGTATGCATTTCTAGGTGAAAATCAAACAGATCCTATTGTCATTTATTCTTCTCTTGAATCCAATCATGAAAGGATGCTTCTAGATGTCCTTAGGAAGCATAAAAAAACCATTGGTTGGAACCTTTCTGATATTCCTGGGATTAGCCCACTTATCGGGACTCATAGGATTGTTTTGGAATCTGATTCAAAGCCATGTCGTCAACCTCAACGGAGACTCAATCCTAATCTCATGGAGATAGTAAGGAAAGAACTTATGAAATTGTTAAAAGCTGGTATCATATATCCCATAGCTGAGAGTGAGTGGGTGAGCCCAATCCAAGTGGTTCCAAAAAAGGCTGGAATCACAGTGATAACCAATGAGGATGGAGAGATTCTTCCAACAAGGGTGAGTAGTGGATAGATGGTCTGCATTGACTATAGGAAGCTAAAATCATTCACCAAGAAGGACCATTTTCCCTTACCATTCATTGACCAAGTGCTTTAGAGAGTGGCAGGTCATGCCTTTTACTGTTTCTTAGATGGGTACTTGGGGTAAAATCAAATTGAGGTCTCCCTAGAGGATCAAGGGAAGACTACATTCACATGTCCATTTGGAACCATTGCTTTCAAAAGCATGCCCTTAGGGTTATGCAATGCCCCTGGAACCTTCCAACGGTGCATGATGGGAATCTTCTCAAACATGGTAAGGGATTTTCTAGGGGTCTTCATGGATGACTTCTTTGTGTTTGGGGATACATTTGAGGGATGTCTACAGAATGTAGAGAAAGTCTTGTCAAGATGTGGAGAAAAGAATCTGGTCCTAAACTGGGAAAAATGTCATTTCATGGTTAAAGAGGGACTTGTTCTAGGCCATCTGGTATCGAGTAGGGAGATTGAAGTTGATAAAGCAAAGTTTGACATCATTCATCACCTTCCATCACCCAAAACTGTCAAGTAAGTGAGGTTTTTCTTAGGACATGCTGGTTTCTATAGAAGATTCATCAAGGACTTTTCAATATCCCACCCCCTTTGTGCTCTCCTAGTAAAGGATGCTCCATTTGTTTGGACAGAAATCTGTGAGGGTTCATTCTCAACCCTAAAATCCTCTCTCACATCTCCTTCGATTATAAAATCTCCAAATTGGAACCTTCCTTTCGAACTTATGTGTGATGCCAGTGACTTTGTTGTTGGAGCTGTGTTAGGAAAACGCTGTGATAAAACTTCTTATGTCATTACTTATGCAAGCAAATACTTAAATGATTCCCAAATAAACTACACCACTAATGAAAAGGAGTTACTTGGTATTGTGTTTTCTTTAGAGAAGTTTAGGTCCTACCTCTTAGGATCACCCATCACTGTGTTCACTGACCATTCTGCACTAAAATACCTCTTCCAAAACAATATTATAAGGCTAGACCGATTAGGTGGGTCCTTATCTTACAAGAATTTGACCTCACAATCAAGGATAAAAAGGGTGTTGAAAATGTTGTAGCTGATCACCTCTCTAGGATGGAATTCAAAGACAACTCAAATCACCTTTCTGTGTCTGATTCATTTCCTGATGAACACCTATACTCTATGAGTGACTGCCCTTGGTATGCCGACATAGCCAATTTCTTAGTTAGAGGAGTCATTACAAAATTCTTAGGGACTCAAGCTCGAAGGAAATTCCTTTATGATATTATACACTATGTGTTTGATGATCCATACCTCTATAAGTTCTACCCTGACCAAGTCATTAGGAGGTGTGTTCCAAAATCTAAACAAGAGTCCATCCTTAAATTCTGTCATATTGAGGCATGTGGAGGTCACTTTTCCTCTAAGAAAACATCTGCTAAGATTCTTCAATGAGGTCTCTTATAGACCACCCTCTCAAGGGACCCCTACACATTTTTTCAAAGATATCCTAGGTGTCAACAAGTAGGGACCATCACAAAAAGGAATCCGATGCCACTCACTCCCATCTTAGTGGTTGAAATATTTGACTATTGGGGAATTGATTTCATGGGTCCCTTCCCAAACTCTCGGGGATACCTCTACATAATCTTAACTATTGATTGTGTCTCAAAATTGGTTGAGGCCATTCCCACTAAGTCCAATGATCATCAAGTTGTGATTCTATTTCTGAAAGAGAACATATTTTCAAGATTTGGAATTCCTAGGGCTATAATCAGTGATCGAGGAACCCATTTCTGCAACTGCCCATTCTCTTCACTGATGTCTAAGTATGGTATTTCTCATAAAGTTTCCACTGCATACCATCCTCAAACCAATGGTCAAGCTGAGTTAGCGAATAGGGAGATTAAGAAAATTCTTGAAAAAACTATCAACCCCTCTAGGAAAGATTGGTGTGAGAAAGTCTTAGATGCTCTTAGGGCCTATAGAACCGCATATAAAACTATTTTAAGAATGTCCCCATATAGTTTGGTTTATGGAAAAGCATGCCATTTACCAGTAGAGATTGAACATAAGGCCTTGTGGGAAATTAATAAAATGGATTATGATCTCTCATTGGCCGGAACAAAAAGGAAATTAGATCTCAATGAACTGGAGGAACTAAGGATGGAGGCTTATGAAAATTCAAGGATCAATAAAGATAGAGTTCAAGCCTACCAATCTTGGAATATCAAGGTCAAAAATTTTGAACTGGGAAAACTTGTGCTCTTGTATAGTTCAAAACATCATTTACATCCGGGAAAGTTAAGGTCTATATGGTCAGAACCTTTCATAGTGCATCATGTATTCCCCCATGGGGCAGTAGAGATTCAAGATCCCCCAAGTGGTTACATTTTCAAGGTCAATGGTCAAAGGTTAAAACCATTCATTGAATCATTCAATAAACAAGAAATAGAGGTTGAGTTAACTGAGCCAACCTATGAACAAGGAAAAACTTGATAGATTTAGGGTCTATTTCAGGCTAATGACGTTAAAAAAAGAGCTGCATGGGAGGCAACCCATAGTTTTCAAGTTTCATATCATTTTGTTGTTTTAATAAACTTTATATTTTAAATAGGATTAATTAATCATTTTTATATTTAAAAAAAGACTATTGACATGTTCTTCTATTATGAGTACGGATGGGTATGAATGGGGAGCATCGTATTCATCCGTGTCACGCGGTGTGATCCCTAAGTAATACCTTACCTAGAAAATTAAAAGAAGACAATGTATCATTAGTTTGATTAAAAAAACAGAAAAACAGGAAAAACCATAAAAATGATGATACTTGGAATTAAATAAGTCGTTGTGTTGTTTGTTTTGTCTGGTTTGTTCTTATTTTTTGTTTAGGTAATATTTTGGGTGATACATGTTAAATCAAGGAGGTGCCTACATCCCCCAAGAGATCAAAGGACTAATTTGGAGCAGCAAGAACTTCAACTTCAACCACCAGGTGATTTCATTCCCTGATCCCCAGTTTCAATTTACTTTTTGAAATTCCATTATCTGCCTCTACTCCTTCTAAATTTTCATTTCTTCAAACACTGGGGATAGTGTTGTTTTATGTTGGGGGGGAGATAAAATAATAAACATATTTTGTGTAAAAAAAATGAATGTTTTGAAAAAAAAGTGTAAATGGATGGAAAAATTCCTTTAACTTTGAACATGGTAATACACATTGCATACTTTAAAACTGAATATCAAATAATTTAGCATGCCCTGATTCTGATTTTAATCCTTGTATAATTTCATGATCATAGATTTTGGAAAGTGTGGCTGTCCAATGTGATATTTCATCGTTTATATTATCATCCAAAAAAAAAGATCACAATGCACGTCCCTTGGATAGTGGGGTATTAGTTTGAGTTCATGGGGACCCCTAAATAAATAGCATAGGATTGGTGATCATTTTAGTTTAATATGAGTATTCAATATATATATATATATAAAAAAAATTGCGCGTAGAGAAATGAAATGACCTAATGTGTGGCTTTCGGCACTTGGGGATTGTGACTCCATAGTTGTCTGGCCCAGAGTTAGTAATTTTATCTCTATTTTTGGTAATTTTAATTTGTTTTTGACTGAGTTAACTCGAGATGATGCCCAGGTATGTGGGCTTCACTTGGTTCCTTATGGTCTTTGAGCCTAGGAGTCATCGGAAAAGTCTCGCTACAAGGGTTGACTCTTTTGAGTGCAACTTCAATTACCATGGCAAAATTGAAAAAACAACAAAAAAAAAACAAAAAAAAAAAACAAAAAACAAAAACAAAAAAAAATTATACAAAAAAAATGAATACTCATCTTAATATTGAAATGTGATTCCACCTAGCGCTTCCGTAATTTCCCCCTTGAATAAAGATGAACCCCCATGTCTATTGTGATACACAACACATCCTCATACTTAATTGATATTGGATGAAATATGGCAATGAATTTGAACAAAGGAATGAGATTGGGATTGGGATATGCTTATGAAACTATCTTGTATTAAAATATTTTTATGGGTTTCATGATTGTTTGGTATAAGGTATTTTGGTGATCATTGTGTATTAAAATGTTTTTGGAAAAGGGAATTCGAATTTCATATTGTTGAGATATATTTTGCTCGGGACTAGCAAAAATCAAGATGGGGGGTGTGATTATCCACTAAATGAGGATAATATTTGTTGTTAATATATATAATATTTATTTTCTTTTTTATTCATAAACACCATTTTAGTTCATTTTACACTTTGAACATCATTTCACATTATGATTGCAATACCTTCTTAAAATGCACTATTATGTGGTACATTTTTAAACATCATTTGAAGTACCTAATGATTCATCTGATTATACATATTTTAATTTGATATTTTTGGAAATTTATCTACACTCCAATATGAACATGTTTCATTTAGGGATCAATGGAGAATTCATGGAAGAAGATGGGGATATTTTGTGATGAAAAGAAGCAATTCTAGAGAAGGCAGATTGGACACCAGCCCACTAATGAGACTGTGGGGCCCAACATACAGGCCCAATTAATCCCAAATTTCTTGGGATGCTAGAATACATGTATAGGAACAAATCACCCTTCAAGAGATAATGATAATTCTGCCTCCATGGTGGAAAGTTAGGCGGCCCAAGTTAGAGATAAAATTCTGGGCCAGATTATTCGGCCTAGAAAAACATCCCACCAATTAAACCATATCTCTAAAACCATAACTCCTTTTGGGATGAGAGTTTTCAGGATGTTAGGGAACATCCGGATATTAATTTAAGTCTTATATGGAACACCCAAATTCTTCCATCTAGAAGGTGTTTCAAGCGCATCTGTTTGGTTCATGAAAACTGGATGTCTTTTCGGGTCAGGGGCGGAAAACGCTTCTTTCCACAAACTTGCCACCACCCTAGGCCTACCATAATCAAGTGGGATTATTTGTAATGTTGTAGGATCGACCCAAGTCTTCCAAAATGCCTATTTAAGGCAGTTTTGGTGGAGGAGTTGAGGATCTTTGAGCATGTTTTCATCTTAATGTTACGCTGCCAATTTTTCTTTGTAATGTTCTTCCTTCACATGTAAGTTGTTTTAATTCATCCTTGTTTCTTAATAAAAGTTCTTCTTCTCTTATTATTCTGTTCTTCTTCTTATCACTTTGATACTGTTGGTTCAAGGTGTGAACTTGTTCATACCAAACCTTGTGATATTGTCATACAACGGTGGAGTGATTGTTATTTTATTGCGTTTTTTTACTTCTCCATTTCCTCCCTCATGAGTCTACTTTCCGCTTCCATTGAAACCATAGAATCAATGGAGGGATAACCCACTTATGGGTTTATCCAAGGGAGTAGAAAGAGTCTGGATTTGATGTTATTTATCACCTCATTAATGTATAATCACTTCTTTAATTGAGATTTTTATTTGATGATTTTTAAACTCCATCGTCCTTGTTGAATTTAAGGACACATACTCCAAGTGCTAATATGAACCTTTACCTTGAAGTGCTGAAAAATTTGATCCTTCAAGTGTATAGGTGATTATTATTAAAGGGTGTAGGCATTAAACCAGTAAGTGATGATGTTGTTTTATCTCCTTAAATGAACCCATCTCAAATATAAGAAATTGAAATCATTAAAAAGGAAATAAGTCCAATCCACCCCGAGCGATAACCTAGGATCAACTCATTCATTAAAATTGAATTAACTTAAATATATTAGATATATTTCAAACCCATCCAAAATTAATCCATGTTGGCCACTTCATAGCCGAAAACAGTCCATAGAATGTACGTGTCTATGGGTTTCTTCTTAGGTCTCTGTGGATTTGATAACCCAAGCTAAACTACAAGGACCATCTTACCTTCTTCTCTTGGGTAAATTTGAGTGAGAATCAATTATGATATGATATCATGGATCATAATTTATTAATTATGATTCTTTAATATTTTGAATCATGTATTTTGATATGATAAATCTTTATTCTATGTCTTATAACTTATTTGGGAATAAATTCATAAGTTATGATCATGATCTCATACCATTTTTTATCTTATTCATATATATAGTCATCAGTTGATATCTCTCATATTTACCCATACTAAGCATATAAGCTCACACTTTATTATGATTCCATTTTAATTAGGTTATAAATAATGATATTATTCTAGATTGGTAATGATGGGTATTGTTTATAGAGAAGTATGTTGGAAATGTTGAAGTCTTCAAATGAAATAATAAAATATGTGTATAATGGAAATAATACCCATTTATGGAGAAAGACAAGGGTTTTATTATGTAAAAGGGTGTTTTCTTTTTATTAAAACACTAAACCAAAAAAATATTGAGTATTTAATTCACCTAATATTGGTCATGGATATTTTAATTATGGATTGTCAAAATTAGGTTATTTAAATTGGTATAAAATATTTTATGTGCATATTATGTTCTTAACACTGGATTTGGGTGTATGGGGCCCAAGTTGTCTCATATATGGTATGTTTAATCTATATCTCAAATTGTTTTATCTTTCTTTAATTTTTATCCAGGTAAAATCAATCATCAAAATATCATTACATAAGGTATAATTAAAAGGTATATTAATGATTATATTACATGTATTGGAAAATCTATTAAATCATGTATTGTAATGCATGAGTTAATACAAAAACACAGAGGAGAATCCCCTAGGGCAATATAAAGAGCCCTCTTCCAGGAAATAAAAAGGTGATGTGTGAAAATATAACATTGGATGAAGATTCCTCTCTTGTATCTCTATTGATATTCCTAATTAGACGTATAAATACCAATAATATCTTTATAGTTTTTGGACCTCATTCATATGTTGAATGATACAGGTGAAACCCAAGGATACTTAGAGAGGTGGGATACATTTTGTTTTCCACTTTTATTTTCACCGTCAAAACCATCAAAAAGGTATCATTAGGTTATAGTGTAAAATTTTTTCTTTGGTTTGTGGTATAAATGATTTATAATACTCTTCATTTAAAATATCATGAATGATTTCATATTATATATACATGGTGATCTTGGTCATGGGATTATAATCACTTTAGTTTTATTAATTATGTGTTAATAGAACCCAATGAATCCCATCATATACAAATGATGAGGGTAATGAAAAAATAATAGTTATTGTATGATTTTTAGGATATGAGGCTTAAATCAATTAAGAAACCATCATTGGTGAATGTATAGATCTGGTGATAACTAAAATAATGAATTATCTATAAAAAAATCATTCATATCTCAATTAGAGATAATGAATTTTGAGGAGGATATTAAGAATAAAAATTGGATTAAGGTAATGGATGATAAACTTGAATAAATTGATAATAATCAAACATATGCAAATTACACCAAGGTTAGAAGACAAAAAATACCATCGAAACTAAGAGGGTATAACATAAAATACTCAATAAATATGAACAACTGTTTTGAACATTTTTTGAATTTTGTGTATGGTATATTCACATATTTAAGGGAATTATGCAGATGAGACATTTTCTCTTGTGTGATGACCATATAAGATATCATTTTTCATGGAAACATTAGGTAAAAAGTGATTCACGGTGCTCTAAATAGATGTTAAAATAATATTCCTTAATTGGATATCTAGAAAATAAGTATATATAAAAAAACATATAGTTTTATCACTAATGAAGATTAGAAAAAGTGTTACAGTTAATGGTGGTATTATATGGGTTAAAGAAAGAACAAAGAGATTTGTATTACATACATTATCAACACTTGAAAAGGTTTGGATTCCAATGAGGTGGATTTGATCACAATCTCTATATCAAAATAGATAATTATGAAAGGTTAAAAAATATCATATATGTTGATGATATAATATTTAAAGGATTTATTGAATCACATTAAATGTAGTTTTCAAAATTTATTAGGTGTAAGTTAAAGAAGTCTTCGATTGGTGAGATAACACTTTTCCTTGGTTTGTAAGTGATAAAAAGAAAACATGAAAGTTTTTTCCATAATCTAAGTATGGGATGAAGGTACACAATAGATTTGGAATGGAAGATTATAATGTGAGGACAACACTAGTAGATACATGTACAAAATCAATAAGGGATGATGTGGAAAAAATGTTGATGTAGTTGAATATAGATATATTATTATGAGCTAATTGTAGTTGAAGATGCTCTAAATTGTAATGAAAAAAGTAACGTGCTTAGTGATTTGAAATCTCCTATTGTAATTAGTTATGATAACTCATGTGATTCCAGTCTTTGAGAAAATTTCTTTCCATCACTCAAGGAAAAGAACATATAGTTAATGTGTCACCTCATTAAGGAGGATGTTGTAAAAATTATGGTGATTCTAGAGTATCTTCATAAAAAAATAATGTTGCAAACATCTTGATGATAAAACAACCCAAAAGTGGTTTTTAAGGACATCAATTTAAACTTAGTCTCCAACCATCTCCATATTAAGAGTTGGTTTTCTGAAAGGACCCACACTCCATTGTGAAATTTTTTACTTATGGAAAGATATTATAGTTATAGTGAATTAATTACTTAGATTTATAACCCCTATTTTAAAAATTCTAAAGAAGTTCTATTTGGGTTAATTGACAATATGGGAAGAGTTTTATAATGTTTATAGATATTAGAGAGGGCTTAAATTGTTCTCTATTATTGAAAAATAGGGAATTATCACATGATAAAGGTCAAAAAAAGTTTAGAGTAATCTCGTGTCAGGTTATGTTTCTTTGCCGAGGGACTCGATCCCTGCAGGTGCAGCGAAGGCGATCCATTCGGCCTGGGAATCACCGTAGAGGTTTATTCTGGTTTCTCTATTGGAGGGTGGGACAGAGTATAGGTTACCCCAAAGACCAGTAGCAAAACATTTGGTAATCTCAGAGGATCTGAATGGGCATCCAAAGAAGAAGTTTCTCACTCTCACCAGGTGTTCGCCATTATCTTCCCATCCGAGACCATTCACCCAATCAAGATCCAAAGAAAGTGGTGTATCCCTCTATTTATTTCCGCCCAATTACTCTGGCCGTAAAAGATGAAGTAACTTAGGATTATGGTTAACATCCTTATCTGGAATGCTTGTGGCTTTAGGGCGCAAGCCAAAAGGGCCTTTGATGCCTCTGAAGTTAGGAAGCATAGGGAATCTATTCTGGTGATTATTGAAACAAAACTTGAACCTTGAAAGCTACAAGCAATTGCTAGGAAAATGAGATTTACTTTTTATCTGCATGGTCACCCATATAACAAACATATTTGGGTTTTCTGGTAGAAGACGGTGTCTGTCGAGTTGGTTGATACCATGTCACAGTGTATGAACTTCAGAGTTTCCTTCGATGGATTAGTTGAAATCTACTCAGTGGT
Source organism: Viscum album (assembly GCA_963277665.1). Lineage (NCBI taxonomy): Eukaryota > Viridiplantae > Streptophyta > Magnoliopsida > Santalales > Viscaceae > Viscum > Viscum album. Next base: position 284,199,653 of record OY728143.1, on the reverse strand, counting down.
TTACGCTATCAAAAACCAGATCGATCAGAAGGATCTGCGGAGGCACCTGGAAACACTGCAAACGGATTCACTCCCATGGTTCGTAGGGGGATACATCAATTCGATCACAGACTCTTCAGAGAAGAAAGATTGGGAGAATGCGAGAAGAGGAGGAATACAAGATTTTAGAAACCTCATCCTGTGAGTGGGGTTGTTCGATCTGGGGTTCACCAGTCCCAAGTTCACCTGGTGCAATAATAGGAGGGGCAGTCTAGATAGGTGGCTTACGAACATGGAGGGGCTGGATTCTTTTCCAAAAACGTCGGTCAATCACCTTCCACGGCATAAAGATGATAGCTTCAGGATCATGCTGAAGGATTCATAGGACCGCGACGATGGCGACAAGGCATGGAACGGTCGGAATAACCATTTGAATCGCCTTAAAGTGGATATACAGAGATGGTTGGATTCACGACCTCAGTATTGAAGACGAGGTGGAAGGAATTGAAAAAAATATTAACAGACTGGAAGAGAATATACAGGAATCCTGGGATGATGACGCCTTTGTGTTCCTTTTTGAAAAATGTGTGATTCTTGTGGAGTAGTTGCTGGAGGTAGAAAGTAATTATAAACAATGGTGTCGGGTGAGATGGCTAGAGAAAGGCGACCGTAATAGTACATTTTTTATGCATGTTTGAAGGAGAAGTATTTCTCAAAGATCAACATAAGTTTGGGGAATGGGGCCTTCACCTCGGACATGGAGGTGGCCAGAAATATGGAACTATAACACTTTAAGGGTTTTCTTGAGGGAGAGATTCCAACTCGTTATGATAACTCTCAAGGAGAGACTTCAATGGAGAGGTTTTTGAGTTACATGACGCAACTGGTGAACGAACAAGATAACCACGATCTGTCGGTGATTCCTTCGATGGAGGAGGTGAAGGATGTAACCTTTAGGTTACATCGCAACATCGCTCCTGGTTCAGACGGCTTCACCTGTGCTTTCTTTGTGGATTCTTGGGAGGTGGTTGGACCTCAGATGGTGGAAGTGGTGCAAGAATACTTTCGCAGTGGTTCCTTGAACATAAATGTTTTTGCTTCTAGAATTGTTCTTATTCCCAAGATCAAAGATCCCTACAACATTGGTCACTACCGGCCCATTTTCCTCTACAACGTTTCTTATAAAATCATGGCCTCCCTCATTTCAAGTATGATAGGTAGAATTCTTCCAAGGCTGATATCATAGAAGAAACATGGCTTCATCAAAGGTCGGAACTTACAGGGGGTGGTGGGAATAACAAGTGAACTGGTCAGTGATATTAACACCAGGTTGGTTGGATCAAATATTATTTTTTAGGTGGATATGGAAAAATCTTACGACCAGCTAGAGTGGAGCTTCATCATCAGTGTTATGCGAAGACTCGGATTCTAAGAGTGGTTCTGTGACATTTTTTTTCGGTGATTTTCCTCACCATGGATGTCCCTTTATTTGATGGGAAGGTGTTTCGGTTTCTTCAAATCGGTTCGTTGGGTTCGCCAAGGAGATCCACTATCTCCGTCCCTATTCATCTTGGCACAAGATGCTTTATCCAGGAGCCTCAACCAATGTGAGGAGGATGGTAGGTTAGCCCCTTTCAAGAGCAGGTGCGGCTTTGAATTGGTTTCGCATCTCATGTTTGCGAATGACATCCTGATTTTTATCAATGGAAGTCTAAGATCACTTAACAACCTATCGTAAATTCTGATTGCATATGAGCACCTGAGTGGGCAGGCTGTCAACAAGGGGAAGAGCCCAGATTTTATCTTCAATCGATGTTCGGGAAGACGCAGCAGGGGAATTCAGAATATATTGGGCTATCATCGGAAGCATATTATAATGATATATTTAAAAGTTATTCTTTCCCGTGGACACATCAAGAAAAATCACTTCTAAGAAATTATCAACCTAATTCTTGGAAGAATACTTAACTGGAAAAACAACCTCCTATCCTTCGGAGGGAAGGTGAACCTCATAAATAGCGTGTTATCTTCGATACCCATGCATGTTTTCTCCCTGATTAAGCCTCCCAAAGGGACTGTGGATCGCATGGATAAAATAATTTCATCCTTAATATGGGACTCCAAAAAAGAGGGATGTTGTCACTAGGAAACTTGGTCACGTATGTCTAAACCGATAGAGGAAGGGGGAGTGGGTCTCTAGAATATTTGGGAAACCATCCAAGGTCTCCAAGGAAGGTTGGCATGGGATATTATCAGGGGAGATTCTATGTGGGCCTCGTTCTTCAAATGGCGGTATGGTGATCATCGAGTTACAGAGAGGGTGAGAGGCCCCCGTCATTCTAGGCTCACCTGAAACATTCTCTCGCATCTCGAAAATCTTAAAGGGGAGACTCGATGGATCGTTGGGCAAGGGGAGATCTAATTCTGGAAGGACAAATGGTCAGGAGGAACACTGAAATTCCATGACAGTTCCCTTCCAGATATCCTGTTTAAATAGGCTATTGAAGCCCCTAGTCTTGTTACTTCCAACCTTACGCTGAACCAATAGAAGGTGTTTGAGGAGGCAATAATGGAAGACGTTATAGATACCTACTGTTTCGCCAGGTCATCATCAGGAAAATTTTCCATCAAAGACTAAAAGCATCTACTCCATGAGGAGGGTCATCATGATACTTGGGCTATCAAACTCTGGTCTAAGGAAATTGCTACGAAGATGAATTTCATCACCTAGAGAATCAGGAACAACGCTCTTCCTATAGATGACAACATTCGACAGAAAGGTTTTCCCGTTGTCTCTCCGTATTTCTTCTTCAAGTGCCCAAAGATTTATTCGGATATGCATGTCCTTTTTTAGAGTGAGTGGGCACAATTTTTGTGGTCCCAGTTCTCTCCCCACCTTGATCTAGCAGGGGATGAATTCACTATACAGGGCCTCATGGAAGCATGGTTCCAGGGTTCTGATGGTGTGGTGATGGAAATCAAGGTTAGGACCATTACACTTTCCTCAATTTTCTAGACTCTTTGGGAGGCGCGCAACAAATCCTGGTGGGGATCCTGGGTTTCACTCTTGTTCTTTAAAATGATATTGAAATCCCTGATTATGGAGATGGGTCCACCCCAAAAGGGATGAAAATCATCAGAGATAGTTTGTAGGATGATGAACCTCCCCTGCATGCCTAATATGGCAAGGGGCCATTGGATCAGTTGGTCACCACCTCTCAATGGTCTGAAGTTTACCATGGAAAAATCTCTTTTATAGGGGAAAATGATTGGTAGAGGGATCCTACACGACTCACATGGCTCGGTGCTGATAGGGTTTAGTGCCTTATATGGCATGGGCTCTTCCTTAGGTGCAGAGGTGAAGGCATTACTTTCTGGCTTGACATTATGTAAAAGTCAAAATTTCAAGGTGGCCGAAATTGAATCCGACTCTGAGGTATTGGTGAAGTCTATAGAAGGTCGTCAGGAGGTGCCATGGGACATGATATACCAAATCTGTAGATGCAGGAGGGAGATGTTCTTGGGGAAGTAACTTCAGCATGTTTGGAGGGAGGAAAACTTTGCAGCTGATGTGATTGCTCATCAGGGGAAGCCAGGGGAAGACATTATGATTTATGATAATCTGGGATCCTTTCATATGGAGTGTAGAGACATTATCAAAGGATATTCCTTGGGTTTATACCACTTTCATCCCCCATGAATGTTCTTTTGTATACTTTTGGGTGTCAATTATAATAAAATAAAATAATTTTCAGTCAAGGACATGTTTTCAATATTCCCTTTTTATTTAACTCTTATTTCTCTCCATGATCATGAATCATGTGGGCTTAGAGAAGGTGATTGGTTAAACATTGATACAACACATAATGGAAAGTGGTTTTAAATTATTGATTGAGGATGAAGGACTAATATAGATATGTGTTTGATATATTGAATTTTTTTTCAACAAACCAAAATTGTATATTGTTACAAAAACCCTTTTAAATATTTTTTTTGGTTGTTTTGTCGATAAAGATGATTTAAATTTTTTCAAAAGATTCTATGAGTTATGAAAAATTGACACCCTGTTGTTTGATGTTGATTTGGAAGGTTCTTTAGAACGATATAGTCATTTTTTTAAAGACACTAATCAATCTATAACTATATGAATCACACCATAGTAGGATTCTTGTAAAATTAAAGCCCTATTGATGAAGAGTGATTGTGATATAGGGAATGTAAATATGCCATAATGAATCTAATAATGATTAAATCAAAACATATATAAGAATCATTCTAGTCTATGTTGGAATAAATCAAACACGTGGATGGTTAACTAATAACAAATCACATCATAAGGAATTATGTCGCTATAATAAAGCTCCTCCAGATTAATCTATTCTAGAGGTTGGTATTGATAATAGTGATTCACAATGAAAAGGTTACCCCACAAAAGATAATTATAAATTTCTATAGATCATAAAGGTAAATCACACTGTATTAGCTATGGATTCATCATGAAACACTTGGAGTTGGTATATGGTGGTGTCCATAAAATAAGGGGTTTACATCATGGAAAGGGGAACACTCCATGAAGGGATAAGTGAGTGGTGTTACCTATTATTTCACAATGGAAGAAATAAAAAAATTGACTAATGAAACAAAAAGGTGAATGAATTTTCACTATAAAGGAATTGATCATGTCATGATGTGAAAATTGAATATAGTGTGAATTTTAATTTTCTTAATGAAGAAAGGTGTTGTGGAAATATGTGTTAAGTCATATCATAATTTTTTCAAGTCCTACAAAATATATTGGATTTAAAGTTCCAATATTTTATATATTTTCTATGAATTGAATTTTGGAATGTTGAATCAATGTTAAAGATATTTTTTGGATGAAACTACCTATCCAAATAAAGGTTAATTAGAGATCAATTAAAGGGGAAAATTTAATATTATCTTAATATTTAAGATCTATCTTGTATGACACGCCTTCTTCAAGATGAGGGAGGGGATAACATGATATTGAGACCTTAATTTCTCAAGATGTAGGAGAGATAATGACCCCCTGAGCCTCACCTCTAATATGCCCCGGGGTGGTGACCAACACCAAGGGTATGGAAATCCCAAAAAAAGGGAGGCATTACCCTTTTTATAGTCACCAAGAATAGGAGATAAGATGTATAAACATCAAAAAAATGCAAGAAAAAATATATAAAGAAACCAAAATCCAACCCACATATATATTTAATGTAACACTTCTATAAATACAAAAAAAATACAATGTATGTACCAAAATAAAACTAAGAAGCGACACAAAAACTCTCCCCAACGTCTGAGCTAGTATGGTCCATCATGGTCCTCATAATATCCCTAGAAACCTGAAACATTTTTATATACATAGGGTGATCATAAAATTATACTCAGTAAGTAAAAAACAAATTCACCCATGAAAAAGTGGGAGAAGCATGCTAATTCCCCTGTGAGAAAACAATAGAGACCAATAACACCAATCAAGGAATACTAACCACCTCAGCCTCACCAAGGAACACTGACCAAATGACACACGTGAATTAGAGTAATATAATAAGAACATCATTATTTTCATACCCCACATAACTTCCCACTGGTAAAATGCACACCCCTAATGGAGAATGCCCTGATCCTACCATGCTATTCTACAAGCCCCACTGGTACAGCCCACCCACACACACCTGTGCCACCAACCACATCACATTCTTTCCTGTAAACACCTGGGCCTCAAACCACATCACATTCTTGCCTGCAGAAAACCGGGCCTCATACTAAAGACACCTAGGAAACACACCTCACCTACATACATTAGGTGTTATACCTCAAACCATTACAGCCGGGCCAAATAATATTGGTCCATCAATGACCAGAAGAGGGAGACAAGAAGAGTCAATAACCAACTATGCATCCTCTCAATGGGAAATTGGAAAATAACACCCTCTCCCATAAAAATGGGGGTGATCAGCAAGTAGTGCTAAATATGAGTGGGGTTCAGATAGTAATCACAAGGAACTACATGTTTATATATAGGTACCAAACACTCATCCTGAAATATGGGTTTCAAATCAACAACCAGCCCACACAAAACTACATTTTCTACTACCTATAAATGCACAACCACACAAACAATCCAAAAACCCAATTAATTTAACCAACAATCATTATTTATTTAAAAAACCATCTATTTATTCTATCCCTACCCGTGTAACTACCAAACATAGCAAAATAAATATCCACACAAAAAAAACAACCCACATCACATTTCCTCTCCATTTAACACCCATACCTACTACTACCATCATCATTCTTCAAAGTAATTCCTCCCTGTATTTCCTCTAAAAAGAAAACCCATCTAAACTCCTAATCAAAACCACACTCATCATCCCCAATGCATAAAAACACCACAAACATTAAAATAAAAATAGAACAACCAAAAACTATAGCCCCGCTGCCCAACCACTTCTCAGATATAGTCCCACTGCATAACAAGTTCATTCATTCCACAATCTACAAATCTCTGAACCTAAGATTCCATTACAGCACCCAAACCACCCCATACACATAGTCACACTCCTAGACTAAAAAACACTACCATCACAAACACAAGGTCAAATAGAATCATACACAACATTCAACCACACAAAACAACAAGGTGTATTCAGATTTAGAAACCATCATTCTTTAATTCCACTTGATAAAATAGTGGTGATCACAGAACAAATTTGATTAGGGGAATACATTTATTTAACAAAGTATACATAATTAACCATTTTCCAATTTTAACAGTAGTGATTCACAAATCATACATATGCACAAACAAAGACCACCAACAGATATGATTTTTAGAAGAACACAACACATACAATTCAGAACATTGATCAAGGATAACAAATAAAACAAAACGATCATAACCATCATACTCTCACCCACTAATTTATTTCTTATTATTTTCTTCTAGAAATTAGTTTCATCCATATTCAAAAGGATACATGAGTACACCCACTCCACATGATACACAATTAAAAGAGAGATGAAGGAAATCCCTACTTGGAACAATAGATTATCAACAGTTCCTCCCTGCGCCAAAATAGGGGGTCACATGAGCAGAAAAAACACTCTAGGGGAAAACCGAACATGCTTCTACAGCACAGGTGCATGATTTTTCGGGGAAGAAAAGTTCTCTTAACACCAACAGAAAAGAGAAAAGTTGATCTTAGTTTTAGAAAAATCCAGATCCTATATCAATGGAAGGAAATGTTGTAAGGCCATTAAAGTCAGATCATGATCCGTATTATACTGTTTGACTATTTAAATGTCCCAAAGCATTATGATAATAAATATATAATTAATATCCTTAAAAACTCTCAAATAATATTTTAAACTAAATATATTTCAAATAAAACATAATAGGGGAGAAACTGGAAAAACCGGAAAAAGATGGAAATGAGTCACCGATGGGTGAGTCCTTGACACCGTGTCACCAAAGAGAGTAACCGATAGAGAGTCACCAACAAAACCTAAAAACATAAAGTCACAAATGAGAACCACCGACACGAGCTACAAACACCAATTCACTGATGCTGAGCAAATGAAACTGAGCTACCAATGCAATATGCCGACACTAAGATACTGATGCCCTGGCCTACGGATGCACTGACCTACTGATGTCCAGAGTCAAAGATACCCATACCTACTGAAGACCTAACCTACCGATGCCTTATGTCACCGATGCCCTGACCTACTGATGCCTGGAGTCACAATGACCTGACCTACTAACGCCCCGACCCACTAATGCCCTGAGTCACAAACACCTTGACCTACCGATGCCCTGAGTCACAAATGCCTCGAACTACCGACGCCCTAACCTACAAATTCCCTGACCCACCGACGCCAAAACCTACCAATTACCTAACCTACTAACTCCCTGACCCACCAATGACTCAATCTATCAATAACCTCAGTTACAAATGCCCCGACTTACCAATTCCCTGACCTATTGACGCCCTGACCAATCGATGGAAAGCCTGGAAAATTTGGAATACTTTTGCAGTGAGCCACCGTTGCCTCCCAAAACACACCAAACATTGTATTTTTGACAAAGTAATATACCAATGAGGTCTGAAAAATTACATAAGATACCTATCAAAACCAAACCTAGAATTCAAAACCAAACCTAGAAGAAAGAGCGGTCCGAACAACCACCCCATTAGATACCTCTCAAGGATAAACCACATGTTTTGTTTGAAAGCTGTACTGAATCATAAATACCAAAGAACACATTATCCTATATCATCTAACCCAAACATTCGAAAGATACCCCACACAAGCACCAACTACCATAATACATGAATTAGGGAATTCCTTCCTCTATGTCAAGACAATATCTGCTATGGGTGGCACTAACTCACCCGCCTGGGTTTAATCTCTTCCCGAATAATGCTTCTTTATTATGAATCAGGTCTACCATTTTTCACATGTTAGGACTTCATAAAACACTACACAAAAAAATAAGCAACTCATATCATAGGAAACAAGGTTCAAGCATGACATCACATATCACAACACACAAGAAAAACTAAAAAAAATATGGCTACTAGGCACACATTTTCTCCTCTCACTCCCAAGTAATCTCCTCCAAGACACAAAGCCTTAACAACAAACTAACCAAAGGAATGTTCTATCCAAACATATCCTTCTTTTGATTATCCTAGATCTCCACTGGATGCTCCACGAACGTCATATCCTCCTCGATATCTAACTCTCCCAGTCAATGACATGGGAGTCATCGTGAAGATTCTCACGAAGCTGGAAGACATGAAAGACATCATGGATAATCCTCAATTTTGGTGGGAAAACAAACTGGTATGCCACCTTGGAAACCCTTCCCAACACCTCGAAGGGTCTGATGAACCAGGGAGAGAGCTTTCTCCTCTACCAATCCTCCTCTACCCACATCATGGGGAAAACATCAAGAAAACATGGCCCAAAACCTAAAGCTCTAAGGGAATCCTCCTATTATAAGAATAAAACCTCTTCTAGTCCTGTTCTACCTTTATCCTCTCATGTAAAATCTACACCTTCTCATTCATACTCTTCACTACCTTCTGACCAAGAACAACTGCTTCCCTAACCTCTATCCAACACAAAGGTTAATGACATGGTCTTCTATATAATTTTTCAAATGGAGACATTCCAATGGTAGATTAATATATTTTATTGTATTGAAACTCTACCAAGGTAATGTGTCATACCCAATTCCCACCAAAATTCAAGACTCATCCTCGCTACATGTCCTCTAACATTTGGATGGTCCTCTCTGTTTTCCCATATGTCTGAGGGTGGAAAGAAGTGATAAGGTTTAACGGAGTGACAAAAGAATGATAAAATACCCTCTAGACTTTAAATGTAAAACATGTATCCCGATATGATATGATGGATCTTGGAACTCCATGAATCCACACCTCCTCATCCCCATACCTCTATGATAAAAAATCCACTACAATCAACTCCTTGATCACTAATAACTGAGCTGATTTCATAAACTGAACCACTAATACCTTTATTTCATCACATCCTCCCTATTCACTAGGTTATCCTATGATGAAATCATTTGATATTACATCACACTTCCACTCGGAGAAATCTAGTGTCCATAACAAACCACCAGGTAAACGTTGATCAACCTTCACTTACTGGCACACAAATCACTTTTCCACAAAGTCTGCCACTGCCCACTTCACCCTGGGCCACCAAAACTATACCCTCAATCCCCAATACATCCTTGAAAATACTAGGTTTATCACTGTGGGTGATCCATGAAACTCATGGAGAAAATACTTATGAATTTACACTTGAACAAATAGCTTCTCAAATAAAATCATCTGATTCTGACCATCCTCTGACAATCCATCCAGATCACCACCATGGTCAATGCGATCAGGCATCACCTCCACCTCAGAGTCTCCCCATTGAGACTCTTCCACCTTCTACCTCAGAGATGACTGTACCATTATTTAAAACAGATGACCTTTGCCTCCATCCATTCTTGCATCTAAGTGAAAGGAAACCAACTCCTCCATCGACATCCAAGTATCTGCAGATTCCCAAACCACTTCCTTATATGAATTCCTGCTAAAGGAATCAGCCACAACATTCCCCTTTCATGAGGTGTAGGAAATCTAAAAAATCACAATCTTAGAGAAAATCCACTCAACTTAGATGGAAGACATTAAGATCTCCCTGGGAAAATATATTCCTCAAGATCTCGTGATCTATAAATACCACAAAGCTCTCCCTAATGGGTTAATATTTACAAAACATTAGTGTGAACACAACCACTGTTAGTTCCATATCATGGGTGGAATAGTTATGTTCATGGGGACATAACTTACTTGGACCATAGGAGATCACTCCCCGTTACTGCATCAACACACACCCCAATCCCATATAGAAATCATGAAAAAAAACTCAAACATCCCCCCTTCCTCTAGAAATCTGAGCACTGGGGCACAAGAAAAATTCCCCTTTAGATAGTTGAACGCTACTTAAAACTGCTTGCTCCACACAAAATCTTGGCCTTTTCTAGTTAGATACATCAACAAGTTGCTACTCGAGAGAAATCAGGGACAAGTATCCATTAGTATCCAACCAGACCAAGAAAACTGTGAACATATACCACATTCTTGGGGGCTTCCAAAGAAATAACTACCTCAACTTTTGATGGATGCAACACTAAACCCCACTAAGACACCACATTCGCAAATAAGTATACCTAGAATGTCCAAAACATGCACTAGGAAAGATTTCTATAGAGATGGTGGTGCGAAAGGACCTCTAGGACAGTCTTGAGACACTCGGTATGCTCCTCCTTCGACTTTGATCAAATCTGGATGTCATTGATGAATACGACAATGAACTAGTCTATGAACCCATTAAAGACAAGTTTTATAATCCCCATGAGTACATTTGGTGTGTTCGTAACACTAAAAAACATAAACATGAGTTCTTGGTGCCCTTACCTGCACCTGAAAGAAATATTTAGGATATCACCCTCCTTCACCCTCAACTAGTGATACCCAGACCACAAATTGGTAATAGAAAACCAACTTTCTCCCCTAAGATGGTCAAAAAGACCATATATCATTGGGATATGGTGACAGTTCTTCACCATTACCTGATTCAACCTATGGTAGTCTATACACAACCTCAAACCTCCATTTTCATTCTTCGCAAACAAGACCATATCACCCCACGATGACACACTAAACCGGATAAATCCCTTCTTCATCAGATGTTCAATCCATATATGAAACTCCCACAAATAAGAATTTATTATCTGATAAGGATCTATTGAAATCAGACTAGATCGGAGTTGTAATTATTTCCCAAAATCAACATCACGTCGAGGTGGTAGAGTCACAAACCCCTCAGAGAAAACAACCAAGAACACACTGAAAAATCCTGAGACCTCCTCCGTCTCAGAATCCACTGATTCCACTCACATCATAGCCAACAAGGAATTGAAGGGCTCCACATGCCAACTACCCATTAGAAAACTCTACTCTCCAATGGAAGTCACACATTGGACATCCTTGTCTAAAAACACGACTCTTCTCTGGAAGGAGTCGATAACAACACACACATATTACAACTAGTTGATGCCAAGGATAACACTGTATGGATTCATCTGTAGATGAAAGAGATCCCCACTAGACAGATGTGGCCCAAACATTAGTCTTCATCCACATAAAACATCAAATAAGATGGTATGACATCTGACAGGTGTACTAATAACTAGGGGCACATAAATTATCTCTATGTCCAGTCCTAGAGAATAAGATAGACCAGGTGAAACAAATAAGTGAGAAGATCCTGAATCAAACAATGTTCAAACAAGAGTATTGAAAAAATTGATTTTATATAGTACGATCTCTGGTCCTGCTAGAACTATTGCCTCTGTAGTGTGAAACTGACCACACCCATCTCCTATACCCCTCTTCTTTAAGCCACCTCCTAGACCATGAATTGGTCAAGGTCCCTATGGAATTTCTTGAGGTCGGCCTCCGCCTTCTCTATCTCCACTTAGTGGAGTGGGATCTTTCTATCCCTACTATGAAAATAACATGGATGACAACTGCTGCTGAGGAGAGTGTTGGATCTTCCCACCTCCACCATACTTATCTAAAACTAGGCACTGACTCTAAAGGTGCCAATGCCTCCATAAGAAAAACACCTCTCTATCCTACTAGAAAATGGCGATGAACAGATGGTCAGAACTGAAACTGCTAGGGTTGGCTCACCGTTAGTCGAAACCTACAAGGTCTTGATGTCGGAGTCCTACTGCTGATAGCCTTCCCATTTAAAGAACTCAGTTGGCTCCCCTCCAATAGTAGACCTCCTCATGAGTGCATCCTTTCCACCACCTCAACCTTGTTATGAACCTCTCAATATTTTAGTAGGGTGAAGGGAGTAACCACATACTAAATAAAAGGATAAATGGCCTCCTATAAGTGTCTCACCTAAGAATCCTCATCTAGAAAGAGATCCATAGAAAAGAGAAGGAGATCTTTGAACTTGATCCTCATCTCCTATACCAACATACTCCCCTTATGGAGGAAGAGTATCTCTTGTATCCTCTCAGCCATCTTTTCAAAGAACGAAATTTCACTCGTAACTCCTTTTCAAAGTCAACCAAGAGATCATATGTCTCCTTCATCTCCCCTAGGTAAAGTTTCCACCACTGACACACTTATCCCCCCATATGGGTCACTTACAGGGGAACCCGATACTTTGTTGGAGCCCGAATCAAGTTGAAAGTGATAACCATATCCTGAAGCCAACTCTTATTCTCCATGTCTGAGGCACTGCCCTCATACTTTCCAAGACTCTACTACTAGACAGAACAAAGCATCTTCTACCATTAATTTTCCTTCTCCCCTAGATCAACACTCTGTCGATCAACCTAATTGGCTTACTAAGACTCCACTACTTGAGCCAATCATGGATGACGATCAGGTTCCATAACTAATAGGTAAACATGGAATTCCTAATCCCTAGTAATATGATACTTATTTAGGATTTATTTTAACTCATTGTTTATTTTAATTCCCCAAAAATTCCCAAAACAAACAAGAAGACAAATCATCAAAGATCATGTACCTTTCCTCGGGTCTCTTCCTCGCAATCAGTGTATCCTCACTTGGTCATTTGTTAAGCTCAGAGTCCTTGTATCAGTTCATAGGGGTCCTTAAAATACCATGTCCTATCCATTCTTTCATATCCTATGTCATGGACCAAGATCACCTGACACTATTTCCCTACCAATGCATGCAATCCTAATTGTTCCTAACTCCATACTCCATCCAATCTCACAACCATCAGCCTATGACACCATTCTGTCATGACCTTCCTTCTTCAATATTAGGGAATGGATAACATGATGCTGAGACCTTCCTGAAGATGAAGGAGAGATAATAAACCCCCCGAGTCCTGCCTCCAATGGGCACCGAGGTGGAGAACAACACCAGTGGTATAGAAATATCACAAAAAATGGGAGAAATTACCCTTTTTATAGTAACCAAGATAAGGAGATGATGTATCAACCTCCAAAAAATCCTAGGCTCATATATATATAAAAAAACCAAAATCCACCCCGGATGCATGATTAATGTAAAACTTCTAGAAATACAAGAAAACTCCAAAGTACTAAAATAAAACCAAGAAATGATACAGAAACTATCCCCAACGTCCCTGCTTTTAAGTTCTAGTATGGTCCTTGGAATCTCCCTAGAAACCTGAAAACAATTTTATATACGTAGGGTGAGCATACAAGTATACTTAGTAGGGAAAAACCAAAGTCACCCATGCACAAGTGGGATAAGCATACCGATGCCCCTCTGAGAAAATAGTATAAACCAACAACAACTATCAAGGAATTATAAACACTCCAACCTCACTAAGGCACAATCACCAAATATCATAAGTCAAGTAAAGGAATATAATAACCACATAGATATTTGGGTACCCCACACCACTTCCTACTAGTTACTTTCTCATCCCTAATAGAAAACATCCTGATGCTACCATTCTCTTCCACAAGACCCACTATCACAGCCTTCCCACACACACCTGGGCCACTAACCAGACCGTATTCCTTCCCCAAAACACATGGTATTAGAACCACACCACATTATTTCTCTCGGACACCTCGACCTCATCCCAAAGATTCCTTGGAAACACACCTCACCCGCATAAATCAAATGTTATACCTAAATCCATTATATCCTTCCTGAAGAATCTAAGGAGATCAATTACTCGAATAGGGAGAATAGAAGATCCAATAACCAATCATCCATCCTCCCACCGAGATGTTTGTAAATAACACCATCCACTATAACAATGGTGGTTTCAACATGTAGTTCTCAACACGATTAGGGTGTGTATTGAAATCATAGGGAACTACATGTATATATATAGGTACCAAACACTCAGCCTGACCTATGGGTTTCAAAACAAAAACTATCCCACGAAAAACTACCTTTGCTGCTACCTCTAAATGCAGAACCGCACAAACAATACACAAAACCAATTCACATCCCATAACTGATTCATTTAACTAACTATCATTATTTAATTAACAAACCATCTGTTTATTCCATCCCTACCCAAGAAACTACCAAACACAACACAAGAAACAAACATAGAAACAAAAAACCCACTTCACATTTCATATCTATTTAACACCCATACCAACCTCTTCCATTATCATTCTTAAAAGTAATTCCTCCCTTTTCTTCCCCTCAACAAGCCAACCCACCAATAATCCTCATCAAAACCACACTCGGCAGCCATGCTCCATAACAACACCATACCCATTTAAATAAACATAGAACAACTGTAAACTGTAGCCCCACATCCCAAACAGTCGCTAGATGTAGTCCCACTGCATAACAAGTTCATTAATTCTTCAATCAACCAATCTATCAACCAAATATTCCATTACACCTCCCATACCACCCCATACACACAACCACACTCCAAGACAAAAAACAAGACCAGTATAACCAAAATGTCAAACATAACCATACACAACATATAACTACACCAAATAGAAAGGTGTATTCAGATTTAGCAACCCTCACTCTTTAATTACAATTGATAAAATAGGTGTGATCACAGAACAAATTCGATACTAGGAAATACATTTATTTAAATGAGTATACATAATTAAAGATATTACAATTATTATAGCATTGGTTAACAAATCACAAAGGTGTGAAAATAGATACCACCAATGGCCATGATTTTCATAAGAACAAAACCCATACGATTCACAATATGGATCAAAGATAACAAATAAAACAAAACGATCATCACCATCCTACCCCCCCTTGTTTATTTTTTCTTATTATCTTCATTAAATTTATTTTAGTCATATTAACAGGGATACATGAGTTCTCCCACCACACATGATAGACAATTAAAGAAGAGATGAAGGAAATCCCAACTTGTAATAAGATACGATCATTAGTTTCTTTTTTCACCAAAATAGGTGGGCCGTGAGAGAAGTAGGAAGGACTCCAGGGGAAAACCAAAGAGGATGCTACAAAACAGTCACAAGACTTTTTAGGGAAGAAAATTTCTCTGAAAACTAATAGAAAAGAGAAGATAAGATCTTAGATTTAGAAAAACCTAGATCCTATATAAACGGAAGGAAACAATTCCAAGGCCATTCAAGTTGGATCACGATAAATATTACAAGTTTTGATTCATTATAATTACATAGAGTTTTAGGATACTATAGATATAATTAATATCCTTTGAAACTCCTTTAGAAACACAAAAACATGGTTTTAAACTCTATTTTCATCAGAAAAAACGTAATATGAGAGAATGTAGAAAAACCAGAAAAAAGATGGAAATGAGTCACCGATGGGTGAGTCGTTGGTAGTGTTTCACTGATGCTACCCACTAACATGAGTCACCAACATCATGTCACTGACATGACCTATCGACAATGAGTCCCCGACCAGACCCATCAACATGAGCTACCGACACTGAGCTCCGATGTGAGCTACCAATGTTGAGCTACCAATGCCCTGACCTACCAATGCACCGACCCACCGACACATTGAGTCACAAACACCTCGACGTACTGACATCCTATCCTACCAACTTCCTGAGTCACCAATTCCATGACCTACCAATGCCCTAAGTCACCAATTCCCTGACCTATTGACACACCATCCTACTGATGCCCTTAGTCACCAACGCCTCGACCTACCAATGCCTCAACCTACCAACACCCTGACCCACCGATGCCTTGACCTACTGATGCCTCAACCTACTTATTCCTTGAGTCACCGATGCCTTGACCTACCAATTCCCTGACCTACCGACGCCATGACCCACCGATGAAAAAACCATAAAATTTGGAAAACTCTTAGATTAATCCACTGTTACCTCCCAGAACACCCCAAATAGTGGATTTTTTAAAAAGTAATGGACCATAGAGGCTAGGTCCATTAAACTCTCTATTACTAAAAATGGTAATGTGGATTTTAAATCATACGAGTTAGAATTCCAAATCAATGATATAAGGAAAAGAGAAGAAAAGATAAAGATCCTTGAGTCTATCTTTCTAGAAGATAAGTTAGTTTTATCGTGTTGATGAAGTATGATCCAATTGATATGTCATATATTGTGTAATATCATCATGGGTTCATGAAGATTGATAAAATTTTTCTAGTAAGGGTAGTGTTGTTCCAATTTTATTAAGAGAATTTAGTTCTCTACATTTTGAGGGTTATAAACCTAAAGGTATAGTGAATATGCTCTAAATTGTAATCAAACAATTAGTGCGCTAAGTGAATTTGGTATATTATCTCATCATTTTTGTATTCTCCTTGAACATGGCCCAGTGAGGGAGAACTATGTAAAAATTAACTGTGTCTCTCTTTACATGATTTATCGTGTCTTATTTATCATATTCAAGAGAGGTGTTCAAACAAATAGGGGAAAAATATATTTTGAAAGGGTAATCTAAAGAAATCATCATACCTTGATTCACCGCCAATCATTGGGTATTTACCGAATTTAGTACCAACAATCCTATTTGATGAGATATTGGTTGAAAAAGGGACTCTATTACATAATGTAGTTCATATAAAGATCATTGTAGTTTCTATAGTAACTTTATTATCTATGGATGCCAAGATGTGTTTCTAGATGATTAACTTGGAATTAAGGTATATTTCAACTATTTCCACTGAGAAAGGTGTATATAGGTTAATGAAAAAAGTGTATCTAAAAACCCATTAAATTATATTGAATTTTTGTTTAAGAATAAATTTACTTATTGAAAGTGGAATAGTATTTATTCAAGATAATTTGATTATAAAAATCCCATAATGAGATATTCATGTTTATAATATGTGACGTTAATTTTGATACTAGTTATATGTGAATATATTTCCGACTTGGTTTTCACTAATTAACATATTTAATACTTTTTAATTGTGTGAAATTTTGATGTTTTTTGAAGCATTGGTGAGTAAAAGAACAATTGACGAGTTTATGGAGAATTTTAGAAGGCTTGAAGACCTTAGATGTTGGGATAAGTCTTTTTAGGTTGTTAGGGGGTCAAAATTAGATTCATTATGAATAAAAATAATATATAAATGTTAGTAGGATATATATGTAAGGGTTTTCAGACCACACAGAGGCATGTGCAAGGCTTATTAGAATAAAAAAGGGAATATGTAAGGGATAACTAACTAGAACTCTTGATACATTAGGGTTTATTCATATTTTGTAGAAAAAATTTGATGATATATAAGGGACAATTTTTAGATATGGGATAATATAAATCATTAAAAGGTACTAAAATATACGTTCATGTGATGCATGTACACATGAAATAAATAAATAAATATAATATAATATGAAATTAAATATATTGTATATTTTATAATGAATATGATGAATTAATGAACAATATATATATATATATATATATGAATATAAATTTATCCCAAATGATTTATTCATCGGTTTCATTATTTAACGAGTGTATTGTTTACATTTCATTTATTTATTGAAACGAACTGAGTAAATAAATAATCAATGGGAATAAATTCATATGATATGTTCGGAAGTGAGATCCTATCTATTTAACTATAAAATAGGAAGGGATCCCATATTATTGGTATATTAATGAGTATAAGCCTCTGTTAAACTCTCTTCTTCCCAAGCACCATTTTTCTCATCCTGAGAAGGAGCTAACATCGCTTCTAATATTAGGTATCCTCATGATACAATCATGAATCCATGTGGATAGTGATATCCCTTTTAAGTAGGGTGAATTTGTTCAATGTACCTCATAATCGTCCTAAACAATTCTCTACTAATGGAATATGGAATTTATTACAACCTTTGAATTCCAAGTGCTCTGTTTAAAGTATTATTTAAATGTTATTTCTTGAAAACAGATCTGACTATTTATGGATTTTCTTTGGTTGTATATGTTCAATATATGATCATAAAAAATCCATTAGTGGTATTATAAGGGGTTTCATCAGGATTAAAAAATGTTTGATTCACTAGTTTCTGAATAAAATTAAATAAAATGTATTCATAATATTGGAAATGTGTCAGAGAACCTTACACGACATACATAATGGTAAATTTAATTTACCCACATGTAGGTTGGATAAATAAGGGAAACACCCTTACATATAGGGTATACATAAGGGTAACCTCAGCGTTACCTTTACACAAATAATATATGTAATGATAATACCCTTATAGGTAAATGCGTCTTGGTGCGTAAATGTAGATCTTCCTTTACCCATACATGACACCCTTACCCAAAAGGTATGTGTAAGGGTAACATTTTTGATTACCTTTACACAACTATTTTTCTTAAAGGTATTAGAATTATTTAAAGGGGTTTATATAAGGGTCATCAACACTTTACCATTAAGCATAAAGTTACAATAGGCATTGTGTAAAGGTCTCTAATGTTTACCTTTTTGCAGCGTATGAAAATTTTATAATACCCTTATGAAAAGGTGTTGTGTAAGGGTAATGCCATTATGCCATGGAGATACATAATGGTAATATTCATATTACCTTTAATAAATGTTAAAAAATATTAGTACCCTTATGTAAGGAATCTATGTATGGGTAATAAGGGCATAGCCTTATATAGACTAGGGGTGGTGTGTAAGGGGTAACATAATTTTTTTAATTTTTTTAAAATTATATTTAATGATTTTTTTGGTTAATTAATAGATTATAAATATTTTTAAAAGGTAATTTGTAAAAAAAAAATTTATAGGAATTTTATAAAAAAATAAATTAATTACCAATTTTATATAATTAATTAAATATTTATTTGAAACATTATTCCCCAATATTGAAGGTTAATATTTAAAAATACATTTTCAAAAATTAAATGGTATTGCTTAAGATCTAGAAATAAATTTTTTATTCATAAATCATATGTGGTGATTTATAAATCATTTTTAATTTAAAACATATATGATATTTTGATAACAAAAATGTTTATATAATATAAATTAAATTGTAAAATTTTTATAATTCATGAAATATAAAATAAACACCATTAAATATAAATACGAAGTTGTTCATTTTAAATTGAATATGATTTTTCTTTATTTCTAAATTAATAAATGTTAATAAATAGCATATATTTATTAAAATTTCAAAAAATTTCTCATGTTTTGAAAAAAAAAGAAATTGTTTATTTATTTTTTAAATCTACTTGATATTCATGTTTAATATTTTTTATGATTTATTAATGTTGTGTATTCCCATTTAAGTGATAAATTTCTTCAAGGATAGTAACTTTCATATCATTCTAGTTTTGATATTATAAAATTTATTTCTCATCTACCTTGACCTCGATTTGTAATTGAAGTTATGATCTTGAGAATATTTTTTGGGATTTTTTTGAACTTTAGGTGTTAGGGTTTTGATTAATTGAATTCTCTCTTTAATAAAGTCTCACGGTGTAGAGGGACTTGGGGTTGGACCACCTACTTTCCTCAAGACTTACTTTTTCTTGGATAGTGAATGGTGTTGGATATCTATCACTCCAGGCTTACATATGACCAGTTTGTCAATATATTATAACTCTATGTCATTAAATAAAGAATTCATTTACCTTTTCCATATGATTTATTTTGATATTAGAAAATATACTCGAATTCTATTTTGGGTGATTAACATGGACTTTTGGGTTGTATAAATAGTTACAAATTAATGTGGTGTGAAAAAATTAATTTCGTGGTTGTTATTGGGATTTAAAAAGCTATATTGTTAGAAGAATTCATAAAAAAAATAAAATAATTCCTGAGAAAATGTTGAGACATAAAATGAAAATCCCACATTTACTATGTGTGATATTTTTTCCAAAGAAACACTTTTCAAAACCTTGATCATCCAACTGTGTAGTTTCTTTCCATATCATGGTTCCCCCAAATTATCTTTTGTAGGGCATGAATGTAATGAGTAAATCATGATTATTTCGCAGATAGTTTAACACCATATAGGGGTTCCCATATATTGTTTTTTTTTAATTTTGTTTTTAAAATTTTCCTTGGGTTACACTTAGATGGGGAACCCCCAAGGTTTGGGATACTATTGGAGTAGGGTTGTGTAAATCCACATGATGACTTTGGATAAATGGTTATCCAATCAACTATAAAAGTGTAATGAATTTTGAGATTGTGATAAATCTAGACATAAATAAATAAATCAATGATTTTCATTCCATATCATGGTCACCACCTATTGAAATATATATCTTGGTGCAATAAATGGATATTATATATGAGGTTATCATTTTTTTATGGTAGAAGTTTCATTTAAATCCTGTAATGAAAATATATACTTCATGATACTCATCTAAAAATATTTATTTGTTATATATTATGGAAAAACTAAAACTAATCATATTGAGACCTTTAGTTGTAATAAAAAATAAAATAATCAAATATTGGTATATAGGATTGTGAAGTATTTTAAAGGAGAAACATTTGGTGTACCAAAATGTGAATGTTATAGAAATCAATAACTATAACTCTTATTCATGGGTATTAGATATTATGGTTGTGTCACACATTTATGTTGAAAAAGACAAGCTAAGATATAGTAGGTAATAAATTAAAGGTGAAGTAGATGTCCTTGTTAGAAATGGAAAAAAATATTTTCATTAGAATTTGGAACTTATGATCTAATTATATTAAGTGGATTGATCCTAAAAATGAACAAGAAATTATTATCTTCATCCTATTAACATGAATTTTATTTCTTTATCTTGTTTAGATATGATGATATTTTATTTCATTATTAAGATAAATAGTTGTTATATATATAATAATTAAATGTTTTATATAATCGGGAATATAATTAATGTTTTATATATTCTTGGTATGGAAAATCCTATATATAAAATAAAAAATAGTAAAGTTAGGGTTGATTATAATACCACCTAGATTTTTTATTTTCACATTGTACATATAAATGTGATATAAATTTAAAGACTCCATAGAGATAGATTTTTTTACTAATTTGATAATGAATTGTTTGATACACATGAATATTATTTATTGGGAAAAAGAAAAAGTTGACTTTTAGGACAAAAGGAGATAGGGATAGTGAATTATTGGATCAAGTATGTAATGATTCATTCATAACATTCATTACTAAAAAAATAGTTGTCTTAGGACATTAGTTACTTTTAAAAATGACCTTAGTTAGTTTGGGAATGTGTTTCTAGTGAAACAAAATCATGAAACTTTTAAAAAATTCATATATTTTCAGAATAAAATATAGAATAAAATGGGTAAAAGTATTAAAGTCAATTGATCAGATCAAGGTTGTGAATACCTGAGTTAAGAATTCATGGATCACCCAATAGACTATTTAATTTCTTCACAACTCACTCCTCCTATAACTCCATAATGGAATGGTGTATCTGAAAGAATGAATCATACTTTTTTAGACATGTTCTAATCAATGAAGAGTCTTTGTGACCTTACTATCTCATTTTTGGATTATTCTCTAAAAACTTCCACTTTCTTACTAATCCATGTTTCATATAAACCAATTATAATGAAATAATATGATATATAGTATGTTAAATTACCAATTTGTTATATATGAATATTTTGGGTTGAAAATCACTCATTCAATAATTATATTATAATAAGTTAGATCCCATGTAAATAAATTATTATTTTTTGGTTATTATATAAAAACTATTAGATATTATTTTTACCACCCTACACTAAAAAGTGTTTGTGCCACATGAAAATGTTTTACATGAACAAAAACACATATATTGAGTAGTGATTATAAGGAAAATTAAACCTATATAATTTTAAGACCAATAAGTGGGAACTGTTCTTGAGATGGAAGTCGATCCAATTTCACAAAGAGTTGTTGATGAAGAATTGGATAAAGTTTCATAATAACCTTATAGGTCTATAAGTATTCATAATGAACTAGATATACATAGATTTATCATTCCTAATGATGATTAAGTAACATTTATAAAAGATGAAAATATTTCCCATATAGAGGAAATTAAGTGTTTTGATTCTAAGAAATGGTAAAAATGAGGATGATTTCTATGTATAAAAATGGATTAGTGGGATAATCATATTATTTATAATACTATATATATATATGGAATATTTATTATTGAAATTGATTATCCAACACTTCAATATGTAAAAATGTGGATGAGAAAAATTTACTCATTGAAAGACATGGGAGAAGTATCATACATACTTAGTGTGAGGATGTATAAAGACAGATGTAAGAGTTTTCTTAGGCTGAGTAAAAACACATATATTTGTATAGTGATAAAGAGGCTTGTCATGGAGAACTCCATAAAGGATAATTTACCAATATTTCAGGGAATTAATACTAAGAAGATTTATAATCCTTCTAAAGAGTTAAATATGATGGATATAAATCCTTATGTGTCTTCCATAGAAGCTATCAAGTATGTAATGTTGTGTAATTTAATTGATTTATCATATTAATTAAGCATAGTAAGAAGGTACTAATCTAATCCTCATGAGATTCACTATATTTTTTAAAGGTAATCCTTAAATACATTAGAATTACTAAGGATATATTCTTATACATTTACAATATATGAATAATATATTCATGAGGTAATAAATAGAGACATATTACTTTGACTAATATCATAATGTATATCTAATGGAATGTCATGCATCTATAAATATACTTATGGGTGTATTCTTTTTATCAATTTTTATTTCTGGAGTTTGGTGATATACCTAGCATGAGAACCTTCATACATTGATACCCACCTTATGAAAATCAATAAATTTACTTAGCTAATAAGGGGTGGTTTGGTATATTGGTGATCATGTCTTTTATTGGATCACAACTAAGATGGGATTTGTCCACATGTAAGATAATAAAAGATATCTGGACCAGAATTGAATGAGACATAGGAAATGAATTGAAATTATTAGTTATTTCTCATATGATGTGTTCAAATACTTAAATTAGTGACATGTGATATGCTTATAATACAGATGAATGACATGTTATGTATTCATCCCCTTGGTTAGTCCTTTTCATAGAATCAAGAGATCATGAGAGGGAAATACAATATTGAAATGTTTCTTGTCTAATGGTCACTTGATTTCATAGAAAAAGGGATTATATAAGATAATTATGATGAAAATGATTTATATTGTGGTGAAAACTCTTGTATAGAAATATTAGGATGTTTGAGGTAGATCACACCAGACCCCTTAGTAGCATAAGTAGCACTGATGTTTTTAGAGGCTACTCTTTGCTTTTATCTATGAAATTGGGATTTAATATTTGTTATTAATGATTCAATGGCCCACAGGGTCACCTAGTAATGAGCTTTGATAAGTGTAAAATTTTGGACAAATTTTCTTTTCAAAATAAAGAGAGTTTTCTGAAAAAACCTATCCAAAAGAGATTAGATGGATTCACAAAGAGCTGTGTAGTTTTCCAAAAAGTACTTATAGGGTTTTAATGCAAGTAGGAGATTGTTTTATGTGCACTAAAATATACATGAATATGATGCATGTACATATTCATATGATGTATGATATATATATATACATATTATATGATATTATATATATATAGTGTAAGTTTTATTATGAATATGATTCATGTATGCAATGAATGAATAATATATATATATATGTGATATATATATTTATATATTTATTATAAATGGTTTATTAATTATTTTCATTCCATTATTAATGGAATGATCAATTTTTATTTATTTATTGAAATTAATTAGATAATTAAATACTAAGTGGGAAGTAACACATGTGATGTATTATTAAGTGGGAGCCTCAGGTTTCAACTCTAAATTGGGATTTGATCTAATAATGTTGTTAGTACGATGTGTATAAGACTATTAAACTCTATTATTCTTAAACACTATTAAAATAATTTTGAGAAGGTGATATAACCCCATCAAATATTAGGAACCCTCACGATACGATCATGGATCCAAGCGGCCGGTGTAATCCCTTGAAGGATGGGTGAATTTTCTTACTGTTCCTCATGATCTTCCTCAAATATTATCCACTGAATGAATTTGGAAACTAATGAAACCATATAATAATTAGTACCTTTTTACAGAATTATTTACATTTTTATATTAAAGATAAATCTAATTTTTTTGGGTTTCATTCAAATTTATATGGTAATTAGATGATCATATGAAACCTATCAATAAAATTGTCCCATAAAAATCCTAAAGAATACATAAGGAATTTTTTGAAATTAAAGGATATATTTTCACCAACATGGGTTATCTAGCCAAAACTATATGGGGGTATCTATCAGGAGACCATTTCTCATCCAACGATAGTCGTTTTATGAGTTGATGGAGCTAGTTGAGATTTGAAAATCCATAAAAATCATATCATAGGAAGTTCCCACTTCACACTATGGTTCATTTATAATTGAAGAATGGTATAATATCTAAGAAGATTAGTTGATATTTTTCCCTTTTATATTTTTAGAATTAAATGTTTGAAATGAGCAAATAAATAAGTCTCACCATAATGGTTCCTACCATGTTGAGACATATCCAGCTAATGGGATTGAATATAAACCTTTTCTATTATTCATTATAGTTCACAAAATGATTCCTACCATTAAATTATTATTGAAAGGTTATATGTAAATAGAAAGTCTTTTTGAGTTTTTGGTGGGATTTGTTTTGTTACTCATTCAAAATTCCATTACCCTATTCTTGTAATTTTATATTATTTTCAAGACTGAATCCTTACCTCTATTTCTTCAACCATTAATTCAAGTAAGATTTAATTATTACATTTTTCTTTTTTTTCTTTTTCTTTATTTCCCCGAATCACTTATTAGGATAATTCACTCACATGTGATAGAGTTCTATACCACCATGTGTGGTTGATTCACTTAAGGGTAAATGGATTGAGAGTGAAAGGTTCTATTCATAAATAATTTACTAATATCATTCCTCGAAATGTCATTTTGAGTATGAATCACCTTATATACTAGAATTTTACATATTCCTTAATAATTCATTAACCAAATTATGTATTAAGGGAGGAACCCCAGGGAGGAAAATCACATTGAAAAATTAAAAATAGATCAGATTTTTATCTTACTCTAATGGTCATGTCTAATGCACTTAGGGTAGTGAACTTCTTCGATCAATTGTTTTTACTGACATAGGAATAATAAATAAACATTACCATTAGGGGATGATAATTTTAAAATGATTTCTAAAATAATCTATTTGAATAACACATGAGAGGTAAAGGTGAAATCCAATGATATGATCTTTTGAAATTGATCTGATGCCCCTATTTTAGAAAATTTTGTATGATCTGGGTGAATTGAAATTTAAGTTTTTTAGTTCACTCTTGTGGAATGATACCATGATAAAAATAGACATATAAAACTCTTAGTGATCATGCATGTGTCCTTGGGATATTGACATTATACATGAACTATTATATACATTGATAAATTTCCAAGGGATTTTGAAAAAAATATACTTCTAAATATAAGTATCCTATTGAAGGTAACAATGCTGGTGAGAGTAGTCATATTCTATGTACAATTATTAAGGATGCATAGTGAACAAAAGTTTTCAATTTTTTTGATAAACTCATTCCACTCCTAAACCATTTCTATTTTTGTTGTTATTATTATTATTCAGATGAGTTATGTTATTCCTATCTGTGTTGGAATATTAGTGTATGACCAGGACACCAAAGGCTCAGTCACGAAGTGTAGATTCTCCAATGAAAATTGTTTCCAAGATAAAGATCAAGAGGTTCCTATTATTTCATCGAAGTATCACTATGGAAAAGAATCATAATCCCATTTTAATCATTGGATTAAATGACCAATTATCTAATGGAGACCCAAGAAATAGATAAAAACATATTACTAGGACTAGAACCATCATGGTTATGGTTTTATATACATTGATGGGGATACATCAAGAATATATAATCTTCCCATTCAGATGGATTTTTTTAATATAACACCATGAATCATTCATATAATTTCAAAAATGGGGAAATTAAATGGAAAATTTTAAACCATTTAAAAACAATGATTTATCCTTAGATTCCATTAATTTATGAGTATTCACATTCTCTTTCTAATACCATGATAAAGATTGGATAAAGAGTCAACTTATTGGGTTAATTCTAACTTCATTTGATACGGTGAAGTGTTTTTGGGATAATTATTTTCCAATGATGAGTACATGGAAGCAATGAAGTGATATCACGAATATTGATCAACTTGATGAATAATCAACATTCAATTCATTGGACTAATTTAATGAGAAGATTATGAATTTAAAAGATCATAGACTCGATGTTTTTCTCCAAATGAAAATATTTTACTGTGGTCGATAACCCGCATCTCAAGATATTATTGATTATTCCATTGATGGTGGACTGATGATAAAAACACATGAAGTTGGAAAAGAATTTTTTTATGGAATATCTCAAAAATATAGCCTTTATAAAAGTGAGATAGGTCCACCAATAAATGACATCCATCAATTTAATGAGACTAATTCTTTATCCAACTAAGTTGAAACCATGAAATAGATATTAATAACTTTAAATTTATATTGGTACCTAATAAATTGCAACAACTATCACTAGAAGTAAAATCACTCGAAGAATAATTTTTATGAAATTTGAGGAGGTATCTATGTATACTAATAATATCAAACTATATAAGAAAAAAAATCAACCACATTATTATAAATATTTAAGCTACAATTTATAACCTCAATAGTACCAAACTAATTATAGTCAATGGAGTCCATTGCAACCAAAATATTGAGAGAATCTAGGGTGTAATCAATAAAAATGAGGATAGAACATTAACTATACCAAAGGACCACTAGGATACCAACCTCATCCTAAATCCTAAAGTATTTTTCAACTATTCCCACCCCTTAACTGTTACATATTCACCCATTGCAAAAATTATTTCCTAGAACACAACCACCTTCCCAATTCCAAAAAAATTCTGTTAAAAATATGTTGTGAGAATTAATTTAGAAATTAGATAAGTGGTTGACTACCCTAGAACCATATGTAATGAGTCAATAATTTACTCTCTAAAAACATTTCCATCATGTGAGGCTAATAGTTCATACTATATTAGATAAGTTACCATGTACACTTATAAAAATTACAGAGATAAATGCATGAGATGCAAGAAATGATGTGAAGTCATGATTTGAGTGAGATATTGAGGGAAGTAAATAACAAAAAAGTTTATTTGGAGTTAGATAAGAATAAATAAGGTCGGGAGAGTTTTTAAAAGGATTTTGAAAACTAATATAATAAGTTCAAGGATGGGAAGAGATAGGAGAAGATAAGAATAGTTGAAAAATATGTTCTAAAGGAAGTAAGGATAAAATATAACAAGAATCCAAAATTATAATAAAACCCATTACAATTCTTAGACATAGTGGGGAAAGGGAAATTCATGACCCAATATAATAAATTCTCCGATATTTACAATTATTTATACATTAACATCCCTTTGGTTGAAGTAATTTTTTAAAATCATGATTATAATAAATTATTTAAGGAGATATTGTAAAATATTTTTTTGGATGATCTAGGATTTATTTAACTCTTTTAATAGTGTTTGTATAGCAACCCAGGCTTTTTAAACGTGTTATTATATGAATTTTAACGTAAATATCCATTAAATACTAACCAAGGATCGAATATACTTGTAAATTTGGAAGACTGAGTATATAATTAGATAATATAAAATCAGAATAAAACACCTATTTTTTTATTAATATCTATAATGATCTCCCAACTCCTTTTGAACTCCTACAAATTTATAGGATAAGATATAGAATACATAGGTAAAATGGGGTGAACTAAAAATTCCATTAAGCGAATAAACATGGAAATGAAGCATAACACATGACTCAAAATGCATAACATGATAACATAAATGGAATGGATCATAGATAAACTTATCAAGGTATATCGTATAGAAAATTGAATCAAAAGACCATAGAAACATTGGAATGTGTAAGAAACAAATAAAATGACATAAAAATGATTCAAGGTAATCTTCTAAGATGATATCACATGGTGGACGAAGTCCCATAATAGATTAGGTCTAATCTCTAATCCCATAAATAACATTTCAAGAGAAAAAAAGTACCCAATTCATTAGAGAACGATTTGGGTTCACACATAATAACATGTATATTCATATGTCTTCCAAAAAATTAAATCAAGAATAAGGCATAAACATAAGGATTACCCATGGAAAGAAGTGGGTTTCAGAATCACATTATAAGGCATAACCAATGGGCGTATCATAAGTTTTTCCATAAAATAATTGATTAAATAATTATTGGAAATTAAAAAAATGAAAATTAATCCTAAATAATGATAAATGTTGTCTAACTTAATTGAGTATGAGAAAAATAGTGGTTATGTGACTTAAAAAATATGCCACTTAAGAGGGGTTTTAGAAAAAAGAAAAATGAGTATTTAAAGAGGACAAATGCTTAGTTATTTCTATAAAACCAAGAAATCGAATTACATGGTTTTTATAATAAAATGATTCATTTCTTTAAATATGGGTAATTTGTAACATTTAATGGAGTGTACTAAAAATGGGTAAGAGACATATAAGTCACCATTAATCGGGTTTTCTTAACGAGAGGAATTAATAAGGGAACCTTTTAAAACATATATATCTTCATAAAATAAATCTTAAATAATTTTTTTATATCTGTGGAATATATATATATAGAATATATGATATATATATTAAATAATAATGATAATATATATTTTGGTAATGATTGAGAAATCATAACTGAAAGAAAATAGGGATGTTCAGAGAGATCCCTTACCTTATGTTCGAATGCAGTATTCTCCTGCACATAATTTACTAAAAAATAAAATTATCTTCACTAATTAAATAGTTAAAAAACTTTTAAATTTATATTTTATTTATTATAATTTTTTTATGTTAATTTATATCCATTTATATGAGTTATAAAGTTGAATTTCATTGTTCTAGGAGCATTCGTTTCATGGTTTCATGGTCAGATCACTTACATATAATGATAGATGTTCTTTTAAAATGAGAATGAAACTCCAGAAGGGAGATGAAACTATATTCATGAAATTAAAAAAAATGGTCCCATATATCATTTTTTAGGAAATATTTATTATTCATTTTATAAAACATTCTTGATAAATGTTTGGTTTATTTTAGCAGTTTCTCTGACCATCAAACTAGTTTTGTTTTATTTAATGTTATGGCCAGATAATATAAAAAAATTGAGAAAAAAATATAATATAAATTAATATTTAATTCTTAAAAATTAAAATTGAATTTACACCTTCCATTAATGCTTTAGTACAAACATTAACATTCATCATCCTTGAAAGATTTTAACCATCATATTATGGAAAATGGTTTCATTTTTCTTTGAAGAAGAGGAAATGACAAAATGGTTTGATAGAATATATTACATTAGAAATATAAAATTATAGAATATAAAACAACTATAATTATTATTCTATGTTAGATAAAATATGTGTGGATAAGGTGGAAGAAGAAAAAAACTTAAATGAAGTAGTTTGAGAATGTTACCTCTTGAATATCACATACTTGAAGGACCCCTTAAAGAACTTGTAATTAGTCTTTTGGTGAGACCAGAAGAACTTGGATGTGGGGAATATTGGGGAGGATAGGTTTTGGTATATATTTCTATTTATTAATGTCTTATAAGTTCTGAGGAGAATGATTGGGGTGGGGTGATATGTATAATGTGAGGTGGGGGATGTTTTGGAATATTATATTTATTAGTTTATTATTTCGGATCAACAATATCAATAGTATTAATTATTCACACTATGTATAGAAAATGGAGAATGTTAGTTCAAGATAATGGGTTCTTACATCATCCATGACTCAAAAATTCATGTATTTGTATTATAATGCTAAATACTATAAAATATAGAATTTTACTAATCTTAAAAAATTTAACTAGTTTAGAATAATAAATAAAATACTACCTAACCATTTTTTGAAATGTAGATTTCAAAAATTGGATCCATTTTATGAAAATAACTTTATAAATATGGGAAAGTTTTTTTATATAAAATTATCATTTAATCAAAAAACACTTATTTTAATATTATAAATGTTTTTATGACCCTTTGAAAAATTACTTATGGTATCATAAAATTATATTTTGGTTATATTAAAATACAATATTAATTTATAAATCCATTTTATATAAATAAAATTTATTTTCATTCTTTATTTTTATTATAAAATTCTGATTACAAAATTTTTGTTTTTTAAAACTACAGATACATAATTTATCATTTTTAAAACATTTATTTACTTGTGACATGGATTAAATATATCATTTATCATTTTAAAATATACATAAATATTATTTTATACTTCCATAAGAGATGACTCAATTATAATAGTCATATTACAATTTCTAACAGTTAGATTACTATTCCAATGGCCGATTTTCTTTTCCAATGGCCAGATTACTATTCCAACAATCTAATTTGTAACTGGCATATGGGTTCTCAAATATCTATAAATACTTATTATTCCAATAATTATTCATTAAATTAGATTTTATCTCAGGGTTGTATATAATTTTATTAATATTGTATAATTAATATTATGTTTGTTCTGACATGTTTTTTTTGTGAGTACGGTCATTCTGATGGATGAAGAAAATCCAATTTTTTATATTTTACTTATCTTATTTTTTATTTTTTATCCAATTATAATATTTAGAATTATTATAAGTTTAGTTTTTTAATTATGTATCAATATTCATTTTTGAGAATATTATTTTTGGTTTCTCTATGTGGTGTTTGTGTTTTTTAACACATGTCATATTTATATAAAGGGAAATACCATTTATAAACTCTTAGGTCATTACATTCTCCCCACTTAAGAAATTTCACCCTAGAAATTTTGTTTTACATACTAAGGTAAAGAAGGTGAGTTTGATTCTACTTAGTCACTTCCTCCAATACCCATGTTGTCTCCTGATACTTATAGTTTCACCATAGTGGTTTGAGTAAGTGAGTTGTCTTGTTGCGTAAAAATTTATCTATACGGTCCAAGAGTTTCACAGATTTCTCCTCATAAGACTATTCATTTTCTTGCTAAACCTCCTCTAAATTAAATACATCCGAGTGATATGGTATGTACTTTAAAAAGAGGTATACCTTGAATACATTTTGTTCTTGAGACATAGTTAGGGGAAGTTCTAATCGATAGGCCCCAACTCCAATGTGATGAAGAATATCAAAGGGGATGATGTACCTAGGATTTAGATTTTCCTTCTTCCGAAGTCTCATGTCTATCTTCCATGGGGATATGTTGAGGAATAAATTACCTCCAACCTCAAACACTTGGCCATGTTTTTTATTGTCATCATATCTCTTATGTTGAATCTAAGTATACATGATGTATTTCTAAATGGTCTTGACCTTTTCTACAATTTCCTCATCCATTTTAGAACTAAATAGCTTGATTTCAAAAACTTCTCCCCAACATGAAAGTGTTCTACCTCTTTCCCCATAAGATTCCTCATAGGTATCCATTTGGAATATTTAGAGGAAAATATAATTCTATGAGAACTCAACTATATAAATATGTTGGTCCCATACTCCTTTGAAGTCCATCGAGTATGATCTCAATATGTCTTCCAGTTCCTGAATAGTCCTCTCAGACTAGCCATTATTTTGGGGGTGATAACATGTACTGTAGTTCAAATCAATGTTTAGATCATATTATATACTCTTCCAGAACATGGAGGAAAATCATAGATCTCGATCAGATACAATCTATAATTTTAATCCGTGTAGCCTCGCTACTTCTCTAACAAATATCCATGAATGTTTATTGAGTGAGAAGTCCTTTATATTTTAAATGAAGTGGGTAGCCTTTGTTAGATGGTCCAAAACCAACCATATATAATTATTATTATTGGATGTATTTGGATGTCTAGTGATAAAGTCCAAGGTGATGTTTTCCAATTTCTAAATAGGTATAAGAAATGGCTTCATCATAACCTTAGAAGTTTTCCTTTTTCCTTCACTCGCTAACATACAAGGAACTTTGATATATATTCTAAGACCCATTTCTTAATATTTTACTACCAATAGTATTATCGGAGATCTCAATATATCTTTGTGCTCCTTTAGTGGATGGAGAAGGTCAATCTATGTTAATCATTCAAAATCTTCTTATTTATATCAATATTTTATGGTAAAAATATTCACGACACAAATCTAATGACCCCATCCTCATAAATATTTATCTTTGAGGATTTCCCATTTATAATAGCTTCCACCTTATTCTTAATTTCCATGTTATCTCTTTGATAATCATTTATCTTCTCCAAAAGGAATGATTGATAATTAATTTGACAATGGAATGATGATTTTTCATCCTTTATGATTCCCATGTCCATCCTTTTTAAGTATAAATATATTGGATCCTTCTCAATTATCATAGTTGATAATTTTAGAAGATATTTTCAACTTAGACCATATGCCACTTTGTTCTCTTTTCTAGGATGGTAGTGGACAGAGAAATCATAATCCTTGATGAGCTCTAGGCATCTTTACTATGGAATATTAAGATCTTTTTATGTGAATATGTATTTAAGGCTCTTGTAATCAGTATATATGTCACACTTATCCCTATAAAGATAATGTTTCTAGATATTAAAATTGAAGATCACATCTATGAACTCCAGATCATGCATGGGATAGTTTTTATCATGAACTTTCAACTTCCTTGAGTCATATGGTATTTGTTTCCTTTAGATAGATGGTTTGGTTTCTAATGATTGATTGTGGGGGGGTGGGGGTTCAAGTATGGTTTCACAATCATTCACACCAAGTTTACCATCTTCACCACTCATAGATACTTCTATCTATTCAAACATAAAAAAGAAGGTACATACCTACTTTCCAAATATAGGCCGTCATTTTGGGTCTCAAAACCAATGTTTCTTAGGAACTCAAATTAGTCGAGAGGATGGGAGGTCTATCTTATCTCACCCATTTTGGGTTAATTCTTTAATATTCCAAGACTCTCTAATAGATTTATGATATATTCATGAATCTCTTCCAAATCCTGATACATGACTAGTTACCCGAATAAAATCATTGGGTATTGAATCTTCATATAAGTAGACAGGATTATACTACTGAGACCGTATGTATCTATCTAAGATTCAATATTTTTTTCTCTTATTTCTTAACAATGGGTAGCTACTTATATTTTGAATTCTTATAATGAAGTACTTTAGAGTTTACTTCTATCCAGTTCAGTGATTAGTGTTTCTATGATGGTATTGAACCTTCAAGAGGTTTCATATGTTTCATGTGTATAACATGAATCAAAAACAATTTATTTAATTTTAGTTCAAGACAAATAGTTTAACTTCAAGATAAAAGTGTATATATGAGGTCACTTTGGCCCTAGGTTTTGAGATCAATACTTAGGAATGCATCCTATGTACGCTAAATATAACCAGAATTAGATTCATAATAGTTCCATCTATCCTTAACGTGCTAATGGGAGTTGAAAAATAATTAACACCTGTGAAGTTTATTTCCCCATGGATTAGAAATATTGACATTCCTCAGTATATTACACTAAGTTGGATTTAATTGCCTGAGGTAATCATATCATGTCACTAAATAAGGTTTACGCATCGAAGTTGCCTTAGTAGGGGGAATTTATGACATGTGTGATATGATATTTTTAGTTCTCTTATAACATGTGAATCATGACCAGTGTGAGAAACAAGGTATGAAAAGTGACCACAATGAACACATATGGATACGAGACTAATTCATTTGGGATACCCTTATGGGATGTTTGATATAAGGCCCAAGCCTTAGGAAGAAGTATTACATATCCTAGTTATATAATGAATTAGAGTCCTTACAGTTCAATTGGCTTCTCAATACACAGATGGATGAGGAAGAATTATAAAACCATAAGAGAGTCTGGGTCTCATGATATAGAGTGTCTGAGACATGGGGTGACATTCACTATAGTGGATTCCCATTAGAGCTCGAGCCTTGGGATGGCCTCTTAAATATCCTGTTTAAATATGAATTAGAGTTCCCATAGTTTTATTGATTTATAACCCACCGTGGGGGTTGAATTGGTGATTAAACTCCAAGAAACTATTTTCATCATTAAGGTTTAAGTGATTTAGGGGCTTATACCATGATGTAATTTCATTAGGAGATGTCCAACCCTTACACTATGATGGATAAAGATTAGGATCCATGGGTGGCCAGCTGAGCATGTTTGGATGGCATGAGGACCCCGTAATACCCATTAAATATATAATTATCCATTCCTAACCCACTATGGAAACTTACCACATAAAAGGGGAATGTACAACCATAGACTCATGATTTTAGGTTCACATGGTTTGTGTAACACCCCAAGATTTCATAGTACGTTATTTCATCCAAGTAATTCAATAACTTGCACTACACGCAACACTAAGTTCAAACACACCACGACTTACCAAACTAGCTGTTCAAAAAAGGTTATGAATAGTATTAACTGAATTTTGAGCTTTATATAATACATATAATATTAGAATCCATATTATGAGTTTCTTAGACATAATGTAAGAACAAATTCATTTTTTAAGATAAAAAAATTATTTTTCAAAAAATACAATTTTACTGCCTTTTAATGTAGAACCCTTTTTAAATCCAATATTTGAAACTTTTATATATTGAATTTGACAAAATAAACTTCTTCTTTAGAATCGGGACATAAGAGTTTAGTTTCAATAAAATTTTGGTGTTTTTCTGATAACTTTCATATTTTTGTGAATAGTGAAAAATAATATATTTTAACTGAAGACAACTTTTTTAACCAAAAAAATCTATTCTGTTAAATTATATATTTTAATGGTTTGTAATTATAAATAGATTATATTTTTACCATTTAATCCAATTCTGTTCATCGTAAATAATTTCACTTTGAAATTGGACATAAACAAGTGTCAGTTTTTTGATAGTTATTATTTCTTAAAAATACGCCTTTTGGTTTTGACAATGGGAATTAATTTTAAATTAATAAATTAAACTTCTATGTTTTTAATTTGGTAAAATAGAATTAATTTTTGAATTCATAATATCAAAATTATCTTAGGGTGATTTTTTTTTGTATTTTTTAGAAAACATTCAATTTTTGATGAATAGTGAAAAACACTAAGTTATTGTTTCAAACTGATTTTTTATTTAAATAATTATTTATTTTATTTAAATTTATTTTAGATAAAAATATATACATAATACCTATATAAGTTCAATGTAATTTATTGGAGTCATTTTATAATAAGTTTAGATATATAAAAATTTTATTGAACTTTTTACCGTCTTTGACCCACCTCAAGGGAGCATTTGCAAATTTGCATAAAACTTGATTTTACCACTTTTGTGAATTGAATTTCCAAAATCCGAGACACACAATTGATATCATTAAGTAAAATGTGGTTCAATAAGATAAAAATAATTTTTGATAAATAATAACTTTCCACTTTTATTTACCACTGTTAAAAGTAAATAGTGTAATTTAGGGTAAAAATTATATTACTACTACCCTAACACATGTTATAATTCTATTGGATAAGTTTAATTCGACCAAAAACATCCTTAGGAATCAAATATGATTCTTTAGGTCCACTTGGATAAGATTAGGACATTTACTATTATTTAATTCAATGAAGAGTGAAAAGAGTTAAAATAAAAGTTTAATAACTAATTTTTTTAATATTGGGTTAGACAAAAGAAAAATATGACTATAAATATTAATTAAAAATATAAAAATATTTCGTACATAATGGTATTTTAATTATATTTTTTAGACATTAAATAATTTAATTTATTTATGACACAATGATGATGCAGTAATTACCTAATTAATGAAAGATTAAAATAATTGACATTATAAATATCCAAATAAATGTAATTTGAGACTTTTTATGAATTAAAATAATTTTATAGGTTAATATGACATGTTAGGGTTAGTTATATGAATTTTTTTCTAATTTATAATGCTATTATGAATTTAGAAAAAACAAAATACCAAATAGTGTCAAAATTGACATTAAAGAGTTTTAAAAAAATATATTATATTATTAATTGATATTCTATTCCTAAAAAAATAAGGTTATTACAAAAGACTTATATAATGATAGGTATATCATTAATGAACCACTTGGGGTTCCCTGGAAAGTTTATAGTAAGTTTATTAACCATATAATATAAAAATACAAAGAGACATGGAAAATGTCAAACTATTTAACTAAGAGTTAAATCTAAAAGATAAAGTTAATATAGTGACCCAATCTTCTATAAAACCTATTGGTTTAGTTTTTTTAGACCTATAACCACCTTATCCTTTATATAATTCGTTTCTGAGTCATTAGAAACCGAAAATGATTTTATTATAAAATAATATTTCTAGCTTTTCCTAAGGTGCCCCTCACCCCTCTTATAAAAGGGAACTTCCCATTCTCTCAAATTCACACCTCCAAAGCCATTTGTATCATCCAAATCATGCCCAAATTCCCTCTCAACTATCCTCCCTTAATCTTAGAGGCCTTAATTTAGTTCTAAAGCCAATATAAGGAACCCTTTTGATCAAATCAAAAGGAAGAACCTGAAGAAGAGGTAAATATTTCATCACTTCTTTCAAGTTTGTTTCTTCTTCCAGTTCCTCTTTCCTTGTTGTTTCCATTATAAAATAATAACTATAGTATCTTCTATATACTGTGATATTATTATAAATATGGTACAACCATATTAATTATTCTATCCATCCTTTTAATGACATGTCACCATACGTGCGTACGTACGGCTTACCGTCTCGACGTCGTGGTGTAATTGTTATTCAATACATTATTATTTGAATGGGTATAATAATGATGTGTAATTGACATAAATAATAAATATAAGATGATAATTATTCTGTATATATGATATACCATCCAATTATATATGATTTTAATATCAAAAGAATGATATTGTCGCTCGTGCCTACGTACAGATTACCGTCTCCACGACGCGTTGAGATTCATTTCCACGTTCACAATTCATCGACAATTATAAAAATATATATTACTAATATGTATTTAATATATGACATAAAAATGATACTGGAGATATATATATATATATATTTATGTACATACATATATCTTATTCACCTAGTTCCGTTTAATACTATATGAAAACGGAAACAACATTTATGTGTACGTACGGACTACCATCTCCATAAACAGTGTTTTCCATTTCATATACATGTCTATTATACAAATTTATATTCCAAATATATATGATATATAAATCATGTTTTTATATTATGGATGTTTTTAAATCATGATCTAACTAATACAATCAAGAGTAACAAGGTAAAACACATACGATAAAGAAAGCGATTATTACCTGAAATGTTAATTTAACATGGATATTATTATTAAATAGGTAGTATAAAGTCATAAATGAATCATGTATTATATCATAAATATTAATACGGTTCTGGTATAATTAAATAACATACTACAGTCATTATATAGGAGGTTAAACGTACCCTTGACTAATGGAAAGTGCAAGGCAATGGTTAATTTCACAATCTCTTTATTATCTGAGTTTGTTTTTTACGTAAGAATTTATTGGGACATATTTATTATCCATGTCCATATTTCATGAAATAATTTTCAAAGGGATTATTTTAAGTTACTTTTCTAAAACATTATTTTAAATGTTTTAAACATTTATTCCTCTAAATTATTCTCATTAATGTCCATGTTTTCAAAATGGGTTTTAAGGATTTATCTACATGGACATGAATGTTTTTAGAATGTTAATTCCTTTAAAAAGTTTCAAAGTGGTATGGGACAATTTGATTAAAAAATGTCATTAAATATCTTCCTTTCTAAATTTTGTGACTTTTAAATGCTTTCATGAAAAATGGATATTTCTCTCAAAGAGTTTTTCAAATCATTTTTATCTATGTCAATATCCTATGATGGATTTTAAACTTGTTTGAAGTTGATTTATTATGATACAAATCATCCATATTGTATTGAAGGTTTTGTGATATGTTTTACTTTTTATGTGTTATTTTTATACCATTCATGGTTTATGGATAAAGTATTGACATTTCGTATACGAATGTTCATGTTATGTTCAAACCTTTTCATATGAGGAATGCATTGGACTTAGTAAGTGATAGGTGGAGCCTGCTATAGCTCCTCGATTCATCGATAGGTCTCATGAGACAACTAGACATGGAATTGGCCGAGGCCTTTCCCAATTTGACATATGGTTTTTCCCGAGGACTAAATCATTTTTTAGACGTATTGGCCGAGGCCTTGACAAAATGTTTCAGAATGTATAGCATTATGCATTACCTAATTATGAAATTAGTTATTACATGTGATTATTAGACTTGTAGAATATCCATGTTCATGTTAATATGGTAATTTTTGATTTATTTTTTCCATATTATGTTCAAGTTTATGTTTAAAAGGCTGTTTTTTATTACACATCCTACCTTAAATGTTTTATAGATTCTGCTAAATTATTTACCATTATCGAGCATCTGAGCTCACCCCTTTCTTATGTTTTATTTTCCCAAGATCCAAAGAAGTGTTTTATATTCTAGATGCAGGGTTAAGCTAAGGGAATAATGGAGTTCTCAAAGGATTATTATTTTTTGTATGTTAGAAAGTGTAATGTAACATTCATGTATGTAGTCTATTTTCCAAGACTGCTAAACTGATCGGTCTTTCGAGACTTGATTCCTTGTAATCA
Source organism: Viscum album (assembly GCA_963277665.1). Taxonomy (NCBI): domain Eukaryota; kingdom Viridiplantae; phylum Streptophyta; class Magnoliopsida; order Santalales; family Viscaceae; genus Viscum; species Viscum album. The sequence goes on along the minus strand of OY728143.1, from coordinate 284,160,162 downwards.
TGCCAATTTACTAAAATAATGCACCGACTCTGGGAATCTAGGGTCGGGGAATTACAGTTTGAGGGAACATTCCTCAGTACCCCTGATGGAAAATCCTAACATTCTTGAGGGTGTCCACCTGACAAGAACATGGTGTCTGCCTAACTTGCCCTGAGTTCCTGCCTAACATGTTCTGATTGTCTATATGGAATGTCCTCATTATCTACCTAACAAGGATGAAATGTCATAGGGTTATTTTCATGATAAAATATGACACGTTAATAGGATATCATATGAAAATGTTGACATGTTAGAGGTTCTTCAAATGATCAAATTAGACATGTCCAGGGCCTTTTGTGTGATCAAGTATGACACGTTAGAGGCCTGTCACATGATTTGTATGAAATGATCGTGGAGTCTTTGTGTGATTAATGCAGACACATCCAAGAGTTTCACAAGATCAAGTCTAGTATGTTCTAAGGACTTCATGTGACTTGGTTGACATGTCTGTAGGACTTCATGTGATATGGCTGATCAATCTAGAGGATTGTCGCATGACCTAGATAACAGTGTCAAGGTGATGTCACATGACTAATGAATTGGTCATGTGAAGAGAATTATACCCTCACATGAAATGAAGTGGTCACCCAAGCTAACCCATGTCAAGGTGATGTCAAAGGGTCTTTTAATGATCATGATGACATTTCTGGGTGTCACAAACTAGGTCGAGTCAACATCAAACTGGTCACCCAAGCTGACCCATGTCAAGGCTTGAGAGGCATTCTCAATCCTCCTAGGTTGCAACTAGTGTCGGTCATAAAAGATAATCCAATGGAAATGATTTAACCTAATATAAACTGATATGAAATAATAAAATGGAGTACACAACATAAACCAATACTATCTGAACATTAATAAAAACATACACATCCAGATAAAATTGTAGTGGAACAAAAAAAGAAACTAAAAAAATTGAAACTGAAACCGAAACCAACATGATAGCCATGTGACCTCTTGGTCACCACCATCCATAAGAACAAGGCTACTCCATAGAAAACATGGATAAAACCCAAGCCTTCAAAATAATTCATGTCCATCGATGTCGAGTTTCACAAGTAGGGTGTGTGAATAAAAAACTCAATAGGTAACAACCATAGAATCCATACATGTAATTTCTCAAAACATCCCAAAAATTATAGTTTGAAGTAAATTTAAAAAATTATGGTTTTATATTTAAAGCCACCGATTTTTCTTTCCAGGAATCCCACATGAAACTAAAACATGGTTTTCCATTTTGAAAACATTTCTCATTTTTAAACCCATTCTGAAGACTAAAATCCAAGTAGAAGAATAACCCAAATAATGTATAAAATAAAGGAAAACCTAAACTAAAAAAAGTATTATCCAACAAGACCAGAAAAAAAGGAGCATTACCAGTGCAACTAGATAGATACAAAATAAATAGACAAACAAATTAATTTCAAATAAATAAAAGCATAAAAATATGTAATCATGGGTATTTCCTAAATGTCCCAAGAATAAATCCATAGACCTACTCAGTTTGGACCCACATATTGGGATATGGGGAAACTCCATAGAAACATGGCTGCTCAAAGCAAGCCACACCAATGGAAAATCCCACCTAGCCTATCTTCTATCTAGGGGGTTCCAATCTATATAATCGTTTCTAGAAAGTAACCATCACTCAACCCTAAATATGATGTATGAGAATCCTATGATAATAGTATAAATGAGAATGATGAGGGTATCACATAATTGTCATTGGACACACCTCCCAGATGTCATATTTCATAATTTTTACAATCCCTAAAACCAACTATTCGAAGTCCCTCTCATTAGGAGGATGACCATAGGGGTTCTTATCACACATATATCCATTCAAGATTTCTAATAAGGCCTACAATCCATAGGAGTTTTAAATACTAATTTCCAAAACATTACAAAGTACCAACCAAGAATCTATATTTAAAATTACAAAACCAATTCCAATAATAATACTTTTCTTCTCAAAACTATTTTCGAATCAAGGTGATAATTCAACTCATACTCGTAAGTTTCCAAACAGGACTTTAAAGTCATGGGGTTACCAATCTTGTTTCAGGGTACCAAATGGGCCATGTTTTTGATAAAAAATTTAGAAACCACATTTGAGGTTAATAGAAATCCAAGAAACAATTTAGGTGACATTGAGAGTTTTTATAAAAACATTTAAAATATGGGGGGTGGGGGTGGGAGGGAAAGGTGTTTTGAAAAATTGGGCCCAAGATAAACGTTTTCATGAAATACCATTGGGATATGTATGTTCCTATCTATATGTGAACCCTGTACACATATTGATATTCCCACATGCAATGAAATATTTATATATACATGGTAAAAGCATAAAAATATATAAGGATTTATTTTTAAGTGTCACTAGGAACATCAAAACCAATTACAAGAATCCACACATATAGGCCAAACCATAAAAAACATCAAAACCCTCACACAAGGCTAAACTCCACATGTCACCACACTACCAACAATGAAACATGAAGAAAACAATCTCAAGGTACTCAAATCAATTTAATAAAATAATTATAATTTTATAAGACACCTAGTGTGAATATACATATATGAATAACCAAGAAAACCCTTTGAAAAACTATTTTCATTAAAATTAAACCATATAAATTCTATAACAAACAATACTAACAAACAAAAAACAGAAAAAAATATTTAAAAATAATGTAAGAAAGCTAAAGCATCATTCAACTTGATTCTAAAAGGAAATAGATAGAAACACCTACCTCAATGAAGTAAGAACACAATGAATCTTGTAGAGAAGAAAGATAAAAGTACAAGGAACACACCTCAAACCTTAACATCTAATAAACACAAGAAAACATCAAAAATAACCCTTAGGATTCATCTAATAGAGAATCAAACCGTGAATAACCAAGAAACCAAGTGAGAATGAGATGAATATGATAAAAATGACCACAATCCAAGAAGAACATAACTAGGAACCTTGAGGAGGCATCAATGGTAGAAGATGAACCTATAGAGCGGGGTTTTAGAGTCCCCTTAATTTTTAAAAATAATTAATAGGGATAGGGGGTTGAATGAGATGAAAAAATAAGAGGGGAAAACATGGAAATCCATGTTTTCAAGATTTTTTGTAAGTCACATGGTTTGGATGCCCAATTTTCCAAACAAATGAACCAAATATGCGCACCCTACAAGAAGGAAGGGGCACATGCATGAGCTATATATATGGTTTGGGAGACTATACTCCAACCATGAAATTCCCCTTTTCAAAAATTACAGAGTCTCCCACAAGATTTCTGCACATTTTTTCCTAACTGTGTGAAAGCAGTTCACCTTGTCCTAGAAACCACCTAAGATTCACATAGGTACTCCGTTTGTTCACATGGTTTGGTCCAAAATATACATAGGCTATACTAGTCAAACCATTAAAAAATGAACTAGAATCACCCATTTCCTTGACAATCCAAATATTTTCTCCTCAAATCGTGAATCATAACTACGAACATGGACAAAAACTACCCGAAACATAAAAAAATAAAAACTTATCATCGATAACTCTTCTTAAAACTCAACCAAATGACCCAACAACAAGAAAGAAAAAAAATTAAATAAAAAGGGAAAATGGGGTCAGATTTTGATACTTCTCCCCACCACAAATACTTTCTTCCCCCAGAAAGTCACAAAGACAAATGAAGAGAAAAGATAGAACCCAAAGTTGAAGAAGGATATATTAAACCATGGTATCTAGTGTAACATTTAAGCTCTTAATGTCACACACAATTATATATAGATAAAACCATAGGAAGATGTCAATACAATTAAAAAAGAACTTGAATAACAACACCAACATAGGAATTAACAATGGAAGAAATTCAAATCAGCCACCAAACCAAACAAAAAAACATCATTCCACAAGAAACGAGTATCTCTGAGAAATAAAAACTTAGAAGAATAACCAATACACTAGATTTATAATCATTCATGGATTCACATCCATAAAACACCACTATAACTATAGAGGTTCAAGGAACGAGCATACAAATATCCTCTTAATAAGAATATTTTTCAAAAACAATGGAAACTAAATCAAGGAGAACATAAACTTTACTCTCTCTAACATCAGATACCAGAATTGGACCAACAAACACATCACACTAAGAAAACCTTGAATGTGTGTAGAGCTTCACTCTGAGGCCTGTGTCTGAATCCCTAGTGTCTTGAAGCCTCTACATCCCCATAGTCAGGATCTTACATCATCCAAATGAAACTTACCCTTATAGATATGATTCTTGCGTAAATTATAAAAGTCACCCAAACAGAAACATCATCAAAAAAACTTCAGAGGATTATTGAAAGATGGATTTGAATGGCTGAACCAACCACAATGGATGAACATGATTGAATTGTCTGAAAAATAAGGAGAAAGAACAGAAAATAATAAATTTTGGAAATAGTTTCCTCTAGCACAAACTTATCTCTAGGTGAGAAACCTTTATGAGTGCTAATAGAAAATATATTTTCAAATTCTACAGACTTTACTTCGAGAAAGAACTTAGCTATAAATGCCTCATCTATTATCTTCGTGAACATAACTTCCTCAAATGAGAGAACGCCCTCTTTAATCTCTGAATACGAACCCCATACAAAGATAGGATATTTCATCTGATTATTTTATTCAATATTGTAAGAAAAGGAATCCGAATATTTTAAGTGATTAACATAAGCCTTCACTATCTGTGGACCTAGTTGAATGCCAAAGAGCTCTGCCATCTTCTTCACCTCCACCTCCTCAGGTATAAACCATAGAATAAAAGTTGTGTTAAATAATTCCTAGGAAATTTAAAATTACAACAATGGTGGGACTATTAACTTCCACTAATCCCAAACAGGTTTCTCAAATGGACCCAAAATAGATCACACCCTCACGACTTAGGGAGTTCCTAAAGACCTAAAATCACCTTCATCCTTCTCAAGGCACCCCGTATGCTCTAATAGACCTCGATCACCAAAAAAAGGAAAAAAATAAGGAAGAACATGACTCCTCCACCCCACTAGGTGTTTGGGTAGGAACAAATAATGGAAAAGACTCTCTATAAACCCTTTGTATTATTTGGTGGTATACTCTAAATAAAAAATTACATACAAAACTAAATAAACATGAAACCAGATATCAAAATCTCCCAAAAAGGACTCTCCAAACCGAGACACCAGGGTCATCAATAGAACATCACAAATAAAAACCAAGATACTATTTCAAAGACCACCATTTCCATTCCAAATTCCCAAACCACATTATTTTACTATCATAATCCCAATATACAAAAACCCATTTTCCAAATTCATTTCAAACACTAAATCAGACCTTTAACATAAAACCAAATCTTTGAATTATTTTTATTTTGAAAACCCTTTTTCCAAATACTATAATTCATTCAAAATTCACTCACACATGCCACAATCAAACCAAAACATAACTCTCAACCAAACTATGGATATAGGGAACTTGTGTCCATAAAAAACCTGACCACATGGTTTAGAAGACCTTGCAATAAGAAAGAGCCATCGATTGGAAGTATCTTAAAATGTGAACTTGGGATACACATGGGTTTCTACTCCATGAAAGTTCACCTTCTAGAACCAATTCACTTATTTTTCCACTGCCAAATTCACACAAATCAAATAAGAATAAACCGAAAAATCAAAAAACAAAAGACTCAAATATAGGACTACCCTTGGTAACTCGAAGAACAGAACAAGAAAGAGTTCATGAATCTCTTCCCATGCCTAACTCTCGAGTCCCAATATTCCTATATACAGTCTACCTGACTCCCAAAATAAAAAAGGGCTCCTCTAAAACAATTTTTTCATGAACCAAACTGATTCATCCTAGAACCGTTCACCCGTGTTGGCCGATATAAGATCTGAGAGGTATTCTCGATCATACATGGCTAGAAACTAGTGAAGGTCTTCAATGATAATCTAATGTGAATGATTTAGCCCAATATAAATTGATATAAAAGGAGAATAAAGGGTACATAGAACAAAAAAATACTAATTGAACATCAATAAATACATAAACATACATATACAACCACAAAGGAATAAAATAGGAAAATAAAAAAAACTTAAACCAAAATCAAGAATGAAATGATCTCCATATGATCTCTTGGTCACCACTATCTATAAGAACTACTACAATCCACAAGAAACCTGGAAAAACCCAAGACTGCAAAATAGCATGGGTATACCGACACCGAGTGACAGAAGTGGGGTTTGAGAATAAAAAAACTTAGTAGGTAAGAACCCCAGAATACATACAATTACTTTAACAAAATAGATTAAAAATTCTAGTCTGAAATAATTTTATGAAATCGGGGCTTAATCTTTAAAGTAATAAATACTTCTATCTAGAAATCCCACTTGAAAAAAACATGGATTTCCATTTAAAAAAAATCTCATTTTTATAACTATCATAAATATGAAAAACCAAGTAGAGTCATGAACCAAATAATGTATAAAATAAATTATAACCAACACACAAAAAAACAACTGGGAATATCCAACAAGACTAGAGAAAATGGTGCAGTACAAGTGAATGAAGAGAAATACTAAATGCACAGATAACTAAACTTCTGAGAAATAAAAAAAATCATAAAGATATGTAATCTTGGAATTTCCAAAACATCCTTAGATGTAATCCCAGGATGTACTAAGTTCAAACCCACCCTGACTACTTATGGTGAAATTACATATTCAATAACCAACATGGCTACACTAAACAATCCTCACCAATGGAAAATCCCCCTGGCCTATCCTCTATCCATGGGGTTCCAATCCTTTAAATCAAGACTCAAAAGTAACCATCACGTGAACCTCTAGATGAAATACAATAATCCCATGATAATAGTATAAAGAATAATTATAAGGCCACCACATGCTTGGAATTTTATGAAACTCATATGTGCCACCATACATGCATTTTCCAATCCCTGACAATAACTATACAAAGACCCTCTCATTGGAAGGATAACCATAGGGGTTCCCTTCACCCACAAATCCATTCCAATGTTCCATATAGTCCTACATGTCATATGTGTTTCAAATATTGATTTCCAAAACATCAAAAATTACCAATATGGACTTTATATTTAAAATTATAAAACCACTTCTAATAATAATACCTTTTTTCTTGAAACATTTTTTGAATCAAAGTGATAGAATAAATCATACTCAGAAGGTTCCAAATGGGCCTTTAAAGTCATGGGATTACCAATCATGTTTCAATGTACAGATGGTCTATGATTTTGATAACACATTTAGAAATCACATTTAAGGTTAATTGATAACCAAGTAACCATTTATGAGACATTTGAAGTTTGTAATAAAATATTAAAATGATGGAGGGGAGTAGGGAAAGGAAAACATGGGAAAGGTGTTTTGAAAAACTGGGTCCAAGTTAGACATTTTCATGAAAATCAATTGAGTTGTGTTTAAGTCTTTCCATATGTTCACCACAAGCACATATGGATGTTACCAAATCCAATGTAATATTTATTCATACATGAGAAAATAATAAAAATACCAAAGGATCCATTTTTTATGTTTCATAAGGAACATAAAAACCAATTACATGAATCCTCACATTAGCACCAAACCATAAGAAAAACCCAACCCCATACACAAGGCTCAATTCCAAATGTCAATACACTACAAAACTCAAATATTGATAGACACAATCTCAATGCACTCAAATTAATTTAAAAATACTAACTAACATTTCATCGAGCACCGTGTGTGCATATAGATATATTCATAACCAAAAAAATTTTAAAATCCATTTTCATCAAATTTACACCATATAAATGCAATGCAAAATCATAATAACACCAAAAAATAATGAAAAATAACTTTTATAAATAAATTATGAAATTTCAAGCATTAATTGGATTGATTTTAAAAGAAAAAGATGGAAACACCTAACTCAACGACATGAAAACACAATAAAACGTCCATAGACAGATTATAAAGGTTCAAGGAATAAGGCACATACCATAGCATCCAAGAAAAAACAAGCCAAAACCAACCCTAACCCTTATGGTTTGGACAACAGATAACCCAACCAACAAAAACCAAGAAACCGAAGGAGGAATATAAAAACGAGGAGAAAATGACCAAAAACAATGACTAACTTTACTAAAAATTTTGAGGAGGAATAAATGGTTGAAGAAGAACCAAGTGAGAGGGGTTTAAGTGCCCCACTTATGCATCAAAATCAATGAAGAGGGATATAGGGTCAAATGGGGATAACAAATAACAGGGTAAAACTTGGAATCCATGTATTCAAAATTTTGGGTAACTCATATGGTTTGGATGAACGATTTTCCAAACCATGTGCTCACTATTTTCACCATACTAAAAGGAAGGGGATCACCATTGGGCTGGCCACATAGTTTGGGAAACCTATAGGACCCTGGGACACCTTGAGAGGGGAGGGGTGAATCTGTGTGTCAAATATTTCTCCTAAAGTGACGGATCTTGTTCCCACACTAGTAAGAACTCGTTAAACCTGTTTGATAGATATAATCAATAATCAAGTATTCACATGAAAATTGATGCCACACCACAATTTTAATTGATTCAACACTAAGGGATATGTTCAAGGAGCATACGCTAATAGTGTTTCGGTTGTACCTAAGTCTATTAATATTCACTATTTGTGTATTATAGATGTTCTATCACAGTCACTATGTTCCAGGCATAATGCCTTTACATGATTTTAGGGATATCTCACTACGCCCATCAGAACACTTCTATTGACTCCCCCCTCGCCCAATGCCTTGGGGGAATTCTTTCTCTGTTTATTGACTTTAAGGTCTCTTAAATGAATTGGAATTAAAGTCATTGTCCCAGAACTAGAAAAAGAATCTGCTTTCACTACAGATTTGAGATAATGTACTCAGAAAGCTATATCCACTTAAACCTAATAAGCAATACTGCCTTTCATAAAGCTCCTTCGTGAAGCTCACTCCATCGTAAAGAACCCCAACCTTCTTGGAACTAACTATCTTCACAAAGCTCACTGATTCAATGTGGAATACCCAATCATCGTGAAGTAACCTTAAAAAAAATTATTGATCATTAGTCAAGACTTATACTCTTTTGGTGATTCTCAAGCTCAAAGAGAAATCCGGATTCACTAATTTCCCTTTCCATCATGAAATAAGTGTATTTTCAGATTATCCTTGAAAAACTCATAAGAATTAAGTGGGGGTAGCCTCATATTTATAGAATCGACCATTCACATATCAAAACCACCTCCAGTATGTTTTATGGATCCTTCAAAAATATATTCATGGCACACCTCTTTTTGTGATGCACCAAAAAACATTTCTGTTTGAAAAGATCATCAGAATTGTGAAGCTATCTGTCAAAACCCTATGTGGATCTCATTTTCATCATGAAGTTTCCTGTCAACAACCACAAAGCTCCAATTATCATAATGGTGGGGAACAATGTCTTCATTCGTGAATCTTGTCGTAATCACGGAGCACACCATGAGAATTCTTTAATCCTTTGAAAACACAACTCATGAAGCCCATATTTTCAAAACTCATGACTTTTCCATATTTTCATAAGGCCTTAAATAAAAACCACTTTTCTCATTGAAATCAATTCACCAAATATTTGACCAATTTTTTTTGAAAATGCTGGGAAAGGACGTCACCTTCAATACTGTTTTCATCCTATTCTATACAATCCCTTTCCTTAAAAATTACCATATATTTCATGTGAGAATTGACAATAAACACAACCCAAAATCCTTTTACAGAAAGGAACATCATTGGATACAATAATCTCCCCCTTTGATTTTGCTGGCGATCTTAAGATAAATTCAATAGGTCACCAGCCACTATCAAAACCAGATATACAAGAAACAAATCGTATAACACTCTAAGTCTATGTGAGCAATGATCAGTGTAAAAAAAGAGAGGAGAATCATGAATTAGGATCTCATGTTTTGGAATTATTAAATATTTTAAATCTATTCTATGACTGTGCCATAGAAACATTACAATCCCTGAACTGTTTTGTCATAACACTGAATTATCAAATTTACAACTCATAAAATTTAATCATTCTCCATTGTCCTCCTTTGTTCTCTCTTCATTTGTACCATTGAATAATTGAATTTATCAATTCTCCACCATTTTAAATAAAACTAAAGAGCTCGATTCTGACTTGTACAGACTAAAACATACTCCCCCTAGATCATATTTCCCCCATAAAACTCCTCATGCATTGGGAGGTGGATTAACACCAATTTTCGATAGATTCTTCTCAAACAGACATGTTTACAGTGGATTGGTCTGTATGTCTGCCACTCGATCATTAGTTCCAATATGATCCATTTTAATCATTTCTTATTCATATTTTCCCTCGATGAAGTGATATCTAATTTCAATGTGTTTCGTATGATAACGATTAACAAGATTATTTATAAGATCAATTGAACTCTTGTTATCACAGTGAATCACCATTAGCTATTTCAAATCATCTACAATATTAGTCGGTTGTTTCTTAATCTAGAGTAGCAGAGTGTAGGCCTTTTTTCAGAGATGTACTCTGCCTTAACAGTACTAAGATAAGTACTTTCCTATTTCTTACTCAACAATACCACACATTTCTTCCCAACAAAGAAGAACCCACCACTTGGGGAATTTCTATCCACAATATCTAAAGCCTAGTTAGCATCAAAAAATGCTGATAGTTCACTATCTTTTCCTGCAGTAAAGTATAGGACATAATTGTGAGTACCTTGAATGCACCTCATGATTCATTTAATTATAGACATATTTTCTTATTTCAGATTAATTTGAAAGCGATCCACTAATCATGTTGCAAAGAAAATATCTGGCCGTTTTGCTACCAAGTACTCTAAGATTCCAATGATTCTCCTATACATTGTGGGATCTACAGTTTTCCCATTCTCATTCTTTCTGAATTTTTTCCAAACCACAATTGGAGTTAACATTAGTTTGGAGTCATTCATATTGAATATCTTCTATAGCTCTCTTGTAGACTTTTCATGAGAAATGAAAGTGTAATCCTTCATATGAATCACCAATAACCACAAGAAATACGTGAGTTCCCCAATAATAGACATTTAAAATTTTGATTTTATTTTATTGGTGAATTTATCCACTAATCCCTGCCCACTGCCACCAATTGTAATATCATCTATTTACACCAGCACTAAGAATTGATCTTTCCAAGAATTATTCACATAGAGATTGTGATCCACTCATCTTATTTTAAACCATAGCTTCTTTAAATAAGAATCTAGGAGTGAGTACCACACCCGTGGTGCCATCTTCAAACCATAGAGCATGTTCTTTAATCTTGAAACATTCATCTCATCATTATCATGTAGAAACACACTAGTTGTTATATGTTGACTTATTATTCAAGAACACCATTTAGGAATGATACATTCACATCCATTTGATACAATTTATACCATCTTTTGATCTCCATGGTAATAAATTTCCTGATTGACTCCATTATATCAAATGGAGAAAATGTTTCTTCAACATCGACGACTTCAATCTATGAATATCCTTCACACACCAATCACTCCTTATTTCTTATCACATTACCATGCTCAAAGAATTTTTTCTTAAAAATACACATTGTACCAATCACATTGTGATTTTTGAGTCTCTTAAATAGATCCCATGTTTGGTACTTAATGATCTGATCCAACTCTTCATTCACAGCTTTAACCCATGATGCATCCTTTATAACTTCTTCAAATAAGGATGGTTCAATAACTAATAGGAATGCAGATTGTAAAATATTCCTCATTCTCTGTTTTTGCGTAGGTGAATTACAATACCAAATGATGTTGTATTGATAAATTTATATTCTTAGATTTCTCTTTTCAGGTTCAAAAGAATTTTATTCAGCCACAATTTCATCTTCTGATTTATCTTCTAAGTCAACATCTTGTTTTGAACAATGCATGTTTTTCACTCCTTCCTCTATATTTTCATTTGAATCTATTCTATTTCCACTATATTCTGTATCTTTAATAAAATAATCATAGTATCCCCTCATGGTATCTTTGGTCTTACCTTCAATTGTCTCAACATCAATACTTTCCACAATTTTTCTATGATTCTTATTGAAACTTTTTTAGGATTTTTCATTCATTGAATATCCGAGGAATATTCCTTCTTCTTCTACCTCACCATACTTTCCTTTGTTTTCTTTACTATTTTTGATAAAGAATTTACTTTTTAAAACACTAAAATACTTCAAAGAGGGATTCTTTACATGACAAAACTCATACAGTGTCTTAGTTTCACCCATATATATCCCTTTTCGATTTTTAATATACAATGTTTCTTGAACGACATCCTTCCAATAATTTTGGGGGATATGACTCTCAATAAGCAAAGTTCTGGTCATATTATTCACCTATTGATTTTGGAATTCAACAACTCCATTTTCTATTGTGTTCTAACAGTAGCCACCTCATGTTTTATTCCATGATTCTCCAAGTAATTTTCAAACTCAATGGTTGTGTATTACCCTCCATTATTAGACCATATAACTTTAATTTTTCATCCAATATAATTTTATGTGATTCATCGATAAGTTCTCATGGAATCAAGAAATTTCAATTTCCTTTGTATAACCATCACACAAGGCATTATACTACAATCATCAATTAAAAGGAATAAGTACCTTTCTCCCTGAGTTCCCGCAATATTTATCGGACCACATAACTCTATATGGATGAGATGATTAAGATTTGATGACCTTTTATTCTTTAATCGGTATGAACTACAAACAAACTCTCCTTATATATAAGAATCACAAGCCTTTACCCGTTCATGATTTAGATTGGGGGTATCAATGACCATATTCATCTTAGATATCTTTTCTGTGTCTTGTTAATTGATGTACCCCATCCTCCGGTTCCACAAGTCATATTCTTATTGAACAATTAATTATAAAGTATTCTCTCTACTATCAACCTGGTATAAGTTTCCCTATATTCTGAAACCTTTCATGATAGACTTCCATATATTTACTTTTATAGTGAACCCCTTTTGATTGAATGTCACTATAAATACCGAGTCATGCAGTTGAATCACACTAAAGAGATTGTGATTGAAAGTGTCCACATATTGTACTTTAGTTTTTTAGCTCTCTATTATCCAGTTCAGTACATCCACTTACTTTGATCTTAAAAGCACCATCATTACCGAACCATACTATTCCATCAACTCTTTTTTTAACATTTTTTAATCAGTCTTCGTTGCCTATCATGTGGGTCATTCCTCCCCTATTAAGGATCCAAGTTCTGTTTATCTTTTTAGCTTTGAGGGATACTTCTACGAGGTCGGATTTTTCAATATTCCATTTTTTCATCCTTAAAATAATAGGTTTAATTAAGGATAAAGGTGACATTTAAAATATATCTTCCATGTGGCCAGGTTATTCATACTCATACTCGTCTTCTAGAGGAGAAAACCTATTTATAATATTGACACTGTCGAGTTGATGAGTACTGAATTATCTCTGAGTTCTCTATGAAGTGTTCATGTATTTCCTCTTCCTATAATAAACAAATTTATGCCCAAAGTAAGAAAAATGAATAATTATCTATAAAAATTGTTTCATCTTTAAGAAGTAGGATATGAATTGGTTATCCTTTGTTGTATTCCTAGATCTTCCCCCATTAAAATAGCTCCTTGCTTCTTTGTAGTATGACATGATATGGCCCAGAGAGCCTTTGAATTGACATTTCATAAGTGAAAATATTTTCTCATTTTTATTCTTCCTATTGTCTCCTTCATTAAGAAAGTAGTTTTTCTACCTATGATTTCTGGATTCCTGGGGATAGTTTTCATAGGTATTATAATAGGTCATGTGATCATTAGATGCTCTTTGGTTTACATGATCTCTGAGACCTATAATAGGTCATGGAATCACAAACCCTTATGTGGGTAATGTGATTCCCATGTTGGTTTCCATGTAATTTATTTCTTTTATCCATTTTTAAAAGTTTCATTTACATCTTTAAATATTCTCTTTTATCTCGTATAAATTACATCAAGTTAAAATAAATAAATAAATGTTTCCATCTAGTGGAAAATGATTACTGGAAATCAAAATATTGTCCCTAATTACTAGGTATTTTTTTGACATAATGGTTTTGAAGGGTCTTCTTCTGGATGAACATCAGAGCTACACTCTATAACAAAAACTACCTTTGTATAGTTTCAGCCTTCTGGATGATACTTTCATTCCTCCACCTAACTATAATATTCCATCTCACTAGTTGTCATCTTCCCTAGATATTATTCAAATGAAAATTTATGAAGACAACAAATTTATTGCGGTGCCACTCCAGAGGTTATCCTAAACATTGGATAACTACCCTTTTGGTTCAGATGGTCATGATATCACCCATAAACTAATTTCCCATAGATAATAAAAGATACTTGTCTTCTCTTTGAATAATCTGATAAGTTTATAGAGTTCAATGTGGGAATTTCACCTTAGAGGCACCATTTATGATGAATAGGCATGACCATATTGGGTTATAAAGAGGTGTATAGAATTTTCTAATCAACTGAAGGCTATCCATCATTATGAGGTCACCTAGATTTAATATTTTTTCATGTATTATCAATTAGAACTTATCATATAGATTATTGGCCTCTAGTGTTCTGATACTAACTCATTTAATTTTTCCCGTTGAGAATTAGGGATCATACTCTTAAATTTTTATCAGTTGGGACGGATACATCCTTTTGGGGATATGTATGATTAATTCCTTCCTATTGTTGATATTTGGGATGGACCTAAAAAAACATAAAACTTAGTGTGATACATGCCCACTATTGTGAAGGAGAAGTTAATGAAAGAGATAAAACAATACTCACTTTTTTATTTCAAGGAGTGGACCATCATATTATTATATCATAGAAGGAATCATCCAACTCCCACATTCCATAATCATCGTCCCTCTCAAAAAGTTTGAGACAATGTAGGATCTAATTGGGACATTTTGGAAACTGGAGAGCATGCCTCAAGGGTATACTAGGTGAGAAAAAGGTATCCCTAAGTCTTTCATTAGGATGTTTTTACCTATGTTTCTGAATGGATGGATTTAACCATCTAGAGATGAATTCTTAGGCATTAGAGTAGGTACACTGGTTATGGCAGCTCAATTGGTAGAGGATTAGACACATAATCTATTTGTTATGACTCTTTCCCAAATTTATAATCTCTTTGGTCATATCCATCAAAGAAAACCCCATACCAGTTTGGGGTCCCTTTACCATGCCTATTCGTTTGGATAAGAGGGAATTTATAGTGATACAAATATCATAACACTATCATTATGCTTCATGATTCATTCCATCTAGGATTTTGAATTATTTTGGGGTCCAGGTGATTCCATTAGGTCCCAATGAGGTTTTCGAGATTTTGAGTCGATATGACGGTTTTAACTTCCTTCTTTATCCTAAAACAATTGGGATAATGATTTATAATCGAAGTGGATATCTTATCAAGAGGTTATATAAAATATAAATATAAGTTTGGGTTCTTGCATCTTGCGTAGATGAGAAAAATTTCTATGAACCATATACTATTTACTAATTTTCTCAATAGTTTACTGTATTCAAACAGTTTCCCCTCTTCCCTTAGATAGCTTGCTGGGAGAATAGAATCCTCAGATCATCATTTAATTTTAGATTATTCAAGTATGTGAGGATATAAATTCTAAAATCATTCTTCCACATATCTATGCACCTATCTGCCTGTATCATGAAAATGGATAGGATTTAGTAGAAGCTTACAAGAGTTGTATATTGACTCGACTAATCCTCTAGGTGAAAAAACCCTGTGTTTCTCAAATACCCTTATTTTTCTCATTAATGGAGTTATTTTAAAGCTTGTGGGATCCCCCATGGAATATGTTTCACCATAGTGAGAAAAATACCATTATTAGAATATGGTATGTTGAGGAATCCAAACCATAGGTACTGGTGAACAATTATGAACCAGTTGGGGGAAAAATATATGAAACTCCTTCTCTTGATTCATTATCCACTCACTTAATACCTCCTTTAATGGGATTAATACAATGAAGCCTAATTTGGTTTCAAATTAACACCCTAAATATGGATACTCCCTCGGATAACATCCATTTACAAGAGGAACATATTTTCTAGATTTCTCGCGAGTTGAGAGTTGGTGGATTCGATTGTCATAGGTTATAATATATGATGTGATAGATTGTCCCAAATCAAAAAAAAAAATTGAAAAAAACAAGAGGGACTTTCAAAATTGAGATGACATGAATCCTTATGTGTAATTAATATGAGAATATTCTAATGTTATTGAATATATACATCAAAAAGGTCTCTCAACTTCATGTCCAGATGGATGACTTGACTATTAGGATAGAAGAATTGCAAGTGATAATAGATCATAGAGGGTCCGATTTTTCTATTTAATTATACTTATTAGTGACCAATTAGAAAGTAGATGAAGAATTAAAATCTTTTATTGAGACTCCTCATCCTCCGATAGTAGATGAAGAAATAGAGAGGAAGACGTGTCAATGCTCAATTGAAACCGATCACTAGACTCTGAATGATTTACCAAAGTCAGATGACTTTATTTTATTATAAGTCAATCAAAAATGTTTTTTTATGGGAACTAGTAAAGACTCTTTAATGTACATATTCATCCCTCCTCTATATGTTTTAAATGAATAAGTATTCTAAATTTCACATGTTGTTGTCATACTTTCTTTCGTTCATGATGTGAATGGAATTTCATTGTATTGATATTATATGGATCATAAAATATTACTATACTTCGTATAATACCATGTAAACCTAAATATGTAAATTTCAATTCTTAAATCATAACAGATTGGTCTTGAGAATTTATCATGAATGATTAATGGCATAAGAATCCACATTGATGTATTTTCTTTGATAATTCCAAGATCACCTATTTCAAAAGGGAAAATTAGGTAAGAAAATTTCTGAGAGGGAAATATCTATAATTTCTTCCTAAGACAATGGAATTATTTAGCACATATTTTTTCTCTCATAGGGATAAATAATGATACCCACAAGATATATATTTTTATATTAATATAAGTTTTTCCTAATATCTTTATTGGGAAAACCTAGTATTTTTAGAATTTAATTTTGCTCAGTCCATGATTTTGTGGATTTTTAATAAGAAAATGTTTATGCCTCTTTCTTTTTAGAGGATGTGAATATTTTCTAGAACACATAGAATTCGTCTTCAGTGAGAAGAGAATCAAATTGTTTACCTAGGTTTTCTTTTTTGGGTTTTCAACCTGGTGAGAATGTGTTTCTTTCAAATGAATTATTAAGGTCTTATAAGATACATCATTACTATAGTTTAGGGTCTTTTATCTTGAACCATATACCACTTTAGTTTTAAGTATTTTATCTTAGACCATCTGTTGATGTAGTTTAGGGCCATTTATCTCTGACCTTCAATTCATGTAGTTTAGGTTCTTTTAACTCAGAATTTTTATTTCTATATTTATGTTATATTAGCTTGAGCCTTGTATTTTATTAGTTTAGGTTATTTTAGATCAGAACATATGACTATTTAGTTTAATATATTTTAGTTTGGTCCTTATATTAATTTAATTTAGTGTCCCTTATCTTAGAACTTTGATAAATGTATTTTAGGGAACTTTATCTTAGACCATCTATTACTGGTGGTGAAGGAAGGGTATTAAGAAAGGATTTGATAACCCTAAATCTGGGATGGGATTATGAATAATGAGTGTCTAAAAAAGGGTTCTGATACTCTAAATTCTTAAATTTTATTCTGAATAAAGAATGTTCATGAAGGGTTCTGTCACCCATGCGTTCTTGTAGAAAACATTAAAGATGAATATCCATGATGATTCATGAAACCCATAATTCTTGATGATATTTCATTTGATTGCATGGTGAAATATTAGGGATTTTAATTCCAAAAGGATAATTGGAATATGGGTTGTTTAAGTTGTGAATCTAGGATTTTGAATTGGTGAATATGAAATGGGGAAGGCATGCCAAGGATGACTTCAAAACACCCAAAGGTGTTGAGTTCTACCACGGTGTTTTTAGGGATCATAAGGATTAGAGGAACCTCTGTGCAATGTGTATAAACATAAAGATGATGGATCAAAGGCACTTATTCATGTTCCCATAGGTATTATGTCCATGGTCAAGTATAGGGGTCCTCACTCTATTCCAAAGGCATTAATGATTTC
Source organism: Viscum album (assembly GCA_963277665.1). Lineage (NCBI taxonomy): Eukaryota > Viridiplantae > Streptophyta > Magnoliopsida > Santalales > Viscaceae > Viscum > Viscum album. The sequence goes on along the minus strand of OY728143.1, from coordinate 284,141,792 downwards.
TTAATATTAAAGAATTGGGATAATGAAGTTGAAAGTGGAGAAAATATATATCCATAAAATGTTATAGCATCCATGGTTAGTTTAGTTTTTTGGGTTTTAAGCTCAGTTACTACACCATGTGGTTTTGATTCATGTGGTGTGATCCATCAAATGGTTTGAGAATGAAATATCACATTCTTTCATTGAGAAAGTGTTCAACACACAATTACATAACATCAGGAATGTGGAATTTGATTGAATATCTTGGTTATAGGGATTTTAAGTCATAACCCGAGAATAATAGAGTTATCTATAGATTGAAACCAAGGGGTAGAGTTTATCCATTGATAATGGTGGAAACCTATATTCTACGCAATTAGGACAATAACTCATGTGTTTAAGGGGAACCTATCCTCTTGGACTAAATATCCTTTAGGAACAAAGATCCTCTTGGAAGAAGCTCTTAAGAACTATGTAATTCACCAATGAATCCTAACAAGGTCCCTTTGGATTAGCGGGTCCCAATTAAAAGTTTTATACAAGGGAGAAGTAAGAGTAATGGAGCCCAAGGTCCAAGTGGTTTTATGAGAAGGGTATCAACATAGATAATTGGTGGTGTTATCTAAGACTTTGAAAATATAATGGTACATTATGGACAATGTAACAACCAATAAGGGTTCAGGAACCCTGAATGTTTTGTCACCTCCTAAAGAACATATCATCACAACAAGGAGATTTGAAAAATAATTGATCTGACTTTTTCTTAGACCAGGGGATCCAAAGATCATGGGCCTACTTTTACTGAGGCCATAAGATAGTAAACACAATATTTTCTGCATTTTTATTTACACTCTAATTTTTTCCAAAACCCTGGAGATGAAGAGTTTATCGAGTAGAGACTTGAATTTTTCTTAGGATACCCTTTTAGGTGTTTAATATTTATGAGTTTAATTACTATTTCACTAGTCATTTAGGGTCTTGTGACTTAGACCATCAAAGGATGAAGTTTATGGATGTACAAATTTGACTGAAGTGAATCAAATTTAATGTCATGATTCACATAGAATTGACATGATGGGAGAGTCATGTAACAACATATTCAGGATTACTAGGGTTAATAGTAGTCAAAAATCCATTTGAGAAGAAGATGAGGGTGTTTTAAATCTAGGCTCAAGGTTCCCAAGTCATGAGTAATGGTTTGAGATCATAATGCCATAGATAACCATGAATCACTCTAGGGTGACGAGCTCCACTTAGATGATGTTAAGGCTTACAAGTGTTAGAATGACCTTCTTGTAGGGCTATGATACCACTATTTTTCATGAACTAGGTTGTGATTCCATCCTTCCTGCCATCTAACCTGGTCTGTGGTAGGGACCAAAGTGCTTTCCTGAGCCCCACAGGCAGAAAACTTGTGTTGCACATCAAATTATTCATAATGGGAATTATTTAGCCCAAAAAACATGATAAATGAATAAAAGAATATGAAAATAACTTAATCTCAAATGAATAGACAAAACTAATTCAATTATAATAGCTAAAAAAATAGAAACTAAATACAAAACAAAAAATGGACCACGTCAACCAAATCTCAATGTGACCTCTTGGTCATAACCAACCTTCTCCAACAATGAGAACTCAAAATAGGATCCTGATCCTACAAAACATCTTGGATCTACCGACACCAAATGGTACAAGTAGGGTGTGATCTTAAATATCTTAGTAGGTAATCACCATAGATTCCATTCATTTCATTTCCCAAAAAATGTCCACAAGAAGTAGTTTTGAAAACATATACAAAAAACATTTTTTCTCATTTTAACAAACGAAAAAAACATTACCTTTTTAAAAATAACACAAACCACACCTCTATTTTAATATTGGATTACCATTTTATAACCAAAACCCAAATCAAATCCAAAATAAAATGATACAAAGATATGATGAAAATAAAAAATAAGAATAAACATGAAACCATGTGAAATAAAATATAAACAAACACATAATGATAGAAAACAATGGGAATTTTATAAATATCCCTAGAGTGATACCTAGACGTACTTAGGTAGGACTCACCTGCCAGCATATGGTGCATCTCTAAAGTCAATATACAACATGCAGTTCTAACTTCCAATCCATTGGCACAACCCAAATGGCCTCTAAAACATCAAAGGGGGTACCAAACCATGTAATCAAGGTTGATAAGAAAATGTCACTCAACCCTCTAAAATATTCCAAGGAATCCCATGGTAATAACAATTATACATAGTGAAAGGAGATTTCATTGCATGTGTGACTCACTTTACTAGCCAATGCCACACTTGGATACCCCATTCACTGACACCACCCATGTGATAACCCATATTGATAAATCCTCCATAGGGGTGTCTATATAATAATAATCCATTTGTTGGTGCCAATTGGGCCATCACATCACACAATATTTCACACCATTTCTCAAAAAATGCTAAATTTCCAAATGGGCGTTTGTATTTCCAAACCACATCCATTTCAAAAACATTAAAAGGTGCCAACCTAGCCTTACATCACAACCATCTCAAATGAATTCATAAAAAAATTCCCAACCACCTCCAAATTCAATTCTATTTCAAATCCAAACTGAAAACATACAACTCAGTTCAAGTTTAAAAACGGCCCTTAGAACCATTTAAATACCAAACATGTTCAAAAATACCAAATAGGCTATATTTTAAAGGGAAAATAAAAATATATATTTCAAAATCACATAACGTAAATAAACCCCATTAAGAAATCGAGGAACTATTCAAGAAACAAAGGATCAAGGATAACTTTGTTTTAAAGTGCCAAATTCATTTGAATTACAATCCATGTGTGCACCCTGTGCACCCATGGATGTGAAAGAATCTAGTGAAACAACCCAAAACCATTTTTCAAAAGCACCACTTTAATTCAAACCAATACAAACCCAAAAATTTCATGCAATTACAAATGTCAAATAAACATTTAAAATCCAAGAGAATCTTTCCCAAACATTACACTACATGTCATTAATCCCTAAAGATGAATCTATATCACACATCATGCCCAATAAATCACTTCAACCAAGCCACTAAAATTTAAAAAAAGAAGAATATCACAATAAGTTCTCCATTTCATTTTTATAAAATAATGGGCATTTCATAGAACACCCTACATGCATTTAAATATAGGAAAATCTAAATAAACTCTTTTTAAAACCATTTCACACCCAAATTCCAAAAACAAAACAAATTTTTTTTCCTCACATATCAAAAATAAAATTATATCACATTGAAAATAATAGAGAATGTTTAAGCATTCAATGGAATTTGTTAGAAAGGAAAATAATGGAAACACCTACCTTGACCGAGTGATGAAGAAATGAAAATTAATGGAATGGATGAACTAATCTCTATGGATTAAAAACTCACCCTAATATAAAAAAATCAATCCACATATCACCTCATCCTTTGGGGTTTGGAAAAAAGGAAAACCCCACAAAGAGGGACCAAGATCTCTCGAGGGGAAGGAGAAGAGAGGATAAAAAACCCCCAAAACCCAAAGAAATCACATTAGAAACCTTATTGATGCATCATTGGAGGTTGAGGAGAAAGGGAAATGGGTTTTGTGAAGCCCCCTAGTGTGCCTAGATCCGAGGATAGGAGGAAAACCGGATTTTGGGTTAAAAACACTGAGATAAAATCTTGGAATTTTGAATTTTTAAGAATTTGGGTAGCCTAAATTGTTTAGACGCACAGTTTGAAAACCTTTATGCTACCAATGAACCCTATTCTAGAAAATATAGGCACCCCACATAGATTATCCCCACAGTTACCAAATTGTGTGCCAACCGTTCGGAATGCCACTATTCAATTTCAGAGCCAAACTGCATGGTTGTTGCATGGTTTCATAAACCGTTTGCAATCCATGCCCCTCAGAACTAGACACCCAAAAGCTGGAAATTTACCTGGATTAATCCCTACTATTTCACTTAACCATAAAATACCTATAAACCCCATGAATCTAGGCCCAAAACATGAAATTTTCAACAAAAACTAAAAACCTTAAAATCTTGACTCAACCCAAACTCCAACAATAATATCCAATACCATAAAAGAATAAAATAAAGGTATTTACAAAGGTCTCGGTCTGACAATTCTCCCTAAGACAAACACTTTTTCCCCAATAAAGTTACCCATTTGAAAGGTAAATATAACATGATTTCATGCCCAATCAAAATTTAAATAATCCACAAACCTTGAGGCGACCTTTCCCTTCACAAGTCACACCCGATCGATTCTAGGGAAAACCCAAAAATGAAGAACAAAGGAAGAACAAAAGAAATTTCTCCCCACCACAAGATATAAACTAAAATCACCAGGAAAACTGAGACAGGGAAATCCCAACACAACTAAATCAAACTTCCTTACACGAGCTAAATAACACCGCTACGAGAAATAAAAATTCTTCACATAAGCTTGACCCCCAACACATGTGGAAACCCATGGAACAAACTAAAACCAAACATCAAACATGAAAAAAAACTACAATATGTGATTTATATAAGAATGAATATCTCTAAACAAGCGCAACATAAACTAAAAATAGAACTAACTCACACAAGTGTTGAGTACACCCCAGAGACAAAAACCTATTTAAGAGCTAAATTCAGATAAAAAACTACTCAGATTATAAAATAAAAATCTTATCACACTGTTACAAAATAAATATGAATAAAAAACAAAACTAAAACAATTAAAGTTCAAACGTATCCTCCCCAACACAAGATACAAAAGCTAGGCCAATGTTTTACTCACAACCCTAATAGTTCTTAACTGCACACAAGCTTCACTCAGGGGACTATTGTTAGAGAACCAATGGTTATAGCATCTAATACCTCACAGCCTAAAGCTGACATACTCTGATCAAGACCTCTCCTCTAGGAAAATCTTCCATCAAAACTTTTCTAGGTGACCCAGACAACTACAATGGTGACAAGTCTTTGGAGGATTGTGATAAAATGACTTTGAATGCCCGAACCAGCCACACCAGTGGCACACGAGAAAATGGTACAACAATCTGGTTTCTAAAACCAGTAAAGGAGACCTTTATAATAAAAGTTACTCTAGAATACACTCCTCTCCGGATGGGGAACCTTCACAAGCAATAAGATACATCTGCGTGCCAACTAACTGTGCTCTAGAAACCAACATAGAAAAAATGTCTTATCCACCAACTTCTCAAAATAAAGATCCTTGGAAGAGAGTGATCACTCCATGATATTTGGATGAATATCGATGATAAAAATATAACCCTTAAATAGATCTTTCAACACTGTCTCCATAGAGAAAGAAACTATTTCCTTGAAATATTCTTCATAAGCCTTCACTGTCCGCTGACCCTGCTAAATGTTCATGAGCTCTTCCGCTGTCTTCATCTTCCCCTCCCCAGGTATATACCATCGGATAAAAAAAGCCCTAAAAACATCCCACATAATCCCATGTTACATCTATTATGGAAAAAACATCTTCCATTGCTCTGAATATATACTTTCAAACAAACCCAACACAACACAGACTGAAACAACTTTGGAAGTTCCCAAAAATCTTAAGACACACTCTACTTATTAAATCCATTCCACTAACTATAGAAAACTTGTATAATCATGATAGGTAAGAAACAATAGATAAGAAATATAAAATAGGAATGAATCATTAGAAACAATGGTAACATTTCTAGGTGGCATATTCTAAATAATACAAAGATCACAAAACCAGAATCAAAATCAACCACACATGTGCATGCGAATTCCCAAGCACATTATTCTATTACTATTCTATTATTATTATTATATAATTATATATTATTTGTTATTTATTTATTATTTATTATTTATTAATTATTATCATTCACATGATAATGTACATGCACATGCACAAGTACTATAAACACCTAAAAAACCCTGAAAACCCTAAAAAACCATAAAACCCAAATAAACTATAAATCCCACTAATAAACCCAAACTAATCCCCAAGTAAGAATAAAGAACATGGAGGATCTTGAACAATGTACTCAGACTCCATAAGGGTTACCACTCCATGTGGGAACATGACATAACACCAGATCACCTCCATTGTCATTCCTCATCAAAAATAATTAAAGAACCAAAAAATGACTCAAAACCAGGACTACTTGTTACAACTCGGGGATTATAATGAGAATGAGTTCATGAAACCCTTCCTCTACCCACCTATCGAGTCCCAATAATCCTAGTCTCCAATATACCTGACACCCCAAATAACAAGAACCTACTCTAGTTCCATTTTGTCACGAACTAGGTGGAGATTCCATTCGACCTGACATCCGACCCGGTCCATGGAAGGTATTAAATGGTGTTCTCAATACCTATGGGATGGAAAATTGTGCTGGGCATTAAATTAATCATAATGGGAATGATTTATCCCAAAAAAACCCGGATAAACAATCAAAATAACATGAAAATAACTGAATATAAAATAAATATACAAAATCGATCCAGTGATAATAGCTGAAAAAAACTGAGTATAAATACAAAACTAAAAATGTACCACACCAACCAAATCTCCATGTGGCCTATTGGTCACCACCAACCACCAAACCAACCTGCTCCAATAATGAGCACTCAAACAAGGAACCTGAACATGTAAAACATCTCGGGTCTACTAACACTGAATGGTACAAGTAGGGAGTGATCTTAAACAATTTAGTAGGTAATCACCACAGAGTCCATGAATTTATTTTCCATAAATACTCCAAAAAAACCAGTTTTAAATACATATATAAAATTGTTTTTTCTTATTTTAACAAAAAAAAGATTTCCTTTTTTCAAAATAACACACACCAAATCTCTATTTTCAACACAGTTTGTAATTTTATAACCAAAACCCTAATCAAACCCCAAAATAAATGATACATAGCTATGCTGAAAATAATAAATTAGTATAAACAAGAAAAAAAGTGAAATATAATATAAATAAACACATACAGATAAAAAACCATGGGCATTTACTAAACATCGCTAGAGGGATCGCTAAATGTACTAGGATAATGTACTAGGATCGGGCTCACCTTTTAGCATATGATGGATCTCCAAATTCAATAACCAACTAGCTATTATAACTACCAATGTAGTGGCACAGCCAACCTAGCCTCTAAAACATCCAAGGGATACGAAACCATCTAATCTGGGTTGATAAGAAACCATTACTCGACCCTGTAAAAGATTCCCAGGAAACCTATAATAATAGTAATAATACACTGTGAAAGGAGAGGTTGTCACAAACATGACTCATCTTACTTCTGCCACCACACAAGACTACCCCAATCCCCGACACCACCCACATAATAAACCATATTGGTAATTCCTCTATAGGAGTTACCATCTCAAAAAAATCCATTCATAGGTTCCATCCAGGCCGTCACATCACACAAGCTTTTAAATAACTTTTCAAAATATTCTAAATTGCCAACCAAGAATTTTTATTTCCAAACCATGTTCATTTACCAAACATTAAAAGGTTATAACCAGGACTTACATCATTTCCATCTCAAATGAATTCATAAAACATTTACCAAACAACCTCTAATTTAAATAGTATTTCAATGCCAAACTGAAAACATAAAACTCACTTCAACTTTTTACACTACGAGAAAAATGGGTATTTGCGACGAGATTTATTCTCGTCGCAAATAGCCCCGTTATAAACTTATTTGCGACGGGGGTATTTGCCCGTCGCAAATAAGTAGTCTTTTGCGACAGGTTAGCTTTCCCCGTCGCAAAAGAACTGGCGCGCTTTGCGCGCCAAATCGCGGGAAACGTATTTGCGACGGGCGGTTATTGGCCGTCGCAAATACCGGCGGTAAAAGGTATTTGCGACGGGAATATTCTCCCGTCGCAAATAGTATGTCGGCAGGTTGTTATTTGTGACGGGTCTCATTGCAAATAACTATTTAGCCGTTGACCGTAATAAATGATGGTTAGGGTATTTGCGACGGGTACCGTCGCAAAAAATATTATTTGCGACGGGTATCCCCTCGCAAGTGGACCCGTCGCAACTAATATAACCTATAAATACCCCCATCCGTTTTTTTCAATTCATTCTCAAACTCCATCTTCTCCTTCTCTCAAAATTCTATTTCTAGAGTTCAGTGTTTCTTAAGTTTAATTTTTTTCTCCGGAGTTGATATTGAAGTTTTCAAGAACGATCAGAGATCAAGCTCCGATCAATTTTAAAGGTATTTATTTTCATTTTAGTTTAATATTTATTTTAATTTTTTTATTAGTTTCAATTATTCTTAATTAGTTGTAATTTAATTATGTTTACATTGTTTTGTTACTTAATAAATTTAAATTATTAGTATTGTTCATAGTTAATGGTAATTAGGAATAATTAGTAATAATTTTTAATAATTAAGAATAAATGCTAATAATTATTAATAATTACCAATAATTAGGAATAATTACATTATTACATTATTAGTATATTTTATTATTAATATTAAAATAATATAATTTTTTATATTATATACAATTCTCCTTTCATCTGTGTGTTTGCTGTCTCCACATGTAATATTTGTATGTGGAGACAGAAAACACACAGATGAAAGGAGAATTGTATATAATATAGAAAATTATATTATTTTAATATTAATAATAAAATATACTAATAATGTTATTATTCCTAATTATTGGTAATTATATGAATAATTACCAATAATTAGCAATAATTAGGAATAATTAGTAATAATTAGTAATAATTACCAATAATTAATAATAATTACTAATAATTAGTAATAATTACCAATAATTAGTAATAATTATCAATAATTAGTAATAATTAGTAATAATTATCAATAATTAGTGATAATTAGTAATAATTAGTAATAATTAGTAATAATTACTAATAATTACCACTAATTAGTAATAATTAGTAATAATTAGGAATAATTACCAATAATTAGTAATAATTAGTAATTATTAGTAATAATTGGGAATAATTAGTAATAATTACCAATAATTAGTAATAATTACCAATAATTAGTAATAATTACCAATAATTATCAATAATTACCGATAATTACCAATAATTAGGAATAATTACCAATAATTATGAATAATTACCAATAATTAGGAATAATTACCAATAGTTAGTAATAATTAGTAATAATTAAGAATAGTTACCAATAATTAGTAATAATTAGTAATAATTTCCAATAATTAGTATTAATTAGTAATAATTAGTAATAATTATCAATAATTCGTAATAATTACCAATAATTCGTAATAATTAATAATAATTAGTAATAATTACCAATAATTAGTAATAATTAGTAATAATTAGTAATAATTACCAATAATTAGTAATAATTACCAATAATTAGTAATAATTACCAATAATTAGTAATAATTACCAATAATTATGAATAATTACCAATAATTAGTAATAATTACCAATAATTAGGAATAATTACCAATAATTAGTAATAATTACCAATAATTAGTAATAATTACCAATAATTAGTAATAATTACCAATAATTACCCATAATTATTGATAATTACCAATAATTAGGAATAATTACCAATAATTAGTAATAATTAGTAATAGTTACCAATAATTACCAATAATTACCAATAATTACCAATAATTACCGATAATTAGTAATAATTAGGAATAATTACCAATAATTAGTAATAATTAGTAATAATTACCAATAATTAGTAATAATTAGTAATAATTACCAATAATTACCAATAATTACCAATAATTACCGATAATTACCGATAATTACCGATAATTACCAATAATTACCAATAATTACCAATAATTAGGAATAATTACCAATAATTAGGAATAATTACCAATAATTACCAATAATTAATAATAATTAACAATAATTACTGATAATTAGTAATAATTACCGATAATTAGTAATAATTACCAATAATTACCAATAATTACCGATAATTACCAATAATTAGGAATAATTACCAATAATTAGGAATAATTACCAATAATTAGGAATAATTACCAATAATTAGGAATAATTACCAATAATTAGTAATAATTACCAATAATTAGGAATAATTACCAATAATTAGTAATAATTAGGAATAATTACCAATAATTAGTAATAATTAGTAATAATTAGTAAAAATTACCAATAATTAGTAATAATTAGTAATGATTATTAATAATTAGTAATAATTACCAATTATTAGTAATAATTAGTAATAATTACCAATAATTAGTAATAATTACCAATAATTAGTAATAATTACCAATAATTAGTAATAATTACCAATAATTACCAATAATTAGTAATAATTAGTAATAATTACCAATAATTAGTAATAATTACCAATAATTAGTAATAATTAGTAAAAATTAGTAATAATTACCAATAATTACTTATAATTACCGATAATTACCAATAATTAGGAATAATTACCAATAATTAGTAATAATTAGTAATAATTACCAATAATTAGTAATAATTACCAATAATTACCAATAATTACCGATAATTACCAATAATTACCGATAATTAGTAATAATTAGTAATAATTAGGAATAATTACCAATAATTACAAATAATTACCAATAATTACCGATAATTACCAATAATTAAGAATAATTACCAATAATTACCAATAATTACCAATAATTACTGATAATTACCAATAATTAGGAATAATTACCAATAATTAGGAATAATTACCAATAATTACCAATAATTAGTAATAATTACCAATAATTAGTAATAATTACCAATAATTACCAATAATTACTGATAATTAGTAATAATTACCGATAATTAGGAATAATTACCAATAATTAGTAATAATTAGTAATAATTACCAATAATTAGTAAACTCTATAATTATCCTTGCTTGAGTGTTTTTTCTAACAAATTATTCAAAACCAGTAATGCTTTTATATTTTATAGAAAAATATGGAACAACGAGGTCGTCAACAATCATTATTAGGTGACCTCATATGGATAAATCAACGTAGAAATCCAAACGGTTCTGGTTTAAATCTAGTATATGTAGAGGGTGTGGAGACTTTTTTATCATTTGTGGCATCAAATCCAGAATTTGTTTCAGAAGGCAAAATAAAATTCCCTTATAGAAAATGTGCATTGAGAACGTTTGACACGTTTGAAAAAGTGGGGGGACATCTCTTGCGTTTTGGTTTTCAACCAGATTATGTTTTTTGGTATCAACACGGTGAACGCAGTTCCAGAGCAGGTGATACCAACTTGATTCCGGATCCATCTCAGTTTCAAGATTTAGTACATGATGTTGTAGGTTCATCTGTTCAACATACAGAAACTCCGGCTGATATAGCTTAAAATCCTGAGTTGGAACCGTCGGAATTTTATGAGTTGTTGAGGTCTGCTGAGGATGCATTATATCCTGGCTGCAAGATGAGAAATTTAGAAGCAGTTGCAAAATTTATGGCTATCAAATCAGATAACGGAATGTCAAACACCTATTTTGACCAGATATTTTCTTTGCTTAAAACACTATTACCCGAAGGAAATGTTTTTCCAGCAAATTACTATGAGAGTAAAAGGCTGGTTCGAAGTTTGGGACTTACTTGTCAGAAGATTCATGCATGTTCAAATGACTGCATTTTGTATTCTGGGGAAAATGAGTCGCTGGATAGTTGTCCCACATGTGGGAAACTGAGATATAAAGAAGGATAACATGAGAAGTCTGGTTTGATTCCTGTAAAACAGTTGAGATATTTTCCGTTTACATCCAGACTTCAGCATTTATTCATGTCTAAAAATACAGCGACAATGATGTCATGGCATAAAGAGAATATTTCAACCGATAAAAGCTTGAATCATCCAGCCGATGGTGATTCATGGAAACATTTTGATAGAGTGCATCCATCCTTTGCTTTAGAAGTTATAAATGTTCGACTGGGCCTTTCCACTGATGGTTTCTGTCCGTTCAGATCTTATGGTAGTCAATATTCATGTTGACCTATTTTTTTAACTCCGTATAATTTACCTCCATGGATGTTGATGAAGGAGCCATATATCTTTTTGACTTTACTAATTCCAGGACATCCGAAGAAAAATATTGATGTTTATTTGAAACCATTGATTGATGAATTAAGTTTATTGTGGATTACTGGTGTCAGTACATATGATGTTACAACGAAACAGAATTTCATACTGAGAGCAGCATTGATGTGGACAATTAGTGACTTCCCGGCTTATGGGATGTTATCTGGCTGGAGTACACATGGTCAGAAATCATGTCCTTACTGTATGGGAGAGAACAAATCATTTATGCTCATTCATGGAAAGAAAACTTCTTATTTTGACTGTCATTGCAGATTTCTTCCAGCTGATCATCCTTTTCACAGAAACAGATCTCATTTCAGAAAAGGAACAGTTGAAAGGGATGGACCTCCAAAAATGATATCAGGTTTGGAGTTAAAATCAGTTGTATTGTCATTACCTCCCATCACTTTTGGTCCCACAATAAACCAACAGAAATTTTCTGGTTTTGGGAAAGAACACAATTGGATTAAACGTAGCATATTTTGGGATTTTCCATATTGGTCTGATTTGTTGGTCCAACACATGTAAGATGTCATGCACATTGAGAAGAACTATTTTGATAATTTGTTTCATACAGTTTTGGATACGCCAGGAAAGAGAAAAGACAATGTAAATGCACGTTTAGATCTTGCCCAAATTTGCAGGCGTCCAGAACTGGAACTGTTTGAGAATGTCAGAACAGAAAGGTTACTGAAACCAAAAGCAGCTTATACACTGTCTAAAGAAAACCGTTTATTATTTTGTCAGTGGATTGCAGATTTGAGACTTCCAGATGGCTGTGATTCCAATTTGGGTAGATGTGTAAAGAATGGTCATATTACTGTATTAAAAAGTCATGATTTTCATGTTATAATGGAAAGACTTCTATCCATTGGATTAATAGGTCTGTTGAATTCTGTGATTTGGGATTCCATAATAGACATGTCTCATTTTTTTTGGGAAATTTGTGTGGCTACAACAGATTATGATGCTCTTTGCAAACTTGAAGAAGATGTTGTTGTAATTATATGTAAACTGGAAAAAATATTTCCGCCATCTTTCTTCGACTCAATGGATCATTTGATGTTACATTTTCCATATAAAGCCAAATGTGGTGGTCCAGTACAGTTTCAATGGATGTACCCATTTGAAAGATGCATGCAAAAATTGAAAAGAAAAGTACGTAACAAAGCATCTGTTGAAGGATCTATTGTAGAAGCTTATTTGCAAGAGGAAATATCTTTTTTCTGCTCCCATTATTTTGAATCTGAGTATCCTTCAAAACACAACCGAATGGGATGGAACAAGAGGAATATTGATGAAATCGACAATCAATTATCTGTTTTCAACCAGCCAGAGCTTGGTTTTGGTTGAGTTTATGAACACTGGCTTTCGGATGATGAACATCACAGAGCTCATACGTATGTTCTGCTCAACTGTGAAGAGATGACATCAGTTGTACTGTAAGCGTTTATATCACTTATTCTATCATTTATGTTACAGTAAATAACTTTGGTTTTTGTAGGTTGTATGATAATCATATCAAGAAACAAATTCAACAAATTATAGCAGCTGCTCTCGAAGAACGCCGACTTAAAAATTTCTCTCAGTGGTTTCAAAAACTGGTAACATAAATTCTTTATCTTTTAGCAACTCATTCAATGTATAGTTTACTATATTGAGAATTATTTCACAAATTTTTAGGTGTCTCGACATGCTGATAAAATTGACAAACGGCTATGTATATTGAGTAACCCACCTTCCAAATTTGTTAAAACTTATAATGCATATGTGGTGAATGGATTTCGATTTCACACACATGCATATGGGGAATCGAAAAAAACAATGAACAGTGGAGTTAGATTGAGAGGATCTCATCATCGAGAAAATGAAGTTGACTTTTATGGCATACTTGATGAAATCATTGAACTCTGTTATCTTGGATAACATTACATAACCATGTTCAAATGTCGGTGGTTGGATACAGAGAGAGCCGTGCATGTTCATCCGACTCATGGAATCATCGATATTAAATGTAAAAGTGTTCTCACAGTAAATGAACCATTCTTATTGGCTCAACAGGCACATCAAGTTTATTACGCAAAGTACTGTGCTACATCAAGAGACTTGACTGATTGGTGGAGTGTAATAAAAATCAAAATTCGATACAATCAGTTTTGTCAAAGTGAATGTGCTTTCACTGATGTGAAAAGAATTGATGTTTTTGAAGAGAGTCGTCAAAATAAATCTTTTTTACAAAGAGAAATGAGTATCGATGACGACACCCCACATTTAAGAGTCGGTGATAAAAATGATGTTAATGAAGTCACATATGAATTTGAAATGGTAAGAGATGAAGCAACTGGAACTCGAATGGATATCGATGATGTTGAGGAGGAATATGAAGATGACATTGACATATATGAAGATGATGAAGATGAACACTGATAGAATTCCATGGTAGTTATATACAATCATAATATATATATATATATATAATAGTAATTATCAATTATTTTCTAAAAACATTAACATTTTCTATTTCATATGGACGACGAGACATTTCGTGAGTTGGCAGATGCTGACCTGCATTTCGATGCGGATGAGTTGCTGGTAGATGACCCTCAGCCTGTAGGCGCTCTAGGGAGTACGCGGAGGGGGAAAGGTCTTGCACGATTGATGATTCCTGACCCCGTCCCCGAGCGACGTCCACGTCTTGGGTTTGATCCATGCAAACGGAGGTGTGATAACCTGTGTGATAATCTATGGATTTGACTAAGATTTCATTAATCTATTCACATAATAAATGTTTATTATTTTTACAGTTTTTCGCATATAGCAGTCGGACAGGGCATCGCTATTTTGCGCAAATATTTCTCTCAGCCGTGTACCACATGGGAGCAGATTCCCATTGATGTGCAGCAGGCCATGTTCGGCCATTGGATGGTACATACGTAAATAAATAATTTTTATTTTGAAAATTATTTCATTTCTAACTTGATATTTTGATTTATTTGTAGGGTTTATGGTATCCGATCGAGGATACCATGCGTGAAGCCATCCACAAGGCATGGGAGGTGGCCATGCATGATCGCTTGTGTCAATTTTTGCACAATTTAAGAAAAGCTGCCATGAAGAAAGTAGGAGTGTCAGATTTTGACGAGTCATGTAGAGCACACCGACCAGAGTACATTTCATCCCATGTATGGGATGGATTATGTGCGCACTGGTTGAGTGGTCCTTTCAGTGGAGATCATCGGTGGGGAGGTAGAATCGGGGGAGACAAGAGGTGACTCATCGAGCTGGGAGTCGTTCTTTCAGTACTCAAAGACAACATCTTTTACGTACATTATTTATAAATATTTTATATAACTATAAATATTAACAGTTTATTTTTTATTCTTATAGGCTGTCGAGCACCCCGACATTACAGAGTATGACGTATATCAGAGGATGTATAGTGATCCTGCTACTGGGGAGCTCAGAGGTGATCGTCAGCATCACATCGTGGTCATTATTATTTGTTTTAATGTTTAAAAATTAACTGCATATAATATATTCACAATTTTAATTTTAAATTGCAACTACAGGAGTCATATGAGGCCGCAACGTCATAGACCCGACCTGAGAGTCAGGCTGAGTCATCACATCAGACCACTGGCCGTCAGTTTGATGAGGCGGCATGGATGCAGGCCACCCAGTATGCCTTCGAGAAGGGTCGGGTAGTTGGTATTAGCTCTCGACTGACTCCCGGAGATTATTATGGCAGTGCTGCGATGTCGGCGTCCATCTCGAGTGGAGCTCATGCATCTTCTTCTGCTACACAGTATGAGGATCAGTTGCGATCTCAGACTGCATTGATAGAGAGTCTCTGACAGGAGCATGAGCATATGCGTCAACAGCAGCAGTAGCATGAGGAGGAGCGTCGACGTCAGTAGCAGTTGTACAAGGAGCAGATGAGTCGGTGGCAGCAGTAGCACCAGGAGCAGATGGAGTACATGCGCCAACTCACTCATGCTTTAGGGATGGAGTTTCCTCCACCCGCATCTGCAGATACCCCCTCCCCCTCCCCCCTCCTTCAAATTAGAGTTTTTTTTATGTTATAAAGTTTGTTAAATCAAAATATGATTTTTTTCTATTCGTAGTTTCTATCTCATTATAAAATATTAATAATATTATATTTTGAAATAACAATATTAATATGAATTATAATATTATCTATATTTTATAATATTAAATTATATATATATATTAAAATTTTATAATATTATAATTTAATTATATTTTTTTGTAATATTTGAATTATTTTAATATTTGAATGTAAAATAATTCTTTTATTTTTATATTAATTAAAATAACTTTTTAATATTTTTTTTATTTATGAATTATAATTCTAATATTATTATATTAATTAAATCATTTATTAATATTCTATTATTTTTTATTTTTGAATTATAATTCTATTATTATTATATAAATTAAAATAATTTATTAATAATTTATTATTTTTATTTGTGAATTATAATTCTATTATTATATTAATTAAAATCATTTATTGATATTTTATTATTTTTTATTTTTGAATTATAATTGAATTATAATTATATTAAATAAAATAATTTATTAATAATAATTTTTTATTTTTTTTATAGTATTTGCGACGGGATACTATGCCCGTTGCAAATAGTATTATTATTATATCCATTAAAATTATTTAATAATAGTTTTTTTTCTTTTAAAAAAGCAATTGCGACGGGGCCCGTCACAATTTCTATTTGCGACGAGGCCCATCACAATTACTTTTTTTTAAAAGCTTTTACAAATATATGGAGTATTATTTGCGACGGGAAGGATCCCCATCACAAATAATAGCTTCAGCGACGGTCCCATCACAAATAATTGTTGTTGCGACGGCGTTTTCCGCAACGGGCGATTTGCGACGGGCCCCCGTCGCAAAAGGCCATTTGCGACGGGATCCCGTCGCAAATGACCCGTCGCAAATACCCATTTTTCCCATAGTGTTAAATGGTTATTTGAACCATTTAGAAACCAAATAGTTTCCAAAATACAAAATGAGCCAATTTTTAAAAGACACATTCGAAAATCACTTTAAAAATTACATAACAAGCTAACACACCAGTTAAAAATCATGGAACCATTTGAGACACCAAGATTTAAGGAAGACATTGATTTAAAGTTCCGTCTTCATTTGAATTCCCATCCAATGATTTTTTTAAAAATCCCCACTTACATTCAAACCAATCCAAACCCAACAATTTCATAGAATTGCAAAAGTGCAATAAACATTTAAAATCCAAGAGAATCATTTCAAAAACGTTTCACCATAAGTAATTAATCCATAAAAATTAATATATATCACACATCATGCCAAATCCATCACTTCAACCAAGCCATCAAAATATAAAAAAGGCCAAATATCATAATAAGTGCTCCGTTTATTTTTTAGAAAATAAAGGGAATTTCATCGAACACCCTACATGCATTTAAATATAATAAAAACTAAAAAAATCCTTTTAAAAACCATTTCACACCCAAATTGCATCAAGAAAACACCAAAAAAATTTATTTCCACATATCATAAGAAATTTTATATAACTTTGGAAACAATATGGAATATTAAAGTATTCTATTGAATGATCAAACAAGGAGAATAACATTAACAACTACCTCTAAAGAGTGTCGATGTGGTGAAAAATCAAGGTAAGGAAGAACTAATTGCCATAGATGAACCAGAATCCCTAACATCAATGAAATCTAACCACATATTACCCCCATACTTTAGGGTTTGACCCAGAGAGATACCCCAATAAGAGAGACCAACATCTCAATAGGAGAATGATAAGAGAGGATAAAATCTACTAAAAACACAATTAACTCACCTTAGAAACCTTTAAGAAGCATCAATGGAGGTTGGGGAGAGATAAAGATGGGTTTAAAGAAGACCCTTGGTGTTCATAGGTCATAGGAGGGGAGGAAAACCTCATTTAATGTTAAAACTTGGAGGGGAAAACATGGAATTTCAATTTATAAAAATCTAAGATGCTAAAATGGTTTAGATGCATAGTTTTAAAAACTATGTACCAATGATTCACCCTCTACTAGACAAGAGGGGAACCCCGTATGGGCTGGATGCAATGTTATCAAATTGTGTGCCAACCGTGTTGAATGCCATTGTCTAATTACAGAACCATACTACATGGTTGTCGCACAGTTTCAAAAACCATGATTAACCCATGAACCTCACCATTGGACACCTAAAACAAGATGCATTTTTACCTAGAATAAGCTATACACTTTCCCTCAACCATGTACTACCCACAAAATTTTTGTTTCCAAGCCTAAAACTTCCATTTTTCAACAAAAACTAAAACATTTTAAATCTGGACTCAACCTGAACATCAAGCAAAATATCCAAGATCAAGAAAAGAATAAAATAATTAAAATTCCAAAGGTCAGGGCATGAAACTAGTTCATGGGTATAAGGTACCTATATAGATCCACCACTTACATATTAAAAAATAGAGAACTTTTATTCTTTACAAGGGCCATGGAAGGTTTACGAAAACTCGAGGTGATCAAGACCCAAAGTGTGATTTATGGATTGAGGTTCTTGACTTAGATATGGAACAACCCCAAACATTGGTTGACTAGGGTTATGGTCTTGTGGTCTTTTGTTATATATTCATAATAGATAATGGTTTAAATAATTTAATGTTATACAGGTGGGATGGATTTTTCATGCATATTGACATCACGTGACATGCACATCTTCTTGTTGTTTAGCGTTATATGGTAAGGATGTTGGGACAGACATGGAATTTTAAAAGATACCCTTGTGGAAAATTTTCACTGGTTGGGGGAATATAGAGGTAAGAAACACCATTTATCCATGAATAGTCTTATTGATTGGTATCCATATTCTAGAGCTCTTATTTGGTAGATTTATCTCATGTTCAAGCAATCAAATTATAGATCTGACATGTACATAGGTAGAGCATGTCTATATTATTTATCCCACATTAAACAAGTGTATATTTTATTTTTTTGGGATGGACTTACCTGGGTTTCCCTATGCATATTATAAGGGTAGGAATCATGCCATACTCAACTCATTTAAGAAGATCCATCCACATAGACCTGACTCATATGAAGGGAAGAGGGGAATTATATCTTCTTACCTTAGTGAGAATTATCATCAAGTTCCTATAAGGAGTCCTATAAATTGATCATAATCATTCTTAGGGATAGGTAATTTGTATGTTTTATTGTGGTATGTAGATAAAAAGGTCATCCAAAGCACAAATTCATAGATAAGATGACCCTCTTTAAGAATTTTACATCTTACATGATAGACCATATGCCATGCGGTGCAATGTCATGAATCTAGGACATTATCATGCAGTTTAACATCAGGAAACTAGGAAATATTACTGATATGAATGACTGAATTAGTGAAATTGGGTCTTTACGGAAGATCTATACCTCCAAATGGAATGGTACAAGAATATGATGTCATAATATTTCTTTGATATTGGGTATGATAGATAGATGTGTAACATCGAGGTCATCTGAATCCAGTTTAATTGTTGGGTTATGAGGAGTTTAAATCATATATCAATAATATATAAGTTAACTAGTGGTGAAAAATGGAAGGGTGCCGTTTAACCATATATAATGGTGGAAGCCCATATTCCACCTAGTCAGGATAATATCTTATGGGTTTAAGTAGGGCCTCTCTCCAAGGAACAAATATAATCTAAGAACAAGAATATTGTCATTGTTTCATTAACCAAAAAAATCCTAGAGGTGTACCTTTAGATTAGAAAGTCCCTATTACTATTTTTATAAAGTGGAGAACTAGAAAAAATGGATACCAATGTCCATGGGGTTCTAATAGAAGGATATCAACTCATGGAATTGGTTGGTGACAAATAAGATACCGATTATATAATGAAATTTACAGAGAACATATGGCTCAAGACGTTTTAGAGAACCCTAAAAGATATGAGATAATTTATTAAACACATTTTGAGATGAAAGGATAAAAAATTTGATTCTTGAATATACTGTCATCAGGGGAATGATCAGGTTGGCATGAAGAGCTCATGTCGTTTTACATAACATCATGCGACCAGGGTGTTTTCGTGTAGTTTAACATCATGATACAAGGATGTTGTCATGGAATTTAACATCATAATTCTAGGATGTTCTTCCCTATGAAAGATAATTCTTGTTTGTGCCGACCATATCATCTTTCTAGATTCCCTAAGCTCACATGATTCATGATTAGAATGAGAAACAAGGGAAAACTGGGTAGTTGGTTAAGCTGTGTATGGGTACGTGATGGGGAATATGTGGGGTTGTTCACAATTTGTTATCAATGAGAGTCTCTACATGGATCTGAATCTCGTAGAGGAACATGATTTATGGTGATGGAAATATGTGGCTGGGATTGAAATGGAGGATCCAGGTATCACTAAATATCATATGATGGTATGAATCCTGACACGTGTAGTTCTTAGATAGTTCCCTGTATAGGTCTAACCCATATGAAGAGAGGGGTATATTTTTATAATTATATATGTTGTGTTTAGACCCAATATTGGAGATCCAAGCATTACTATAAATCCTATAGTAATTGGGATCAATCCACATTTATTTATTGAATAAAAAACTCTACATATAGGTCTGACCCATACATGGTGGGGAGAATCTTTCTATTGATATTGCAGCATGCCCCATGATTTTGGATATGGGTGTCATTGTGTATCATGTGATATCAGGGATAAAGATACACATAGTTCTTTAAAGAAAAAAAATATCCATGAAGGTATGACCCATATGTGGGGGGGGGGTGAATTTTTTCCATTGATATTTCATTTAAACCTAAAATTTGGGATCTTTATGTCACCATATGTTTTTCTATAAGCCATATGTATTTCTTGAATGGAAAAATCTCTATGCAGGTTTGACCTTTATTTTGGCGGGATTTTTGTTTATATTTTGTCAAGAAAAAGGTTTATATATTTGAGAATCACTACCTATCTTGTGATATCATGAATTAAACCACATATAGTTATTGAATAAAAAAAATCTATACACATGTATGACCCATATGTGAATGGGTGCATTTTTTCAGTTTATATTGTGGATGGACCTAGGATTTGAGATTTGGGTGTCATTACATTACTTTTTATAGTGGGGATCAATCCATAAATAGTTATTTAATGAAAAACTATCCATATAGGTCCGAACCATACATAAAAGGGGACATTTTTTCTATTTATATTGTGGTTGGTCCTATGATTTGGAATATGTGTGTCACTATATATCCTGTGATAGTAGGAATAAAGATATTCATAGTTTCTGAATGGGGAGTCTCTTTATATTGGTTTCACTCACACACAGTGATGTGAGTACTTAAATTTTCTTTCACACATATCCTACTCACATGTAGTGAACCATCCATTAAGTAATGTTCTACGTGGAGATTAACATCATTCAGTGAGGGAATATTCCAAGAATTTTTATGTCATGTAGTGAGGAAGATTTCTATGTAGTTTATCTTCATATGGTAAGGATTTCTTCCATGAATTTTAACATTATCTAATAAGGATGAATTCTATGCAGTTTTATCATCATGAATTAAGGAAGTCTTCTGTGAAGTTTAACATCATGTGGCAAAGATGACTTCCATGCATTTTATCTTTATCCAGTGAGGACATGTTCCATATAGTTTAACATTGTGTAGTAAGTATTTATTCCATATATTTTCACATCATTTAGTATGGATAAAATATTATATAAAGTTTCGATTATTTATTATAGTATTGAGTAATCTTAATAGAATCTATGAAAATATATTTTTGAGAAACCTTTCACTTGGGGTAGGGCATAACTCATTCCCCATTAACTGTGTCCAATAAGTAATCCAAATTGGAATTGAACTTATTTATGATGCAAGGACCATCCCACATGGGTTACATCTTTGGAGGTTTCTTTCCTGGTGTCATTGGGGTTCTAAGATCCAATACCAATTCTCCTCAAAGGAATGGGCGTAGAAAAACAATTTTATTGAAGGGTCATGCGAAACGATTCTGATGAACTTTAAGATTGTAAAGTGTAAACAACCAATTCTCATCATGTTTTCCAACTCATCGAACCACTTTTTTTTGTTTCTATTCATCTGAGAGTTTTGCATATTTAGCTATTCAGTGTTAGGAAAACAAGACTTATGTTGGAAACACTTCTTCAGTCCCGTAAAACTAATAATATGGTGTCTCTTGTCTGGTAGTGAGAGTGTGGGTATAGTGAGACCATAAATCATGAAGGAGCTTTTTTGGCTAGGAATTATTGTCCTTGTACATAATTTTCTGAAATATATATTATAGAGTCTTATTAAGGACCACTATTTGTTTATTAATTATTTCTTGATAGTGATATTTATGGTTGGATTTGATGTTGTACTCTTGGAACAATTTATTCAATTTTGTAGAACAAATGTTTGTTCTACTTTCCATTAATATAATGCGAGGGATGCTGAATACTGTGATGATATTGGATGTAATGAAGTGGATGATATTATTTATCCCTACATCCATGAAAATTATTGAACTAACCCATTTGGAAATGAATTAAATAGTAGTAAGGATGTAACTAAACTACTTTGTTGTGTCTTGGGGATATGCCCCCGAAAAATACATTCCCTATAATGTAAATGACAAAGAATATTTAGCTGTATGTATCATCTATAGGTCTTAACAGATGAAGATTTTAGGGATCTAGAAGGCATGAAATTTAATTTTGAATTACACAAATTCTTATATCATTAATTTATTGTAGTATCCAAGACTCATAATTTGGTGGGAGAGCCTGGTCCCAAATGGATGGGAATTGTAAGATCCTGCATTGAATTCTTCCACGACGACATGAATATCTTTTTATGATATGAATTTAAAGAGGATTCAATTGATTCCTCTTTTGTAGAGGGATGTTTTTACATTTGGAACATCTTGAAGGAAAACATTCACTACTCAGTGTCGAGTATGATCACTTTTGGATGGATCTAATTAGAGGGTCCCATTTTAGAGGTAATCAACTGTGGGATCCATCCATCCAAGGGAGGACATATGTTCATCACTCTCCATATATGTATTGAACTTGTTGATTTCCTCCATATGACAAATGATGACTAATGAGACTATCCTTCAGTATGTGATGCGAAAGACTACTTTATCCTAATCATAGTTGGATAGGACTATAACTGCATTGTCCAGAACACAGATATGATCATTTTGTGATTGAGGCACATGATGCAGTGTTGGTTCAAAAGCGAAATCTGCCATCATTCCTATGACATAACCAATGAGTGAGGATAATTATTCATTCATGATGGTATAATTGCTGTTAATTTTATTCATCACTAGATATGTATACCTTTTGAAGTTCAAGTAGGATATATACAACTATAGGACTAGTTCCAAGATAGAAATGAGGGCCTTGTATAGTTCCTCATTATTAGTGTTGCCTTCAAATATCGAGAAGAAGAAAGTAAAAATTGATTTGTCTGAGGGAAAAATTACATTCTCTAGACAAACCCTATTGATATTCATAATTTCTATACTATTTCAAACAATAATTTAGGAGGAACCATAAATATATATATACCTCATTCGGGGAGCATCTGGGGTATAGAAAAACTCTTCAGTTGGAAGTTTGGTGTCCACTGTTGTGATTTCCGGAACAGGATGAACTATATAGATATCAGCCAGGGCCAGGCCTTTAATTAAATTATATGACCAGAAATGGATGTCATATTGTTGTATAATGAATAATCATTAGGCCAAATATCCAATCAACATAGGCTAAATGAGGATGTACTTGAGCATTTCAATAAAAGGGTCTAAGTGGACTTTATGAAGCTGTAAGTAATATCTATTCTTTTTCAATGCAAAGATGAGTGTGATACCATTATTCTTAATTTTATAATACCAGTACTTAGTACCTAATATCATTTGATTGAGGTAGTTGATGTTATTTTCATCCCCCACATTGTTTTTCTATGCCAGGATAGCATCGAGTGACCATTCCATGGTGTCCACATAAGCGACTTTCCTTCTACCGATGACATCAAGACTAGTGGGTGCAGTAATTGCTGGTAGCGAATCTCACTAATAAAAAACATGCCTTTAATAGAACTGGACTTTATCAGTGCTAGAAAAAATCATTGATATAGGTTCCCTTTATTAGCACTAAAATAAGTTCCAATAAAGGGTACTTTTTATTGTTGCTTTTATCTAGAACAGATAAAAGTCACCCATTATTAGCACATTTTTTAGTGTTAGTAAAGGGTACCCTTTATCAGCAATTTTATTATTAGAACCCATAAAGTAATATTTTATCAGTTCTATTTTTGCATAGATAAAAGTCCGAATAAAATGACATAATGAAATAAAAAAATAAAAATTATTTTCAAAAAGAATATTGAAATCATTATTAATTAAATAATTATTGATAAAAATAAATAAATTGATTATACTATTTCTATATTATAAATACTAATAAATATAATATATTAAATATATAGATATATGTAAAATAAAAATTAAACATATAAAAATTAAAAATATGTAAACTGATAAAAATAATAAACATTTTATTAAGTAAATAATTATTGATAAGGTTAATAAATAGTATATATGATATATATATATATATATATGAATTTATATAAATATGATTTATATACTACAAAATATTTATGATTTACATTAAAGTGTAATATATTTAGTGAATAATGATTTATAATTAAAAATTAATCTGTATTAAAAATAATGACTAATTGCATCGAGTAATGGACATAATTAAATGCAGTTTTCAATTTAACATACAGGTAAAACATATTATTTAGATTTCACATATATGTAATGAATGGATTTTTATATACAACACACACACTAATATATTTTTGGGAATTTAATCAATTTCAATTATTTATTATATATATATATATTTATTATATATGTTTTAATATTTTCAATAAGTATTCATCTATATTTCAATATATATCCATTTTTAATGATTTATATTTATTTAATCAAACTTATACAATTTTTTAATATTTTTAAAGTGTTCTCATTTTTAATTATTAAATTTTACTCAATTTTAACCTGCATGCACTTAAGATTAAATATTCATTAATAATTTAAAAAAATTTACGGAAAAAATATTTATAAATAAATATATCTATAAATGTATATTTACTAGTGT
The DNA here is from genome assembly GCA_963277665.1 of Viscum album. Taxonomy (NCBI): domain Eukaryota; kingdom Viridiplantae; phylum Streptophyta; class Magnoliopsida; order Santalales; family Viscaceae; genus Viscum; species Viscum album. The sequence continues at coordinate 284,116,419 of OY728143.1, read as the reverse complement.
TAAGAATTTATAATTATAAATAAATAAATAATATTTTTTTAAAAAGTATTTATATAATTATAAATAAATATTTATATACATTGAAATAATTATAAAATAATATATTTTTTAAATAAATAATATTTTTCCTATATTTATATTAACATATATTTATTAAATATATATATATAATTATTAAATTATATATAATGATATAACTATTAATTTTTTTAAAAAGTATTTATATAATTATAAATAAATAATTATATATTCAAAGAATTAGAAAATTATGATTTTATAAAAATTATTATAATTATATATAATCATTATATTCTTTTAAAGTTTTAATTTATTTTAAATTCGTATAAGCATTTATCAGTGCTAATGAAGAATCATTTTATCAAAACATATTTACTTAGCACTTTTTTGGGAAGCACTGATAAAAGTGTCTCGATCTATTTCAAGAACCCTAATCATCATGAACTAGTTCTTAGTACTCGAAGATCTTTGCAGAAGCCACCTATTTCCAATGCTTCTCATTGTCGAATCAAAGCTCGAATCTAATCTAGAATCAAGGTTTCAACTATTCCCGGGCTCGAATCTAAGGATATAGATTTTCAAGGGTCAAATGAAACCAAGGATCGAATTAAATCCATGTTTTTCAATATCTCTACTTTCCCTCGACTATCCAATGAACCTTATCATCCCACATATTTGTATCCCAACAACTCCAGTTGCAATATTCTATAATAAAACAACTGACAATATATATTTTTAGATATATTAAAGTATCGTCTTCACCAATAGCACAAGGTCTCCTTGGGAAAACATTGACGCTGTGCGACTTGAAATATATCAAACCCAATGTTGGTTCATGTTGTTGTGAGCAATAATAGGCTCCCAATACATATATTCCATGACATCTACCTCTTTACAATCATCAAATTTGGAAACATTCATCCATATATCAATTGGTGTTGTCATTGGATTGGAATATTCAATTCAAAATCACTTGGGAACATCTTTTTCATATTTTTATTAAGAAATTAACATTCTATGATTTCCTTTATTTACCTATAAACTAATAAAAATGTTTAACCAATCATAGAAATCATGATATCATACCTCATGTGATCCCAAAAAATTTTCATTTCACTTTTTCCAATCCTAAAATATTATGTCTTCAACACATATGAGTACCAACATCCTTTGATATTTCTCATTATTGATGTAGATGTTGTGATCAACTCTACCTATCTAAAAACCAACCTTCTTGGGTATGGGTCGAACATTAAATACTTGGTCCTCAATTATTTATTTATCTCATAAAAATAATTATTTAAATTGAAAACCTTTCTCTCATTTTCATCAATAAAAAACCCCATTCGATTTCTTAATGTATACTCTCCCTTAAGAACTAAATTGAGGAACATAGATTTGAAATCCCTTTGGTATACTTTTTACTACATTTTCAGAAAAATATCTAAGAAAATTCAAATAGTTTCCAATAGGTATTTGAGATTAAATTTACAAATAATATAAATTCATTTGATCTAGTAGTTCCCCTTGCACACTATCCATTATTTATTTCGGTCCACATTTCCAATATCAATGAGTTTATTACTAAATACCCACTTGGTTCTGAAAACATTTCTATCTTATAGACATGGAAAAATTTACCATGTCTCATTTTTCTTATTTGGATCATGCTCCTCATACATATATCAGATCTAATTATCATCCTTGTCTTGATCTTCAAATGAATTAGTCTATTCTTGGGAAAAATGAGGTTTTTATAGAGTCTTACTAAAATTTTCACCAAAACCATCTGATCACCAATGAAATATTATTCATTTTTTTCAGCCTTCCTAGTATTTCCTGAAATTGAAAATACATATTCATTTTAATCACTATAAATTTATTATTTTGAGTCTACCTCAGCACCAAGTTCTCCCCCCTATGCTACTCAATTAATGATTAATTTATTATAATATTTCATCATTATTTCAATTATCAATAATCTCCCCACTCTAATTTCTAAAAAATATTTATCAATTTTATCTTATAATCAAAAAAATATCTCAACCCACCCTTTTTATGCTAGTATTTAATTGTGTCATCTTCTAATATGATCAATTTTTCACTTCCACAAATAAATTTCCTTTTTCAAACACAATAACTGTAACACCCTGAGATTTTATGTGATATATTCTTTTTAATTCCTTTTATTGTATAGTACACCAAGATTATCTTGTACTATACGCAACACCATATTAGCTTGTAGTATACACAACACTATTCTTGGATCTTGTTACACACAATTTCAAGTTCGAAACATTTAGTGTATATATATATTTATATATATATATATTCAATGTATAAATTAAATATGGTTTTATTATGTTATACAAAAAAACAAATGAGTCTTTCACTACACGCAACCCTGACTTGGCTTGCATTACACGCAATCGCGACCTTCCTCGATAGCGTGTGGTGTATGCAATACCGGGTTTCACTAAACAGTGATATATTGTTATTATATTATTATGGACTAGACTTTATGAATAATATTATCTACATTTTTAATTTTATAACATTATTATTCATCTTACACATTTTCTATAACATGTTAAGAGAACAAAATAAATTTGTAGGCTAAAATAATTATTTTTCAAAAAATACAGTTTTACCGCTTTTTGATGGCGCACCCACATTAAATCTAGTTGTTGACATGTTTATAAGTTCAATTTTACAAAATAAAAATCTTCTTTGGAATCAGGATATAAAAATTTACTTTGGATAAATTTTTGATATTTTTCTGATAACTTTCATATTTTGATGAATAGAAAAAATACGCTAATTTTTAATTAAAAAAAACATTTTTCATTGAGATAATTTATATGGTTAAATTATAATATTGAATGGTTTTAAAGTATAAATAGAATATATTTTTACCATTTAATGTAATATATGTCAATAACATTAATTTCACATTGAATTCATAGCTAAAAACATTTCAATCTTTGGCAATGTTTTAACTTCTAAAACCCGCTTTCTTAACAACGAGATTAATTTTAAATTAATTACTGTAACTTATGTGTTTTGAATTTTGAAAAATGGATTCAATATTTGGAATCATTGAGTCCAAATTATTTTTATAGGCTACTTTATATTTTTGGGCATTATGAATAGTAACTACGGTAAATTTTATTTTCCATAGTTAAAGGTAAATCAGGTAATTAAGGGTAAATATAAGGTTATAAAATTACCCTAAAACCTACCAAAATCCTATTGGATGACTAAAAGTCTACCCATATCACCTAATATTCGTATTAGATTCATTTAATGGACTTTTTTCCATGAAAATAATTTAATTATTATTAAAACCAAAGAAAGTGACAACATGTCACTTTCTTAAATATTATAAGTATAATAATTTTAATTTAGTGATAAACTTAATGAAACATTAGATATAAATAGTCTCCAGAAAGCTCATACAATTATCTACATCATATGAATTTATTTAGAATTTTTAGGGATTAAATAAGTATCATTAAATGTGACATAATAGTGATGTTGAAATTATTTTATTAAGAGAAATATCAAATAAATGGTTTTAAAAATATTAAAATAAATATTATATGAACTATTTAATGTGATCAACTAATTTTCTAGACAAATATGAAAAGTTATGAACCTATTAAATGTTTTATTTCGAACATATCTTCTGTATATTGTTTATTTTAAATTCAAATAAATGAATAATGTCAAAATTGACACTATTGTTATTTTATAAAAATAACATATTATAAAATTGTTTAAAAATCACAAAAATATTTAAAAATTATAAATTAAAATTTATATAGTCTACAGTGTCATAAAGTTTCAAATTATGGAAAATTCAGAACACATATGTAATTATTTATAATAATTTAAAATTTTGAATATTATTACCACAAATAAAATTAAATTGATAAATCAAGTTGATAATGTTTAAAATAAATTCCTAACATGTCTAAATTTTATTGGTTGATGAGATCAGAACCCTATCTCATCTAATATTATGATATGAGTCGTTTTGGAAGTTTTTAAGTGGGGTTGGGATTTAATATAAACTAATATTTCTTATATTTCCAAAGGTGCCCCTCTCCTCCCTTATAAAAGGGCACCTCCTCCCTCTCCTCCTCACACCCTTTTGAGCCTTGAAGCATGGACAACCCCTGCCAATTTATCTTTTTCACTTCCCTAGAAACATCCTAGAGGTCCTGGTCTACTTCAAAGACCAATTTTAGTTCCCTAAGAGGAGGTTTCAAAGAGGCGTATCGAAGAAGAGGAGGTTCGGATACATACGAAGCATATCAGACATAAGGTAAGGGATAATGTTGCAATCTCAATTGTTTTCTATCCGAGATTGCTTATACGTAAGTATTTACTAGGTTTATTGCTATCATCCATGTCCATGTTTTATAAAAGTGGTTTCATGTATATTTAAAGTCCTTTTTACCCATTTTTGACTTTTACTACATGGTATGTATGGAATCTTTTTTTACAAGGAACTTTTTGACTTTTCCGGAAAAAGTACGAGAAGAATGTTTTTTTAACTTATACGAAATGAAAGGATTTTTACGGTTTTATAAATCCTTATTTTATTGAAGTTTCCTCCAAATATTTCATGACTATTTTAAACAAAATCTTTTTTTAAAAAAATTTCATGAAATTTTGTGAAAAGAAATTGATTTTGAAGAAGAAAGGATATTTTCCTCAATAATTAATTTCAAGTGTTTTATCAAAAACATTTTCCATATAATATGACATTATTCCATATGTGTATGTTTCAAGTATAAAGTCTCTATGATTTACATGGTTTCAATTTTCTTATTATGAAATGATATCCATTTCTTTTATATGGATTATGTGATGATGGGATGATGTTTATGAAACCCATTTTATTTTTTGGGTTATTATTAATGATTTATGTTTATTTTGTGGCACAAGTAATAATGATTTCATTATGAGATGGGTGGGACCTATATCTCCCTCTAATGCATTGGGAAAATATTTATATCTCATGAGATAGACATGGATGGAACGGTAAGTTAATCCGGTTCAGTGTTACAAGACTGAAACGAGGAGTGAACTCGATTCAGAAAGGGACTTTGTCCACTAAGATGGTCTTGGTAGAAATGCCTTGTATACTATAGAAATCATAACATGTTATGAATGGTTACCACAATTACATGTTTTATTCCCATTATATTTTATCCTGATTGATGTTCCATTATGATACAAGCCTTACGTACTTCAACGATTTATGTCTTTGCTCAAGATTTTGATGTTTAAACATTATGTTCATGTTTTTAAGTTCAATGGTATAAGTTTTGTTTTATTTTCTCCATTATTACCCTCACTGTGCATTTGAGCTCACCCTTTACATGTTTTCTTTTCCCCAGGATTTCAAGAAAGGTTTTAGGTAAGAAAACAAAAAAAGGAAGATCTTTATGGGAGTTGTTGAAGATCTTTCACAAAGATTAGAAGATTATATTCTGAGTTTCCAAAGACACTAAACTTTTATGGTCCTTTGGTGTTTGTTTTTGTTATGTATTAGGTATTCCAAAATTTTTTTGTATTGTCCATGTACGTTCATCTTCGGGTCTCTACAGTTGGTATTAGAGGAAAGGTTTAGTAAACCTTTGGAAACTAGGAAGCAAAAATGTTAGCGAGATCCCTAGAGACATTTCTATTGTATGTCTAGGGATTTCCCTAAGGATAAGTATACGTATAGGATATGGTCCTAGAACTACGGTAATGATCTTAGAATTTTACCTAAGATGTTAGATATTGAGGGTACTCCCCCTTTACTATGTTTTTTCCCTAGCATGATTTTTGCCTCTCACACTATTCTTTTTGGGTTTTAGAAAATGGCTGGAAACAAGAAGATTCACGATAATGGAGGATATGATAGACAATGGAATGATATTCTTCATGAGAAACCAAATGAAATGTTATTTGGAAGTCCAAAGATCATTATAATGCCTAATCAGAAATCTCATAATATGATCAATAATCTCAACTTTGGTAAGTTTCCCGACTCAGATAATAAGAGGAAGATGGATTTTCATGATGATCATAGAGGAAACAATGTTCAATTTCCCTCATGTAAATCATGTGGGAATAGGCATCAGGGAGATTGTTTCAAAGGAACTGGAAGATGCTTTGGGTGTGGAAAAGAAGGACACAAAGCCAGTAAGTGCAAAGGAAAAGGTTCAGTTTACACCATGGACAAGGATAATGGTATTGCTACGACATCAAAAATGATTAGATGTTTTAAATGTGGAATGTATGGGCATTATGCAAACCAATGCCCTAAGGGAAAATCTAATGAAGAGAATCAGCATGGTCATATGAGTAGTATTTATGTGGATGATGATGAAGAGACTATAAATGAAATATGAGATTAAAGAAATGATGAAGCTCAGTGAGTGGTTTAAGAAGTTAGTGGAATGATTGTATGTTTATAAAGAATAATGTATCATAATATGGAATAAGGAATCATCTAAGGAGTGTTACACTATTGTTTTTCCTACAGTATTTGAAAGTATATGTTGAATGGTACTGGTAACCATGAAAGGTTATTTAGATATTTTTGGAAAGTAGATGATATGCACATAATGAAGGGATAAGAAGATAATGAAATGTTTGATTGTATTCATGAGCTCATGACTGATATAAGGACTAAGTGATATTATGGTTTGATTATATTTATTTTTTTGGGATTTTGGTATGTGGAAAGAGTTACCTTTTGACAGTATTCTTGTTTTCACTAAGGTTCTATGGTAATTTATGTTTCAAGAGAATATATGACTAAGGTATTCATGTGTTTGGAATGCAACCAACAATATATATCTTATGATATATGTGGGATAAATGCTTGTATTCACATTCTTGGTAGATAACCTTTCTAGTAATTGTTTTCTTTATACTATGATCTTGGACCGAAGTATTTGAGATAAGCCCAAAGATTAGAATGGATTATGTTGGACATAAGTTAGTATTGTTTAAGGATAGAACTTTTTTCGATATTATTGATGGGATGTTATAGTAATGTAGTTTTAGAAAAAGGAAAACCCGCAGGACGAGCGACAACCCATCGCATCGGACAAGGCTGTGGGAATCGAACCCACTACCAAAGTGAGACTGGTCTTTATCTCCTAACACTGGCATACAGGAAGTCCCTGGTTAGTAGAAACTAGTTTTATTTTTTTAAGCGGTATGATATATGAAGTATAAGTTCATTTTTGGAATCGTATATGATTAACCTCACCATAGATGGACTTATGTATATTTGATAACTTTTTCTAACCTTTTGTTTGAAACAGATTGAATGACCCATCATTCTATCACATGATCTGTTAACACTTCATGAAAGACAAATTCAACTTCATTTCATTAAGAGATGAAGTGAAAATTGTTCAAAGCACAAACAACAGTGAGATTGTACCAAAAATCAAGCAAGTATTTATTCTAATTCAAAATTTTCATCTTTAGGGAAATGATATTGAAAACCAAAAATGTTGTCCGAGTGCTCTTATATCCAATGAATCAGATGGTACCTTAGATCATCACAAATTTATGGCTTTGTGATAGATGTCTTTTTCATAGCCATGTTCTCTACCACACTCTATCAGAACATGATGGTTAGATATCTATTCCATATCCATATTTTCACCTATGTTATACTATGTGGAAACCCAATGATTAGTTAATTTGGGTAACCGTTACATTTCTTACTTTAGTTTTTAAAGTCAAGTTCTGGTATTCCTTTTTATGATGTGGGATTCTATTAAAGAAACTTTGAAGTAGTAAACCGTTTATAACCTTGACGAATTTCAAGGGCAAAATTCATTTTAAGTGGGGTAGAATGTTACACCCCGAGATTTTATGAGATATATTATTTTTAATTCCTTTGATTGTACACTACACCAAGATTATCTTATACTATACGCAACACCTTCTTAGCTTGCAGTATACACAACACTATTCTTGGATCTTGCTACACACAATTTCAAGTTCGCAACATTGAGTGTATATATATATGTGTGTATATATATATATTCAATGTATAAATGAAATATGGTTGGATTATGTTATAAAAACAACAAAGGAGTCTTTCACAACATGCAACCATGACTTGGCTTGCATTACATGTAATCACGACCTTTCTCGATAGCGTGTGTTGTACGCAATACCGGGTTTCACTAAACGGTGATATATTGTTATTATATTATTATGGACTAGATTTTATTAATAATATTAACTACATTTTTAATTTTATAACATTATTATTCATCTTACACATTTTCTAGAACATGTTAAGAGAACAAAATAAATTTTTCGAGTAAAATAAGTATTTTTCAAAAAATGCAGTTTTGCCGCCTTTTGATGGAGCACCCACATTAAATCTAGTTTTTGACATGTTTATAAGTTCAATTTGACAAAATAAAATTCTTATTTGGAATCAGGATATAAAAATTTACTTTGGATAAATTTTTGATATTTTTCTGATAACTTTCATATTTTGATGAATAGTAAAAATACGCTAATTTTTAATTAAAAAAAACTTTTTTCATTGAGATAATTTATATGGATAAATTATAATATTGAATGGTTTTCAAGTATAAATATAATATATTTTTACCATTTAATATAATATATGTCAATATCATTAATTTCATATTGAATTCATAGGTAAAAATATTCCAATCTTTGACAATGTTTTAACTTCTAAAACCCATTTTCTTAACAATGAGATTAATTTTAAATTAATTAATGCAACTTATGTGTTTGGAATTTTGAAAAATGGATTCCATATTTTGAATTAGTGGGTCCAAATTATGTTAATAGGCTACTTTTTATTTTTGGGCATGATGAATAGTAACTACGGTAAATTTTATTTACCATAGTTAAAGGTAAATCGGGTAATTAAGGGTCAATATAAGATTATAAAATTACCCTAACACCTTCCAAAATACTATTGGATGACTAAATGTCGACCCATATCACATAAGGTTTGGATTAGATTCATTTAATGGACTTTTTTCTATGAAAATAATTTAATTATTATTAAAACCAAAGAAATTGACAACTTGTCACTTTCTTAAATCTTATAAGTATAATAATTATAATTTAGTGATAAACTTAATGAAACTTCAGATATAAATAGTCTCCAGAAATCTAATAAAATTATATACATCATATGAATTTATTTAGAATTTTTAGGGTTTAAATAATTATCATTAAAGGTGACATAATAATGATGTTGAAATTATTTTATTAAGAGAAATATCAAATAAATGGTTTCAAAAATATTAAAATAAATATTATATGAACAATTTAATGTGATCCACTAATTTTCTAGATAACTATGACATGTTATGAATCTATTAAATCTTTTAGTTCGAACATATCTTCTGTATAATGTTTATTTAAATTCAAATAAATGAATATTGTCAAAATTGACACTATTGTTATTTTATAAAAATAACATATTATAAAATTGTTTAAAAATCACAAAAATATTTAAAAATTATAAATTAAAATTTATATGGTCGAAAATGTCATAAATTGTCAAATTATGTAAAATTCACAACACATATGTAATTATTTATAATAATTTAAAATTTAGAATATTATTTCCACAAATAAAATTAAATTGATAAATAAAGTTGATAATGTTTAAAATAAATTCCTAACATGTCTAAATTTTATTGGTTGATGAGATTACAAACCTATCTCATATAATATTTGGATATGAGTCATTTTGGATGTTTTTATGTGGGGTTGGGATTTAATATAAACTAATATTTCTTATATTTCCAAAGGTGACCCTCTCCTCCCTTATAAAAGGGAACCTCCTCCCTCTCCTCCTCACACCCTTTTGAGCCTTGAAGCACGGCCAACCCCTACCAATTTATCTTCTCCACTTCCCTAGAAACATCCTAGATGTCCTGGTATACTTGAAAGACCAATATTAGTGCCCTAATAGTAGGTTTCAAAGAGGCGTATCGAAGAAGAGGAGGTTCAGATACATACGAAGCATATCAGACATAAGGTAAGGGATAATGTTGCAATCTCAATTGTTTTCTATTTGAGATTTATTATACGTAAGTATTTACTGGGGTTATTGCTATCATCCATTTCCATGTTTTATAAAAGTGGTTTCATGTATGTTTAAAGTCCTTTTTACCCATTTTTGACTTTTACTACATGGTATGTATGGAATCGTTCTTTTACGAGGTGCTTTTTGACTTTTCCGGAAAAAGTACAAGAAGAATGTTTTTTAACTTATACGAAATGAAAGGATTTTTATGGTTTTAAAAAGCCATATTTTCTTGAAGATTCCTCCAAAATATTTCATGACAATTTTAAACAAAATATTTTTTTTTAAAAATTTCATGACGTTTTGTGAAAAGAAATTTATTTTGAAGAAGAAAGGATATTTTCCTCATGAATTAATTTCAACTGTTTTATCAAAACCATTTTCCATCTAAGATGACATTATTTCATATGTGTATGTTTCAAGTATAAAGTCTCTATGATTTACATGGTTTCACCTTTCTTATTATGAAATGATATCCATTTATTTTATATGGATTATGTGATGATGGGATGATGTTTATGAAACCCATTTTATTTGTTGGGTTATTATGAATGATGTATGTTTATTTTGTGGCACAAGTAAGAATGATTTTGTTATGAGATGGGTGGGACCTATATCTCCCTCCAATTCATTGGGTAATGATTTATATCTCATGAGATAGACATGGTTGGAATGGTGAGTTAATCCGGTTCAGTGTTACAGGACTGAAATGAGGAGTGAACTCAATTCCGAAAGAGACTTTGTCCACTAAGATGGTCCTGGAAGCAATGCCTTGGCTACTATGGAAGTCATTAAATGTGATGAATAGTTGCCACAATTACATGTTTTATTCCCATTATATTTTATCATGATTGATGTTCCATTATTATACATGCCTTACGTACTTCCATGATTTATGTCTTTACTCAAAATTTGGATGTTTATACATTATGTTCATGTTTTAAAGTTCAATGGTATATGGTTTGTTTTATTTTCTCCATGCTTACCCTTACTGAGCATTTGAGATTACCCTTTACAGGTTTTATTTTCCCTAGGATTTCACGAAAGGTTTTAGGTAAGAAAACAAAAAACGAAAGATCGTTATGAGAGTTGTTGAAGAACTTTCACCAAGATTAGAAGATTATATTTTGAGTTTCCAAAGACACTAAACTTTTAAGGTCCTTTGGTGTTTGATTTTGTTATGTATTAAGTATTCCGCAAAAGTTATGTATTGTCCATGTACATCAATCTTCAGGTCTCTATAATAAATATAAATATTTACCAACCCCAAATCAAAAAATGCTTCATCTAGTTTTCTATACCTTTGTAAAAATATAGCCATCTTTTTAATGGCAACCCACTCATTAATACTTTTTAAAAATAAATCCATTTCTTTTATCACAAATCTAATAAACACTATGTTTGTATTAAATTCATCTATATAAAAAATATACCATTCTTTAACATTTTCTTTTGGTTACAACCTTTGTAATATTTTACTACCATCCATGTAATTCTCTCAAATGGGAGGTATTACCCCTTTTAGGGAAAACTATGGTGTACAATTATCATCCTCATAAATTTAATCTTCCAAATAATTATTATTTAAATTTCTTTCTTGGGAATAATCCTCCATCTATTTCATGTTTCTTGTATTACTCTAATAAGTATTCATCATACGGATTTCTTATACTTTGAGAATTTCAAGAAATATTGTTGCATGTCCACAAGAGATGGAGAATGAGTTCCAAACAATAAAATGAAATTATAAAATTTCAAAAGATAAGATGATGAGTATGATAATTTTCTATAACTTTCACCATTGGTTGAATTCAGAGTACAACACCTACCATAGTGGAGTAATAATTTTCTTGAATTCAATTACTCATTTTCTTCAAATCACACCAAAATTCATTGAAACAATCAATTTTTTATTTTCTCTTATTATAATTATTGATAACTCCCACATTTTCTAATTAATATCTTATGTGTATTTATTTATTTATTGTAAAAAATGAATATTTTATGAACCTAATAGGAATTTTCTAATTTCGAGTTTTTTTTACATTTTTTCAGAAAAAAATTGAAAATACATCTAGGTTAAAAAAATTATTTTTTTACCCCCAAAGGCGGAACCTGGTGTGCCGCCTTTGGGGGTTTTTTCGCCCAGGGAAAGGCAGCCCATGTTGTGCCGCATTTTCCCAAAAATAAACCGCAAATGCGGCACACCAAGTGCCCCCTTTGCGTTAATATTTTTTATTTTTATTTTTATTTTTTTGTTTTGTTTTGTTTTATATATATATACATATATAACAAAACTTTTCTGTTGATTTTTTCTACTATTTAATATCTAGAAGCACTGCCATTACAGTATTCTGGATTCTGACAGAAACCCTCACCCTGGAATCCCTTTTATAAGGGGGCTTGCCCTGGAAATCATACTGCATTTCTGATGTGGGATTCTGGTTCTTTTTTTTTCTATGCAGTATATTCTGTGTTTCTGATGTGGGATTCTGATTCAAGTTCGCGAATTTGAAAGACTATAAAACATAAAATATAATACCAACATAAATGAAACTTTAAACATTGATTAAACATATAAGGAATAGTTGAAAAAAAAATAATTTCATAAAAAATGTTGATACAAATTAATTTATAAGCTTTAAAAACCACCTAATTGAAACTTAAACATATTTCAAGTACGTGAATTTGAAAGCTTATAAAAGATAAACTATAATTCCAATATAAATGAAACATTAATCATTGATTAAACATATAATAAATAGTTGAAAACAAAAATAATTTCATAAAAAATGTTGACCAAAAATAATTTATAAGATTTCAAAACCATCAACTTGAAACTTAAAAATGTTTCAAGTTCCCGAGTTTGAAAGAATATAAAACATAAAATATAAGACCAATACAAATGAAATGTTAAACATTGATTAAACATATAATAAATAGCTGAAAACAAAAAAAACTTCCTAAAAAATGTCCATAAAAATTAATTTATAATCTTTCAAAACCGTCTACTTGAAACTTAAAAATGTTTCAAGTACGCGAATTTGAAAGACTATAAAACATAAAATATGAGACCAACATAAATAAAACATTAAAAATTGATTAAACATATAAGGACTAGTTGAAAACCAAAAGAATTTCCTAAAAAATATTGATGAAAATTAATCTATAAGCTTTCAAAACCGCCTACTTGAAACTTAAAAATGTTTCAAGTACGCGCCTTTGAAATACTATAAAACATAAACTATAGGACCAATATAAATTAAACTTTAAAAATTGATTAAACATATAATAAATAGTTTAAAACAAAAATAATTTCATCAAAATTGTTGATTATAAATAATTTATATGCTTTGAAATGCACTAGCTTGAAACTTAAAAAAGTTTCAAGTATGCGAATTTGAAAGGCTATAAGATATAAACTATAAAACTAATATAATTGAAGCTTTAAAAATTAGTTGAAAAAATAATAAATATTTGAAAACAAAAATAATTTCATAAAAATTTTTGATGAAAAATAATTTATAAGCTTTCAAAACCGTCTACTTGAAACTTAAAAATGTTTCCAGTGCGTGACTTTGAAAGACTATACTTATATTATTAATTAACTAATTAATTATTATATAATTAATAGTTATATTAATAATTAACTAAATAATTATTATATAAGTGATAATTATTGAGTAATAATTAATAATTATTATATAAGTAATAATTATTGAGTAATAAAATATAACACCAATATAAATGAAACTTTAAACATTGATTAAACATATAAGAAATAATTGAAAACAAAAGGAATTTCCTAAAAATGTTGATGAAAAATATTTTATAATATTTATATTACTAATTAACTATTATATAATGAATACTTATATTACTAATTAACTAATTAATTATTAACTATTTTTTATATGTTTAATCAATTTTTTAGGTTTCAATTATATTACTCATATATTTTATGTTTTATATTCTTTCAAATTCGCGTACTTGAAACAGTTTAAGTTTCAAGTAGACGATTTTGAAAGCTTATAAATTATTTTTCATCAAAATTTATAGGAAGTTCTTTTTATTTTCAACTATTTCTTATATGTTTAATCATTTTTTAAAGTTTCATTTATATTGGTCTTATAATTTATATTTTATAGTTTTTCAAAGGCATGTACTTGAAACATTTTTCAGTTTCAAGTAGGAGGTTTTGAAGGAATATAAATTACTTTTCATGTATATTTTTAACAATTTTTTTATTGTTTTCAACTATTTCTTATATTTTTAATCAATGTTTAATGTTCCATTTATATTGGTCTTATAGTTTATATTTTATTGGCTTTTAAATTCACATACTTGAAATATGTTTAAGTTTCATGTAGGTGGTTTTGAAAGCTTGTAAATTATTTTTTATCAAACATTTTTTATGAAATTATTTTTGTTTTTTACTATTTATTATATGTTTAATCAGTTTTTAAAGTTTCATTTATATTAGTCTTATAGTTTATATTTTATAGACTTTCAAAGTCACGTACTTGAAATATGTTTAAGTTTCAAGTAGGTGGTTTTGAAAGCCTATAAATTATTTTGTATCGACATTTTTTATGAAATTATTTTTGTTTTCAACTATTTCTTATATGTTTAATCAGTGTTTAAAGTTTCATTTACATTGGTTTTATAGTTTATGTTTTATAGTATTTCAAAGTCGCGTACTTGAAACAGAATCACAAATTGGAAATGCAGAATGTACTGCGCAGGAAAAGGAGAACCAGAATCCCACATCGGAAATGCAGTATGGTTTTCAGGGCCAACCCCCTTATAAAAGGGAGTCTTGGGTGAGGGTATTAGTCAGAATCCAGACTGTTGTAATGGCAGAACCAATGGATATTAAATAATATAAAAATTCTGCTGAAATGTTTTGTTATATATATATATATAACAAAACAAAACAAAAATAAAAATAAATTTTTTTTAAAAAAAATATTTAGAC
Source organism: Viscum album (assembly GCA_963277665.1). NCBI lineage: Eukaryota > Viridiplantae > Streptophyta > Magnoliopsida > Santalales > Viscaceae > Viscum > Viscum album. The sequence goes on along the minus strand of OY728143.1, from coordinate 284,101,306 downwards.
AAAGGCGGCACCTGGTGTGCCGCCTTTTTGATTAATTTTTGGGCAATGGCGGCACACCATGTGCCGACTTTTCCTGGGTGGAAAAACCCCCAAAGGCGGCACACCAGGTGCCGCCTTTAGGAGGTAAAAAATAAATTTTTTTACCCGGGTGGTATTTTAAAAAATATATTTTTTGAAAAAATGTAAAAAAAACTCTCTAATTTATATTGGACGGTTTAGAGCTTCATTCCAAGGTATCTTATTTTATCCTCATCATCCTCACTCATTTATTGATTTTTTAGAGAAATCTATGTGATTTTTATCATCATTCTTGATTTACCTTCTACATATCCTGATGGTCAAAAATGTTGGCACAATAAAATCATTGTCAATATAATTAATGTATTTTTCTCATATTTATGTTTAATTTATTTCTTTTGAGTATTACCCATATAATAATTATTTTCTTATATATGTGTATTCTTTTGTTTTAGTTGGGGTGTTTTGTTAAAATTTTCTCATATTCCTCAGGGATTGGTCTTTAATCCTACAACTGAGATAATTATAATAAGTAAATGTGTTAAAAATGAATATAAATATCCGGAAAAGGTGAATTACTAATAATTATTTAATTAAATTTTTAGATCATTTTATCAAAAATTTGTAAGTTAATTTCCTTATTATTTTTATCTAATACTTAATTAGTTTTTTCATAGATCTTTTGGGAAGTTATATTTCACTTTCAATTATCTTCAAAAATCCACAGAAAAGATAAAAGATTTAGTTCTTCAAATTTACATCATTTTCCATTTTCATTTCCTTTATTTATAAAACTCCTAACACTACATATTTATTTAATGTTGTTAACCAAAAAATCCTTTTTTTGCTGAAATATTGAATTTTATAGAATGCTCATGTTCCCATTGTGGTGACTTCTCTTAATATAATTGTCACATATGCTTCTTATGTTCTTATGACATTCAACAACAAGAATGTTTTTTCAGCTAAGAACATCAAATTAATATGATGTGTTAGAAGTTCAGCAAATACTATCAATGGAAACATGGTAAAATTGGTATTTCTGATTTTTTGAGACTTTGGGATGTATATAAACAGTTGTACCTCAATACGACACATGGTTTAACCTATAGGACTCTAAGTGATTCTTTATACTTAAAATTTAAATTAATTTTAGAAAAAGGAAAGCTAACACACTCAAAACCAAGGAAGCATATTCCAATTGTTTTGATACATTAGAGAAATGATCTATAAGTTATTTGGGATGTATAGGAATCATCCTCATGTTAATTCAATGCATGGTGTGACCTTTATTACTCAATATGTCCGTTATTAGTTTAAAATCGATAGTTTAGTTCATATCATGCCACTCAATAAAAATAGAGAAAACACGATATGTTTTTCTTAATAATTTATGGAATCAATTAATAATTCATATGTTATCAATAGGAATTATTCTTACAACATACTGAAACACAATGTAATCGGTATGAGTCAAAGTACCTGTTTCCAGTTTAAAATGAAATTTCTTTGAAAAAAAGTGACATGATAAAAAACAAGGAAACACATTTTTATTGTGTTTATACTTTAAGAAAATGAACCATTAGACATTTGAGATATGTAAGAATAAGCCACACCTTAATCTGACACATGGCCTGACCTGACTCCAAGTGCATCTATTTATTTTTAAATTGACATCAATTTTACTTAAAAGTATAACCGACCTACTCAAAACCAAGAAAAAACATCTGGATAGTTTTTATAATTTAATTAAAGGATCAATAAGTGATTTTTCTATGTAGGAATCAACTATACCTAAATCAGATTCATGATTTACTTAGTATGACTCAAAGTGTCCATTATTAGTTTAAAATCGACCGTTTAGTTCAAAAAAATGTTACTCATGAAAAAAAGAAAATGAAAATATATATTATTCATAATTTAAGAGATATATTCAGAAGTCATTTTTTATGTTTAGTAATTGGTGTCACATGAAACTCATTCATGATGTGATCAGTAAGGGTCAAATTGTGTGTTTTCATTTTAAAATTCTATTTTAGTAAAAGAGACATGCGATATTTTAAAAACTTAGTAAACTCATTCTGATTTTCTTGATACATTATGAAAACGATTCATAATCCATTGGGTATATTTAGGAATTATCCACATATCAATATGATGGACGTTGTGACCAATATTACTCCAGATGTGTCTTTATATTTAAAATTGACCTCAATTTTTGTTAAAAGGACAACTGACCAACTCAAAATCCAAGAAAACACATTTATATTATTTTGATAAATTTGGTAAATGATCCATAAGTCATTTTTGATGTGTAGGAATTAGCCAATCCTCAATATAATGCATGGTGTGACCATTATAACTCCAAGTGTATCTTTTTATTTAAAATTGACATCAATTTTAGTAAAAACGACAACTGATCTACTCCAAACTAAGAAAACACATTAAAAATATTTTTATATTTTAGGTAAATTATCTATAAGTAATTTTTGATTAGTAGGAATTATTCTCGACACAATATGATACATGATGTGCCCAGTATTACTCAATACATCCGCCATCAGTTTAAAATCGACATTTAAGTTAAAAAAAGTGCCACTCACTAAAAATTGAGAAAACATGCTTATATTGAATTGATAATTTAGGAAAAAAATTTATGTCATTTATGATGTGTAGGAATCTGAATCATGTAAAAATGACATACGATGTGACAGGTACGCGTAAAAGTGAATGTTTCCTGTTTAAAATGACTTTTTAGTTAAAAAGAAAAGTGACATTCTCAAAATAAGGAAAAAAAATTCATATAATGGTTATACTTTAAAAAAATTTCTATAGGTAATTATATATGTGTAGGAATCATCCAAACCCCAATCTGATGCATTGTGTGATTGGTATAACCCCAACTGCATATTTTCAATATATAAGTGTCGTTTTTTTCAAAACATGCATCACATCGCCAAAACTGAATAAATGAGCCAATTTTTTTTCTCATAATTATATCTTATATTAATTAATTAAATTCCTTATCATTTTAATCATACACTTATTCAGTTAATTTTCACAGGGATAATGCTTGAATATGAACATGAAATGGTGTGACGTGAAAGAATAAACAATAACTTAATCCGATACATAGTGTTCCTTGTATGAATCTAAGTTTATATTAAAATTAACACTTTATGTTAATTTTTTATATTATTACTATCATATGAATTGTTTTATTATTCAGGTTCGTTTTTTTTCTCTATAAGGGGTTAGGATCAAAAGGAAAAGGAAGACTACAATTTTTAAATGTATGTAATAATTTGTAATTATTTAATTTAATAAATCAATGTTTTAAATGTCTAGTTTTTTTCTTCTATTTGTGTTGTAAATTTTATTTCATTTAAATTCTGTATTTATACTTGATTTTGTAAATTTCGTGTTGTTTCTTATGTTGTGGATTGTTGTTACTATAATGATCCAATGTTATATCAATGAGATCCCCTTATTATAATTATGTCTTATAGTATAATAACATAAAATTACATATATAACACAATACAAAGCTTATAAATTCTCAATGTGCAAAATAAAAGGTATCTCTGGAAGTTAATGATCATTTACTAATGAAATAGTAACTTGGCCTTTGGAATAGTAATGTAAACCTTATAAAAAACAAATCAACTAATGAAGTAGAAACCTCACCAGTGAAAGTATAAATAAAATTTACCCATCCTATAAGTTTCAATATGATATAATTATATCATTGTATAAGTAAATAAACATTTTAAAAATTATTAATTAAGTGTTTTTATTTTTGTAAGTCATGTATATTTAATTAAAAATTTAGGATTAATTTAATAAATTAAAAGAAAATTTATTTTTATGAAATGCATTCATAAAATAATATTTGGATTTATTATAATTATAAGATTATTTTATGATACATTAATTAATTTTTCATTTTGTTAGAAAAGTAGTTATAAATTTAAAATTTGTATTTTTCAAGTAAATTATTGTTTTAATTAAAACATAAATTTATCATATTTAGAAAATTATTTTCATATAATGGAGTTAATTTTTAAATTCTACATTTTGAAAAATAGTTAGGTTAAATTTTTGGGATTTTTCTAAAATACATTAATTTTTTGGTAAATAGTGAAATATGGTAATTTACGGTATATATATAGTATAATTTAATTACACTATTTATTGATTCATGGATGATATAATAACCATTTTTTCTAAATTAAATGTTCTATTTAATTTATTTGGTCTCAATAATAATCACTATTATTTGTCCTGAGAAAAATAATAAATGATGAATTAAATATTGAGAAAACTCCCTTCACCTCCACTATAAATACCACCCCGAAACACCTCTTCTTATGACACCTCACAAGACTTTTTACAAGTCAAAATTATGATCAAATATATCCATAATACCCTATCTCATGTCCAGGAGATATTGGTCTCATCAAATGTACAAAACCTATCCCATAAGTAGGTTCTCAAGTGGAAGGAATCAAGTGGTAGAACCCTCTTCCGTTTTCTTTCAATTTCTTTTCAAGTTCCATTGTATTGTTTTATATCCGCACATATACTAATAAAAATGGTGTGATAACTCCATTAAATTATATTTAATTTAATTGTTTTTATGATAATGGAATAATTCATCATCATCTCCCTTTCCCCTCCTTTTATACTAGAAATGGAAACACCATCCGAGATGTGTTAATTTATCACATTCAAGGACGATAGATTTCCGATCTATATTCCCATATTCAATCCGGATCATGAAACATATTTTATGGTTTAACCATATTTTTATTTATCTAATATATCATATGTAATGTTATGGAATCATTTTTTACAAATGGTATTAATTTATAAAACAAAATGAGTACGTTGTGATAAAAAAGTTCCAATTAACCCAAACAGTTATCATCAAAGTTTTACATAATGATTCATATTCATTCCAAATAACCAAATGAATGTGATAACCATTTAATATTATGTATGTTCTCTAATAACATATAACTTCAATTCGGGACAACCATATTCATCTTATATGATTATCTGTACACATATATAAGTAAACCGATCATGAAAACCAAGGAAACAAATGCTCCCAAACAATGAAATCGAATCTCTTAACCCATAAAAGCCCATGAATGAACTTAATAATTCTATAATAAATAAATTAAATATATAATAGGTTATATAATTATAAATTATATAATATAATTTGATTATCTAGGACATTATGATCAAGTAAAGAACACATTCAGACTTAAGGTAAGAGATTCTACCCAAACCACCATTTTTCATTAAGGTTTCAATATGATTCTTTTTTTCCCAAATTAAATTATATATTTTTTATATAAATATAATAAAATTTGTATATATTTTCCAAAATCATGTATTAATATCCATTCATCATTCTCTTTCAAGGGTATACATATTTTTTAAGCGGTTACCTTCTTAATTCTTCCTGATAACAAATCCCATTTTAAGAAAACATCTCGAATTCTTTCCCAATTTTAAGTTAATTATATAATATGTTTTATATCACAATTATCCTTAAAATATCACTAATTTTATTATGAGAATATAATCTGTTCACTTCTAGTTTTATATAAAATATTATTCTCATTTTCATTTTAAATGATCTTTGATATTTTCCTTAAACTACGCTAAAATGTTTTAAATATAAAGTTTATTAATTATTATTTTTACATGATATCACTAAATTTGATAACACATATCATGATATATACCTATTATACATTATTATTTTCCATTAATTATCTAATTCCTTTCCTTCATGGAAACTTTTATGATACACCCAATGGTTATGCTTTATGACATGATTATGATTACCATTTCATTCCATGGGTACCCTTATGTTTATGTATGATTGATAATGTATAATTATTTATGTGGAAAACATATTCATGAACATGTTATGATGGTTGAACCAACAAAATGCCTCAATGGTTTGGGTAGAGTTTTGTTTCATGAGACGTCACATGCAACGGTCTTGGCTATTAGCCTTGACTCGTGCTCCATGTGTAATGATCATGGTTGTTAGCCAAGACTCGTGATACTCTATGTGAAACAAGCATTGAATCATGCTAAAGTAATTTTTTTATGTTACTTACACATTACCATGATTCCATTATTATATGATCCCAATTTTTATATGTTATGATTCCATATGATCAATCTTGTTCCATGCCTTTTTATATCATTATGTCATGCCATCTAACCCATGTGCTAAAGCCTTATTTTTTTATGTTTATTACCTTATTGGGATTTTATCTCATCTATTTTTTCATTTTATCCCCATATTATCCTATGTAGGTGTATTAACACAATGTAATTTAGGATCTTAATATGGATATTAAATAAAATATTCTTTTATGCTGTTTAATTATGTACCTAGTCTTCAAAATACAGTTGAATTTACGATTCTTGAATTTTATTTTGATGTTCAATTATTCCTAAAATAATTTAATGATATGTGTAAAAGTCTAGGGTCACTATATCTATAGCACATTTTATTGGTTTTGTACTGTTTTGTTGCAGCATACTGCAGTATGCCCTTTTATCTATTTTTTTAGCACTGATAAAAGAATAGGGATTTTAATCTCTCTATGATAGTTAGTGCATCTACAGTGATGATAAAGGAAATTTTTAGTGATGTTAAAGGAATATTTTTTAGTAGTTTCTCATATGATTCTTGACATTCCTCATCCAATTGTTAGGTGAATCCCTTCTTAATTAACTTGAAAATGGGGAGAGATTTTCCATCCAAGATAGGTATGAAACACCAAATATATGAAAAGTGCCTTAGATCCCCCTTAGTTCATTAAGATTAAGAGGGTTTGACATTACTATGATTACTGAAGTATTTTATGAGTTGATCTTGAAGCCATTATGGTATTCCATAATGGAAAGGAATTTCCCTGACATTACTCCAAAAACATGCTACAAAGTATTCATCTTCAACTATGCTTCCACAACATGCTGAAGATTGTTTGAAGATCTATGAGATGATAACATCACTATTGCAATTTTACTACTAGATAATTTACATAACATTACACTATTCATACCAATAATTAATTAAAGATATGGTTCATTTAGAAATGATAAGAATCACTAACACCATTTAATTCAAAGGGCATGTCATGATTGAAAAAGATCCCGTAAGATGCTCTTAAGGTGATGGAATCCTCATTTTCAGGGGATATATTTATCTAATTATACCCTAAATACCCATCCATTAAGGAAAGGTAATGGAATCCAATAGTTTCATCAAGCAAATATTCTATGATAAGAAATGGGAAATCAACCCTTAAGCAATGTATATTAAGGTCTCCGAAATTGACGAAGAACCTAATATTCCCCTTCTTTTATTAACATAGATGATGTTGGTGATCCATTTTGGGTACTAAACTTCCCATAAAAAGTTCGATTTTATTAGTTTGGCATCTTTTAATTCTAAATTAGTTTCATGAGAGGGTTGTATCCTCCTGGCTTCCTACTTCAAACCTCAATGGTTATCAAGTAATCCCAAGTGGTGTGTAGCCATAGAAAGGTTTATCCCATAAATTTGTTTATAATTTAAAGATAACACATATCAATTTTTATTTAGGAAAGTAACATACATACTATTCTTCTCAAGAGGCATAGAGGCACCAATCAATGTAGGCTGAGAGTCTTCTTCTATTCCTAGATTCACCTGCCTGAGCTCATCGATGGTTGTGGAGACACCTTACTCAAATGTGAGAGTGTTTTTCCTGAGTTCATCCCCATTTTATTCTACCTCTAAGTATGTGGAGAAAATTTCATACATGGTGGGTAATCTGGGGGAATATCTATCACTATTGATGTAAGAGATTCCATAGGAAGATAAATTATCATCCTGAACTACAAGAGTCATTTCAGAGAGATCATGGGGATGATTTTTTTCTTTTAAGCTTCCACTAAGGGAAGGAGGATCTTGGGATTCTTGAGTTCCAGGGCATGTCCTGGAGTATAACTAATTTTTCTTAATGGTGTAAGGGAATTATTGAATCCTAATAGAGAATTTTCTCAATAAACTTTTGATGAATATCCTTCAAATGGTGTGACTGATATCGCATGTACATGAGATGATGAAGTTTTTGGTTCATATTAAATTTATAGGGTTAAGTCTACTACCTCAATCGGGTTCATGGGTAGCACATATTCACATTTGAGCATACTACAGAGATTTATAGGGGAGGTCCCCAAGCCATTGGGGGATTCAACCTACATATCATCATTCACCATATTTTTCATTTCTTCTAGAATAAACTGCACTAAACATATATGGATTTGTAAGACTCAAAGGGGGAACTGAAATTATTTAGTAAACTGATGTTAGGTCCACTAGGCTAGATACCATAAGGGGGAGGGGGATGAATCAATGTATGATATATTAAACAATTTCCAATTTTGATCTTGTTTCGTTGTAAAAAAAATCTTCTCTCTCCTTCCCATTGAAGAGTATGATAAATTTTAAAGCATGAACATGACACATCAATTTTACTTGGTTCAGCTTCACTGGGCTACATACAAGGATTTTACACCAACAATGTGTCGATGTAAAAAATTCACTAAAGGAGTACTGCTGTTCACTATGTTTAGAATAGAATCATTGTCCCTCTTGGTTTACAACCTTTCATAATTTGAAAACTCACTACTCTCTCAACTGATGTGTGCTCACTAGTTCTTCAGGAGATGCACTAATATTTTAGAAACTTTTAGTTCCCTTAATTATCTCTAATTAATTCTTTCTCCACTATATATAGGTTCTCTATTTATTTTCCACTTTCATCCACTGATGAATATAACTTTACCGTAGTATTATTGGGAAAACTAAAATATTTCATTCAACACTAACTGTGTCTTTCATGAAACTTTACTTCCTTGCATGCAATATTCCAATTTTTTCACAAAACACCCTTTGCGTGAAACATAAATCTCATGTGCAAATCAAATATTACGCACAACATTCTTAGCTTGCACACAACTCAAAATCTTTGACACAACTCTATATGATTAAAATTCATACACGATCCAGAGCTTGGGTTATCTCTCCGTGTTTAGTACTATCGAAGGAGGGGATCCCCTCTTATTTATAGGTGTTATAGAACTATGTGAAAACTATTCTATATGTCATGCAAGATCCTCATTGAGCATGAAAAATCCCATTTGACGTCTCATTGGGCGTGCAACTTTCTTTTTCTCAACCCCATCTTTCACACACATTTCAAAATATGGCACACACTTAATTACTTTTCCATATTTAGATGTTAGGATCCCGAAACATGAATTGAACACAAGTTTCTAAACCACCTTCAATATCACATGAAACTTCCTTTTCGAAATAAATGTTTCCCCTTTTTACAATTCTGAGGCCCATTTTTTTGGAAAACTCTGGAAAATGACACCACCTTGTATCATATCTTTTTGTGCTACCTCCAGACTGTCCATTCTTTTTTCATGGTTCGTTTTAAATTAGGTTGTAAAAAATATCTCTGTAACTCGAAAAATCACCATGAATACCCTCTTTCTCAACAAAAAAAACTCACTTTGTAAACAAAAAGAAACACATAAAAAATGATTCAATGTTAACTTCAGATATTTTTTTCCCAAAAACCAACCTTCCCATCAATAGGGTATTTCAAGAACTGATGAAATGTTGAAGGTACTTCTATGTTTCTATGAAGACAATATCTTCCATTTTGGGTATTATATACTGTGTCATACTGGATAACCATAAACTCAAAATTAAATGTGAGATCCACAAACCGATCCTTGATCTTGATATTCTTGAGTGGCCTTTTCTCACTCTCATCGTACCCTTGAATTTCCATATTTGTTAGATTTAAGTCCCCCTCTCCATATCCCAAACATCAGAGGGTAAAGAATTATGATAAATTGGATCCCAAAACCATTTTCAACCTATGAAAATGGGATGTTGACATTATCTAGTTTTCTTGAAACTTACAAGGGTCTAATATGTCCATGGATAACTTCTTCCTTATCATGTTCTATTACTGAGATGGTGACATGACTTTCTGATGGCATAGGCTCGACTCAGTAATCATCTACTACAAAAACATCTATCTTGAACTCATGTGGTCTCTAGAGGGTATCAATGAGTTCATCTATGATTTATTTTGAAAGATAAATATAATCCAAGATTGAGAGTTTTCCTGGAACAAGCACCAAATATTTCATAATGTTGTAAATTTCTGCTAGAGGTCTATAACATTCAAAGTGGGGTTTATACATAATATGTGGATTAATAGTTGAGGTATTTGAGGTGTAAGTTCCTAGTTATTGAGCTTATAATGAATGTGAATCTACTTCAAGTTACATGGTCCTTGTTTACCATCCCCTTTTCTTGGAGTTTTGAGAAAATTGCACCCCTCACAATTGATTTTGTAAAACGACTGGGCATGAACAAGTGTGAAAAGGATTTAAGGAATATATATGATTCTTTTTTTGGATTGATGTATTACTATTACATGGTTCCCAGAAGCATAAATGGATTCTATGGCATTTTGAATGAAATATTGGGTTCGTACATTCTCACACCATCCATTTTATCCTTGTCATTTGCATCCTCGGCCACCATCTCCGCAATCAGGTATGGGTAACTCATACCCAGAGGAATATTCATCATCATAGATTGGATATGTTAATTTAAATATGTTAAAAAATTATTTATTTATCTGATGAAGGTTTCTTTTGATAGGAATGTGCCCATTCTGCATATGTTGAAGGAAAGGAGTCTGTAAGAGTCAGAGCTTGTATGAGATATGGATGCAACTCTTCATCATGTGTGATTTTCTATATCGAAAGATTACTTATACCTATAAAAGTTGTATTAAATGAAGCATATCTATTCATCAAGATCATTTTGGTTTACGAATCTATTCTATCAGGGTGGTGTAATCTCGATCAACTATATTTCAAATCATCTAGTTATCAAACCTCTATCCATGCCTAGCATGAACTTCTTTCCTGTCACCCTCTTCTTCTGGTGGAGTGATGGTTACACATATGAACTATTTTAGGGGATTATCTAGTATCACCTATCCAAAATCAACCATGATTTAGGATAATTCTTTGAAGACAATGTCATTGGAGATGGTGTGACATATCCTCTTATGAAAGGGGTAGTAATAGGGATGATCAGTGAGGTTGGAACCATTGTGTTTTCTCAGCCTCAGTAGCTTAAGTGGGATATTTGACATAGATATTAGAAAATAACTAGGGACTTGCTCATTTATAAAGGAGTATTCTTTATTTATACATTCCTTAAATAATAGGGGACCCTGTTCTCTTTGTTTCTTCTAGCTAGGAAAAATTTTATTATTGTTGATTCTCGACGGGAGACGCTGAATGATTCCCAACCTAAATGGTTGTAGGAAAGTGAACTAATACTTGTTTTAGGGTAAAAAATTATCTACCATACCGAGCCTCTTCTCCCTATAGAGGGAATATGATGATTTTTATCTTGGATTTTTAGAATGGAATATTCTAGGCATCGTTCCATTTATAATAACTCACAGAGTCTACATAGATACTTCATCAGTATTAGAGGTGATTTCTACTCATCCCAATTATTTTCAGCACATAGTTCCAACAATTTATCAAGTGAGATAGGGATAATGAGTGAAAAGGATAAAACCTTTACATATGATGATGAATTCAGAAACCCTCCCATTTTCTCATTGTTTTCAATTTGTTAGGGTGATAATTATCATTTCAATAATGTAGATCTAAAATGATAAAGCAATTGAAAATCAAGGTATTACTATCCTATAACTTATCCTACAAGGAGGATACTGTACGAAAATAAGGATGAACATATCCGAGTATATAAAATAATAATAGTTTGGCCACATCTTGATGATCTTGAAGGCCCATTACCTACATGAATTTGGGTAAAAAGTGTGTGAGATGCTATTATGGATCACTCATACTATCAAATGTTGAAAAGATAGGATTTACTAAATTGGGTGGGAAAAATGTCATCCACCCAATCAGGGTATAGATTATTATCAGGATTTTCAGGTGTGTTCTACCCTTCCATGGATTCTATTCATATTTATTGGGATTCAATGGAATTGAGAATTTATAGAGGTACAACTACCGGGACCGCCTCCTATCTTCCGGGAGAGGGAAAGGCTTGATGAGGCAACCCTATTTTCATATCTCACTAATTCTTAATCTATACTAGGAAAAAATCATATCCCTAATGGGGAAGAGGATTTCACCATAATAGATAAATGTTGTGATCATCCTCAACTTCCTCATTTATGTTGACCAATTTCTTAGATCTGGAGACTTCCGGATGCTCAATTGCCACCGTTGTATGAGGATTAACTCTCTCCTAATATGTGGGAGATGGGATTTTCATCTTTCTCTGAGGATGATTCCCTTTGGGAATGTTTCTCATGAATAGTTCATCATTGAGCTATCTCAGTTTTGTATCTAATTCTCATTATGGGCCAACTGTTACTCTATATAGGGAATTTTTTCTCCTTAGGTTGGTGAGTGAGATGTAGCCCCAAATTTCCATTTATCGTTGGTAGTGTTCCACTATAGAAGTGTTAGTTAATTATTTAGAGGTTCTAGGTTTTGGCTCCTTCTACGATTCCATATACGTGTAGCCCCAATTTGTGCATCCATATCACCTAACTTTTAAGGTATGGTTTCTTAATTTTTCCTCTCTATGTTTTTTATTTTGGTGTACATCATTTTTGGTATTAACGGTGGAAAAATTCACTAAGGAGTACCATGGAATAATATTTATCCCATTACTCTCAATATGATGGTGTAATTATTCCCCACTTACTCCTACTTGAAGGGTTTTATTAAGGTCATTTCTCTTACCCCAATACAAATTGGACCATTTTGGCTTATGATCGTTATGGGGTTTGATTTCCTTCACATTACATTTCTCCTATCTTGGTCTCTGAATAATAAACTTAAGGGAGATTTCAATCTTTTTTGTTGAATGATCCCTAAATAGAAAAGTTATTTATTGAAGTGGGAGGAAGGGACAGGATGTTGACCGTGGATATTTACCTCCCAGCCTAGAGAAGAATGATTCCTTTAGGGGTGATGATTATGATTAAAATTCTTCCATGACTATAGGATGGGGATTATTCCGGCCTCTATTATCACTTTATAATCCAATTTTTAAGGATTTGGGGATTCCAGTTAAGGATCTGGTGTCTCTTGAGATGGAAATTGTGATATAAATGCCCCTGCCCTATGGTATGAGGTAGATCAGGAACCAATCTTAATTTCTCTAGGACCCTCTCGAGGTGTGATGAACCTAGTGATTATGATTTAGATAAAAATTTATCCAACCCTATAGTTTGGGGGTCTATTTACATCTAATAATACATTTCATGGATCCTCTATAGGTTTGATAACCCATGTTGTAGAGGTAGTGGTAAAAATTCCCTGAACCCAATAGGATGAGTTTTTCTCCTAGATGGATGCTATGTCGACTACTACTGTGATCCATTTGATTTGGAGTAATTGTTCTTGTGTATTAGATGGGTGAAATGGTTTCCTATTATGGGTGTCATATTTTATAGAAAGCTACTAGGTAGTCCTGAAAATCAGATTCTATATCTGAAATGCATTGCCATTTTTTTCGGGGGCCCAACATAGGATTATGTTGGAGACTCTATGCCTCCATTCATTATGTATTTTCAAATTCAAAGTAGGGTAATCTCACTATATTTACCAACAAGATAAAAATTATCGAGTCCAATAATTTCCTATGAATACAAAACATTACATGATTCCATATCTGTGGATATTTTCTATTTTTGGTGCATAGTGAAGCACAATGCTGTATATTTTTCCCATCATCAGATTTGTATGTTTGATGCCCCCTATAAATTAGCAGAGAAATATTTTTTATTTTACAGAAAAAAAAACTTCATAAGTGTTTGTGTAATGACCCAGGTATTTATATAATAATAATTTTCAATTTATATTATAAGATATTAATTTTAATTTGAAGGGGACGCTTTTTCTGATAGCGTACTCGACACGCAACATCAGGCTTCTCCAAAATCTTACATTCCACACAACGTTGAGTTATACTGAAAAATAATACAATAATAATATTATTATTTTAAATGGTATTAAAATCATAGACATAGGAATGGAGGGAATGAATAGTATCAACTGAATTTTGATATATAGTATACAGATGTTTAAATGATGATTCATTTATTACCAAATTTATTAGAAATGGGAATAAAAACTAATTGAATATAATGGATGCATTTTTATGAAAACCTATTCAAAAGAGAATAATTTTGATTTCATATCACTCTTTATGGTTTTTTATTTGATGAAAAAAATATGATATATATTAAATGTAATTTTTTAAATTCATCTTATATGTTTTCAAGATATGATATAAGAATAAATTCATTTTTTTGGATAAAAGTAGTTATCTAAAAATGTAGTTTTACCGCATTTTGATGGAGAACCCTTTTTAAATATATTTATGACACCTTTATATGTTTTATTTGACAAAATATAATTATTATTTAGAATGGAAACATCAATATTTATTTTGGAAGATATTTTGTTATTTTTCTGCTATAGTTTATTTTTAATGAATAGTAAAAAATGTTGCATTTTAATTCAAAACCACCTTTTAATCTAATTTATTTATATAGTTATATTGTACTTTGAATTGGTTTTAGAGTATAACTAGATTATATTTTTATCACTTATTCCAATTTTTGTTCATTATAAGTAATATCACTTTTAAATTGGACATAAAAACATGTCAATCTTTTGGTAGTTTTTACTTCTTAAAAACAAGATTTTAGGTTTTGACAACAAGAATTAATTTTAAATAAATTTCTGAAACTTTTTCATTTTTAAATTTGAAAAAATTGATTCCATATTTGGAATCTGGAGGTCTAAATTGTGTAAATAATTACATTTTATTTTTTATACATTATGAATAGTAAGATTAGTAAATATTTTTTTAATCATGGTTAAATGGTAAATCCGATAAATTAGGGTACAAAATAATATTATAATAAAATTAAATTACCTTAACACATGTCCTAACCCTATTAATTAAATATTTTCGACCCTGCGAATCCTTGAATCGATTTTAGAAACCCATGAATCCACTTGTGTGTGAAAATAACATTTAATTACTTTTAATTTAAAATTAAGGAAAATAAAACCTAAATATGTATCTTTTTCTAAAAAAATTATATGGGGTTATATAAGTGATATCTTCATATATATATAGTCATTTGAAATATAAAAATATTTCGTACATCATGGTATTTTATTTATAATTTTTAAACATAAAATAAATAAATTTATTTGTGACACAATGATGATTTAGTGATTACCTTATTAAGGAATGTTTTAAATAAATGTGATTATAAAATATAAAATAAATTTATTTTGAAACTTTTTATGTTATAAAATAATTTTATGGATGATTATGACTTTTCATATTTTAATTAATGAAGTTTTTTGAAACAATCAAGTTGTTATGTATTTTTAAAAAGTTAAGATATGAATAGAACAAAAATTGACATAAATGAGTTCTTAAATCAATTAATATTTTATTAAATTATTTAATAGTCATAAAAATATATGATTCCTCCAAATGACATATATGACTTTAAAAATGTCATTAATGATCCACTTTTTTGTTTCTTGTAATTTTATAGTAACTGTGGTAACCATATATTATGAATATACAAGAAGACAAGGTAAATGTTTAATTAGTTAACTAAGGGTTAAAGCTAAACGATAAGGTTATATTTGTAACCTAAACTTGTATAATACCCATTTTATGAGTGAATTTAGACCCATAAGTATCTTATATTCTAAACATATTACTTCAGTGTTGTTATAATCCGAAATTCAATTAATAAAAAAATAATGCATTCAAATTTTCATAATGTTCCCCTCCTCCCTCTTATAAAAGGACACCAACTCTAACCCATTACACAAACCTATAAAGCCCCTTGAATCATCCAAAATATACTACAATAAGCTACCAACATTAATTTCTTTTTTCAATAAGCCTTCCTCTAAGGAGAAGGCAATTCAAGAGATCCCTTTGGCTCCAATAAAAAGAAGTTACCTGATTTTATGTAATGTCTTCTCTCAAGTTCCTTTGCATTATTTTTCTATCTACACTCCCTATGGTTTTATTATTTTTTTAATATGAAAACAGTAATATATTCTATTGAATAGTTTGTTTTTATGATATGGATTCAAAATACACTTACATACAGCTCCGTCTAATGTTTAAAGAGCATACTGTTTCTGTGGACTGCGAACTACTGCCTCACGAAATGATGACAGTTCAATCTTCCCCTACTACCTCTTATGGTGGCCATTATGATGGAAATATAATTATATATTATATATGTAATATTTATTTTATCTCCATTCTACTGTAATTTTCATTTAGAACATACCTTTAGGCTTTTCATGTTGTATAAATACGATAATTTCATTTTAGGAAGTGCAGATTACCGCCCTCTCAAAGTGATATGACTCGTTCAGGCTATACATGGAATGTATAATGGAATTAATGAAATTATGTAACATATATAACATATATATTATACTAAAATTATAATATACCTATGTATCATTTTTTTTCATTCTTTTAAATAAGAAAAATAAATGAAAGTAGCATTCATGTGTACGTACGGCTTACCATCTCCATGAACGGTTCATTTCATTTCATATATACAAATTTTTTGGAATATTATAAATACATATCGTAGAGACCCAAGATTTTTAGTACATGTAAATTTAATTTATTTTTTGAAATACATAAATACATGACACAAACAGATACCCAAAGAGAGTATTTGTTTTGTGTCTTTGGAAACTTGGAACAAAATCTTCTAATCATGGTGAAAGATATTCAACATATCCCATGAAAACCTTCCCATTTTTTCCTTACCTAAAACCTTTATTTAAATCCTGTGGAAAATAAAACATAAAAAGGGTTATCTCAAATTCTTAGTAAGGGTAAACATGGAAAACATAAAACAATACATAAATATTTGAAAGTTAAAACATGAAACTAAAGTTTAAATATCAAAATCTGGAGTCATGAAATAAATCTTGGCATTACATAAAGAATAAATCATAAGGAAAATTAATCATGATAAAATATCATGGTAATAAAACATGTAATTGGGAAAAACCATTAAGAACATAATATGATTTCCAAAGTATCCAAGGCATTGCTGCCAATACCATCATAGTGGATAAAGTCCATTACTAAACCGGGTTTACATTCCATTCCAACCCTATATTACTATACCAGATTTACTTTACATTCCATCCATGTCTATCTAATGAGATTTAAATATTTACCCAATTCCTTTGAGGGAGATATAGGTCTCATCCATCTCATAACGAAATAATTCTTACATGTGCTACAAAATAAACATAAATAATTCATCATAAACATCATAAAATATAATACATGACAAAAACAATGGATATAATTTAATCATAAACAAAATCAAACCATGTAAATAATAGGGACATTATAATCCAAACATAACCATATTAAAGGATGTCATATTTTATGGAAAATAGTTTTGATAAAACACGTGAAATGAATTCTTGTGGAAAATATCATTTCTTCTTCAAAATAATTTTCTTTTCTGAAAATGCCATACACTTTTAAAAGAAAATAATTTTGTTGAAAATAGTCATCAAATCATGTAGAGGAAGAATCATGGAAATATGGTGTTATGAAACTGTAAAAATCTATTCGTGTCGTATAAGTTAAAAAAACATTTTTCATACTTTTTCCAGAAAATTCAAAAAGTACATCATATGGTAAACAAAAGAAATATTCCTTTCATACCATGTGGTAAAAGTGAAAAAATGATAAAAATTACTTTAAAAATACATGGAATAACAGCAAAAATTTTATGAAGACATTTTTATAAAACATGGACATGGATGATAAATATAACTCTAGTAAATACTGACAAATAAACAATCTCAGATAAAAACAAGATTGGAATAATTATCCCTTAACTTAGGTCTGATATGATATGTACATATCCAAAACTCCTATATAATGATTTAAATAATGTCATTTACTTATTACAGAATAATAGTCATATTTATTATATCATATATGGTCATATTCTTATATGTTTATTAGTAACATTTCATTGTTACTCGTTATTCGGGTGTTAACTACTTTATGTTCTTATACATGTTTGGTTGAATAAATTCTTATTCATATTTTTAGGTTATATTTATATCATTTAAATAATGGTGTTAGTATAATATATATCATATTTATTCATTCAATTCATTTATATAATAATTCTTCAATGAAGATCATGTAGAATAAATCACATCACATTGTAGAGATGGTAGGCTATACGTACGCATGAGCGATGATATCATTCCCATGATTGTGGAATTGTATTTGAAGTGTATGGTGTATAATATTTCAAAATAAATATAATTTTAAAATAATCATATATAGTTATTTCTTCCATTATTATACATATTTAAGTATGCTAGTGATGAAAAATAGATTACACTATAGTGTAGAGACTGTAGGCTGTACGTATGCACGCGTGGTGATTTCATTTTTCATAGGATGGATAGAAGATGGAATATGGTTGTGTAATATTAATAATAAAATATTATTATAAAAGTGATATTGGAGTTATTACTTAATAATTAAACAAATCATATAGAGGAAGTATAATAAGAAAGAAGTTTGAAAGAATCGGTAAATGATATTACCTCTTCTTCGATGTGCCTCTTCTAAACCTCCTCCCAGGGAACTAAAGTTGGTTTTTGAAGAAAACCAGGACCCCTAGTATGTTTCTAGAAAGTGGATAAGGGAAATGGATTGTATTTTTCTGATTTTTAAGGCTCAAAATTGAGTGAATAGGATAGGGATGAGGTGCCCTTTTATAAGAGAGGAGAGGAGCACTTTTGGAAACCTCAAAAATATTAATTTATAGTAAAAACAAACCCCAGTTAAAAACCTCCAAAATGACTCAAATATTAAGATGAGATGATATAGGGTTTTAATCTCATAAAAAAAATGAAATTTAGAAATGTTTTTATTATATTTTAAGCCTTATCAGTTTGATTTATCCTTATTTAATCTATTTAATTTTATTTGTGGTAATAATATTCTAAATTTAAAATGGTTATAAATACATACTTATGTGTTTTAATTGTCTATAATTGGAAACTTTAGGAAATTTTAGACCATAGTATTTTTAATTTTAAATTTTTAAACATTTTTTTTTATTTTTATTCAATTTAATTATATGTTATTTTAATAAAATACTAATATTGTCAATTTTGGCACTATTCATCTATTTGATTTTAAATAAAATAAAAAACAAGGATATATTCGAAGAAAAATATTTTATAGATTCCTAACATGTAATATTAATCTATAAAATTAATGGAGAACATTAATTAGTTCATATAATATTTATTTTAATATTTTTAAACTATTTATTTGATATTAATCTTAATAAAATAATTACTACAAATTTTTTTTATAATTATTTAAAATACACATTTATTTCATAAAAATTAAAAATAAAATATTATGATGAATTTAAATATAATATATTTCATAATAATACTTTTATTCTAATTTATCTTCTAAAAATCCCAAATTTTTAAATTTTATATTTATTAAATTATGAAGGTGACAACTTTGACATCTTTGAAAATAAAATAATATTAGTGTCACAATAGCTTTTATAAGGATCCAAATGGTAAAAATGTCTACCCATGGATGATTATGGTTTATATATACTCTAATAATAAGTTTTGGTCATGTGTTTGGGCCTTTTGAATGGGTATTAATATTTAATAAAAACTATGTTATTGATTTTTATACTAAATACATATTTTTTGCATCATTAATGTATAAGATATTAAATTAATTATATATTTCTTAAAAAATTCAAATAAATTACCATGATAAATAAAAACATTTTAGATTTAAAATGATTATTTATAAGAGAATTTATATTCTGTATAAACTTATACTAAAAATAATTTAATTATTAAAGTTTTACTGCGACATATTTCACTTTTCATTAACCAAAATAAATTAATAGTCTCAATATCATCCAAGTGGGTTCCAATAGATACCATTTCAACCCAAATATGTTTTAGGGCTAAATATAATCATCCAATTATATCAAGACAAGGGTTAGGATAATTTTATGATTTTATTTTTAACCTTAATTACCTGATTTACCTTTGACTGTGATAAATAAAATTTACTATACTTACTATTCATAATGACAAAAAATAAAAGTTTCCCATTAAAATAATTTGAACCTAATTATTACAAATATGAAATCCATTTTTCCAAATTTAAGATACATAGTTTTTATTTATGAATTTAAAATTAACTCCATTGTTGAAATGAGAAAACGAGTTATAAAAGTTAAAACCCTACAATAGATTGAAATGTTTTTACCTATGAATTCAATTTAAAAATAATGGTAATGACATACATTATATTAAATTATAAAAATATATTCTATTTATACATTAAAACCATCCAATATTAACATTTTACCATATAAATTATCTCGATGAAAAAAGTTGTTTTTAATTAAATTTTAGTGTATTTTTACTATTCATCAAAATATGAAAGTTATCAGAAAAAATATCAAAAATTTATCCAATGTAAATTTTTATATCCTGATTCAAAATAAGTAGTTTATTTTATCAAATTGAACTTACAAACTTGTCAAAAATTAGATATAAAATGGGTGCACAATCAAATGGAGAAAAAACTACATTTTTTGAAAAATAGTTCTTTTATCAGAAAAATTGATTTTGTTCTCATAACATGTTCTATAAAATGTCTAAGATGAGTGATAATGTTATAAAATTCAAAATGTGGTTAGTAATATTCAAAACGGATAGTTTATATCCCATTTAAATAATAATATCATATTATATCATTGTTTAGTGAAACTCAGTATCACGTACAACACAAGCTATCATGGAAGGTCGGTCTTGCATGAAACGCAAGACAAGTCAGTGTGACATATAGTGAATGCTTCCTTTGGTACTGCATATAAAATAATCCAAATGTAGTTCATTTATACATTGAACAAAATCGATACTCAATATGGCTTAGAATAATTTCTACCAAACGAACTTGAAATTGTGTGTAACACGAGCTTAAAATAGTGTTGCACATACTGCAAGCTAATACGGTGTTGCATATAGAGAAAGATAATCTTGGTGTACCGTAAAACACAAGGCATAAAATAAATTAATAGAATTTATGTCATAAAAATTCAGGGTGTTACATTCTACCCCCCTCAAAATGAATTTCTCCCTCTAAATTTGTTGAGGTTATAAAATGTTTTCTACATGAATGTTTCTTTAATAGAACCCCACATCATAAAAATGAGTACTAAAATTTAATTTTAAAAAAATAATGTAAAAAATATAATGGTTACCCCAAGTAACTCATCGGTGGGTTTCCACATAGGAGAACATAGGTGAAAACATGGATATGGAAGAGAAATATAACCATCATGTTCTAATGAAGAGTGATAGAGAACATGGATATGAAAAATCCAACAATCACAAATCCATAAATTTTTTATGATTTAAGGTTCCATCTGATTCATCGGATATAAGGGTACTTGGACAATATTTTTGTTTTCCAAGAAATTTCAATAAAGTTGATGAATTTTTTCATATGGATAAATACTTACTTGATTTTAGTGTAATATCATAGATGGTCATTACATGAAAAATTTCCACATCATCTCTTATTTAAATAAATGAAGTTTAATTTTTCATTCTTGAAGTGTTATCAGATCATGTGATAGAATGATAAGTCATTCTATTTGTCTCTATCACAAACAGATTAGAACAAGTTATTAAATATACATAAGTCCATATATTGTGATATTAATCATATATGGCTCAAAAAATGGAGTTATACTTCATCTATCATAGCAATTAATAAAAAAACTAATTTATACTTACCAGAGACTTCCGGTAGGCCAGTGGTAGGTGATAAAGGCCCATCATACTTCGTTTGTGGGTTCTATTTCCACATCCTTTTCTGATGCTACGGGTTGTCGCCCGTCTTGTGGGCTGTCCTTTTTCTAAAACAATATTATTATAATGTTATATAAATAATAACAAAAAAGTTCTATCCTTGAAAAAAACTATCTGATATCCAACTTAATCCATTCCAACCTTTAGGATTATCCCAAATACCTCTGTCCAATCTCACAGTACAAAGAAGACAATTACCTAAAAGGTCATATAACAAGCATGTGAATACCATCATTTATCCCCCATATATCCTAAGATATATATTGTTGGTCACATTCCAATAAATTGAAGGACTTCATCATGTATCCTCTTGAAATATGATAATAACATATATTACCATAGAACCCTAATGACAACCTCAATTCCACCAAAATCAACACTTTCCATACACCAAAATCCCAAAATTTCTATATAAAAAACCATGATATCAATTTTTCCTTTTATTAGTCATGAGCTCGTTAAGACTATCAAACATGTTATTTTATCCTTATCCCTTCATTATGCTCATATTATGCGCTTTCAAAAAATATCTGAATAACCTTTCATTGTTACCCGTACCTTTCAACATATACTTTCAAATACTAAGGAAAAATAATAGTGTAACAATACATAGATGTTTCTTTATTCCATAATATGATTAAATTACTTAAACAAAATTACTCTTGATAAACATGAAATCATTCCACTACCTTCTTAAACCATTGACTGAGCTTCAACATTTTATTCCTCAACACTTCTTTCCTCTCATTTATCGTTTGTTGTCTCTTCATCATCATCAACATAAATATTACCCATACAACCATGCTGATTATCTTCATTAGATTTTCCCTTAGGGAATAGATTTTCATAATTCTCGTGCATTATACATTTAAAACATTTTACCACTGTTGATGTCTTAGTAATACCATTATCCTTGTCCATTGGGTTAACATATCATTTTCCTTTGTAATTACTGGCTTTGTGTCCTTCTTTCCCACACCCAAAACATCTTTCTGTTCCTTTGAAACCTTCTCCTTGATGTATCTTCCCACATGATTTATATGAGGAAAATTGAACATTCCTTCCTCTATGATCACCATAAGACTCCATATTTCTATTATTAGCTGCTTTAGGAAACTCACCAAAGTTGAGATTATTGATCATATTATGAGATTGCTGACTAGGCATAATAATGATGTTTCTCATTCTATCTTCCATTTCATTTGGTTGTTAATGAATAATATCAATCCATTGTCCATAAAATTGTCCATTAACATGAATCCTCAAATTTCCAACCATTTTTTAAAACCCAAAAAGAATATTATGAGAGACAAAAATCATACTTGGAAAACAATATTCTTAAGGGGCAGTACTTTAAATCTCTATCATCTTGGGTTTAATCCTTGGTTATTCATGATCATTACCATAATTTTTGGACTATAGCCTATACTTATACATAACCTTAGGGACATCCCTAGACATACCTTAGAAATATCTCTAGGGATCTCACTAAAGTGTTCACATCATAGTTTTCAAAGGTTAACTAAACCTTCGCTCTGATACCAACTATAGAAGTCTAGAATTATTTCCAATGGACTAGAATTGATACCTATAAGAGAACTCTATGGGAAGCTACACCCCATGGTTGGGACACACCACCATCCCTAGTGGTATCCATTTCCTTATGAAGCCCTTGGGCGGAGATCCGTGCTTCGTCCAACGCTCACACATGAGAGTTCCCAAGGATCAAAAACATTCCTTCCTCCTTTGCTCTGATACCAATAGTAGAGACCCATTATTAACTTACATGGACATTACATTTATTTTGAGGAATACATAAACACATGAAAAAAAATAGTAGTTCGGGTTTGGCTTAGTGGTAATCACCCCGTAATCTAACATTAAAAATGGGGGTTCAAAACCCATTGGGCGTAGGGACTGTAACATACTGTAGCACACTGTAGAAATAGAGGGCTCTGTAGCTGTTTCAAGGTCACTGTAGCGGCGATAGGGTACTATAGTAGTGAGGATACTATGGATTATTGTAGTAGACTGTGTACTATAGCAGTATTATTCACAGAATGGGCCTTGGGAAAAATATTTGGGCCTATGGTCCATGTAATGGGCTAAATGCCAAATGGGCCTTCAAGCTATGTAATGGGTCTCCCTATACCTAGTTAAAAGAGGTATTTTTTTAATTTAAATAATAGATGAGGCTTCAGCCCTAACCTTAATAAAACATGACACAAACAGATACCCAAAGACCATATTAGTTTAGAGCCTTTGGAATCTCGAAACAAAATCTTCTAATCATTGTGAAAGATTTTCAACATCTCCCTTAAAAATATTCTCATTTTTTTACTACCTAAAACATTTCTTTATATATTTGGGAAAAGAAAACATTAAAAGGGTGAACTAAAATTCTCAGTAAGGGTAAACATGGAGAATATAAAACAATCCATAAACATTTGAATGTAAAACATGAACATAATGTTTAAACATTAAAATCTTGAGTCATGAAATAAATCTTGGCATTACGTAAGGCATAAATCATGAAGGATCATTAATCATGATAAAATAGAATGGGAATAAAACATGGAATTGTGGAAAACCATTAAGAACATAATATGATTTCCACAGTAGCAAAGGCATTGCTGCCAAGACTATCATTGTAGATGAAGTCCATTACTGAACCAGATTTACTTGTCATTCCAGCCCTGTAATACTGAATTAGAATTACTTTCTATTCTATCCATGTCAATATCCTAAGATATAAATCTTTATCCAATGAATTGGAGGGAGATATAGGTCCCATCCATCTCATAATGAAATCATTCTTACGTGTGCTACAAAATAAACATAAATCATTCATCATAACCCAATAAATAAAATGAGTTTCATAAACATCATCCCATCATAACATAATCCATATAAAACAATGGATATCATTTCATCATAAACAAAATCAAACCATGTAAAAAATAGGTACATTATACTTGAAAAATAACCATGTTAAATAATGTCATATTAGATGGAAAATAGTTTTCATAAAACAATTAAAATGAATTCTTGAGGAAAATATCCTTTCTTTTTCAAAATCATTTTATTTTCTCAAAATGACATGGAATTTGAAAAAATATATACTTTTTGAAAATAATAATGAAATATTGTAGAGGAAGCTTCATGGAAATAAGGAATTATGAAATCTTAAAAATCTATTCATACCATATAAGTTAAAAAAACATTATTCATACTTTTTCCGGAAAAGTCAAAAAGTACATCGTATGCTAAACAAATGAAAGATTCCTTCCATACCATGTCGTTAAAGTCAAAAAAGGGTAAAAATGTATTAAAAAATACATGTAATAATAGTAAAAATTTTATGAAAACATGTCTAGAAAATATGGACATGGATGATAAATATAACCCTAGTAAATACTTACAAATAAAAAATCTCGGATAAGAATGAGATTAGAATAATTATCCCTTAACTTAGGTATGATATTCTTTGTACGTATCTGAAACTAATGTATAATTATTTAAATAATGTTATTGACTTATTCTAGAATAATATTCATTTTTATGATATCATATATGGTTATATTATTATATGTTTATTAGTAACATTTCATTGTTACTCATTATTCCGTTGTTAATTGCTTTATGTTCTTATGGATGTTATATCGAATAAATTATTATTAATATTTTTAGGTTATAGATATATCATTTAAAGATTGGTATTAGTATAATATATATCATATTTATTCATTAAATTCATTTATATAATCATTCTTCACTGAAGATCATGTATAATGAATCACATCACATCGTGGAGACAGTAAGCCGTACGTACGCACGAGAGACGATATCATTCCCATGATTGTGGATTATATTTAAAGTGTATGGTGTATAATATTTCAGAATAAATATAATTTCAAAATAATCATATATATTTATTTCTTCCATCATTATACACATTCAAGTATGTTAGTGATGAAAAACAGATTACACCACAACGTGGAGACGGTAGGTCTTACGTACGCACACATGATGATTTCATTTTTCATAGGATGGATAGAAGATGGAATATGGTCGTTTCATTTTCATAATAAAATATTGGTATACAAGTGATACTGGAGTTATTACTTAATAATGAAACCACTCATATAGATGAAGAAGAAGAATAAAGAAGTTTGACATAATCGGTAAAGGATATTACCTCTTATTCAACACACCTCTTCTAAACCTCATATTAGGGCACTAAAGTTGGTTTTTGAAGAAGACCATGACCTAAATAATGTTTCTATGGAAGTGTATAGGGTAAATGGATAGGGTTTTCCAAGTTTTAAGGCTCAAAGTGGAGTAAATAGGAGAGGGAGGAGGTCCCATTTTATAAGAGAGGAGAGGGGAACTTTTTGAAACCTCAAAAACATTAATTTATAATAAAAACAAACCCCACATAAAAACTTCTAAAATGACTAAACTTATAAGATTCGATGAGATTGGGTTTTAATATCATCAAATAAATTTTTTTTTACATGTTTTGATTTTATTTTAAACCTTATAATTTTTATTTATCCTTATTTAATCAATTTAAGTTTATTTGTGGTAATAAAATTCTAAATTTTAAATAGTTATAAATACTTAATTATGTGCTGTTAATTGTACATAATAGGATAATTTATGACATTTTATACCATATAATTTTCAATTTTTAATGTTTTAATCTTTTTTGTGATTTTTACAAAATTAAATATTATGTTATTTTTATAAAATTTCAAAAGTGCCAATTTGGACACTATTCATTATTTGAATTTAAATAAAATTCAAACAGAAGATAGATTTGAAAAAATATATTTAATATATTCCTAACATGTCATATTAATCTATAAAATTCTTGGATCACATTAATTAGTTCATATAATATTGATTTTATGTTTTTTAAAACTATTTATTTGATATTTCTCTTAATAAAATAATTACTACAAAATTATTGTATAATTATTTAATATAAATATTTTTTTCATAAAAATATATAATACTATGATGAAGACAAATTTAATATATTTCATAAAAAACTTTTTTTAGAATTTAAATTATAAAAAACCTAACTTTTAAAATTTTATATTTATTAATTTATGAAGGTGACAACTTTGACATCATTTGAAATAAAATTATATAAGGGTTGTAATCTATTTTATAAGGATCTAAATGGTCAAAAGGTAGACCCTTGTATGATTATAGCATATATATACTGGACCAATAAGTTTTGTTCAAGTGTTTGGGCCTTTTGATGGGTATTATTATTTTAATAAAAACTATATTACAGATTTTTTTACTAAATAAATAATTTTTGCCTCAGTAATGTATATGCTATTAAAGTAATTATATATTTCATACAAATTACAAATAAATTATCATGATAAAGAAAAAAATATCTTTCAAATGAGTTTTTATAATCTAATTTATATTCAATGTAACAATATATTAAAAATATTTTAATTATTAAAGTTCAAGTGAGACATATATCACTTTTTATTAAATAAAATAAATTCATTGTCTTAATCTCATCCAAGTGGGTTCCAATAGATACCATTTATACCCAAGTATGTTTTAGGGAGAAATATAATCATACAATTATATCAATTCAAGTGTTAGTGTAAATTTATGATATTATTTTTACCCTTAATTACCTAATTTACCTTTAACTATGGTAAATAAAATTTATCGTACTTACTATTCATAATTCCTAAAAATAAAAGTAGCCTATTAACATAATTTGGACCTAATAATTCCAAAAATGGTTTTAATTTTTCCATATTAAAGAAACATAAGTTTCAGTAATTAATTTAAAATTAATCCCGTTATTGAAGTGAGAAAATGGGTTTTAAAAGTTAAAACATTGTAAAAGAATGAAATGTTTTTTACTATGAATTTAATGTAAACTTAATGGCAATAAAATAAATTGTATTAATTTTTAAAAATATATTCTATTAATAATTTAAAACCATTCAATATTATAATTTAACCATATAAATTATCCCTACGAAAAAGTTGTTTCTAATTAAAATTTAGCGTATTTTTACTATTTATAAAAACATGAATGTTATCAGAATAATATCAAAAATGTATACAACATAAATTTTTATATCCTGATTCAAAATAAGAAGTTTATTTTGTCAAATTTAACTTATAAACTTGTCAAAAATTATATTTAAAATGGGTACTCCATCAAATGGCGGAAAAAATGCATTTTTTAAAAATAGTTCTTTTATCCGAAAAATTGATTCTTTCAGCATACCATGTTCTATAAATTGAGTAAGTTGAATGATAATGTTATAAAATTTGAAATGTTATTAATACTATTCATAACGTCTAGTTTATATCCCATTTAAATAATAATATAATAATATATCATTGTTTAGTAAAACTCAGTATCACGTACAACACAAGCTATCACAGAAGGTCGCTCTTGTGTGTAACGCAAGTCAAGACAGTGTTCCGTATAGTGAAATATACCTTTGGTGTTGTGTATAACAGAATCCAAATGTAGTTCATTTATACATTGAACACAATCTATACTCAGTGCTACATAGAATAAATTCTACAAAACAAACTTGAAATGGTGTGTAACACGAGAAAAGATTAGTGTTCTGTATACTGCAAGATGATACAATGTTGCGTATAACACAAGCTAATCTTGGTGTAGCGTACAGCACAAAATATTAAATAAATTAATATAATATATCTCGTAAAATCTCATTGAGTTACACATATATACTGGATATATATGATATATATGATATCTAAATCATGAATATAATTCTGGAGATAATGGACTTTTGATCACATGGACAATTTGTAATTATAACATGTTCATTTTTGACTTAGGTACTGAATATGGACAAAACATCCAATATGAACATAAATAATTATGTAATTTTTAAAATGTGTTAATAAGTGATATAAAAGGAATAAGAAACTTGAAAAATGTTCCGAAGCCAGTAGAAGTTAACTTAAGTTTATTATTCATAAAATTAAAGAATGAACAAGTCAAATCAGACACGAGGTAAGTTTCTTTGTCTCAATCTCATTTCTTTGAGAAATATTTTGATTTATACACGACTTGATATTTTATGATGTATAAAACCTTTGGACATTTAATTTAATTCAAATGGAATATTTTTCTATGTAGGGTTTTTCCAAACGATGAAGGGAATGTTTCTTTTTAACCAATGCAGTGACAACAACTTTTCTGCCACCACGAGAGTTATTTGATATTAGGATTCCTTAAAAAGACATGATGTTTTTAAATGTAAAATAAATACCATATACTATTTTTACAAATTTTGGAATTTAAAATGGTTTTGAAAGTGGATTTACTATTTCAATATCTTGAAATTATTTATTGTGATTGCAAATAAAATTTTTATTATTGAAATATCGATATTTGCAATCTTTTGTGTTTGATGATTATGTAATAGTACTTGTAAATTTGACGGGTGGTTATGTGATAAACCTAATGATGGGTGGTTCTATGATAAACCAAGGATGAGTGGTTACATTATAACCTCTAATGCATTGGGTATGGATGTTATTCATATGGCTATTATATTAGGAAGAATGATTTGTGGAAGTCGACCATATGGTAAATCCATTTAAGAATGGTTATGTCCCATGTTTAACATTTATATGTTATGTGTGATTTCTATGGGTTTTTCGGCAATATTTTGGTTGAAAAATGGTTGGCAATGAACTTTTATTCATTGAAGAGTATTTACTACATCATAAAGGTGAAAATTATTACTTACGATATAGTATTCATTGTTCACATGTTTTTTTGAAAAGATAATAGTTTTCCTTCTTTGTGTATACTTTACTGATCATTTTATTCTCACCCCAAGTTTTTGAAATGATTTTCATAGAACATAAAGATGAATAGGGTCAAGGACGAGATCCAGAAAAAGTAATGTTGGCTAAAACATGGAATTAAATTGTTTCTTTTTTCAGAGTTTTTTTTATGAAAAAATGTATAGTGAGTAGAAGCATCTACTTGAAATATTCAAGTTGTTATGTATAAGTTATAAGACAATTCTATAAATTTATAAACCTAAAAATATTCTCAATGTGAATTGTTATCTTAATTCATGATTATGTACTATTAAAGGAAAGGTCCTTATAGTTGGTATCCGGGGTCAGTTTAGATAACTTTAGAGGTTAGGGTGTTATTTAATCATAAGTGACATAACCATAATGGTTAGAATATTAGTATGTTTCATAGTTATTTTAGATAGATTGAATGAGTTTAAGATAACATGAATTAGTATATCTTTGTATTTACCATCCTAATAAGATAATATATGATGCTTTTACTAATATACCCACACTGACCTTTTTGGTTTTAGTAAATGGCAGGATCTAGAAGGCACCAAAGTAATAATAGGTATGAAGAAAACTATGAAGGTTTTATGAATAAGAAAGAAAATGAAATGGGAGATACAATAATAACTCTTGTGGTTATTCTCAACCAACTACTTGGAGTGATGATAGACCACCTAAACCTTGGTGATTTTTCTAAGGCATAATATATGTGAGAAAGAAATCCCTATAGAAGTATAGGTAATAATCATAAAGGTAAGTATATTAAAAAACCACTTTGTCAAATATGTGGAAAGAAACACCAAGAAAAATGTTTCAAAGGGAAGGGAAGATGCTATAGTGGTGGTAATGAAGGTCATAAAGAAAGAACCTGCCCGAGAAAAAGGAAGCATCCAGTTGACTCTAGGAAAGGGAAAGAAGTTATTTATGAGGGATCAATTGAATGTTTTAAATGTGTTGTTCATGGTCATTATAAAAATATATGTCCAATGAATAAGGTTCGGGAATGGGATCATTAGTACCATTAAAATATATGTTTAATAATACCTAATTACATTCAAATTGAGGATGAGGAAACTGATATTGACCATTGAAAGGTATGAATTATTTCTTAGTTGTTGTTTTGACATTATTGAATCATAGGAAATGATTCATGATTTTGTTTTTAGGGAAGAAGTATTACAGAACAAGTTGAAAAATAACAGTTAATGGATCATGAAGAGCATTGAATGATTAAGATTTCGGCATATAAGGGATTCAAGAGTTATGATGGATTTTAGGATGATGAAATACATAAAAGTACTAAGGCTCTTTTGATGATGGGATTACATTGGAAGATTTTTTCTAATATATGTAACCCGAAAGTTTGATATGAGAAAATGTTATTCAATAAAGAGTTATCTTTTTTTATGTGGATGTAATGGATAACCTTAGGGGTTTATAAGATCTCTTGTTTTTTAGGTGATAAATGGTAATTACATTTTGGGATGAAAAATTCAAGGTATTAGATCATGTTTGAGGATAAAATTGGTTATGGTTATTTTTGAGGAAATTATCTTATTTTTGAGAATGTTATAAGAATGACATGGTTTTAAAAAAAGGAAAATCTGTAGGTTGGGTGACAACCCATCGTGTTTGGAAAGTCCATGGAAATCGAACCCAAAACCAAAGGGCGACAAATGCCCATGACCAACCGTTTGCCTACGTGAAGTCACTTGATATTATGACTTTTTATTTTAGTTAAATGGTTTTATTGATCAATAATAAGTTTATTTGGGATCTTATGTTTTATAAGATAAATATCCTTAGTATAGGAAAATTATTTCATGATTAAGTGATAAATGCTATTTTAGAAGATGTTTGAACTTTTGGGAACACCATATGCCTAAGAAAAATAGAATACTTTGGGATTTCAATTGAGGAGTAATTATGGAATGCTATTTTGGAAGAATCTATGTTTTTTTTGTTGAAATATTGAAATTTGGGTTAATTATGGAAATTATTAACCAACCATAAAGAGTATGTGATTAGGTTAATTACTTTTAAGTATCATACATTAAGAGTATTCGATGTTATAAATGTTAAGATTTATCATGGAAGACTATGTGATCAAATCCTTCTGAATTTTGGGTTTCAAAATTAGTTTGGATTATTTTGAATAATTTTAAGGAAAATTGTATATTTTATGGTCTTTATTGACCATTGTGTTTTGTTTGTTCAGTTTAGGAGATTAAGATTAGTATTTCTTTTTATAAAAGATTATCTTTTTTGGGGATTATCTGATCTTGTACCAACCATTTTGGTTTTGGTTAATGTATAAAGATATGATAAATATTTATAGTTAATCCTTTTTGGATTATGGGATTATATAGAAGTTGATTCTAGTGATTCAGGTGTGACCAAGTCTTCTTGAATACTCATTGTTTGGAGAAAAGACAAGATTTTGGTAGAAACTTATTAAAGGATGAAACTCTACTTGAAAATTATGTATATTTCCTTATGTTATTAGTTAGTATCATAAATAAATTCTTTAAATTTATTAAAGTTAACTTAAAAAAATACGTTGTCCATTTACTTTTCCTACTGGGGAATTAACGACGATTTAACCTATCACAAGTTTGTGGTTTTCTGGTGGTTAACTTTCTCTTGATCATGTTTTCTATCACTCTCAATCAGAACTTGATGATTATTTTTCTCTTCCATATCCATATTTTCTTGGAATCTTTGAATTTTTTTATCTCATATGACCTCTACAGTTCTATTTTTTTCATTTATGTTGATAGTTTTATTGTCTCTTTTTCTAATTCAGGACTTTCAATGATGTTTCTAAGCCCAATTTTAAAATTACGAGGACATAATTTCCAAAAGGGGAGAAGGATGTAACAACCCAGGTATTTATAGAATAATAATTTTCTATTTATATTATAAGATATTAATTTTAAGATAAAGAGGACTGTTTTTTTTATAGTTTACTCAACACGCAACAAAAGGCTTCTCCAAAATCTTACATTGCACACAACATTGAGTTATACTGAAAAATAATAAAATAATAATATTATTATTTTGAATGGTAGTTAATGCCTAGCCGTTGGAATGGCTGGAATGACTAGTATCAAATGAATTTATAAATAAGGTTTACATATGTTTAAATTATAATTCATTTATTACCAAATTTGTTATAAATGGAAATAAAAACCTATTGAAAATAGTGGATGTGTTTTTATAAAAACCTATTTAAAAGAGAATAATTTTGTTTTCCGATCACTCTTTATATATTTTTATTTAATTAAAAATATATGATATATATTTAATGTAATTTTTTAAATTCATCTAACATATTTTCTAAATATTATTTAAGAAAAAAATCATTTTTTTCAGATAAAAGAAGTATTTTTCTAAAAATGCAGTTTTACCGCCATTTGATGGAGAACCATTTTTAAATCTATTTTTTACACATTTAAATGTTTTATTTTATAAAATAGACTTCTTCTTTAGAACAGGAACAAAAAATTTACTTTGGATGAAATTTTGGTATTTTTCTTCCAAAGTTCATCTTTAATGAATAGTGAAAAATAGTGCATTTTAATTCAAAACTGTCTTTTACTATTATTTATTTATATAGTTAGATTGTAATTTTAATTGGTTTTAAAGTGTAATTGGATTATATTTTTATATTTTAATCCAATTTTGGTAATTTTATGTAATTTCATTTTAAAATTGGATATAAAAGCAGGCCAATATTTTGTTAGTTTTTATTTCTTAAAAACACTCTTTTGGGTTTTGACAATGAGAATAAATTTTAAATTAATTTCTTCAACTTATGTGTTTTGAATATAGAAAAATGGATTAAATATTTGGAATAAGGAGGTCCAAATTTTTTAAATAGTTTGTTTTTTTACATTTTTAATCGTAACGTCCGTAAATATTTTATTTACTATGGTTAAAGGGTAAATCTGGTAAAAAAAGGTAAACAATAATATTATAATAATATTAAATTACTCTAACACATGTCATAACACTATTTTATGAGATATTTATGACCGAGTGAATCCTTGGGTCTATTTTAGGACCTCATGGAGCCACTTGAGTGTGAAAATGACATTTAGTTACTTTTAATTTAATGTTAAGGAAAATATAACCTAAACATGTATCTTTTTTATAAAAACTTTTTTATATGGGGTTATATAAGTAATATATTCAACTATAAATACTAATTATAAATAGAAAAATATTTCCTACATCATGGTATTTTATTTATAATTTTTATATATCAAATAAATAAATTCATTTATGAAACAATGATGATGTAGTGATTACATTATTAATGAATGTTTTAAATAAATGAGATTATAAAAATTAATATAAAGTTTATTTTTAAAATTTTTATTCCATATAAGAATTTTATAGATGGTAATTACTTGTTATATTTTAATTAATGAAGTTTTTTTGAATGAATAAAATTTTTATGAAATTTTATTAAGTCATGATACAAATAGTATAAAAATTGAAATAAATGAGTTTTTAAATCAATTAATATTTTATTAAATTATATACTAGTCCTAAAAATCTAAGACTATTTAAAATGAAATATATGATGTTATTAATGTCATTATTGATCCATTTCTGGGTTTCTTTTCTTTTTATAGTAACTATGGTGACCATACACTATGAATACCCAAGAAGACAGGGTAAAAGTTAAATTAGTTAACTAAGGGTTAAAGCTAAAAGATACAGTTTAATTTTTAATCTTTGCTTTTCTAAAACACATTGCATGAGATTATTTAGACCCATAATAATATTATTGTAGAACTATATCACTTTTTTGTTTTTATAATTCTAAAATCAATTAATAATAATATAATACTTTCAAACTTTCCTAAGGTTCCCCTCCTCCCTCTTATAAAAGGACACCACCTATAAACAATTAATAACACCTCACATGACCCTTGTCTCATAAAAACTTAGATAAAATAAGATCCTAACATTCCTACCTTACTCCAAGAAGCATTAACTTAGGCATAAGGCAATCCAATAGATCCCTTTGGCTCAAATCATAAGAAGTTACCCGATACGAGGTAACATCTCCTCACAAGTTACATTCCATTATTTTTTCATCTCTACTCCCTATTATCTTAATATTATTTGTTTATATAAAAAAAATATATCTTTAGCATACTAGGTTGTTTTTATGTGATTTATTCAAACTAAACCTACCCACACCACCATCTAATGGGTATAGAACACACTGTTTCTATGGACGAAAAACTACTACCTCACGAAATGATGATTATTCATTATTCTCCTACCACCCATTATGGTGGAAATTATGATATAACTATGATTATATATGATATATATGATATTTATTTTATCTCTATTATACTTTAATTCTCATTTATAACATTCATTTATGCATTTCTTCTTGTATAAATACGATAATTTAATTTGAGGAAGTGCGGACTACCGCCCCCTCAAAGTTATATGACTCATTCATGATATACATAGAATATATAAAATATATAATTAATTAACTTATGTAACATATAAAACATATATATTATACTTTAATTAAAATATACCAATGTATGATTCAGTTTTTGTTCTTTTAAATATGAAAAATAAATGAAAGTAGCGTTTATGCGTTTGTACAGTTACCGTCTCCATGAATGATGAATTTAATTTATTATCTCAACATTTTATGGAATATTATATATAAATATATAATGGATATATAAGATATATATGATATCTAAATCATGAATATCATTTTGGAGATAATTTAATTTTTACCAAATGGACAATTTGTAATTATAACATGTTCATTTTTGACTCAGGTACCGAATATCGAAAAAACGTATGATATGAACATAAATAATTATGTAATTTTTATAATGTGAAAATAAGTGATATAATAGGATTAATAAACTTGAAAAAGGTTTTGAATCAAGTAGAAATTAACTTGAGTTTATTATTCCCGAAATTAAAGAAAAAACGAGTCAAGTCAGACACGAGGTAAGAGACGTTGTCTCAATCTCCTTTCATTGAGGTGTATTTTGATTTATAAACGACTTGATTCTAAATGGTTTATGAACCACATTTAAATTTAATTTAATTTAAAGGGAATATTTTTCTACGTAGTGTTTTACTAAATGAAAAATGTAATGTTTATTTTTAACATATGTAGTGACAACAACATTTCCGCCACCGCAAGCATTATTTGATATCTGGATTCCTTAACAAGTTGTGATATATTTAAATAGAAAATATATACCATATACCCTTTTTACATATTTTGGTTTTAAAAATGGGTTTGAAAGTGGATTTACTATTTCAATATCTTTAAATTATTTCTAGTGATTACAAATGAAATTTTTATGATGGAATGGTCAATATTTGAAATATTTTATGTGTGATGATTATATAGTGGTACTTGGAAATTTGATGGGTGGATACATGATAAATAAAATCATGGGTGGTTCTGTGATAAATCAAGGAAAAGGGGTTACATTAGAACCTCCAATGCATTGGGTAT
This sequence comes from Viscum album, assembly GCA_963277665.1. NCBI lineage: Eukaryota > Viridiplantae > Streptophyta > Magnoliopsida > Santalales > Viscaceae > Viscum > Viscum album. The sequence continues at coordinate 284,064,714 of OY728143.1, read as the reverse complement.
GAAAGTGGGATGTATGAATATTCCATTTGTTAGAATGATTTGTGGAAGTCGACCATAGGGTTCTTCCATTTAAGTATGATTATTTTCAAAGTTTACCTATTATATGTTATGTGTAATTTATATGGGATTTGTAGTAATATTTTGGTTACAAAATGGCATGCAATGAGATTTTATTCATTGAAGATTATTTATTACTTCATAAAGGTAAAAAGTGTTACTTATGATAAAGTATTCATGCTTTAAATGTTTTTTTGAAAAACTTACAATTTTCTTTCTTTGTGTATCCCTTATTGAGATTTTTATACTCATCCATGTTTTTGAAATGATTTTTATAGGACTTAAATATGAATAGAGTCAAGGATGTTATCAAGGAAAATTCATGCTCTCTAAAACATGAAACAAAACATATTTCTTTTTTTTGAGTTTTTGTTTTATGAAAAAATGGATAGTGAGTATAAGTGTCTACTTATAATATTCAAGTTGTTATGTATTTGTTATGACCTAATTTTATAAAGATATAAACCTAAAAATACCCTCAATGTGAATTATTAACTTAATTAAAGATTATGTAATGTGAAAGGAAAACTCCTTATAGTTGGAATTAGAGGTCGGTTTGGATAAATTTAGAGGTTAGGGTGTTATTTAAGCATAAGTGACATAATCATAATGGTTAGAATATTTGAAAGACACATAGTTATTTTAGATAAATTTAATGAGTTTAAGATAACATGAATAATTATATATTAGTATTTACCCCCCTCATAAGATATTATATGATGATTTTACTGATATACTCATACTAGCATTTTTTATATTTCGTAAATGGATGGATCTAGAAGGCGCCAAAGTAATAATGGATGTGATGAAAACTGTGACAGTTTTCTGAATAAGCAACAGAATGAAATGGGAGTTGCAATAAAAAATCTTGTGTTTATTCTCAACCAAATATATAGTCATTATTGACCACCTGAATCTAGGTGATTCTTATAAGGAATCGTATATGCAGGAAAAAAAATACCTACACATTTTAATTTAATAATCATAAAGGTAAGTATATTAAAATAATTATGTGTCAAATATGTGGAAAGAAACACCTAGGAAATTTCTTCAATGGAACGAGAAGATTCTATAGATGTGGTAATGGAGGTCACAGAGGAAGAACCTTCCATAAAAAAGTAAGCATCTAGTTGATTCTAGGAAACAGCAATAAGTTCATTCCTAGGGATCAATTGAATATTTTAAATGTGGTGTGCATGGTAATTATACAAATAGATGTCCTACAAAAAAGGTTCTGGAATGGCATCAGCAGGACCGTAAAAATATATGTTTACCAATACCCAATTCCATTCAAATTTAGGATGAGGAAACTGACAACGGCCAATGAAAGGTATGTATTATTTCTTAGCTGATGTTTTGACATTATTGAATATTAGGATATGATTCATGAGTTATTTTCTAGGAAAGGATTATTTGCAGGATAAGTTGGAAAATAATGGTCAATAGATCATGAAGAATGTTTAATGAGTAAGAAGTCTACATATATGGGATTCAAGAGTTATGTTAGATTTTAGGATGATGAAATTCTTGAAAGTATTAAGGATATTTTGATGATTGGATTACTTTGGAAGACTTTTCTAGTATGTGTAACCCTGAATTTTGATATTTTAAAATATTATTCAAGAATTAATTATCTTTTCTTATGTAGACACAATGGACAACATTAGGTGTTCAACTGATCTTTTTTTTGAGGTGATAAATGGTTATTACATTTTGGGATGCAGAATCAAAGGTATTAGATAATCTCTGAGGATAAAATATGTTATGTTTATTTTTGAGTAAAATATATATATTTTTGAGAATTTTGTACGAATGATATGGTTTTAGAAAAAGGACAACTCGTAGGATGGGTGACAACCCGTCACGTCTGGTAAGGCAATGGGAATTGAACCCAGAATCGAAGGGCGACAAGGGAACATCACCTACCACTAGCATACTTGAAGTCCTTGGTTAGTATGAATTATTACATTAGTGAAGTGATTTCATTGATAAAGAATAAATTGACTTGGGATCTTATTTTTAATAAAATGGATATCCTTAGTATAGGAAAATGATTTGGTGATTAAGTGATAATGGTTATTTTGGAAGACATTTTCTCTTTTGGGAACACTATATGCCTAAGGAAAATAGAATACATTTGGATTTCAATTGAAAAGTAATGGTGGAATTTTATTTTTGAATAATATATGTTTTTTGGGGAAATATATATATTTAGGTAATTTATTGAAATGATTAACCTATCATAGATAATATGTGATTAGGTCAATTACTTTTAAGTACGATACTTTAAGAGTAGTCGATGTTATAAATGTTATGATTTATTATGGAAGACTATATGATCAAATCTTTCAGAATTTTGGGTTTCAAAAATAGTTTGGATTATTTTGAATAATTTTAAGGACAATTGTGTATTGAATGGTCTTTATTGAGCATTGGGCATTGTTTGTTCAATTTTGTAGATTAAGAGTAGTATTTATTTCAATAAAAGACTATCCTTTTTGGGGATTATCTGATGTTGTACTAACCATTTTTGTTTTTGTTAATGTATAAAGACATGAGAACTGTATATAGTATATCTTTTGTGAATTATGTGATTTATTAGAATTTGATTCTATCACTTCAGGTGTGACCAAGTCATCTTGAATACTCATCATTTGGAGAAAATATTATTTTTTGGTAGAAACTTATTAAAGGAAAAAAATATACTTGCAAAGCAAGTATATTTCCAAATGTTCTAAGTCAATTTCATAAATAAATTATCTAAATTTATGAAATGGAACTTAAAACCAAAAACTTTGTCTGTTTACTTTTCCTACTGAGGAATAAAAGACCATTTAACCTATCACAAGTTTGTGATTTTCTGGGGGTTAACTTTATCCTGATCTTGTTTTCTATCACTCTCCATCAAGCCTTGATGGTTAGTTTTGTATTACATATCCATGTTTTCATGGAATATTATTATTTTTTATCTCAAGTGGCCTTTATACTTCTCTTTTTTTTGTTTTAAAGTGGTAATTTTATAGACTCTTTTTCCGATGTGGGACTTTCAATGAAGTTTCCAAGCCCAATTTTAAAATTGCGAGGATGAAATTTTCAAAAGGGGGGAAGGATGTAATGACCCAGGTATTTATAGAATAATAATTTTTGATATCTATTATAATATTTAAATTTTATGTTGAAGGGTATTATTTTTCTAATAGTATACTCGACACCAAACAACAGGCTTCTACGAAATATTACATTTTCCAAAACATTGAGTTATACTAAAAAATAATACAATAATAATATTATTATTTTAAATAGAAGTTAACGCCAAGTAGTTGGAATGGTAGAAATGAAGAGTATCAATTGAATTTTGAAATTTGGTTTACACATGCTTAAATTATGATTCATTGATTACCAAATTTATTATAAAAGAAAACAAAAACCAATTGAATATAATGGATTCTTTTTTGTGAAAACTTAATTAAAAGAGAATATTTTTTTTTCACATCACTCATTGTGGATTTTTATTTGATGAAAAATATATTATATATATTCAATGTAATGTTTTAAATTCATCTTATATGTAATCGAGATGTGATTTTAGAATAAATTTATTTTTTGGATAGAAAATATTTTCTTTTTCTCAAAATACAGTTTTACGGCCTTTTGATGTAGAACCATTTTTAACTATAGATTATAAAACATTTATATATTTAAACTGAAAAATTAAAATTCTTATTTATAATAGGAACATAAAAATTTACTTTGTATGAATTTGTGGTATTTTTTCAGCTAAAGTTCATTTTTTAATGAATAGTAAAAAATACTACATGTTAATTCAAAACTACCTATTAATCTAATCTATTTATATAGTTATATTATACTTTTAATTGGTTTTAAAGTATAATTGGATTATATTTTTATAATTCAATCCTATTTTTGTTATTGTATGTAATTTTACTTTGAAATTGGACATAAACTCATGTCAATCTTTTGGTAGTTTTTACTTTTTAAAAACACGCCTTTTGGTTTTGACAATGGGAATTAATTTTAAATTATTTTATACAACTTATGTGTTTTGAATATGGAAAAATGAATTCCAAATTTTTAATCAAGAGTTCCAAAATTTTGAAATAGATATCTTTTATTTTGTTTAGACATTATGAGTAGTAACTTCAGCAAATATTTTATTTAACACTGTTAAAGGGTAAATATGGTAAATAAGCAAAAAAAATAATATTATAATAATATTAAATTACCCTAACTCATGTCCTAACCCTATTTAATGAGCTAAGTTCGAACATGGTCATCATTGGGTCTATTTTGGTACCCCATGGTGCCATTTTTGTGTGTAAATGACATTTAATTACTTGTAATTTAAAGTTATGGAAAATATAACCTAAACATGTATGTTTTACTAAAAAAATTATATGGGGTTATATAAGTTATATATTCAACTATAAATATAAATTATATAGATAAAAATATTTTATACATCATGGTATTATCTTCATAATTTTTATACGTCAAATAAATAAATTTCTTTATGAAAAAATGATGATGTAGTGATTACCTTATTAATGAATGTTTTAAATAAATGAGATTAGAGAAATCAAAATAAATATATTTTGAAACTTTTTATTCCATACAAAAACTTTATAGATGCTTATGACTTTTAATCTTTGAATTAATAAAGTTTTTTTAAATTAATAAGGTTTTTATGTATTTTTAAAAATTCATGATATTAATAGTATAAAATTGACATAAATGAGTTTTTAAATAAATTAATATTTTATTAAATGATATAATAGTCCTAAAAATCTAATATTCGTCCAACAGACATATATGATGTTAAAAATTTTATTATGGAACCATTTTCGGGTCTCTTGTCATTTTATAGTTACTATGGAAACCATATATTATGAATATACCTGAAGACATGGTAAAAGTTAAATTAGTTAACTATGGGTAAAAGCTAAATGATAAGGTTACATTTGTAACCTAAACTTTTATAAAACCCATTTGATGAGAGTATTTTTACCCATAATCATCTAATCTTATAAATATATCACATTGAGGTTATTATAATTCTAAAATCTAATAATAATAAAATTATACTTTCAAACATCCCTAAGGTGCCCCTCCTCACCCTTATAAAATGACACCACCTCTAACCCATTACTCACACCTCTAAATCCCCTTGTCTTGTCCAAAATCTTCTCCAATAATCTTCCAACATGAATCTCTTCCTCATAAAAGCCTTACTTTAGGTAGGAGGTGATTCTAGAGAGCCCTTTGGATCAAATCAAATGAAGTTACCCGATTTGAGGTGACATCATCTCTCAAGTTCCTTTCCATTATTTTTCCTTCTCCACTCTCTATGCTCTTCTTATTATTATTTTATATAGAAAACCCAGTATCCTAAATATTCTATGTTTTTTATTATAAGTATTAGAACTACACTTATACACACCTCCGTCTAATGGGTATAGAACATATTGTTTCTGTGGACGACGAACTACTGCCCCACGAAATGATGAATGTTCTATCTTTTCCTACCACCTTTTATGGTGGAAATTATGGTGGAAATGTAATTATATATGATATTTATGATATCTTTATTCTACTTTAATTATCATTTATAACATACCATTATGCTTTTCGTGTTGCATAAATATGATAATTTAATTTGAGGAAGTGCGGACTACCGCCCCCTCAAAGTGATATGATTCGTTCATTCTATACATGGATCATATAAATAATGTAATTAGTGAAATTATGTAACACAAATAAAATATATATTATACTGGAATTATAATATTCAAATGTATCATTTATTCTTCATTCATTCAAATATGAAAAAGAAATGAGAGTATCATTCATGCATATGTACGACTTACCGTCTCCATGAATGGTGCATTTCATTTTTTATATTCAAATTTTATGGACTATTATAAATACATATATACTGGATATATATGATATATATAGTATATAAATCACAAATATAATTCTAGATATAATAAAATTTTGACCACATGGACAATTTGTAATTATAAAAAGTTCATTTTTGACTCAGGTACCGAATATCGACAAAACGCCCAATATGAACATAAATATTTATATAATTTTTATAACATGGTAATAAGTGATATTAAAGGAATAAAAAACTTGAAAAAGGTTATGAGGAAAGTATAAATTAACTTAATTTTATTATTCAGGAAATTAAAGAATGAATGAGTCAAGTCAGACATGAGGTAAGGGACTTTGTCTCAATCTCCTTTCATTGAGGCATATTTTGATTAATAAATGACTTGCTTTTATATGGTGTATAAACCCATTTTACTTTTCATTTCATTTAAATTGAATCTTTTTCTATCTAGTGTTTTACTAAACGAAAATGGGAATGTTTCTTTTTAACGTATGTGGTGACAACGACCTTTTCACCACCACGAGCATTATTTGATATTTGGATTTCTTAACAAGTTGGGATGTTTTTAAAATGAAAATAAATAACATATACTCTTTTTACATATTTTGGTATTGAAAATAGTGTTTAATGTGTATTTATTATTTCAATATCTTGAAATTATTTCTTGTTATTTCAAATTAAAATTTTATGATTGAAATGTCAATATTTTCAGTATTTTATGTGTGATGATTATATAATGGTACTAGGACATTATAAAATTTCTTACATGATAAAACAAATTACGGGTGGCTTCATGATAAACCAAGGATATGTGGTTGCGTTATAAACTTCAATGCATTGGGTATGGAAGTTGGACATATTGCTATTCCATTTGTAAGAATTATTTTAGGAAGTCGACCATATGGTTATTCCATTTATGTATGATTATGTACCAAGTTTACCTTTTATATGTTATGGGTGATTTATATGGGTTTTATGGTAATAGTTTCATTACAAAAGGGTATGTAATGAGATTTTATTCAGTGAAGAGTATTTTCCACTTCATGAAGGTGAAAAGTATTACTTATGATAATGTATTCATGGTTTATATGTTGTTTTAAAAAACTAACAGGTTTCCTTCTTTGTGTATCCCTTATTGAGCTTTTCATGCTCATCCCCTGTTTTTGAAATGATTTTTACAAGACATAAAGATGAATAGGGTCAAGGATGGGATCAAGGAAAAGTCAGGTAGTATGAAACAAGTAACTAAACATGATTCTTTTTTAATAATTTTTGTTTTATAAAAAATGGATAGTGAGTAGAAGTGTATAATTTTAATATTCAAGTTGTTAAGTATAAGTTATGACCTAATTCTCTAAATCTCTAAACCTAAAAATATTCTCAATGTAAATTATTAACTTAATTAAAGATTATATAATGTTAAAGACTGGGTCTTTATAATTTGTTAGGATGTTCCAACCCTGGGTTCTAAGATATGGATAATTCCTCCATGTCCGGCTCACAACATAGGGTATTTATTATTTAGAGATTACCATCATATCCTTGACAAGGGATGTGTTTATCCTTAAACCACTTATGAGTCTCCCACATGTAATGGCATTAGTAAGGCATTAAATCAATTTCTAGATCATTTATGAGCACAAAGTGAAAAATAAATATGGTACAGAACATGGTTGGGAGGTCATTTCTGGATAATTGTATCCATATATCCATATCAACATCTTATTCATCAGAATTATATGCCTCAACATACTTAGACCAGAGAGGTTGTTTCTCTAGGTCACCTTCTGACCTTTGTGAAGTTTTTTCCAATAATTTTTGGGGCACTATATATGATTAAACCTGGTGTTTCATGCACCTATATATACAATGGGTTTTGAGTTTTCAGCACCTATCTATATGAATGTGTATGGGTAGGGGGATGATTTCCATGTTCGCGAGAGATATCACCATGGGGAGGCTGAGCACAGTAGATATTAAGAGTATAATACCTTATAAAAATCTCTACACTACTATGAAAATAATTATTGAAGTAGTGATGGAAATTTGATTTGGTTTAAGATTTAATGAACCATTGAGGTGTTGCCAATATGCCTTTTATAGCCTCAACGACACTAGCATTGGCCAGTTCAGGGATATGAGAATCATTATGCATCGTGGATAGAATATGTTGACCTATATTTTGGGGTTGATTTGGGATATGTGCCTACTGCATGATGGTTTTTGAATATATTGATAACTATATAGTGTTTAGGGGTGATGAGACAACTGCTATGTTGATGCTAGAGTATACAATTTAGTATATGTATTATCAGTAAGAATATGAGCCTTCCTCTAGGGGGTTTCCAAAAATATGCTGGTTAATCCTGGATGAAGTGGGGGTGTGATCCCAATTCAAATATGTACTCCCCATCCTAATATACTGAAGGACCTCCAGAATGGGGTTAGTGATATGAGCCTCCTCCTGTATGGCCTCTGAAGGATGCCAGTGTAGCCATTCATCTGTAAAAGTTGGGATATGATCTTGGCTTCCATGAGCTGTAGAAATATTCCTAGTAGATTCATTGGATGTGATATGATCCATATCAGAAGTGATTTCCATATTTTACTAACAAAGCTAAGTTGGAGAGGAAATATGAGCCCAATCCTATGCCTTTGAAGTATAACGATGGTCTTGTTTGATATGAATGTGTGCCTATCCTGAGGTATGTTCCAAACTGAGATCATGATCCCTGATCAAAATGATAATTTTATCTTGGTCATATGCCTCAAACGTTACCTGAATATATCAATAATCCTCTTATATGGGAGTAAGAATTCTAGATTTCTCTAGAGTACCCACCTATCTGTATGGATCATGGTGATATGCTGCTCTAGCTATAGGGATATGGATATGTTCTTATCCCTGTATTTATAATTTCATTGTAATATTCCAATGTATCTCTTATACTATCATTATAATGTGGTGAATATTTAAAACATTGTGTGCAGGAATGTAGGATTTTACATTCTCGGTATCCAAGATATACCATAATCTGTATTTTATTGAATGGGGGGGATATAATCCCACTCCTTTCCTACTTGTTCCATCATAATATGTTGATGGGATTCATGCGTGGGGGATGGATATGTGGCTCCCCCATGCATTATATATGAATATGCATCCATACTTGATCCAAGTGAGCTGGGTTATGAGCATGCCCACTGTCTACTGTCAGAATATACCATTGTTCCTCATCAGTGGAAGTGGGGATATGATCACACTACCATTTCTCTATAGCTTCCCATTCCTAGAGATCCTTCCTTATCACAATTACCTGAGTGTCCTGGTGTATATTTGTCGGGTGGTTCACTTAGTTGGTGAATGAGGGGAACTGGAAGGGTGACGTTGTCGATAACATTTAACAAGAGCCCTCCTAGGTAGTTCTTAAACCAAGATGGAAGCATAATCATATCCTTGATCCACCCTCATATGATATGGAAGGTGAAAATTGTTGAACTCAAAGGATAATCTTCTAAAGAGATTGGTGGGGGAAAGAGGTTCACTGGTTTCATTGTATCTTTCCCTAAAATAGACATATTTTTCATCTTCATCTTCTAGAGAGCTCTACGTGAATTCTCAAAGGTCTGAATCTTACCATGTCAATGGTATTACATAACCATCACATTAACCATCAAAAGAACAACTAATTAGGTATGGGAGGTTTTTTTGAGACATGAAAAAGTTACTACTATAGCTCTGGTTCCAAAATTTTAACTTGATAAAGAAATGATCTGAGGACAATATGTCTAGGATATAAGTTTTTGTAGTCCTAAAGAAAATAATGAATATGTTCACCAATCAGTGCATCATCTCAAGTGTGAAACATGCTCAATTAGTTATGATTGGGTAACAAAATTGTTCTTTATTGTTCCTAGTTTAGAAGTTTTTCTTGTGTGCATTTTTCATAATAAGAATGGACTTATTTCTTGGGAATCCCATTTATGTATTATGACTGAAGGATTTCACATTGGGAATACTACTTTCATTTTCCTGGTAGTTGAAAAAAATATGGCATGATACATGGTCAAATATCTATTTTTGTTTTTCGAGAGTTTCATGTCAGGTTCACCATTTTTATTTCCTTAATTGATATGGTGTGGTTTACAAAAAATTATTATGGGGGGTTAAAGTACGGTTACACTATTATTCACATCAGGTTCACCATTTTCACCTCTCATTGAAACTCCCAATGGTTCCCACATCCATAGAAAGGTATATACATTTTTTCCAAAGGTAGTGGTCACATGGGGTTTTATACCCAATGAATCTAAGGAACTCACATTGGCCGAGTGGATAGGTGGTTGGTCTCATAACACCCTTTTGTATAAAGTTATTTCCTATCCTTGGATACTATTATATATTTATGATATGTTCATGAATCTCTTCTAAATCCTGATACAATACTTTTGACCCTAATAAAATGATCAGGTGTTGAATCCTTCTATATGTATAGGGGGTTATATTAATGAGACCATCTGTATGTATCAAAGGATTTATATCTTTTTCCAATTACAACTTAGTAATGGGTAACTGTTTATATTTTGAAGTCGTATCACCAAGAAGTCTGATGTTTACTACTATCTAGGGTGGTGATTGGTGTTTGCAGGATGGGATTGAACTTTCATGAGTTTTCCTATATATCTTGTTTATAATTGGAATAAAAAACCACATAGTTCATTTATGTTAAATCCATGAAATTTAAAATCATGTGGAAAGGATCTATATGAGGGCACTTATGTATAGGTTATTGAGCTCGATCCTTAGGAAGGAATCCTATGTATCCTAATTATAATAGGATTTAGAGTCTTCATAGTTTGATCTTTCCTTTAAATTATGATGGTAGGTGAAAAATAATTAATTCCCATGATGTTTATTTCCCAAGGGTTTATTAGTATGGGAATGACTTAGGGACATGCACCGAGGAAGATCCCCTGTATGGGGAAAATTGTATCATTTCATTGAAAGGGTTTTACACACTAATGTTTCCCTGGATGGGGGATATTTTTTATGTGACTAATATGATATTGTGGATCCATAAGACAACATCTATTATTGTTGGTGTGGTAAATATGGGATAGTATGTTATTAGAATAATTGCATATGGATATGGGATCTATGCTTTGGGGAGGCCCTTATGAAGAATTTGATACAGAGCTTGAGTCTTAGAAAGGAATCCCACATACTGTACTTATAAAAGGAATCTGATTCCTCATAGTTCCATTTGATTATGAATCCACTGATGGATGATAAAGAAATATAAACCCATAGGAGAGTTTAGCTCCCATGGGCTATAGTGTCTGATACATGGAGGGACTTACACTAATATGGATCCCATTGGAGATCGTTCCGTAGAAAGGAATAGTAGGTATCTTGTTTGGATAAGAATTAAAATTCCAATTGCAAGATTTATTCCTAACATATGATGAGATGGAACGGGTGATTAAAATAAGAGATATATTTTAATCCATGAGGTTTAGGAGAGTTAGATAATTATACCATGATGGATTCCCATTGAAAGATATGTGATGCTTTCTATCTGAAAAAATAAATATTAAGAACCATGAGTGGAGAAATGAGTATGTCTAGATGGAATCTGGATCCCTTAATACTAATAGAATTTTTTTAGCTTCCATTCCTAAACAATTATATACACTTACCATAGTAAAGGGAAATTACCAGCCAAATATATAGGGTTTGGGGTTCACATGGTTCGAGAGAACATGCCCAAGCACCCCTAATGGACAAGGATAACATGTTTGAGGGTTTATGCCTGGAATTTACAAGGTGTCCACCTGATATATACAGAGTTCTTGCTTGAAATTTTCTAATTATCTTTCTGACATATGGTAATTTATTTCATGAAGATGATGAGAATCCCTAGGGTACCTCTCATGATCGAAGATGACATATTAGTTGGCTATCACATGAAAATATTGACATGTGGAAGGTTCTTCACATAATCATAAAAGACACATACCGTTCCTTTCATGTGATGAAGAACAACATGTAGGAGGGATTCCTTAAGGTCTGGATGACATGTCAGTGGATTATTTACGTGATAAACACAGACATTTTCAAGGCTGTATCAGTGTCAATTATGTAATGTATAGAGGAATTCACATGACATGGTTGATATATTTGGAAGAATTCATGTGGCCAAGATAACCTGCCTGAAGAAAAATCTCATCAATTAAATGAAATTTCCAGGTGATGTCCCCAGATTAATGAATAGGCTATGCGAAGAACATGATCCTGTCACATAAAAATATGTATATCTGTCTTTGCATAAGGCTTTCATCTTTTTTTTCATCCGTTTTAGCATAAATGCAACAATTTTTTCCAGATACTAGCCAATTGAGACATCTTGAAACCAATTCAATGCATTGAAAAATATTTTCATAGCCTTTTATGTGCATCATAAATCCTTATTATGATCAATAGGGTAACAATGTAACGTGTGTATATATGTCATGTAATCCCTTAAGTCATTCACTGAGCTTACCTGGTGGAAGTCCCATAAAATTTCATTAATTTCCACTTTAAAAAGCCGAATATTTGCTTTCTACTCTAATGCATGTGTTTTTTGTGCTGGGGGTGGGGGGATTTATAGGTCTTGACTCCCCAGATCTATGAAGATTCTTACAACATGTATTTCATAGATATGGGATTGAGTCGGTGGAGTATCATGCATTTAACATGAACCTTCCTTGTCCCATCCATGGAATCAACTTTGTGTAAAATTAAAAAAATACAAATAGATAACTCCATCATCACCATATTTATTGAACCCATGGTCTATCAAATAGATTTCATATTATCAAATAAACATGTCAAAGGTTATTCACAAGATTAGCTTACATGTGAGGGAGTCATCCCAAGATCAGAACTCCTGTCAAAGAGGCTTTCACATGATCAGGGGGACTTGTATTGGTCTCTTCACAAGATCAATATAGATTTATAGAGGGCCTTTACCTGAAAATATCATAACACTACTTCACATGATGGTACCGACTTAATATATTTTATTTTTAAAAGCCAAGGGTGCTCACCCATTGATGATCTATCAGGGAATCATGTGATCAAAATTACATGTCCAAGATCCTTCACATGATGGAGGTGACATGTCCAATGGTCTTCCCATGGAGAGGCCAACATGTTGGCAGAGCCTTCATGTGATCACTGTACAATCATGTAGACCAAATCCATCCTTATCATGAAAAAAAACATAACTTCCCTTTGCATGGGTTTTCCTCTTTTTCCACCTTTTTATTTTTTAATTTATAATACCTTTAATATTTTCCCCTTTGTTTTTCCTCTGGGTGTCGTATGATCAATATTTCATCTCACAACTGCATGCAGGAATTATCATGAAAATTCACTCCAATTTTCTATGGTGGGGAATGTGATCAAAGATGGATCTCAAGATGACATGCCATAATTTCTATGGAAAATATATATGCTTCTTTGTAGAAACAATGGGGAAACACGCAATTTAATGGATTCATATAAGGACCTTGTCATGATAAAGGTGACATAACCATATGCTTTCATACGATATGAATGACATGACTCTAGGGATCTCACATGACCGTTGAACTGATCATGTGAGCCATATAATCCCTTCATGTGATAATAAACATAACTTCCATCACATAAAGCTTATTCCTTTTTTGTGGTTTTATTTTATGAGTTATTTTTGGTGATTTTCATGCATATTTTTGGTTGAAATGTATCTTGATAAGAGGAACTCATATAAAAGGCTTTGTATGATCATGATTTCTTTTTAGAAGGGATTCTCAACCTGAATTGGTCCATCTAATGGGGATTCACATGATCATTTTCAGATCAGGAAGAATGAATATTTTTTCATTAACATTCCTAATATCATGAGTCCATGGGTCTTTTCAGGGGTCACATGATCTACATGATACAACCATCTTATTATGTATCAATGTTACTTCTTCTTTAATTTTTTTGGAGAAAAATTATACCTATTCTTTAGGTATTCATTCGACCCTAAATTGTGGATTTTCATATAGAGAGCATCAACACTATCAATTTATGATTTTTCGTCAGTAAAAAACTGAATCATTTTTTAAGAATCGATGTATACCACAAATTGTTCCCCACTTGTGGGTAGAATAAGTAAAAGTGTAGTGATAAGACTATTTATTAACTCTCTAAAGCAGTATTTTCATTCACTAGTCTAGAAAAAAATTTACGTCCTTTTAATTCGTCTTGGTTACAAGGTTTTAAAATCATTATTAGTTCCTAAAATATCATTGAAAATACCAAGATAAACCAAGGAAACTACATATGATTTTTTCATTGGAAACTCATCAATTAAAACGGTTATATATCGGTCCCTGGATATCCAATTTTTTTTATTACATTCCCCAAGAATGATACTTCCTCCATCTAGAAGTCGCATTTAATGTATTTTTCATATATTTTATCGCTTCACAAAGTCTTTAGAATATTATTCAAATGACTTTCATGCTTCTTCTTTATCAGGGAGTATATTAGACTATCATATATAAAGACTACCAAAAATTTGTCATGGTAATCTCTGAGGACTATATTAATTAATTTAATGAAAATTTCTGTAGAATTATTGAGTCTGAAGGGAATATCCATGAATACATAGTGTCGATACCCCATTCAAAAGGTAGAATTGGGAATTTATTCCATCTTCACAATTAATTGGTGATATCCTAACTGAAGTTTCACCTTAGAGAAATACTTTTCCCCATATTGTGTGTCGAACAAGTCATCTATCCATGGAAGGGGTTATTATTTATTTATCATGATTTTTTGTGATAAATATAATCAATTGATATTTTCATTTATCCATCGTTCTTCTGGATGAAGAAGACCAACACATCACATAGTGATGCACTTTGGAATATAAAACCCTCGTACATATTCTCTTATAACTTCTTCTTTAGTTGTTCTTACACAATGGTGGCCATCGTGTGAGGAATATTTGATATGGGTTGATATCTAGGTGTAATGTTTTATTGAAAACTCAACCTATCGATTAGGAGGAAGATTGAAAAATTCTTTAGGGAACACATCTGTGAAATCCCTCACAATGTTCATGCCATAAATCAACGTCCTCTCTTATTTCCCAGTCATTTAAGCTACATATTCTTTCTTATATGGTTATAATATCTACACTAGAGATGATGATTACAAAGGTGATTCATCCTCCTCTTTAAAATTTCACAAAATAATAGGTTTACTCAGGATGTGATGAGTGATCCGCCTCTCCCAACTTCTTATATTGGATAAATATAAATATCGCCAATATTTGCCGAATATAACATTAAACTCCACTATAGGATGTATGAATAGATTCACTGGGGTTCGAGTCTATAATCATTGACCTAGCATGAGTTATATACTTGAGATTCAATAATTTCTCCATTCTCAATTCTCACATATAGCTCAACCTTCATATTTTGAGGTGGTGTCTAAATTGTTATATTAAACTTGAAAGATATGAAATATTGTGTAGATCCAGGATAAAATACTAATTTTTCTATTCTTGAATGAATAACCATATTTACCTAACCAAATCATTATCAAGATCCAACTTAGTAGTATTGATAACATATTTAATTCCTTATTTCCTTGGTGGTTATTTTCATTAATTTTTTCTAAAAAACCCTTGGATTAGGGAATTGCATCAAATAATTACCTTGTTACTTGAAGTTGAAACACTATACCATAGTCTAATTATTTTTATGAATATTTGTTTCTTTTTACACCTTAGTGGGATTCCTTACACCCATTTATAAATTATTATCATGATTCCACTCCATTTAATATTTTATTTATTTCCTAGTTCCCTTTATATAGTTCTTAGGATGCTTCTTCCCTCAAATTTGTGACACGAGATGGTGGATTTTCTCTCCCTAATAGGATATATCTATTGATCCTCCCATATTAAAATAAATTTTCATATTTTTATCTCTGAGTCCACAAGAACACTAAGAGTATCCAATTTCTATCTTGACCATAAGGACATAACAAAAAATATCCCCATAAAAATAAATGTATTGAATCATGAAGTTATTTCATAGACTCAAATTTAATCATCCAAATAAGAGATCCACCTTAGTTTCAGTGCACATAAAAAATACAATGAATAATTGTGAATGCCTTATAATTTTTGAATCTTATGCTCCAATAAGAAAATATTTCTTTTTCTTTTATTTAAGGGACTCCTTCTCTATATTAAGATGGGATGTATTGGGAAAATATTTATTGAAAAATATTTTCCCAAATCCTTACCATTACATGGAATTAATTTCCTATTTAGACATTGTTTTCTTGATCAATGTCAACCATAGATCAAATCCTCCATCAAAATGATAGACCTCTATAAAGACTTCTATTCTTCTCAGCATTGGAGGAGAGAGAATATATTCTCTAATGAGATAATCCATTATTATGTGACATGGGAATCAAAAGATACACTAAGGGTAGGTTAACTTTTTCATAAAAAGAAATCAACTACAACATTTTATTTCTTATAAGATGCATAGAATTTCATAATATTTGTATTATAATTAATAAAAATATGTAATTGATCCTGTATTTTCATGATGTTTTGAGCTCACACTCCCATCAGGTTAGGCATGTTATTAGAAGAATAATCACATTTACTATCACATTGATTTTTTTCAGGATTTATCCTATTTACATCCAATAAATAGAAAAATAAACAATTAAATAAAATATTCGGGCTTGAATACATTTCTAATGATAATATAAAAATACAACTATGAGATTAGAGTGAATATATTATAAATTGAAAGTATATCCTATCTTATGATTCCCTATGTTTGAATCTAGGATATCCATGGTAATTATTCACATATAAATATATATAGACTTATCCATGGGGTTTTTACTATGGTTTTCTAGTCGTAATCCCCAAAAATAACTATACAATTCTCAGATACCAACTATAGATATCTTATACTTTTACATAAAATGATACAATACATTAAAAATAAATATAAATTAAATAAAAACCATGGATTTAAAATCCTAGTGTATTTGGAAGAGTGAGTATATAATTAGACAACATGAAACTATAATAAAAAATCTTTTAATTAATATTCATAATGATCTATTAACCCTATTTGAGGTCATATAATAACATGAGATAACATATAGAATATATAGAAAAAAGGGTCGAGCTAAAAAACTTAGTAAGAGAATAAATTTCCAAATGAAGCATAAAACATGATCCAAAAGTCATAACATGATAACATATCATGGATAATGATTAAAAATATAGTTGTATATCATATAGATCATGGAAATATATTAATGTTGTAGCAACTTATGACATGAAATAAACACGAGTCAAGGATAAATACTATGATGATATCACATGGTGACCAAAGTCCCATAATAGATTATGTTTACTCTCTAATCATATACATAATGTCACATGGGTTAAAAAATTACCCAATTAAGTATAAAAATATATATGTGAACCCATAATAACATGTACATGTATATGTGGTCAACATAAATAAATTGATCATAAGGTATAAACAAAATTATTACTCATGGAAGGAAGTGGGTTTTTTAATCTTGGCATAAGGTGAACAAAGAGGGTGTATCATAATTATTTAGATGATATAATTTAATAAATAATTTTTGGACATTAATAAATGGAAAATAATAATAAGAATGTAAAATAATTTCCATTTGAAGTGAATAATTTAAAAATAGTGGTCAGGTGGCCTTGGAAATGTGCCACTTAAGAGGGGTTTTAGGGAAAAAAATAAAGAGTATTTAGACAGGATTTCCATAAAACAAAAAATGTAATAATGTTCATTTTCTTGGTAAAATGGGTGGTTTTAGGAAAATATGTCTGGATATAAATATTTTATGGAGTGTAATATAAATGGGTTAAGAAACATAGAAGTTCCCTTTAGCCGGGTTTGCTTAATAAGAGGAATTGAAAAGAGAATATTTTAAGACATGTATTTCCCCATAAAAAAAGATTAATTTTTTTTAATTTTAGGGACATATATAAAGAATATATAATAATTATATAATATTAATTAAAATATAAATTGAGTTAATGATAGATAAATTGTAACCCAAATAAAATACTGAGGTTCGGAGAGATCCCTTACCTTATGTTCAAAAGTGTTCTGCATTTTCACTCAATATCTTGGATTATCAAATTATTATTTTAAATTAAATAATATTTAAAATTTTAAATCTATATTTGATTTATTGTAATTTTATAAATCTCATTTATGTTTATTTCTATGTGTTATAATGTCTAATTTCGATGTTTTGGGAGCATTATTTTCATGGTTTCAATAACGGATAACTTACGTATACTTATGGAAGTTGTTTTCAAATGGGAATGAATCCACATAAGTGAAATTAAATAGTATTTATAATCTTTAAATATATATAAATTGTCCCATTTATCATTTTATCCCAACTTTTTGATGATTCATTTAGTAAAACTTTAAGGAAAAATATTTAGTCTACTCTAGCATTTTTTTGACCATCTAAAACTAGTTTCATTTAATTAAATGTTATGGTTATAAAATTTTTAAAGAATATGAAACCATATATAATAATCATAATTAGTTATTTTTAAATAATTATAATTCAATTTAAACCTTCTATTAATGCATTAGTGGAAAATGAGAACACATTGTCCACGAAGGCGATTAATCGACAAAATATGGAAAATGGTTTGATTTTTATTTGAATAAGAGGAGATGAGAAAAGGTATATATAGAAAATAATACATTAAAATTTACCTTTATATTATATTCAATATTATATAATTATTATTCTATTATGGATGAAGGAGGCAAGGGGGAAGGTAGAGTACAAAAAGAAATTAAAAGTAGTTGTTTAAGAATGATACCTCTTGAATATGACCTCCTTGAAGGACCCTTTAAGAAACATGGAATCAGTATTTTTTGTGACACTATATGCACATGTATATGGGTAAGAGTGTGTAAGATGAGTTTTGGAAAATATTTTTCAAGCCTCAAGGGTTATAAGTTGTGAAGCGTAGGGGTTGTGAGGGGTAATATTTATAAGGGGTGCAGAGGGTTTTTTAATATCATAATCCTTAGTCTATTATTTTGGCTCAAGATTATCAATATTATTATTTATTGTGACAATATATATTAAATTATTCATGTTATTTTGTGTTAATTTATTCTTACATCATACATGACTCAACAATTAATTTTTTTGTTATAATGTTAAATACCGTAAATTACCGTATTTCCCTATTCATTATAAATTTAGATGTTCTAAAAAAATAAAAAAAATTCACCCTTACCATTTTAAATATTTTTAATTATAATATTGAATCAATTTTATGGAAATAATTTTATATACATGAGAAATTTAATTTTTCTATAAAATTCTCATTTAATGAAAAAATCATGATTTTATAATTATAATCGATTTTATGACCCTTTTAAAAATTAATTATTGTCTCATAAATATTATAATTTTTATAATAAAACCTAATATTATTTTATATAATTATTTTATTAAATTAAAATTTATTTTATATCATTATATTTATTATAAAAGTGTGATAAAAACATTTATTTTTTATAAAAATAAAAACACTTAATTCCCAACGGGGTGGGAGTGAAGTGGTCACCACAACTCACCCAAAAAATAATTATTTGGGGGTTCAGTGTTTGAACCTAGATGGCCTAACTTGTGGGGATTTTTCTACACTACAAGTAGGGTTTCACTAATGCAGAAGTTGACAACTTTTGGTGGAAAGTGTTGTGATGGCCGAGGGTGTGTGGAGTTGGAACAATGGCAGACTAGAGTATTGGTTTCTAGGGAGTGGGATGTCAGATTGCAGAGAACCATCACACTAAATAGGACTAGGGTCAATTGAGTATTGACCAGTGGGGTCTATGGGTGGGATGAGCGATGATAGAGACCCACTGAAGTTGATCTATGGGTGGATGGATGAGCACCATCGACGATGCGCTAATGCGGACCAGAAGTCAACGCTAGGTCTATGAGCGGATGATGATGAAAATACCTCTGGTTTTAGTGTAGTAGGTTGTGTGGTTTCTGAAATGTGGGTTGGGGACTTACGATTATTTTTTCATTGGGTTTCATACCCATTAGGTCTGTGGGCCATGTAAAGGGTTTCCTCTACCCAGAAAAATAAGTGGTTTTGTTTGTTTCCTTAAATAAAAAAGGGGGACTTACCCTTTACCCATTAAAAATATATACAAACACTAAATTTATGATTTTTGAAAAATTTATTTACATATATAATAATTTTAATATATCCTATTTTCATTTTAAAAGATACCAAAATATTATTTTATACTTCCATATGTGATGTTACCATTCTAATAGTCTTATTACTATACCTAATGGTTAGATTAATATTCCAATGTTTAGATTACTATTCCAATAGTTTTATTGGTAACAGTCATATGGGCTCACTAATTTTAAAAAATACCATTTATTCTAATAATTATTCATTCAGTTATATTTTATCTCAAGGTTATATATACTTTCATATTAAAAATGAATATTTTATTATGAACATTATGATTTATTTCTACAGATTTTTTCATGAGTGCAATCATTCTGGTGGATCAATCATATCCAAATTTTCATATATCACTTATCTTTTTTTATCTTATTTTAATATTTTTCATTGTTATTCATTTAGTTGTTAAATAATGTATCATTATTCATTTATGATAATAATGTTTTGTTTTATTTTCTATTTGGTTTATTTGTTCTCTACAACATGATATAACTTTAAGAAGGAAAATTCCATGGATAAAATTCTGGGTCATTACAGTTAGATAGTCATTCAATGGTAGTTCCCATGAATTATTAGAGGTCGAGCGAGGTTTTCCATCATTTTCTTTATTTTATCATTAATATTTTGCATTGAAATTTGTAGTTTAGGATCTAGTGTGAATCTTATACCACTAAACATGTTCCAAAAAATTTGATTACATGATCCAAAACAAACGTGAGTAACACTCCAGGTCATAGAATTATCAATGAAGTACCCAAATTTAATTCTAAACGAAATTATTTTCATCATTGAGAAATTTATTTATCCTCTTGAATTCTTAATCCTTAAAATAGAAGAATTGATGAATGCTTCTACCAATATAGGGAGATTATTTATAGAAATTATGAAGGCACTGATCAACATTAACTCTAATGACCTAAATATTTATAAATAAAGTTTTCTTTTAAAATGAATAAATTCATTATTAAGTAATTTAGTAAAATTAAACACATGACCACTGTAGTTATATTAGACTTTAATAAAATTTATCCATTTGTATTTAAAATAACATTATGAATATTAAATATTGATTACATATCTATTTTATAGTTATAACAAAGATTAATATATATTAAAGGATTATAATAAAGTCTAATTGTCATAGATGAAAAAGGGATGGGCTCAAGCTGCAGGATCCTACCATATGAAGCCCATTTATCAGGGGTTCTGAGAGTGATGATATCATTGGGATTTTCCATTGACCAAGAACATGTTGAGATTAAATAACTTAAGCTCAAGAGAAACCATTTATGGAATAATTTCCAACCTATTGAGAATACCACCCAAACTATATTCATCGAACAACTCCATCAATGCACCCCCATCACACAATTTACCCTTATGGAATATAACAGTGTTTTAAGGGGTTATGCATCTAGACCATAATAATATGATTTTTTATTTTTTTTGTTTTTAATGAAATAATAATTATATTTATCATTTTTTTATTACTTAATAAATGGTAATATAATGACTTTTATAAAACATATATTTGTATACGATGAAAAAAATTGTATTTTGGTAAATTTATATTTTGAATTAAAACACATTTTCCCCTAAATATAAGAGTTTTTTATGTGAATATTAATTACATAAAATATTATTATAAAATAATTTTTATTTTCAAAAGACAATATATTTTAATAAAGTCCAATATAATTTATATAAAGGTCATAATAATGTTAGTATCATAAAAAGAAGAATTTTAAAGTAAATTGGTTTTTTATTTGAATGTGTGAATTATAATATTTATAGAATTATTTATATAAAATATAAATTATTTTTGAAATCAACAAATTAGAATCAGTCAATGGTGATATTTTTCATAATTTTATACGATGGTTGAATATTTGGATAAAAATTAAATATAGTATAAATATAAAGTATTGATTATGACCACATAATGGTCCAAAAGTGATGTAATGAATTATTTGATTGGAATCCGTGAAAAAATAAATATTTCACCTTTAAAATAATTTTTATTTACTTTTATTTGATTAATTTGATAAACCTTTATTGAGTCCTCCAAAGCCTATATTATATTTTAGGGTATCAAAATGAATTATTTTTTTAACATGACTCACACCCACATCAACATTAGTAATATATTAATATGTTTGGATATAGGTCTTAAAAAATATTTAAAACCACTCCTCTTTCATATAATCCTTGGGAAAAAAATGGGTTTCATTGTGGTTTTCATTATTTTATCACGAAGAGTCCAAAACCTAAATTTATATATTATTAATGAATTCATGAAACATCGTGAATTTTTATGAAAATTTATTTCAAGGAAATTAATTTTCTTTGATGTATTTCATCACATGATAAACCAATTTAATCTTCCATTATACTCTATGCCCTAAAAAACTCGCACTATACGAAACAATGACTTGTCTTGTGATACACACAACATTGAGTTTCTAGGAAATATCATTTCATTATCATAATTATTGAAATGAGATTGTTAAAACCTAACTGATAAAAATAGTAATATTAATATTAATAAATAATTTTTAAATATCATGGTTTTATGTAAAAAAAATATTGATAATAAAACATACAATTCTTGGTGAAGTCTTCATATGTTTGAAAATATTATTTTAACAAATGAACTTATATTTATGTACTTATGTGAACTATAATAAAATTAATCTTAAAAAATTTTAGAAATTTAATTTGATAAAATAAACCACACTTTTTATTCATAATTTCAAAATTAGAATATGCTGAATTTTTGAGAGTTTAATGAAAAATGGCATTTTTTTGGATGAATAGTGAAATACTGAACATTAATTCAAAAATTCTTTTTTCATCTAATTTATTTATGTAGTTAATTATATGTTAACTTGTATTTGAAGTTTAATTAGATAATTTTTACATCTGTTAATATAATTTATAAAATATGAACCAATTTCACATTGAAATTGGATATAAAAACATTTCAATCTTTTAAAAATCTTCACTTAAAAGCCCGTTGTCGTTACACCTATGCAGGATAAATTTTAAATTAATATCTACCACTTATGTGATTATAATTTGGTAAAATATATTCCATACTTTAAATAAATATTATTTATAATGTCTAAAAATTCCAACGTAGTTTTTTTATCAAAATTATTCTTGAATGTAATTAAAATTTATTATAATGATTAAGTTAAAAATTAGTTTATTTTAGGATTAAACCATAATCTTATGAGGCCAAATTCTATCGAAACACATACAAAAGAAATATTTTATACACATTTAGAACAGTTAACCTATTTCCTATAATTTTATCAGTTATTGGATTCCCATAATGTAATAGAGACCTATCAATAGTGTTTACCTTCTTATATTTACTAGAATTCCACTCGTCCTCCTTTATAAAAGCGAACTCACCCCACTCGCTTTCTTATACCTCTAAAGACACTTTGTATTGTCAAAAATGTTCCCAAAACACCTGAAAACATCTATAAATTCAATAAAGAGTCCTAAATTTGGGTAGAAATCCAATCAAGTAAGCCCTTCGCTACAAACCAAGAGGAGTTACCCAAAGAAGATGTAACATAATTTCTCAAGAAACACATTTCTATTTTCATTCTACACAACCTCAAATATTATTCGTACATGATTATATAATAAACTAGATATCCTAAATATACTAAGATATTTTTATTTTATGGTTTCCACCCACACTTACTCACACCTCCATCTAATGGGTAACAAACTGATTGCTTTTGTAGGGGGAACTACCACCTCAGAAAACTATGTTATTCATTTTTCTTTTACCACCACCTCTCATGGTTAGGAATTATCAGTTAAAATATGTTTTATATGATATATGATATTAATTATGTATTTAAGTTTCTTCAATTATTATATAAAAAAAAACTTCATGCTTTCTAATTTTTTTCAATAACAAAACATTGGTTTTGGATGTCTGGACTACCGCCTCCACAAAGTGACGCGATTCATTCAAACATTACATTTAATTTATTAAGGATGATTATAGTGGAATTATATGATATATATATGACATAATAATTCTAATTTAATGATATTATATATATATACATATATGTTATTTACATACATTCATTCAATATGAAAATATTACAGAAACATCATTCATGATCACATACGACGTACTGTCTCCATGACTTATGTATTTAACTTCATTATTATATATATTTTTTGATTATTATAAATATTTATATAAATATTATATATGATATTTATATCATGTGTCATGACACGCCCCCCGGGGGGCACATGTCGTGACTACCCCAAGCCCACCTTCCATAGGCCAGGGGATGGCGACAAGCACCGAAAGGCATATTCCCTAAAACAGGAAGGCATTTCATTTATAAACATTAAACTCCCAAAAAAAGCACACTGTCAGATACAAGCACAAAGTAAACAATATAGTAAACATGGTGTGTACATAAAGTAAAGGGTCCAGAATACAAGCCCAACTAGAAAGTATAAGAAAAAATTGAAAGTACAAGTAAAACTGAGTACAAATCCTATAAACACCTTCCAGGGATCCTATATGAAGGTTTGGTACATCTCTTGAATGATCGTCTCTGCGGATCACCTCGTCAATGGTCCACCTATGAGCAGTCTCTAGTCCAGGTACCCTCATCCTTAGTCAGTGATTTCGTCATCTGCACTAGACATAACTAGCTGCGGGCGTAGCCCATGCAGGGGTGAGTATAACAATACTCTGTAGGGACCCCGAGACCTCGGAAGGTCTATCAAATCCACAAAGTATAAACCAAAAAACAAAGAAACAACATTAAACCCTACTTAGTTATATGCCCATACATATTCCTATGTTATCAGAAAAATACCCACCTCACACAGGAGGAAAGAATACCACATAGGTAATACCACGAAGGTAGATGACCACACAGGTAAAGTACCACATAACATAACCTCACTCATAAGAAAAAGGTAAAGACAACTCACGCCAGGATTTATTTTAGGGATAGTAACAAGTAACATCCCCATTCACAACGTCAAATGCCTCGGATGTTGGAGAACCCCTCCTCTATCAAGTACAGTGGGCCTACCGCATCACACATAGGCATTTCCCACTAGCCTTGGACTGTTTATGCACTCCTCATGTTGAGTATCATGGCTCTGCCGCATCACAAAGAGGAACTCCACACCATGTGTTTGTTGTGTCACATAGAGGTGCTCCCCCTCGTGGCCTACTAAGGTACTCCACCTGTCGAGTACTGTGGGTCAAAATGGTCAGCAACCATCTGGTCTCAACCAGTCATAGGGTTCCGTACGTATTTTGTTTGGGAGAACCTATCCCCAAGCCATAGTTCATACCTAAACCACCCATAAGTTCCATGAAAAAGTATCCCAAAGGTCCGTCACATCAAAAGGGACCCAACGAAATAGACGACGCGTCAATCGGACGCCCGGTCTCTAAGTTATTAGCATTTCTACTCTGAGTGCCCAGTTGGATTCAGCGTCTGATCCTACATGGCCATACTCCAACCTTATCTAAAACTCAAGTGGAGTATACAAAAAGGACCGTATCGATCTAAGGATTTCGGAACCACTAATGGTCCGTTAAACGAATGCTCGGATCACATGTTATGGCCAAATGGGAGAAACTAGGTCTAGATGGGCCCGGGTCCTGTTCGACCAGGCCTAGGCCGACACAACTAGGTTCGGGTCAACCGGACCTGGTTTGGGTCCAGCTCAGATAACCTGGGCTTTGGAAGGCCCAGTGTGTTGGGCCGTAGTCCGGCCCTTCCCGCGAAGGGGTAGCCCGCTGTGGCGCGGCCCACTGGGCGCGCGGTCTGCCCGAGCTGGCATCGAAGGGGGAGCTCCCCCATTCTAGTTTTGTAGAACGGTCCATCAGAAAGTTCGGTTGGGTGGCATGGGGGACCCGCTTGCGGGGTCCCACTCGGTCTGGCACAGTGGGATTGAAGGCCGACTGATCTTCCTCCTAGAAGCATGGGTGTGCGCCGCTGCTACACTACGGCCGGCCGGAGGGCCGATCGACCTTCAGCCTCTGCCCCGTCCAAGCGGTCGCGACCCCCCTGCTCTACCAGCTGCCACCCTGCCCTGCTGCGGCCTATGGGATGCGACCTCCTCATCATCCAGCAGTGCGAACGCATGCCACACTTCCTTCATCGCGGCCAACCGGGTGCCAGCCACTGCCTTCTTCTGTGAGCCATTACAGCTTCCTTTGAACCCTGAAATATTAAAGAATCGCATATTCAAAATCATTGTGTTGAGGGCTCCATGTCCACATATCTCACTAAGCAAAACTATGTGTTTCCAGTGTCAATAAATATTAGGCATTGAAGAACGCATGAAGAACGCACGAAAAATAAAAAGAAAGAGGAGTAAGGTTTATGTGCAGGATGATGGACATGTTCATTTGGGCATCATCGTCATGAATTTAAGATACGAAGAATCAATAATTTAAACTCAAACATAAATAAAACCCCTACATTGGGCATTGGAGAATCGTTCGTGCTTGCCGGTGGACCATGTTCTTAGTTCCTGCGATCCGCTCCCAAAGATTCCACTCGCACATCACCCATTGGTGGTTCAATGTCGTCTGTCACATCTCACTAGGTCGACATCATCTTTTAAGGGTCTGGAATTACTGCATTCCTTCAGAAATTAGCTCATTGTTGAAGCTCTCAGATTCCCCTTCCCTAGTTTCATATTTATATGAGAGGGGGAGGGTATGTAACGACGTGGTGAGTTAATAGAACTCATTAATTAGGAAGCTTCTTAATTTCCCCAAATGCTGGTGTTACTTAGATTGGAGGTTCAAGCCATTTATTGGCATGAAACATTTCCAGTCCCACCTTACCGCTTGTCCGTTGTGGGAATAGAATAAAAATAAAATAATAAAGTTATTTTATTTATTCTATTAAAAAGGTTCAAAAACTAACTTTTTCTCCGGACCTACTGCTGTCGAAGTGAAGTCTCCCTTAAGCGAATCACGGCGATGTGGATTCAATGGTTCCCTCAGATTTTTAATCTGAGAAACGGTTCAAAAGTTAAAAAATGCCACTTACGCATTTAATGAACGTACCTGAAAAAATGTTCAGAAAATTATTAACATTCACCCTCGACTAGCGCTAGTCAAGGTTAGGCTCTGCCTAAGTGAAACACACCCAAAAGAACCCAACATTACTCTCATATTTTCAATCCGAGTTACCATTTAAAAGTAATGGATTTTACAAAAAAATAATTGTCACTTTATTATTTTATTTACGGCCAAGAACTAACATTCAATGGTGGCTGGCGCCGACCAAAGTTAGTATTTGCCTAAAGAAAGAATACTCTCACAAGTTCACTGGTGGACTCAGATTTGTAATATAAGTTATCGTTCGTGAGTTATAAGCATTTGAAAAATAAAATAACTTTGTTTAATTATTTTATTTACGGTTATGCCATTTTTGGGTTTTCTCATAGGGGGCCCACGCCGACTAAACTTAAGTCATGCCTAGGGTAAACTCGCCATCCTGAGTGCAACGGTGCCCTCAGGTTTCTAATCTAAGTAACTATTTACGATTTTTTTTACTTTTTTAGGAAAACTGTTTACCCGTGTTAATTAAACCTTAAAAAAACTTCTAAGGATCATTCTGGGCACTATGGGCCTCAGAATCGTGTGCCGTCAAGTTTCACGGTCTTGAAATAATTCTATATAATTTAAAAAATATAAATAATTTCTGGGACATTACATTCTCCCCACCTTAGGGAATTACATCCCCTAAAGTCACAACAAAGGAAAAACAACCAAAAGTGGGTATTGAGCACTAATCTAAGAATATTACTCCTATGTGCTCTTCTAGAAGTTCTCATACTGCCAGTGTACATGCACCAGAGGTATAGACTACCCACAAAGGACCTAATCCTGTCCATCCTCAGTCTCCACTGGAACCTCCGTAAACCTCACCCCATCATCGAAGCCAAGATCTCCATGGTCGATGATGTGAGATGGGTCGTGCACACATCTACTCAGCTGGGATTCATGGAAGACGTCATGCACACTCTCCAACTATGGTGGAGGAGCCAGGCGTTATTATAACTCACCTATCCTCCAATGAATCAGAAAAGGACTGATAAACCTCATTGATAACTTGCCGCCTCAGCCAAATCTCCATAGTCCCCTTCGTGGAGAGACTCAGAAGAATACGTGTTCCCCTCCTAGAACTCCAAGGGTCTCTAGATTCTTTCGGAATAAGAATTCTGCCAACTCTGTGTAGTATTCACTTGCTGAAAAGTGAGACATCATGATACAAACTCCACCACTACTTCCTTCATCCCAAGCCATCATTACTGACGTCAGAGGTCCTGGTACATCTTCACCACTCCAGGAGGTACCGCCAGAGGGGATGAATGGATCTCTCTCAACACCTCCTCCTGTAGCACAACTGGTACAACAGTACATCCTCTGAAGAGAATGACATGCTCCCCACATTCAGAAAATCCATCAGGCACCTGCCCTAAGGATATCTGATCACGTCGACCCTCGCATTCAGTATCCCCAATCTGCGCCTCCCGGACTCGCCGAAGGAGTGGGGGTGTGACTGTCATAGACTGGAGGTATGTTGTTCCATCTCTATCCATGAAAGATATCTACAATGCGGCTAGCTGCTTTGTTGTTTTACTCAGCAACTACAGACCAGACCTACTACTGAGTGCATATGCTACCATGTTCCCCTTCCCAGAAGTGTAGACTTTCTCAAAGTCATAGTCCTAGAGGAACTCTACCCATTGCCGCTCTCTTAGGTATAAGTCCTTTTGAGGGAAGACATACCTGAGACTCTTGTGATCAGAGCAGATTGTAAAATGTTCTCCCATCAAGTAGTGCCACCACATTTTAGCACAAATAACACTACTTCTAACTCCAGATCCTGGGTAGCATAGTTCTTTTTGTTAGTCTCTATCTTAGCTCCTGAAAGCTCTACTGACACTTCTCCATACACAAGAAAGGCTCACCATTTTTTGTCAAAGATAACAAGGGTACTGCTACCCTAGAGAAGTCAGCTAAAAATATCTGGTAGTACCTATCCAATGTAGATGTTCCTCTCCCTTATGGGAGGTAATTCTGGAAACATATTTTGAAAAGATGTCCCCATACTCTGCCACTCCTGTTTGGAACTGAAAACTCAAAACTCTAGCTGCCACAAGGGTAAGTCTAGCTGACTCAAGAGTGATCGGTTTCACCCTCCTATGCACAAGTTTATCCTATGCTGCATGGGTTTATTTTTCACTGACCAAGGAAAATCCCATTCCAACGTCGTAGGTAAACCAAAACCCTTTTGCCTAATACATTTAATCTGAGTATGAACTATGGATGTCTATTCCATAACCAAACTAACATCGTAAGGCCTCAACGCTGCCACCAAGAGCTTCCATATGAAACTCTCACCTCAAGGGTCGGACCATTCCGCCAGTGTCAGTTTAATTATTGAGACTCTTTTTAAATGTATATCATGATGTGAGGATCAAGTCAATGGCTTAACTAGAAACTCTAGGTTTTTGAGAAGATTCATGGAAGGAAGGACTGATCAATACTTATGTCTATTAATAGGGAATCTAGTAGTAGACACATACCATTCGTCAAATATTTCATAGAGCCCTTGGGTCGCACTTTTTGACCAAATGCAGCTACTCCATTCCCCGGTCCTTCAGCTCCCTCATCCTAGTGGGGAAAAAAAGGGGGGTGGTTATAACATGTCGAAAAGCACAACACCTCGGGATGCTCCACCTGCTCCACTCCCACATCTGAAGCCCTGAAGATTTATCTATCCCTATCATATCCTCTTCCTGAAATGTTTTACATGAACAAGTCTCTTAGACTAGAACCAGTTTCCTACTTTCCCACTACTAACATTCTCTAGTTGTATCTGCTCAGCCCAAGAACATTCAACTAAAAAGGTTCTCTCTGGCACCCTAAAATTGGTAGGAATGCATAGAGGAATAGTTCTGGCTCGGACGTCCTTAAACACATCGTGATCGAAAGTCTGATCCCCAAAGCACTGATCGTATCGTATTCATCGATTACCAGGAATGATGGGTAAACCTCAATAAATAATAAACTACTGACATATCGTCCTACCAGAGCTATAGAAGCTCTAGAGAACTCTCATCCACCTCCTCAAGCCAGTCCTCAGCCACCTGTGAGTCGGGCTATCCTTAGAACCTGAGGGGTATCCGATTCTGAAACCCGTGTTAGGCACAAAGCCTAAATGTGTCCTCTACCAGTACCGCCTGTTGTAACTACTACCCAACGGGTAATGATATAGCTGACACACTACCCAAAGGTACTATCTCAGGCAATGGTCTATGTACCGAAGCCTCATCATTATGAGGACCATCCACATGGTCACTCACTGGAAAAGACTAGAAGCAAAGATCACCATCCGCTCTACTG
The DNA here is from genome assembly GCA_963277665.1 of Viscum album. NCBI lineage: Eukaryota > Viridiplantae > Streptophyta > Magnoliopsida > Santalales > Viscaceae > Viscum > Viscum album. The sequence continues at coordinate 284,033,918 of OY728143.1, read as the reverse complement.
ATGTCTCAACTAGGTGAAAAACACTAGCCACAACATCCAGCCAGTCCTCTGCTGCCTAGGAATCTATCTCGCCTCAAAACCTCAGAGGCCTATATCACTGGAACTCGTACAACGTGCTCAGTCGGCGTTGATCCTCTACTGATGGGGCTGGTGGAAACGATCATCGAACGAGTAGTGGTGCTACTGGTACACCACCCGAAGGTGCTAACACTGTAAGAGGGCCTTTCACCAAGGCCTCATCAACTGGTGCGCCGTCATCGTGTACTCTATTTGGAAACCTGGGTAGCTGTCTAAGCGACAAAATCCTGTTAAGGAACAACTACACCATGGTATTTAAGTTATACATGGTGAGACGAATCCAAAGAATTCAAAAGATTTTTTTTTCAAAAACAAACGCAATCAGTGTTTTCATGCGCTAAGTCAAAAATCAAAATTCAGGGTCTTGGTGTATGGATACGTTGGCTACCGCACCAACACTAGACTACCCGAACTGAAAACCACACTCAAAATACTTAACACTATTGCTCCAGAATGAAAATATTAGAGTCCTAGTTCTTCGGTTGGACCAAAATCCTCTGATACCAATTTTTTATGACCCATCCATTGGGATCTATTCCGTGAATACCCTGGGCCCGCCTTCCATAGGCTAGAGGCTGGCGACCAGCACCAAAAGGCATATTCTCTAACATAGGAAGCCGTTGCCTTTATAAAATTTAAACTCACAAAAACCAAGAACACTGTTATATACAATCACAAAGTAAACTATATAGTAGAAAGGGTGCATACAGGAAGTAAAGGGGCTAGTATACAATCCCAACTGGAAAGTACAAGTAAAATTGAGTACAAATCCTATAAAAACTCGCCAAGGATCCTACCTGAAGGGTAAGTACATCTCTCAAATGATCGTCTCTGCAGATGACCTCGTCACAGGTCCACCTCTGAGTAGTCTCCAGTCCAGGTACCCTTTTCCTCTGTCTGCGTTGTCTGTCGTCAGCACCAGACACAATAAGGTTCGGGCGTAGCCCATGCGAGGGTGAGTATAACAATACTCAGTAGCGACCCCGAGACCCCTGAAGGTCTCTCAAATACACAAAGGATAAACCAAAAAACATTTAAATAGTAGTAAACCCTACTTAGATATATGCCTATACCTATACCTATGTTATCATAAAAATACCCACCTCACACAGAAGGGAAGAATACCACATAGGTAATACCACGAAGGTAGATTACCACATAGGTAAATTAATAGATAGAATAACCTGAATCACAGGAACAAGGTAAATACCACTCACACCAGGATTTATTTTAGGGGTAGTAACAAGTAACTTCCCCTTTCAAAATGTCGAATTCCTCGAATTCTGGAGAAATCCTCCTCTATCGAGTACAGTGGACCTGCCGTGTCACACAGAGGCGCTTCCCACTAACCTTGGACTACTGAGGTAATCTTCTTATTGAGTATCATGGGTCTGCCAAGTCACATAGAGGAGATCCACACCATGGGTCTTCCGCATCACATAGATGTGCTCCCCCTCGTGGCCTGCTAAGGTACTCCTCCTGTCGAGTACCATGGGTCAAAAAGGTTACCAGTCGTCAGGTCTCAGCCAGTCACAAGGTTTCATACAACCACACCCCAAACCATAGGTCATACATCAACCACCCATAAGTCCCACATTAAAGTATCCCAAAGGTTCTTCATGTGAAAAGGGACCCAATTCAATAGATGGTGCGTCAATCAGACCCCCGGTATGTAAGTAATTATCATTTTCGTTCTGAGGCTCCGGTTAGATTTCGAGTCCTATCCAACCCAGCCATAATCCATCCTTATCCAAAAATCAAATGAAGTATACCAAAAGGACCTTTCGATCCAAGTATTATGTCTCCGCTGACATTTCTTCAAATGGATGCTCGGATCACAAGTTATGGTCAAAAGGCAAAACTGGGTCCAAATGGGCCCTAGTCTGATTTGACTCGAGTAGGGATGACCTGACCGGTTCGGGTCAACACGACTTGGTCTGGGCCCGACCTGGAAAGCCTGGGCCTTGGAGAGCCTGGACTAGACCGTGAAGGGGTGGCCTGGAACGACCCGCAGGGTGCGGCCCGCTATAGCGCAACCCACTGCGGCGCAACCCGCTGTGGGGAAGCCCACTGGGCGTGCGGTCCGCCCGAGCTGGCACCGAAGGCGGAGTGCCCACTTCTGGTTTGTCCGAATAGTCCACCAGTCCATTCGTCTAGGTGGAACACAAGAACTACTAGAGGGGTCCCACCCGGTCTGGCGCGACCGATCAGTCTTCCTCCCAGCAGCGTGGTCGCGCGCCACTGCTCCACCATAGACGACCTGAAGTTCAGTCACCCTTTGGACTCTGTCGTGGCCAAGTGGCCCCGACCCCCTACTCCATTGGTGGATTTGATGTGTGTCACCCCTCTACCACGTGGCCGGCCGGTTGCCGGCCGCCGCACTGCCCCGCCGTGGCTGACGGGCCACAACCTCCTCATTAACCGGCAGGGCGGACGTGCACCGCCCTTCCTTCCTCGCGACCAGCCGGGTGCTTGCCGCCACCTTCTTCTGCGAGCCATTGCGGCTTTGTTAGAATAAATTCAAATAAAACAATCATATATTCGTGATCCTTGCATTGAGGGATCCGTGTCCATATATCGCGCTCAACAAAACACTATGTTTCCAGCATCAATAAATATTAATCGTTGAAGAACGCATGAAGAACGCGTGAAGAATAAAAAGAAAGATGAGCTAGTTTTATGTGTGGGACAATGTCAATTTTAGTTTGGCCATCATCATCTAGAATTTAGGATATTAAGAATCAATAATTTAAATTCAAACATAAATAAAACCCCTACATTGAATATCAGAGAATCATTCACGCTTGCCGGTAGACCATGTTCTCTGTTCTTGCAACCGGCTTCCCAAGACGCCACTCGCAAGTCGCCCATTGGTGGTTCGGTGTCATCTGTCACCTCCCGCTTGGTCAGATTCATCTTCTAAGGGTCTGGCATCATGGTGTTCCTTCAGCAATTTGCTGCCTGGTGATGTTCTCTGACACCCCTTCCATAGTTTCATATTAATAGGAGAGGCAGGGGGTAAGTAACGAAACAGGGAGTTAATGTGGATCATTAAATAGGAAACTTCCAATTTTCCTCCAACATTGTTGTTACTTAGATTGGAGGGTCAAGCCAGTTATTGGCTTGACATGTCACCGGTCCCACCTTACCATTTTTCCATTGGTGGAATGGAATAAAAATAGTATAATAATGTCATTTTATTTATTCTATTAGTTTTAAAAACCAACTTTTCCTTCGGACCTACTATGGTCAAAGTGAAGTCTCCCGTAAGTGAATCTCAGCATTGTGGATTTAATGGTGCCCTCATATTTTTAATCCGTGCAATGGTTAAAAAGATATAAAACTCTTCTTAAACGTTTACTAAATGTACCTGAAAGAAAGTTCGGAAAATTATTAACAGTCGCCCTCGACCTGTGATGGTCGAGGTTTGGCTCTGCCAAAGTGAAACACACCCCAAAAAACCCAACAGTACTCTTGGATTTCTAATACGAGTTACTGTTTTAAAGTTATGGACTTTACAATAAAACAATTGTCACTTAATTATTATATTTACGGCCAAAAACTAACTTTCTATGGTGGCCCGCACTGGCCAAAGTTAGTATTTTCCTAAAGAAATCATACCCTCATGAATTCAGCGATGGTGTCAGATTTTTAATCCTAGTTACCATTAATGTGTTATAATCATTTTAAAAATAAAATGACTTTGTTTAATTATTTTATTTACGGTTATGCCATTTTCGGGTTTTCTCACAGGAGGCCCGCAACAACTAAAATTAAGTCGCGCCTAGGGTAAACTCGCCATCCTGTGTGCAAAGGTGCCCTTAGATTTCTGATCTGAGTAACTATTTTATAGTTATTCCACATTTTCAGGAAAACTGCTTACAGGTGCTAATTAAACCTTAAAAAATCTTCGACGGATCATTCTGGGCACTCCAGGCCTCGGAATCGCGCGCCGTCATGGCCGTCGGTCCTAGCCAGCCAGGTACCGCCAGTTTCCCCATAGACACATGGTCCCCATTCTAGGGACCACCCACATGCCTGCACGAGTCATCTGACTAATGACTATCCCCACATGTGCAAATTAAACATTAAAAATACTTCAATAGATCATTCCGAGCACTCTAAGACTCAGAATCACATGCCGTTAGATTTTCGGTCTCAAAATAATTACATATAATTAAATAATATATAGAATTTCTGGGACATTACATTGACAATTGGGTCTCGATGACAACACAAACACCCCTCCATAACATGGTTGTCAGGTCCTAGCCTGCCAGGTACCAGCAGTTGCCCCGCAGACACATGGTCCCCACATTAAGGCCCATCCACGTGGCTACACATGTCATCTAACTAATGACTATCCCCAAAGGCCAATAAATTTATTTTCCAGCGTGGGTTTTCCTCACTCACACTCACCCTGGGAAACTTCCCAGAAGGTCACCCATCCGGGTCATTACTCCAGGCCAAGCACACCTAACTGTGGAGTTCTAATATAGTAGGCTCCCGAAAAGGAAGGTTCACCATGTTGACATGAGTCATATCATTTAGTCATTTTACCCTCTATTATTTTGGGGTGTTACAATCACCCCCTTTAGAGTGAAACGTCCTCGTTGTGGGCCCTACATATCAACCCAGGTAGTGAACCAAACTTTAGGTTGGGTACCACCTCTGATACCAAATGTAACAAACTAGGTCACGGTGATAACACAGACACCCTGCCATAAAATGGTCATCAGGTCCTGGCCCACCAAGTACCACTAGTTGCCCTGCAGACACATGGCTCCCACCCTAGGGCCCACCCATGTGCCTGCACGGGTCATCTGGCTAATGGCTATAACCACATGCCAAAAAATTGCTTTTCCATTATGCTTTTTCCTCACTCACACACACCCTGGGAAACTTCCTAGAAGGTCACCCATCCTGATCACTACTCCAGGACTATGATGTTTTAATCTGGTAGGCTCTCGAAAAGGAAGGTTCACCTTGTTGACATGAGTCATATCATTTAGTAATTTATACCTCTATAATTTTGAGGTGTTACATCATGTTTTAAATTCTTGGAATAAGTAAGTCATGATCTATGTAAGAGGATTAATTATAATAAGTCAAAACATTTACGAAAAACAAATGGGATATTACCAGAAGCTTAACATTAACACAAAATTGTTAATAAATGGATAACATATGTAATGATAAAATAATATATGGTATTATATATAAGAATATGGTATTTTATATGTTTATTATAAACTTAAATTTATTATACGAGATATTGGTACGAGTATGGTGAGAGTCAAGAAAAAAGGTAAAAGTTTTCTCATCTCACTTTTGTTTCTGTGAGATTTATGACTTATTCACCACTAATTTATATTATGTGGTGTATATAATTACTTTTTATATATTATATGAATCTTATAATTTACAGTAATAATATTTATTCTCAAATTTCATGATTTATTTTTCATGGAGTTTTTTATTCAAAAGTAACTAAATCGGTTAAGTAATTTTGTCTCAATTTACCTTCTTTCTGACACGCATTTTTTATGCACCTATATTCTATTATAAGGTGTCCAAATTTACATTAGACATGTTATATGATGAATCTAATTATTTTCAGGATATTTTTATCTTTTTTTAATTTCAATTTCTTACATGGTGAGTATGAATCATATTTAGCAAGTGGTAAGAGTTTATTGCAACAATCTCATCATATATTGGGATTTTTTATGATTATGATTCTGTTGGCGAAATATTATGATCCATATCTCAGGAAAACTTAGAAATATTATTATACATTGTTTATTCATCATGTATTATTGTATTAGTAACATTTTATCACTCTTATTCACTTAAAATAATTAAGAAAATGTTTTTAAGATAATCTGACCTCAATTCTCGTTTCGGTCGGAAATCTGTTTTTTTTTTTCAAAAAACCATGTTTTAAAAAATGTATTAAAAAATGTTATAAAATTTTCTTTTAAGATAATTTTCAAGGTAAATTGATTTATAAAAAATTATTTTATGGTTTTAAATCTTCCTTTATAAGATTAAAAATATTTTTTTTTCTAAATGTTCTCAATGATTCCTCTATTTGTTTTCTAAAATATTTTCAAAGAAAAAGGTTTTCAAAAAGATTTAATATTTTAAAAATATTTTTTAAAAGGATAAAGGATCTTTTCATCAAGAAATATATTTAAAGTATATTTATAATATATTTTCTATCTATGATGACATCTTTTGGTGTTACTAAGTCCTTTCTAGGGAAATGGTCTAAAGGTTCCATACACATTCTTTCTCTGAATGGTTTATGTTTTGATGGAACAATGTTTATGAACCCAGTTTCTCTTTCTTAGATTATATTTTTTTAAAACCAATTTCTCATTAATGGGTTATATTTTTATGTAACCCATTTAACATTGAAGGGTTATATGATTTTTAAACCCTCTTCTTTTCATGGGTTATGCTTTTATGAAATGATTATGAAAAACTTCTCTTTTCCACAGGTTCTGATAGGATTGCATATTTATGATACCCAAATAATTTATTGGGTTATGATATGATTATATGATATTCTTAAAAAAATATTAATTATTTCATTATGATATGAGTTAGGCTAATATCTCCCTCAAACTGATTGGGTAATGATTTATATTTCATTAGATAGACATGGATGGAACGGGGAGTGAACTCAGTCCCATAAAAGAATTGTTCCTTTAAGATGGTCTTAGGAGTGAACATTGACTACTATGATGGTCATGGGAGTAAACCATGAATACAAATATGGTATTTGTATTGAACCCTTACAACTAATATGGCCTTGGAAATCATTCCTTGACTACTACAGAAATCATTTATTAAGCTTATGTTTCAACCACAATTCCATGTCTTATTACTATGCCATGATTTCTTGGATTATGATCATGATTATCTTATGATTCATGTCTTATGAATTTATAATATTTATTCCATGATTCTTGTCTATTATTTTTTTATGTAGGGTATTATCTTATAAAATCATGATCACATTCTAGTACCCTCATGCTCATATTTATTATTAGAGATCTCCTTTTTTACCCTTACTGGGCATCTGAACTCACCCATTTTATGATTCTTTTACCAAGGTTTTGATGTTATATATTATGTGTGATGTTTTTAATAAGGATTATATTCATAATAATCCTATTGGTATATAATTTTGCTCACTTATGTAACATTGTTTATGTTTCCATGTTATTAAAGGCACAAACTAATACGGTCTTGGGGCCTCTTTTTTGTGATGTATTAATCATTCTGTAAAAATGATGTAATATTAATGTATAAAATGTGAGGGTTTTATAGTTAGTATCAGATAAAATATTTACCTAAAACTTGGAAACTAGGATGAGAAAAAATTAGTGATAACCCTAATGATATGTATAAATATAAGTCGAAGGATGAGGAAAAGTGTAGAAAAATATACTAGAATTTTGGTGAAGGGTAGTGTGAGTGGTTTCCTATAAATACTTCCCTACACTTCTGAAAAAATACCCTATACCAACGGTTTTGAGAACCATTCCCAAGTAAGACTTGAGGATAGGTCTATACCAATAGTTCTCGGAAAACAATTGGTATAAAACTATAACAACAGTTTTGAAAACCATTGATATAAGTAATATGAAAATCTATACCAATGGTTCCATAAACCGTTGGTATATGTAATTCATAAAATAATCATCTTGCAGGTTTTGATCTTAGCACCTCTCGTTTGTAATTGAACGACCTAACCACTAACCTAACATACTTTTTTAACAAAATTTCATAAATATATATATGTATTATCATAAGTATTTTAAATTTTGATTTATTTAATGTCGGCCGTAAGAAGATTCCATTAAAAATACATTTAACTATACCAACATCTTTGAGAACCGTTGATATAGGTTCTTTGATTTTGGGACCTATACCAATGGTTTTGGACAAACCGTTGGTATAGGGGGGACCTAAACCAACGGTTTGGCCAAACCATTGGTATAAGGTCTCTATAATGGACCTATACCAACGTTTTTGGCCAAACCGTTGGTATAGGTCCAAATTGGTGAACCTATACCAACGTTTGGCCAAACAGTTGGTATAGTTCCCCCCCCCCATACCAATGTTTTGTCCAATACCATTGGTATAGGTCCATATAAGTGACCTATACCAACGGTTTTGGCCAAACCGTTGGTATAAGTCCAAATTAGTGAACTATACCAATGATTTTCACAAAACCGTTGGTATAGATTATATTTCCGATAGTGCTATTTTGATACTACAAGTGAATGTGGATATGGAAAAAATGTACATATGTTTAACAACCCTAAAAACACCATATTGATATAGAATTGATTATGAACTGGTGTACAACAATGGTCCTTACTGCACACCTGACTTGACAGTCCTTGGGGATATGCATTGGGAATTGAAAAACTATTCACAAAATACAATGCCGGATTTAAATATAATATGTCTTTGTATAACCTTGGATAAATATATGATTTCATATGTTAAATAATGTTTCATAATTTAGACAACCTATAAGGTATTTCTCATGATTATGTGGTTACTCAATACAATAACTGTTTCTCACTCTATAGTTTTTGGTTTTAGTTAATGGCTAGAACCTAAAGGAAATAAATTAATGGTGATTACAATGGAAAATTAAATGCATTTTATCCTAAGAAACTGAATTCTATGGAATCTAGAATGAAAAACCTCAGTTTTAGGATAATTCATCTTTCTTAATCTATGGATCATGTTGGACTTTTAAAATGAGAAAATGAGGGAACAACATTATATTGAGTACTTAATGAGGAAAAATATACATTATTTAAGTGGTTATTCAAATACACTTGTTACAAAATAATTGATAAGTACCACTGAAGAGATATTTTACGTTCTCCAGTGTTTGGAACATGAGAAAGTCATTCTGGATGTTTATCACTTAGAAGGAGAAGAAGACCAGTGGTGGAATCTAATCAAGAATACATGGCATCAAGATGAAATTGAATCCTTGGATTGGGACAAGTTCAAAAAATTATTTGTAATAAGTAATTTACTTGGATTATTCATACAAAGATAGAGAAATATTTCCTTCAGTTAATGAAAAGGTATGATAGATTCATTGGTACCTATGAGGAAAATTATACAAGAATTGTGATGTAAACTTCTGGTATTATCATCCAACCCAGAAGTAAAGTTGATAGGTTATTCAGTGGCTTAAAGCCATGTATCAAAAGCAAGCTGTCCATAAGGGAGTTTAGAAGATATGAAGAGATATTTCATTGTCAAATCTAGGTTGAAATGAATTATATAGTTACATATCAATCTCATGGTTTTGAAAAAAATAAAGATGGAATTCAATGTTAAATCTAAAAACCATAAAGGGAAGTTGAGATTTAATTTATAATATAAATGTTTTAATAAGTATGGAGGAAAATTTTTTATAGGATATAATAAATGTTTTAAGTGTAGAAGGAATGTTCATCATACATTTTATTGCCAAACTGATGGGAAGATGTTAGCGAACAATGTAAATGGAGAGAAAACTACAGAGAATGAACCTCCCCTTATTTATTGATACAATTGTAAAGAAAATGTGAATTATGATAACTAGTACACAATACAAAGGGATAGTGATGATTATTGGTGTCAACATCCACTTAAACTAAAGGAGAAGAGGAAATATCATGTAATAACTTCTCTGATGATGGGTGAAACAATGACGTAGTGGAAGGAACACATATTAGCCAAATTTTGAACTAATAATGTCTTATTTAATTCTAGATCTCCCTACTCATTCATATCTAAAGAATTTCATAACGGTTTTAATATTTTACGTAAATGGTTAGATGTGGAATTAGATATTCAAACCCATAATGGTATGATGATTTTATATCAAGTCTATGATTTCTATCTAGTAGATATTTATAAGAATGTGATTCTTTTAAATCTTTTCATTCTTACATTGGTTGAATTTGATGTCATATTAGGAGTGGATTAGATTTATCTTTGTAGATCCCACATCAATAGTCAAGGAAGGGAAGTTATGTTTGAAATTTCAAACCAATATATGATAGTCCATCAATGTGATGATAATTATAAACTTCCTATGGAGATTACTTCGATTGTATGGGTCTAAATTCCATTTCATAAGTCATGTTTTTCTTAAATGGTTGATGATAAAATTTGAAAATGATGATATGCCTATTGTTTGGAGAATCGTGCACGTATTTATGAATGATTTTCCCAAACTTCCACCAAAATGTGAATTGAATTTATCGATAGAGCTCATACTTAGTTCAACACCAATTTTAAGTACTCCCTATAGAATGACCCTAATTGAGTTGTAGGAATTGAATAAGAAAATACAATGAAAACTTGATAAGGAATTCAATTGGCCGAGTGTGTCCCCTTGTGGTGAAACTATCAATTTTGTAAAAATTAAAGATGGATCTGTGTGACTCTTTATTGATTATTAGGATATGAACAAGATGATGATCAATACAAAGTATCATATTCCCCATATTGATGACTTGTTTTATTAACTACACAGATCTCATTACGTTTCCAATATTGACCTTCATTATATATATCCTCAATTGAGGTTCAAGAAGGATGATATACCCTATAAGAAAATATTTATGAGGTATGGGTACTATGAGTATATAGTGATTCCACTTGGTCTTACCAATTCCCCTTCTATCTTCATGGTTATGATTAATAGAGTCTTTAGAGAATAACTTGATCAGTTTTTTGAAGACCTTATAGATGATATTATTATATTTTAAAAGAGTAAGGAAGATCATGAAGACTACTTCTAAATTATATGAAAGACCTTAAGTAAGGATAAAATGTTTGAAAAACTTCCAAAATGTGAATTTTACCTGCAAAAGGTTTATTTTTTGGGTTATATAATATCAAGAGATGGTATTGTAATAGATCTATCAAAGAGAGAGGATATTGAATGTTGTCCTATAACAACCATAGTGACTGAGGTCCATATATTTCTTAGTTTAGCTAGATATTATTGATAGATTGTGGAGAATTTATCATGAATATCTAATCCTATGACCCAGTTAACTCGGAATGGTTCCAAGTTCTTATGGATGGATGAATGTGAGGAAAATTCCAAGGAACTGAAGAGAAGGTTAGTCAGCACACCTATGATTACATTACCCTATCATAGAGAAGGGTTTTTAATCTATAATTATGCATCTATGAAGGGAATGGGATGTGATTATATGAAGAATAATATGGTTATATCTGATGACTCATGGCAATTGAATATTCATGAATAAAATTACCCAAATCATGATTTAAAGTTAGAAATGGTAATTTTTTCATTAAAGATATAGAGGAATTATCTTTACTGAGAAAAGTGTTATATATATAACGATAATAAATGTTTGAAATATATATTCACACAGAAGGAGTTTAACATGCACTAGAGAAGATGGTAAGAGCTTATAAAATATTATGACTGCTCGATACATTATCACCCTTTGAAATCAATCACGTTGGATTATTCTTTGAGTTGAAAGGATCATGATATATTTTTCATGACAAGGATCACAAAACATACAATATTTTCGGATATTAAAAATATAGATCTATAAATCCTAAAGTAATAAGTATATATTATTTTATCAATTGATTGTTCAACCTTCTATCCATGTTAAGATTAAAGAGGCGTACAAGGAAGATATGGAGCTGAAAAATAATGCTATAAATTTTCTTGAGTTTCAACTTTATCATGATCAAATGATAAGGTTTAGAAATCACGTTTTCATTCATTCCATCCCAGATTTGAAGAAATAACTATTAGAAGAAGCTCATAGTTCTTCATTCCCTATTAGTCTTGGAAGTACTAAGATGTATAGAGACATGATATAATACTTATGGTGGAAAGGCATGAAGAGGGATAATGTAGAGTTTTTATCTCAGTGCTTGATATCCCAAAAATTGAAGGCCATAAGGAAAAAATTATAAGGGGATGTTGCATCCATTACCCATACCTCAATAGAAATTAGAGAACACACTATGGATTTAGTCATTGGAGTCCCCAAAAAATATAAAGTGTTTAATGATATATGGGTGGTAGTTGATTTCTTTACCAAGTCATCACACTTCATTGAAATAAGATAAGACTCTCTTTGGATCATATTTATAGGATATAAATTAAGGAAGTGTTAAGGTTTCATGGAGTAACACATTCTGTTGTATCAAATCGGGACATGAGGTTTACCTCATAGTTCTAGATATGTTTTCTATAAGCACTTGATAGAGAATTGAGTTGCAGTACTGCTAGTCACACTCAATCAAATAGTCTTTATAAATGAAAAATTAAAACCCTTGAGGATATGTTTTGATTTTTTCTGTTGGATTTCAAAGGTGGTTGGGATCAACACCGTACTCAAGAGGACTTTTCCTACAACAATATCCTTCATTCAAGAATTCAGATGGATCCTTATAAATCTCTTTTTGGGAATAAATGTAGATCTCCAATGATCTAGGATGGAGTTGGAGAAAGAAAACTATTAGGACCTGAGAAAGCTAAAGAAACGTAAGATAATGTTAGAACCACTCAGATGTATATCAGGGCATCTCAATGTTGGAAGAAACTTTATGATGATAATCATCTATGTGATCTATAATATGAAATTGATGAGTAGTTTTTTCTATGAGTATCTTTTTAAAAGAGGGTTATGAGATTCATCAAGAAAGGGAAACTAAACCTTAGGTATATTGGTCCCTTTAAAATTATTGATTGTATCTGAATGCTATCCTAGTTCTAGGAACTTCCTCTAAATCTCTCTAATGTCCACAATGTGTTCCACTTATCTCTCTGGAGGAATTGCATACCTTACCATTCACATGTATTGAACTCAGAGGACATGCCAATGAAATAATATCTTTCATACATAGAACAACGAGTTGAAATTATGGATAATACAAATAAATTTGTAGGTAACAAGACCACCCACAAGGTCAATGTTTTTTGAAGAAACCAAAAGTTAGAGGAAGCAATGTGGTAACTTGAGGATATGTGAGGGATAAGAATCCACTTTTTTGTACCAGAATTATAAATTTCAAGGGAAAAATCATTTTAATGGGGTAAGAATGTAATATACCAAGTTTTTATGCACTTTATTCAATTAAATTTATTTATGTTGATGTATTTAATGATAGTATTCACCAATTTAAACTTTCTTTATATGGTACACCATGAAAGACTTACGCTACACATAACGCCAACTTGCCCTGTGATATATGCAATACTAAGTTTATAAAAAACATTATTTTGTTAATATAATTATTTAAACAAGATAGTTATAACCTAGAAATTAAACATAGTGATATGAATATTAAGAAATATTTTTTAAATATTGTGGTTTTATATTATTAATATATATTTATAATAAAACTTATAATTTTTGGGGAATTATTTATATTTTTGAAAATAGAATTTTTCAAATGAACTATTTTTATGTACTCATGTGAACAATAATAAAATTAATTCTAGAAACTTTTAGAAATTTAATTCTATAAAATAAAATTCACTTTTTAAATAATAATTCCAAAATTATATTAGGGTGAATTTTGGAGATTTTTTCTGAAAAACTTCATTTTTTGATGAATAATGAAAAACACTGAATTTTAATTTTAAACTGGGTTTTCGTCAAATTTATTTATATAGTTAAATTATATTTTAATATTTTTAAAGTTAATTTAGATAAATTTTATATCAATTAATCTAATGTCTTACATTGGAACCAATTTATCATTGAAATTGGATATAAAAACATTACAAATATTTAAACATTTTCGCTTAAAAGCCCACTGTCGTGACACATCTGCATGATTAATTTTAAATTAATTTATACCACTTATGTCATTATAATTTGGATAATTTTACTTCTTATTTATAATAATAATGATTTATAATTTAAAAATATTTTTTTTTCAAAAGGATTAGTGAAGTTAATTAAAAATAATTATAGTGATTAAGGTAAAAATTCATTTACTTAATGATCAAAGCATAATATTTAGAGGCCACATACACTAGAAATATGTACATAATCCATTTTATAACCATATTTTTACCATTTATCCTCTTTTATAAAGTTTCATCAATTATTGGTTTCCCAAGACGTAAGAGAGAACTCTCAATAGTGTTTACCTTTTTATATTTACAAGAATGCCACTCCTCATCCTCTATAAAAGGGCAATCACCCCCTCACATTCGTACACCTCTAAAGGAACTTTGAGTAAGATAAACAAATTACCAATATCATCCAAAAATCACTTAATTTGAACTATAATCCCCCCTTTAGTCATGTTTTAAATCAGGGAATCCATTTCGTGCAAACCAAGATGTGTCACCCAAAGAAGAGCTACACCCTTCCTCAAGGTCCCTTGTTTTATTTTAATTATCCACCACCTAAAATATTCTTATTAGATTCTTATATAATAAAATTTAAATTATCAATATACTGAGATGTTTTTATTATAAGGATTCAACCTAAAAGTACACACACATTAATCTAATGGGAAATAGACTTAGAGTTTTTTACAGCTAATTACCACCTCACAAAACAATGTTTGTTCGTTTCTCCTTTACCACCATGTCTAATGGTTAGGAATTATGATAAAAAATCTATTTTTATATGATATATATGATATTTTGGATATATTGTTTTATTTAATTATTTTAAAAAACTTACATTCACGTTTTTTATTTTTTTTAAATATGACAACTTCGCTTGTGGATGTGTGGACTCCCGCCACCTCTAAGAGATGTGATTCGTTCACACTTCACATAGAATGTATTTAGGATGGGTATGTTGAAATTCTATGATATATATGAAATAAAAATCATAATTTAATGATAATATATATATATATACATATGATTCAATTACATTCATTATTTCAATACGACAATATAACAGAAACAATGTTCATGCGTACGTACAACCTACCATCTCCATGAATGATGTATTCAATTTCATAAATATATATTCTATAGATTGTTGTAAATATTTATATAAAATAAATATATGATATTTATGTGATTTTTTTATTATGTAAATAACTAATTCATGATCTAAGTATGATGGTCAAGAATAATGCGTCAAAACATATATGAAAAACAAAACAGATATTACTTGAAGCGTAACACTGAGATGTAATTGTTAATAAACTGGTAATATATGTCACAATAAAATAATATATAGAATTATATATAATAATATGGTTCTTTAATATATGTATAATAAACCTATATTTTTTATACAGGAGGTTGGTATGAGTACGATGAGAGTCATTTCATAAGGTAGGTGCTTTATCGTCTCACATTTAATTCTATGAGATTTATGTCGTATTCACCACTCATTTATTTTTTTGTGGTGTATAAAATACCCATAAATATAATATATGATTATTATACTGAATTATAATGGTATATATGTATCTATTTTATTATCTATTTTTTATGGGGTTTGTGTTTAAAAGTTACCAAATTGGTTTATTAATTTTGTTTCAATTTGTCATTTTTAGAAACATGTCTTCTTATGTACCTCTATTATTATACAAGGTGTATATATTTCCATTTTCAATTTTAAGTCATGAATATAACCATTTTAGTTATATTTTAATATATATTTAATTTAATTTCTTACATGGGTAGTATAATTCCAAGTTACCAAGTGGTAAGAGTTTATTACAACAATCTCATTGTTCAATGAGACTGTATATGATTATGCTTCCATTGATGAAATATTATGATCCATTTCTCCTGAAAACTCATGAATTTTACTATCTTATAGTTTTCATAATTTTTCATGTATTAGTAAAAGTTACACTATTTTAACTTAATATAATTAAGAAAATATTTTTATTAAAATCTTACATGATTTCCTTTTTCGATCAGAAATCTGTTTTGTTGAAAAAACCATGTTTTCATAAATGTCTTCAAAAATGTTTTAAAATGTTCTTTTGAATTAATTTTTGAGGAAAAAGGATTTTGAAATTTTTATGGTTTTAAATCTTCCATTATATGTCTAAAATAAAACTTTCATCAATTGTTTTTCAAATCTTCCATCATATTTCCAAAATTCTTTTAAAGAAATTTTTTTCAAAAAGGTTTTATATTTTAAATTTTTTTTTCAAAGAATAAATGAAATTTTCTTCAAGAAATGTATTTATAAGATATTTCCAAATTATTTTCCATTTAATATGACATCTGTTGGTGCTGCTCATTCCTTTTTGGGTTAATGATCTGAATGTTCCATTCCCATCCATTCTATGAATATTTTATGTTTTGATGGCATGAGGCTTATGAAACTAGATTATCTTTCATGGGTTATATGTTTATGAAACCCATTAATATTTCATAGGTTATATGTTTATAAAACCTATTTCAGTTTCATGGGTTATAGGATTATGAAAACTTCTTATTTTCATGGGCTATTCTTTGATGAAATGATTATTAAACCCATCTCTTTTCCACAGGTTATGATATGATTACATGGTAATGATAAAAATTTAATTTCATGGGTTATGATATGATTATTTATGATATTATGGTTCAAGTATTTTTTATCTAATTATGATATGGGTATGACCTATATCACTCTCAAATTCACTGGGTAAAGATTTATTTCTCATGAGATAGACATGGATGGAATAGGGAGTGACCTCAGTTTAGTACAGAAATTTGTCCACTAAGATTCTCTTGGAAGTGAACCTTGACCAATAACATGGTCATGAGAGTGAACCATTAATACCAATATGGTATAGGGGTAAATCCACACTACTAATATGGACTTGTAAGTGAATCCTTTACTACTATGAAAATCATTATATATTCTTATCTGTCTTTGAAAATTCTATGTCTTATTCATATTTTATGCTTTCATATATTACACTCTTTATTCTCTTATGATTCATGTCTTATGAACTACAAATCATTGTGAAATGATTATTTTTTTATGATCTTTGTTATGTAGGATGTGTTCATCTAATATCATGATCACGTTCTCATACCGTTATTCTTATGTTTACGCTCACATATATCCTTTATTTACCCTTACTATGAATCATAGATCACCCCTTTTATGTTTCCAATCCACATGTTATGAATATATTTATTATGTATGATGTGTCCAAGATGGGTGCTATTCACAACGAACCTACTGGGAGATAATGCATCTAACTTATATACAAGAGTTTACATTTATATGTTTCTAAAGGCACTAGACTAATATGGTATTGGGGAATCTGTTATGTAATGTATTAGGTATTTCTCAAAAATGATGTAATGTTAATGTACAAAATCCATAGGTTGTTATAATTTTAATCTATTATATTAGGTACACACCCTACCTCCGAAACCTCTTCAATAAAAACCCAAAATGCATGAGGTTAATGTACCCATACCTATATAAATCCCTTCCAAGTTGTCCCTAATCTCTTAGTAATATCCTACCATTATTTTCGAATCACCCTATCACGGTATGATGACAATATCCTACTACAATTTATTTGATAACTTTCATTATGTTATTCCTTTTTATTTAAAATTTTTAATGATGTAATATGTTTTTATACACATATTTAATGTCTTTATGATGTTCAAGTAATTTAATACTAACTTTAACTATCAATAAACCCTTCCATAATTATATTTGTACACCAATTTTCACCCAAAATTATCCCCTGATTTTCAATGATAAACATTTATGATTTTTATACCCATCCCCACTTACACTAACGGTTATTCACCTATATTTAAGAACCATTCGTTGATTAGGGACTCCCATTTATATAACCTATAATCCTTAATCATGGGATTATAATTTATGAAAAACATCCTTATGTTTTACGATCTATGTGGAAAAAAAATTCTTGTATCTGATTTGAATGTTATGGGTGATCAAAAATTATATATCACTCTAATGAATTTGGTAATGTTTTTATCTCATAATATTCCATGTATTGTGCATGGATGTTATCTTAATCAAACTATTCTATGAAGTCTCGGTGGTTATCCTTTACATATAAATATGATGTCCTATTTTATGTTTTTTTTAAATTCATATGTTTCTTTGATGTTATCAACTCATATCATGCGTCAATGATAAATTTTATGATTCTAATCACTTTTATGTCACCTTTATATACCTATTTACTCACCTTTATTTCTTTTATCATCTAATGATTTGATTATTTCCTTAATAGACTTTATAGATCATCCCTTTCTTATGTATGTGTCCATGTTACCCCATAAATGATTATAAAATATATTTAATATAAGGGAATGTTTTAGAGTTTATAAATAATGTTTTTGTTCTATTGTTTCACCTTATCATGATGTGTACTAAATTACCAAAATATAGAAGGAATCACATTCTTCTGTTATTGTATCATGTGTATCATTATGTTGTAAATAAACAATTAATGGGTATTGAATTTATTGGTTTTCATAGTTTGTATTATAGGAAGGTCTTGTTATTTTGAGGGATTATGTTTATAAAACATTAGTGAAAGACAAAGGGATAAAACTAGAGATAGTAAAACAGACCTAAATTTTGGTAAATTATAAGGTAGGTGGTATCGGATAAAAAAAAAATCCCTGTCTTGATACTATATGTGGATGTGGATCTGGTATTTTTGTATGTCAAGGTAATAACCCGAGAAAGGATGAATTAGGTATTAAATTGATCGTCACCTAGTGAAAAAATAGAGGGAATACTAAACAAATGATTTTAAACTCCTTAGGGATATGCTTTGGTAAATTGACAAGCTCCCTGTGAACTATCTTGACGGGAAAAAGATTCCCATAAAATTTTATGTCATGAAATAGACCATGGATAAAGTATATTGAAACCTATAAAATAATATTATAAGGAATGAAGGTTATTTATGATTTTTACCTTTAATGTTCATAGTTCCATTTTATACGATTAATAGATTGAAAATTATCATCCATAATTTAACTTTTATTTTAGTCAATTTCTAGAAATATGGGAAGTAAGTTAACGACCAATGTTATAAGAAATTTAATTACTTCCAATAAGAGATTATCATCCTAATGAAATAATGATTTTGGAAATACCTAAAAATAATTTGTGGATTAACTCGATTTTTGAATAAAATCACGAATCATGGAGAAATTATATATCTCTCTAAGAAATAAAAAGTTTAATGTGGCACTTATTCAATAAATGAATGTGAATTTACATGGATATTATGATCTTTTAATCTTGAAACAATTCATCAACTCCATTAAAAACATCTTCCCTATCAATTAATTATTTAAGCAGGATAAGTCCATTATTGTTGTTGATCATATGGAGGGAGAAGAAGATTAATGGTGTAATATGAAAAAAATACAAGGCTTGAGGAGGATATTAAAGTGATGGTGTAGAAATAATTATGGAAATTGTTTTTCAATAAATATCATCAACTTAATCTATGAAATAAAATTGTGAGTGATTTCCTTAGTCTTAAAAAATGATGATGAATCTATCAAGGGGTATTTGGGGAACTTCACAATACATTTATGATATTCCTATATCATTATCATTGACCCCAAAAGTAATTTTTACCAATTCATTGGTGTGATAAACATGATTTTAAGAATATATTTTGAGATTCGACATGTTGAAAGCAATGAGGAAATTGTATATTGTTCCCTTGAAGTCGAAATGGGAATGAATGAGTCTCAAAGGTCTCAATTTTCCAGAGAAAGTAAGTAGAGAATGAAGTTTAACTCTGGGGGATAAATAGAAAAGTATAAAGATGTAAAAAATTACAACATCCAAATTTTCAAAGGTGTGGGAAGAAGCATCTAGAAAATTTCCTAAATGGTAAAATGAAATTCTTTACATGTGGGAAGGAAGGGCACCTAGCTCGTGAATATTGATAAGAGAAACCCAAAAAAATATGGAAAGAAAGGAATTATCCAGTATTCCCTTAGCCTATTGTTTAATTTATCAACCATAAGGAACAAACACACTATGTGAATCCATTCACAAACCCAAGGGTTATCAATTATAGTTAATGAAAACAAATTTCAAGGACTAATAAAAGGGTTAGAATATGATTTTATAAATACTAAGGTGAATACTAACAATTATGTGGTATTATGTGTGCTATTTATTCACTCAAAGATAGTGAATGTACAATTTGATTCTGGGTCTACATATTCTTTCAAATCATGAATGTTTATTAGAACTCTTCAAACACCACCTCAAAATATAGAAGTGTTGTTATTAAAAAACTCATCAAAGTGGAAAATTATTGCATCCCAAGTATATAAATTATCCCTTATCCATATTTGTGGGATATATTTGTTATAAAGACATGTAATAAACCGTTTAATACAATTTTATTTAATTATGGGTATGGATTAGATTTACTTGTATATGGATAAAATAAATTTCTTGTAGAATTAAATTATCGTATGTATCATGAATCACGATCCAATTCTATAAAAGTATAAGGATTATAGATATCCATTGGAATCATCCTTTCAACAATGTACATTATATTCTTATTAGAAGATGAATCTTTATTAAATGATTTATACTAAGGAAAATATCACCTTGGATGACATGCCTATTTTAAGGGAATATGATGATCTATTTTATGAAGAACAATGTGGTCTTCCTTCAAGCCGTGAGGTTTAGTTCTCAATCAACATTATACTAAGAGATTTTCCAATATCCAAGACACCATATATAATGGAAAATTATGAACTTAAAGATATGAACACGTAACTATAGGAGAGTCTGGATATGAGGTTTATACACCCAAGTGCTTTACCATGGGGTGCACCAATCCTCCTCATCAGGAATAAGGATAGGTTAATGTGACTTTGCATTGATTTTCATGAGCTCAACATGATCACAATAAAGAATATGTATCCTATTATACATATTGATAACTAGTATTATTAGTTATGTGAAGCCCATTAATTATCCACAGTAGATCTTTAGTCAATATATTTTAAAGTATAGGTAAAGAAAGAGAATATCCGCAATACTAAATTTTATGCATTGTATGAACACTGTGAGTTCAGAGTGATTCTATTTATTCTCACTGATGATCCAAAAATATTTATAAAATTAATGAATAGAGTATTTATGGATTAACTTGAAAATTTTGTGGTAGAATTTATTTATTATGTTCTTATATACTTCAAAATGATGGAGGAACATGATGGTCTTTTGAATGTTGTATTGAAGACCGTAAAAAAGGAAAATTTATATATGAAGTATATTAAATGTGAGTTTTTCATAGAGAATGTAACATTCATGGGGATTTTATCACCATAAATGAAATATCTATGGATCATTTGAATATAGATAAAATTGATGCATAGACCATAACAATATCTATAGTGTAGAACCTTAGTTTCCTTGGATTATATGGGTACCATCGTTGAATTGGGAGAAAATTGTAAAAATTTTCAAGACCACTAACCAAGATAACATAGAAAATAGTGAATCTTTCATTGAATAATTAGTTCAAAGTGATATTTAAATTGTTAAAAAAGAGGCTAATCACTACAAAAATTCACACATTAGCCACCAATTAGTAAGGATTTCTGATCTACACTGATGAATCCAAAATGGATTTGTTTGTGTCCAAATGCCAATGAAAAAAATGATAGACTGTTTCTCCCATCAATTAATGGTCCATGAGTAGAACTACCCAACTCATCATAAATATATGGTTGTAATGATCTTTATTTATAATATTTGGATACATTATCCATAAAGTGATATTGTGACATATATATTTATTATAAAATCCTATAGTATTTAATCACACAAAAGGAGCTCAATATTCCCCAATGAAGGTGGTTAAAGTTTTTCAGGGATTATGATTGTTAAATCAATTAAAATTATAGGAAGGTGAATAAATTGGTATATTCTTTGAGTAAAAAGTATCTTGAAACCCTATCCATGATGGGGATTTAATGGGATAAAATCCTCTTAGACATGAAAATAATGGACATGAGAATTATAAATAGATCTTCATCTAAATTTCCCTAAATAACCTCTCAACCATCCAATCTAGAGAAGAATAATGGGGAACAAAAATAGGATGATGATATATAGATAAAAGTCATGAATATTCTATAGTTTCACTTTGTTAAAGATAGAGTTTTATGATTTAGAACCCGGATATGTTCCCCATGAAAACCATAATTGAAAAGGGAACATCTTGATGATGCACATAGATCATCATTATGTAATCATAGATGAAGCACTAATATGTACATAAATTTTTTAAAAAAACTTTTGGTTGAATAAAATTAAGGGGGATATTGTATAATTTTTATTTTTATACTTGGTATGCCTGAAATTAATTGATGAAATGAAGTATGACTACATGATGTAACCATTTTCCATACCAGAATCGAAATGGTATAACATAACTATGGATTCATACATAGGACTACCTTGGACAAATAAATGTAATAATTCTATCTAGGGGGTATTAATTCTCCTCAAAAAGTTATTTCATTTTATTACTATCAATAAATATTTATATAGTGATGAACATGTCCAGATATTAATAGGGAAGTTCTAAGATTGTATGGAGTGCCACTCCCCATTATATCTGATCAAGATCAAAGGTTTAACTCAAGTTTATATAGAATCCATTAGCACGTGTTGAATACAAATCCTATTTTATGTAGTTCATATCACCCTCATACCGATGTTCAATCAAAGAGAACAACTAAAACTCTAGATGATATTCTATGATGATGTTAAATGAATTTGAAAGGTTTTTAGGATCAACAACTTATCTTAGTAGAGTAATTATTAAACAATAATTGGTATTCTATAATTAAAGTAACACCTTATGAAGATATTTATAGGAAGATGTTTCAAACTCTAACATGATGTGATAAATTTATAGAGAGGAAACTTATGTGGCCTGATCTTATCTAAGATATGACATAGAAGGTTCAACCATTAGTCATTATGTGAAATACATACATTGTCATTTAAAAATATATGCATAAAATCATTGATGAGACCAAGAGTTTTAGGTCTGACATAAGTTGTTCCTTCATATATCATCATGGAAGAAATTAATGAGGTTTGGGAAGATGGGAAATATTAGTCCATGATGCATCAATCCATTTAAGATCCTTATTTACATAAAAGATATAGTCATTCAAATATCACTCGCACCTAACTTATCCCAAGTACATGATATGTTCCATGTATCCTTCTTGAAAAAGTACGCACCCAAACTATCACATGTACTAAACCCATTTTTTCTACCCTTGGATAATGATCGTTCATATATAGAGAAGTTAGTGAAGTTCTTGGATCATAGAGACAATATTAAATAAAACAAGACAACTGACACGGTCAAAGCACTATGGAAGAACTATAAGATTGAGAAGGAAACATGTTAACCATAAGGGTAGACGTAATAGAAGCACCCATATATTCTTTATTTTATAAAAAGAAATTTTAGGGGAAAATATTTTGATGGGAGCAAGAATATAATGACTCAAAATTTTATAAATAAAATTTTATTCTTAAAGGAATAAATCACATATTAAGTGATATAGTTATAGAAAACACATGGACTATATTTTTTATTTTGGACTATTATAAAATATAGTCGGTAAAACATAAAAAAATCAATCTTATTAACTATTGATAATATATACATTTTATAATGACCATTATGAATTTTATATATCGAGGTTTATGTTGAAGTCTAATGAAAATTTATGATAGAAGAGATGACCTCGAATAGAAGGATTGTACCCTATGAAGATCATTTATCATATATTTAGAGGGAGTTGGAAATATTGGGCTCTTCTCTTGAGTAGTCCCAAGGTGAGATTAAACAACTCATCCTTGAGAATAACCATTTATGAAAGAAGTTCAAAGATATCAAGACAACGTACTGAACCATGTTTGATGAACCACCCCAAGAAATCACCACCATTATCCACTACACCCTTAAGGTGTGCACTGGTGAAATAAATGGTTATATGTTGAGACATATTTCATCTTAATTTTTATATTTTTTTAATTAAATAATCATTAAATTTATCACTTTTTATTATTACTTTATAAATTATTATAGAATGAGTTTTGTAAAAATTATATTTTCATATGATGAAATCAAAATTTTATTTTTTTGAAATAGGTAGTTTTAATTAAAATATCCTTTTACTTAAATTCAAATTTTTTTAAAATAAATGTTATTTTAACAAAATATTCTTATTAAAAATTATAGATATATAAATTATTATATAATTCAATGACTTCCAATTAAATTGTTATAATGGTATGAAAGATGTTAGTGTTTTAAAAATAAGTTTTTCCCAATAAATAAGTATTATTATATAAAATTATAAATTAAAATATTTAAGGAATTATTTATATAAAATAAATATTGTTTTTGAAACTAGTAAATTAAAATCTTCCAATGTTAAAATTTTATAATTTTCTGAGACTATCCAGTTTTTGGTAAAAATTAAATATGGTATAAATATATAGAATCTATTATGATATCCTACCGAAAAAAAGTGACGTAATAAATTATATAAAATGAATCCATGGAAATATATATATATTTCCCCATTAAAATAACGTGTTTTTAAGTTATTTAACTAATTTTAAAAACCTTTAATGAGTCCTCCAAAACCAATATTATATTTTAATATTTTAAAATCAATTCATTATGAACATTACTCACTTATACATAACCAATGAAATTATTATAATTTGTTCCGTTTATGGTCTAATAACAAGTTGAAAATAGTTTCCCTTTGGTAGAAACAATAGGGGCATACCATGTAATGTTTTTTTTTCATATGGAGTCCAAAATGTTAGTTTATAAATTAATAAAGATTTCATGCTTCTTTTTCTATAAATACTCACCCATACTCCCACTCATCTTCACTACGAACCCATTAATAAAGAATTTATTATCCCTATACCTATATAAATCCATCTAAGGGTTTCCCAAATCTATTAAGATTCTACTCCCCAGCTATTAGAAACCCCTTCTTAAGGTAAGGGGATTCTCTCAACCTCCTCATTATTTATGAACTTTATTTGAGTTATGGATATTTATTTCCAATTATTAATTTTTTTCGTAGGGTTTTAAATATAAATTTACTATACTTATGATTCCCATGTAATTATATACCACCTTTCACTCTAATTAAACCCTTAAATAAATCATTATGTACATCTATTATCCTACCGAAATTATCCCATGATTTTACATGACAATAATTTGTGTTTTGTATACCCATCCCCATTTACAATAAATAAAATTCACCTATATATACCCATAAAATATTGAGTTTGGACTCCCATATATGTAATCCACACTCCTTAATCATGGTATTAAATGTGTTGAAATATAACCTTATGTTTATATACCATATATGTTATATTATAGGTTATCCTAAAGACACTACGTTATGATGTCTCAGATTTATCCTTGACCCATGCTTATGATTATTTGTTTTAGGTTACTGCCACATTCTTATATTTTTGTGTTATTATCAACTTATATCACACATTGTTGTTCATGATTATGATTATCACCCCTTTATGTCACTTTGATATTCCTCTTTACTCACACATATTATAGTAATCATGTTATTCATTTATTATACCCCTATTGGGCTTTATATCTCACACCTTTCTTATATATATCATCAAGTTATCTCGTTCAGTATTAGAAGATCTATGGATTATAAGGGAATGTTTTGGAGTTTTTAAATAATATTGGTATTCCCATGTTTCATGTTTTTTATATACACCTATCTTTCTAAAGGCTCCAGAGCTCACAATTATCTGGGATTGAATTAATTCTATATTTATTTAATAAATCATAAATTAAGGTGTATTAAAGTAGTGAGTTATCATATTGACCAATGAAGACTCATTTTTACAGTTGGATAAAAAAACTTATATTTGATCTAAGTATTTTTATGAAGTATAGAGATAAATTGGAATATTGGAATGTTATTTTTACAATTTAAGAAACACCATCCATTATAAGCTAACTTGAAGAATAATAAGAGAATGAGATGCATATAATTGATTAAATGGTGGAATATAAATTCAATAAATTCCTTAGTGAAGTTTGAGATAAAGATGAATATTTATAGAAGAAAAATAAATTTTCAATGGATTCTTATCTATAGATCAGTATTTAAATCACTAGGACTACGAAACTTTAGTTAAATCCATTATTCATTAAACTAAGGTACCAATATTTTGGAGATAATGAAACCTTACTGGTGATCATCACCTCATACAAGATAAATGAATCAGAAGAGATGATATTGTAAGTTTTGAAGAAATAAGGTAACAAATTAGTTTGGGTATTACTGAAATCAATGGAATTAGTCTGTCCATTTTTATACATAATGTTATTATATATTTGGGGATTAAACCAATTCATCAACCTCAATGAATACTCAAACCCCAAAATATGTGGGAGGTAAAAATGATGTTCACAACTTTTACATTCAGGAATTATCTTCTCTATTTCATATAGTAAATAGTTCTGACCATTAAAAGTTATATCTAATAAGGGATGCCTAATCATGATAAAGAATAAAGATAATAATCTTACTCCAACATGAAAAATTATGGTATAGAGTGTCTTCATGGATTATTTAATGTTTAATATATCCATAACAAAAGATAAATTTCCATTTTTTTCATATACTAAATGTTGAAAATGTTAGCTGGGCATGGGTTTTATTACTTATTAAATGAGTAATTTTGTTATAATCAAATACTCATGAACTCAGTTTATCCATAAAATACCAAATTCATGCGACCATATTATATTTTTTACTAGAATTTTATTCCCTTTGGTATGTGTAATTCAAAAATGATATTTTAATGTTTCAAGACATATATGTTTCATGACATGTTAGAAAAATTTATTCATATTTTAATAGATGATTTTTAATTCTATGGGAGATATTTTGAGGTATAATTGAACAAACTAGAATTATCATGTAATATATCCAATGAATAATACCTAGTTATCAACTAGAGAAAATTTCACTTTAATGATAAAGAGGAATGTTTACTCAGGCATAGATTATCCAAAAAGGGAATTAAAGTCATTCATTCTAATTTAAGTGTGATACATGAGTTTTTCAATCCATACAATTTAAGTGATATTTAAAGATTTATTAGACATGTGAGATTATATTACCTCATTTTCAAGAGTATCTAAGATAAATCAACTAATTAAATTTCTTTAATTGATGAAAGTTATGTTAGACTTTGAAAAATCACACAATGAATTATTCACCTCTTTGAAAAGGAATTTAGTATCCACCCTAATTTTGATTTCTCTAAATTTTAAGAATAATTTCAAAATAATATTAAATGAGGGTGATTTCTCTCTTTTTATTCACCATGACAATGGGTTGATTACATTATTTTACATAAATACTATGGTATAAAAATATTCAACAATTCACAAATAAAATATACTATAATTAAGAAGGAACTTCTTGTTGAGTTATTTGATATTCATATATAAATATCATTTATAGTAATATCTATGTTAATTTCTTATACTGATAATTATTTTATAATGTATATATTCGAAAAATAAAAAAATACAAGGCTGATTTGGTTGATCTTGTTATAAGATTTTTGGATTATGATGAAGTAAAAAATGGGTTTGGAGAATGTGGTGGAAGAACCTTTTCCAAGGATATACTTATTGTATGTGTAAGAGGATTATAATATGAACATTACTGATGTGTTCCTAGTATAATTTATTTTTATCATTGATCTATAATATCACCCTTGATTTTATAATATAGGGATTTATTTGGTAAATGAGATAATTTATCCACATTATTTTTATGAAAAGTAGATGAGATTTCTAGTTGATGAAATATATTAGTACTATTGGGATATTATTTTGTCAAATAAATGTTGAGATCAACTAATTCAATGATGTTTATTGAATTATAGGTGAAGATAATATTGTTATTCAATTATTACTCACCCACTAGAGGAAACAAATGATTCAATAGAATAGTGAAAAAGAACATAAAATATAGATTCATTGAGACCACTCTTTATAAGGATACATGAGAATTCTTTAGAATCAGTGATAAATTTCAAAAAACTAGAAATATAATGAGAAATAAATTCCCCAATATAGTATTCTAGAAGTTATAGTATTCTATGTGTGAGTAATTGAACATATATGCCTTTATTTTATTATTTTATCATCACATATGTCTTTTTATGAGTGGATTATATTTAAAAATGGGCAGAATCTGATGCCACTTCTAAAAACATATATTAATATGGAGATTACATTTTTGAGAAAGAACATATTTTATTAGGGTTGAATTGTGTTATTACCCATAAGTCATCATATAAAACATTTTAATAATCACATGCAGAGGGTATTTATATGGAATTATATATTTTAATTCAGCACCACCATGCCTTATCATCCATAATAAAGTGGTAAAGTGGGGATATTCAATCATAAGATCAAGAAGATTTTAGAAAAGATAGCAAATTAAAGATAAAGTGATTGTAGTAGTAATATTGATGATGAATTGTGGACATATAGAAAGACCTTTAAAAAAGCATTATGTGTGACCCTATTCAAAGGTATCTATGTGAATCCAAGTCATTTACAGCTGATTCTCAAGCATATATTATATTTGTCCCTGAAACAAATGAACATGGACCAGAAACATTCTAGAAATAAGATATAGTTGTATCTGGATGAGTCATAATAACTGAAGAGATATGCATATTATAATTACATGATTTAAAAGTAGAAGGAAAATAATTAATATGAACAATGAATCACATGATTGACCTTTTCACTCAGAAACAAGGTATTATTTTTTAACTCGTGATTGATACCATTTGCTAGAAAATTGATGTAATGATTCTAGGGATGTTTCATGGTATTCAATGTATCTCTATATAGACCCATAAATATAAAAAGGTATCATGAGATTACATTAATAGTTAATAAAAAATTATTAATCATTAACATGGTTACTTTCGAAGAGGGATTCATTCACTCTCTAATGTTTTCCTGGGGACTTGGAATGTATGTCTAACTGTAGAATTTAAATGAAGCACTTCATTAAAGAGTACCCAGGTGCATTTTTTTTATTTTTTTTATCCATTATCATAAATTAGTTTAATAATTCTAATATAATAGAGAATCTAGATACTCTCTTATACTCCCATACTGGACCCTAAAGGGAACTAAATTAAACGTAAAGAGGAATCCTGAAAAAAAATCATATCATGGACTAACCATATTCCTCAAACCCTAACCTTTACCTAGCCAATTAAATTCCCAATGTAAGGATAACTATAATCCTACAATAGTTAAAATAATTTATAAATAAGTAGAAACATAATTTTCAGGGGGCCCACATCCCACCATAATATAGTCACTATGATTTATAAGACAGAAGTGAATGATTTTAGTCATGATGTGTATAAGTCCATTATGTTATAATTGTTTTAGTGTTATCCATCAATAAAAATCACTTCATAGAAAATTCTATTTGTTACAATACCCATTATAGTACCCTAACATATCATATAATATCCCTATGTACTAGAGGGTAGCCTATAGTACTTTACATGAGGAAGATCCTAGATCACAACACTTTGATTAATCTCCCATTATGCTGCCAATATTCAATCTTAGAACTATATATTTTGGGGTTTATACATTAAAATAATCAAAGAAAAATTCAAAACATCACACCATCATTTATTCTATAATTATAATTATTTTAGTGCTAACCTTAATATATTTCATGACCTTTCATATTTTATTTATCCATAGATCTATCTGAAAATGTACATATGTGTCAATAAACAATTCACGTGGACTAATATTTTAGTCACCAACTGATCCATTACCTTGTGTGAAGGTATTTATATAGGTTAAAGGTTCCTCATTGGGTTCAAAATTTTGTCTTCAATATAAACACCCAATGTATTCTTCACACACAATGATATATAAGAATTCATTCCGAAGGCAACTGATCATTATAATTTTTTCACCATTAACAGTTATGAATTTCCATTGGTAGAGAGGATGAGAGGTCAGGATAATCACAACCTATTATGGGAAAGTATTTCCTTTTCCAAGACATTCTTATAGATTTATGATATGTTCATGAATATTTTCTAGAATATAGTAAATGACTGATTACCCTAATAAAACAATTTTTTATTGAATTTTTTTGATATGAATTCTTATACATCCAAGAAGAGATTATTTTTATGAAACCATATATATATATATAACAGGTTCTCTATATTGCCACACATTAGTACTTCATTATTATGGTTTGGTGGATTACCATATTTTAAAGCCATGGAACTGGGAACTCTATAGTTTATTTTGACTCATGGAGGAAAATAGTGTTTTGGAACTAGTATTGAACCATAATGAGGTATAATATGTATCCTATGAGAATAGAAATAAAATCCCACATAGATTGTATGTATTTTGTGTCATATAATGTGTGAAAAAGAATGTTCGAATGAGACTTATACATATGGAGGCGTAAGGGGGGAGGGGGGATTACCTATGGAAATCCTTTGTGAATATGTACCTATAATGGAAAAGAAGTTTTAAATAGACTT
The DNA here is from genome assembly GCA_963277665.1 of Viscum album. NCBI lineage: Eukaryota > Viridiplantae > Streptophyta > Magnoliopsida > Santalales > Viscaceae > Viscum > Viscum album. Next base: position 284,003,121 of record OY728143.1, on the reverse strand, counting down.
ATATATGAAAGGAGGCCTGTATTGGGGAATTATCTTCATGATGATGGCATAATCAACACCGATCTCTAATCCCATGTGTGTCATGTTCGGTGTGAGAAACAATAGATATTGGGAGATTAGATGCATTTCATGAGAATGTGAGATTTAATAGTATGGGGGATTAAACACTAGATATTACTTGATACTTGGGTGGGTCGCACACACCGCGGTCTTCCAAATATTTTAGCAAGGTCTACACACTGAGGTGTCCCATGTATTCTTCATTGATATTATAGTTATCTGAAGGAATCAAATGTATAGTCAGGGCTTATACCTAGAGAGCATACACATAATAGTGGGTTTTATTATACTAATTGAATGATAATTTCATGTATCTATGACCATGTTATGTTTCACTGGGTGTTAGAAATAATATATAGTAGGTGATCAGGTGAATTTCATACAGGCACAAAACTTATACACTAGTGAATCCCTAAGGGAGTATGATCATAATTTCATAAAGGATATGGATCCATGAGTTTTTACCAAAGGCATGGGATGTGGATATGTTAGAACATATTATAGAAATATGTTTAATATATAGTTTGGTACTAGGTAAGCTTTCTTACATATCCAACTTATAGTAGGAATCAAAGTCCTCATGGATCATATTTTTGACCAGATGATGGGGAGTGTATTATGATTACACTTATGAAAATTATTCTCCTAGGGTTTTGAAATATTGGGTACTTATACCAAGTTGGATTCAAAAACTTTAGAGTATCAAAGGTTATTAAAGTATTATTATCTTTATGTTTTATTAATAATTTAGTAGTACATGGGAGACACCCTTGGGAGTCATATGACCACAAGACTGTCAAAGGCTCATACACTCCATATGAAGACCAAATGATCAGGCTATGTGCATGAAGGTTGTTGATTCATTCACTTATCATTAATATTTTCATGTTACATGAGCATGTAGATTCACTAGGGCCATGAAATTTAAAAAATTACGAGGGGTTGGGTGATTACATGGCCTCATATCGTGAACAATATGTCGTCCCATGATCACAATCCTTCAACATGACTAGTAAGGTACCATTCAATCACATGATTCAGGGTTATCACATGAAAAGAACTTATGGAATACATTATTCATTTTAATTTTAGCTAATGTTCTCACTAAACATATTTAATGGAAATAATATGATAATTTTGTGATCACTCCACTCTGGAAAGTTTTCTCTTATTCAACTCTCATGCATCTCCCTTTTTTAATTTTGTAAAGGGGGGGATTTTAGGGGTATCTCATCCCAAATATTTCTGTCACTTTACATAGTATACATTCCACATAGAGGATTATATTAGGGGAAAGAACATTTACATAATACTACAATGTCCAATTCACTTTAGTGGACTATGTCACATGTCATCCCTGACGTCCTCTCATTCTTCACGTGGAAATATGTGATCACAAGAAGGGCCTATCATGGATAAACATTCCCAGTTTATTCAGGTGACCTTATCTTCTGAGGGTTAACAAGTGATATCAAGGGGTGTTTTGATGAAAAATAGAGAATATTTGATCCTAACAGAATAGAAAATGACGATTAATTGGAGGCCTTTTGCCGCTGGTCATGGAGTTGATCACATGAATCCCAGGGTATCAGGTGATTGGTCCTAGGTCATGAAACCGCAAGAAAACTTCTCCATAGATAGATGCATTTTAAAACTTAATGATGTGTACTTTACCTGAGGGATAACTTACATTTTTGCAGTTTTTGATCCACCTTTCACTAATAAAAGTATATGAAGACATCATTATCATGGTGGTTATCACATTACTTACAAGGGAATCACATGAGAAATAGAGAACGTGTCATCCTCCAATCATATAAATCATTAATTACTATATTCCCTTGGTGTTTCTATGTTACATGACTCCATGAAATTTCAGGATCAAGACTATATCTTATGATGGCATGAAAACCTTGTCATGGGCAACTACTTTTCTTGTTCGATCCATGTATCCTTATTATCATAGGACTATAGTGTTATTTAAAGTAGAATCACACGAAAGATAATGACCTCTGATCCTCCAATAATAGAAAACCTTTACCAGCCAAGTCATGTGACTAGATTTACATTTGTGAATCATATGATTCCAAGGGGATTCGCCTGAAAAATAGCTACCACGTGACCCTCCCATCTAGGATAACTTTGATTAATTGGATTCTATTGGAATATTTTCATAGATTCGACCACTTGAATAAAATGGAATTATGTTATCAGTATTATGTCATATGACCACATGAAAACCTCTATATAGACATCTAGTTTGTATAACCAAGTCATGAAACCTTTACGCGATGGTTAACTTACATTTTTGCGATTGGTGGTCCAATATTATGCAAATGAAACCACAGGAAGACATGAAAATAATGGGTTATGTTTCCTGAATTAAGAGGGTGTTATATGAACAACATTGACTATGTGATCCTCTCATCATGAAAAACCTTGATCCCCATTGGCCCTTGGAATTATTAGATTGTTGTGGAGCTGATCACATGACTCTAAGAGAATAATGTAAATAAGAGTGATTTCATGATCAAGTCATTGTTACTAGATTTAATCACTATGGTTCTTTTGAATTTACCACCACATTTTTTGGTGACATCACACGATTTTCCCAGGATCATGAGATAATATACACACCATGTAAATAAAATACTTTATCTTTTTCATGAATTATTCATTATAAGGGTCATGATATCATGTAATAAATTATGTTTCATATGATCACATATCCTAAACACTTGTTTTCTAAGTATTAATTCATACTTATTTTCCCTTGTACTGAAATTATACATGTTCTTGGGTATTTTTCCGATACTCAATTGGAATGGTTGAACAAATTCCCCCAAAAAAATTGAACTCTAAAAGAAAGATAATAGAATTTTTTTGAGTAAGAATGTACTCACAAGTGTCCCTTAGTCTTCTGCCTCTTAGTATTTTCGGAGACACTTTGTCTGCTAAGATACTATTAGTATTATGTGATATTCTCTTTAAATTGGAGGGAGAAGAGATATAATCCTCAATTAATGATTAAAGGATTGAAGGGATCCTGATTTTTTATTCCTTCCACATATTCTCTTTATAATACCCCATAACATATCCTTTTCACATGATAAAATCTTGAGAAACAATATCATAACCATATTTTTCAGACAACTCAAATAACCAAGAACCTGGCTATTAAATGGATACTAATTCAAAATTAAATTCCTTTCATTGAATGTGTGATTACATTGTGTGATTGTCTTGATTTACATGGGTTTAATATGATCATACAATGATTTATGTGATTTGTTTGACCTTTCTATAGTGACGTGACCATGTGACTCGGAATGGGATACATGCTACACAATATTTTTCCTGAGTCATGCAATTTATTCATTCATTCCACCCATTTTCAAAATCTAATCATTTCATTCTAAAAATAAATTTATCATTTCTCATAATTTATATTTCCTTAAGGGAGGATTTTTTTTAGTAGTGGTTCACTTGTATTCCATTGTTTGAAGCATGGATATCAACCGATGATTTAATATGAAGTCATTTTATCTTCATTCAGATGTCATGATGGGGACTAATGTAATGGAGAATACTTTATTTTATAGGCTTATTTGGTATGGTTTTATCATCCAAAATGTTTCTTCCATTATAGAATCAAAATCAAGAATCTTACCCCCTTCCAGGACTCTAAATACCCATAATAAATTTATAGAGAATGCCTCTCATGTAGGTCAATATCTTTATGAGGATAAACTCATTGATGAGTTATATTGAAGGCCATGTAAATATATTTCGATGAGGTTCATCATGATTTTGAGGCCAATATCAAATTCTTTCTCAACAATGTGAAGTTATATTTCTAATAAAAATTTCGAATGGTCACCTAGATGGGATATATGATTAGGGGGAACATGAGCCTCATCCCAGTTGGTGAGGACTCCTTAAGTGCATCCAGATGACCTAGGATCAAATCCATGTGGAGGCTAATTTTTGGGATTGTAGTAGTACAGTAATAGTACTATAGCAAGAACTGTGTAGTACAGTAGTAGGCATTGTTGTGAGAACTATAACATGCACTGTTTTCACTATAGCTATAGGGAATATTCCCCCTTTTCGGCCTTTGGGCCACCGATTTGGTCCCCGAGTCCTTTAAGGCCTTCAGGCCACCCAGGCCTTCGGGTTAGTTAGGCCTTCAGGCCACCTCAAAGACTTTGGGCCACTTTAAGTGCAGATACATACCAGACAACCTACAAGGAACAAGATTCAGAAGGGGGAGGAGCAATGAGCGTTCACTAGTGCAGAAGATAAATGGATTGCATGAATGCGAGGGTATGGCACCTTCCATTAGGACAAGCCTATGCATGCATGAGAAATCCTTGCTGAGCAGCCATGCAAAGTTGGAGAGCTGATTTCACAATTAACATACTGGGGAGGAGCAATTCCAAGTAGTTATTCTGGGATGTATGTAATGCTTGAATCCAACAATAAATGAATTCCTCTATGTCCTACGATTCATCTAATACTTACACCTACAAGCCTTGTAAGGGTTCCACCTTACCCCTTGAATGGTGGATGGTCAAAAATCAATAAAAAATGAAGGCCTTAGGGCTATTGGATGGATGGATTAAGGGGATTCCTTCTATCTGATCAGGGATGTATTTTTTAGGTATTGTATACCACCAAATAATTTTTCATTGAGATGAAACAGAACTGCCTATATGAAGCTATTTGGATTTGTTAGACCCTTTCCAACTGTAAAAAGATTTTGATGACAAAATTATCTAACTGATGTAGTTTAGATATGAATATATACCATATTATCAATGGTGAGGTAGACATCCTTCAATGGTGTATTGAGAAATTTTATGGCGAAAAAATCATGGGAGATATGTATGATGAGTTTATCCCCATATAGTTTTATAAGGATGATATAGAATAGACACTCTATTTCTTGGGATTTGATCAACTGGAAAAAAATTCCATAAGGAAGGACCTGTTTTTTGGTGTATAAATCATGTTCAAGAAACTGGTTGAGTTTTTATTAACAAGATCCATCCCAAACCCTTGTTCAAGATGATAATTCTTATCAATATTGTGAACATTGTTTTGGAGGAGGATGCCTTATAGCCGACGGTTGAGGAGGGATTGTTCAATGTCCTAGGGTGGGAGGTCACTTCTAAAGTTGAATGACCGATTAAATTTACCAGTTTTAGCACTGTACCTTAGTCTATACCTATTCCCAATCTAGGAATGTGTGAATTCATGTTCTACACCTTTCTGACAACAATGTCCATGGTATTGGGAAGTCATATTGGTCTGACTAATCATGTACTAAAAAAACAATATCACCCATTGTGGTATATCTATAGGGGTACCCCCCGTACAAGATATTCGACCCCTTCATTGTTTTATGAGATTGGTTGGAGGAAATATGCATAGATTTGAATATTACAGTACACAAAAAATTAATGTTCTTAGTTCAAACCATTTTTTCAACATATCAGTTGAGTGAGCCCACTAAACTAAAGAATTGGGAAATAAGGGGAAAACCTCAATCATCATATATGTTTCATGATCATGTAGAATGAGGCTCCCACAAGTAGTGTAACTGAAATTTTTATGGTGAAACAGAGGTCTAGAACAATAAATTTATTCTTCATAAGGGTGTTATCTCTTCTTCAATTGACAAAAATATATTTTCAGAGGGGTATTCACCCTGCCCATTCTGACGGTTGTTCTAGTATGTTCAAATGAGATACTCGTGCCCTACCAATTTTCAGTTGGAAATAAACCATATGTTGCCCCACCAATTCTATTATATGTTCACAATGAAGGAGACTCACACCCTGCTGGCATTGTTATCTGACTTTTATGGAGATAGGGATCTCCAACATATATATTGATGCTTGGATTTATTCATACATGAATGGGAAACTGTACATATTGGTAATGATGAATGAAATGTTACCACTAATAGCCATTATCAAAAAAACCCATGTATGTATAATTATACATTTTCTAATAGAAAAAATACTCCAAATATTCTCTAAAAATAGGTCATATGTTTGGAATTAGCTTTATCATCGAGAAAGTCACCCACCGATGCAGAAACAGTGAGTGAAATGCCTATAGGAAAAGATTCAACCACTATATCATTCCCCACTATGAGTTAACAATGAGGTTATTTGGGAAAAGTGAACTGACACACTGGGGAATGGAAGGTTATTTTTTAGGAAGAGTTGTATTTGGGGGTCTTTTATAATGTCACTATTCCTTGGGGAATTTCCTTCAAACAATAGCCTAATGAGGTCGAGGTGTTCCTCCATGATCTTCATGCCGAGATTCATATTTTGAAATGACATATCTATTATTTTCAATATAAATTAAAAATTATGTTTCATGAAATGGTGATGGTTTCTGAGGATAGAGCAAACCAACATGACTCTTGTGAAGAGGTAAATCTACCATTATTATCATCCTATAATTCTTTAATTTCCATCAAAACTATGTAGATCATTCCTTATAAACTTATGTATTTTAAAAAACTAATGATATCTAGTCAGCCCTTATATCCCCAATATATTCTCCCAGGGGTATGATGACTGTGTTCGGATCGAATGATGACTAAAAAGATGATGATACGGGCTACCTTGATCAGATGAAACTGATGATGGCAGTAGTTATTGATTGAGACACAACACTATCTATGACACTACTGATACCACAAATGGAACCTTCAGTGCCATCCCCTTCTTCAAAGAGGACAAGGAAAAGGATGTGGTCTATGTCACCAGATAATTATCACCAAAAATCAATAAGTGTTTCACTTCTTTGAATCATTACCATTTCTTTATGGGATTCTCTTGTAGCTTATCATGATCTCACTGAGTCCTCTTGGATGCATGGTCACCAGTATTTGAAGAGAAAGTTAATCAATATACAAAGACCAAACCCATATTATTCTTTTGTAATTTCTTAAATTATTACATTGGAAATAGATAAATTTGATCACAACCCAAAATATATAAATTTTTAGTAGTCTTGAAAAAATAGATTCAAAATTAAATTTGATATTACACATGAAAACATAAAATACAACATAGTATTTTTCTTCAAGAACATCATTATTCCATATATAATATACTTTTAGAAAGATCATAATAAACTTCTTGGTATACTGGGGAATGTAATCATAAGAAAAGGGTCATCTCGAATGTTTAGTAAGTGAATACACTCAACAGAAGCTAACATGGAATAAATAAGGTGGAAATAACATGGAAGGAATAGATGTTGATCAATTATTTAAAAATAAATAATCATATGATCTTGATACTTATCCATGTATATCAAATCTATTTAAATATTCACCTTGAAATTAATAACTATTTTCATAATTATGGAATGCATAATTTTGGGCATCTTAAACTTAGTGTCAAGGCCTCATTCCAATATATTTAAATAATTGGGAAAGGCGATAGCCAAATACCAAACCCATTTGGTCTCATGATACTTATCAATAAATCAAGGGTTTTTGTAATTATAGGACCCAAAATTCACATAATAAATCCAATGAATTCATTATATGAATAAACAATACACCTTAACCTATATTCCTTAAAAATTATCAAATGTTCGAATTGGAAGAACTTGAATATGAAATTTCAATAAATCCCCCAGTCAAATAGATCATAAACCATCAAGAGAAAAATGGTGGATTGTATCATCAAATTATATCCTTAGTATATAATAATATTCCATAAATAATTTTAAAAAAATTTAAAATACATTAAAAATATTACTAGATAATTTCATGAGGAAAATACCCATTTTATATTTTGAAATAAATTATTCTAAAAAATAATAATCTCCAAAATATTTTGGATTTTCTTTCATTTAATGGAATTTTTGAATATTTTATTGTAATATTTATGCCATTTGGTAGTCTTTATGGTATGAAATTCCATTCATACTATCTATATTAAAACAAATATTCATTTCATATTTTCGATAAAAATTCAAAATTAACTCATTTGGGAAAATAAAAAAAGATTCATTTTAATCAAATTTATAAATGTAATAAATTGTTATAATTATATATACTAGACCATTATTGAAATTTATCAACTTTCTTTAAAACATTTTAATGAAAATATGGTCATTGAATAAAAATTTCCCCATTGAGTAGAAAAAGAAAGATAGTTTTCTTTAAAAACAATGTTTTGGAAAATTTAGTATTTAAGGAGTGAAAAATGAATAAAAATCCTTTAATTGACAAAAAAAACTATATGGGAATAAAATATATTTGGTTTAATATATAAATATATTATAATTATTCCTATATAGAATTAGACATAAACAATTCGGAACAATGGAGAGATTTTGAAATAAACCCCTACCTCAAGTTTGCATTCCTTCACTTTTCTATGAATAGAATGAAAGAAAAGTATGAAATAATTCACAATTACCAAACCATTATTATATAATATATAAAATAATTATTTATTAAATCTATACTTATAACCATCCATGTAAATTGTAAATTAAAATTAAATCACATCGCTTTGGAGAGGTGTTTGTTCACACGTACACACGAGCGATGTTTTCATTTTTCTTGTGTTGTAAAATAGGGTAGATAATATTGTTTTCATAATAACTATAATTTTTCAGTATGTTTAATATTATTAATATTATTATTTTATGATAAATACCACATATTTATATGTTGTACAATAGGAATTAAAACATAGATGATCGATTAAGGTGACTGTCTCTTCATTGAAAGAACTCATTTATATCTCCTCTTATAGATTCTAGGGTTAGTATTTTGGAAATTAAAAAACACTAAAACATAGATAATGATGTATCGGAGGGATTTCGGTATAGTTTTGTGGAGATAAATGGATCAAGGTGGTGTAAATAAAATTAAGAAGGGGTATCCATTTATGAGGATATGAAAGGACACACATGGAATAAAAAATGATTTAAATATAACTATGCCATTCTCATGAAAAATTATTCTAAATGACGAGATATTAAAAAAAGTGGGTAAGATCAAAATATCATCACAAATTGAAATTTATAATGGTTTCGTGACATTTTAAAACTTATCATTTTGTTTAACCCCTTAGTTAACCAATTCAAATCATAACTATGGTAATGAATTTATAATATTAAAGGGTAATAACGTTAATTATATATAAAAAGTGACTCATAAATGACGAATGGATGAAATATTTGACCATTTTTATACTAATTTTTCACTTTTAATATTATTATAATTTTTAAATAATTAATTAAAATAATTTTATCATAAGATATAATTTATGTAACTCTAAGAAGTACTCACATAATTGGATTTAAAACAACACAAAAAAATATAATTAAAATGTACAACATTCACAAAACTACAATATGTTATTTATATCTGAAAAATTCAACTATCATAGTGATTCTCCAAAATTGTATGACTTTTAATATTTTTAGAAGCATTTATTTTATTTTTCTATTAATTGATTAAATATTATGTCTATGTTGGAAAAAAAAGTAATCATAATATATAATCATTAAAAGATAGAAATAAATAAACCTGATAAAAAAATTAATTTATCTTTAAAATTAACATTTTGGAACCCAAATTATCCTCTTTTTATCCTAATGTAAAATTTTTAGAGATATTAAATTCTATAGAGTTATATTTAATATTTATTATTTTCTTAAATTAATATAAGATTAATTATTAATTAAAAATGGAACCAAATGGACATATATTTGAGGCATGGATGGAATTCATCGATCTAAATAGATCCAAGGGAAAAAGGAATGTATATTCTTGATTTTGAGACCTTATCTATTTTTAACCTTATTTTATCCATTTTACCATTAACGAAGTTAAAAATATTTACCACAATTATTATTCATAATGGAAAATTTAAAAGAAACCTATTTTAAAAATTTTATCATCCTAATTCTAAAAATGTAAACCATTTGCATGGTTTAATTTCTACATGTGGTAGAAATTATTCTTGTAATAGGCATTGAAAAATCGATGAAAACCACTTTTTAGATAAATGCATTTTTTTTCATAAAACCTGATTTATTGAAATCCAATTACTAGAAAAATATTAGACAAATGTTAATTTTTTTGACTAAATATATAATATGTACATTTCATTAAAATTATTCAGCAATAGGGATAAATTTAAGTTGTTATGATAAAATCACATTGTGTGCATAAAAATAGTCTTTTTATAAACATAAATATTTTACTTTCTAATGATTTTATTTTTATTTATAATAAATTGATCCGCGATAAATTTATTTTATATAAATTTAAACCATTCATGTTTCATAATTTAGTTAGACTTATTTATACCCTCTAATTTAACAACTCAATTATGAAGATATACTATATTGTAGTTCATTTTAACTCGGGGGTGCTCATATCATAGGCTATTGAGGAATTTAAATTTATTTGAAGATAAATATATAATAAAATATCAATGTGTTACATTATAACCCACCAATCATTAAAATGAATTTTACCCTAGAAATTATGTCACTATGATATAAAAAAATGCATATATTTTTTCATCACATCCCCAGGTTCCTAAGTAACTTCTAAGAATTTAATGTTTCGACACAAAATATATTTGGTGTGAGTGGCCTCATTTCATATCTCTTTATCTCTATGAAATAAAATCACTACCATTTATTCCTCATTATAGAGATGTTTCTCCAATGGTATAACCTGATATTTCAGTACATGTGAAGGGTCATATATTTACTTCCATAGGAGTGATACATGGAACACACCATGAAATTGAGAGAGACTTTGTGGAAGTACCAATAAATAAGCTACCATCTTGATATGATAAATAATACTAAAGGGAATGATATACCTAGGAATTATATTTACCTTCATTCCATATATCATGACCTTCTTATTTGGAGAAATTCATAGAAATACCTTTTCATAAACATTAAACTCTATATCTCATCGATGATTGTCAATATGACTTTTTTTGTCAAATATGAGTAGAACATAAGTGATGTTTGAATGGATATAACCTTCACTACAACATCATAATATATATTTATTCCTAATGTTTTTCTTTCTCTAAAATAATTACATCATGTTGGATTTCTACACTTCTTTCCATATAGGGATTTATGATGAGCCATCAAAATACTTAAGTGAAAGCTATTATGGTAATAAACTTCCTACAATGGATTTTTTGATTCTAACCACCTTCTAAATACATGTATAAATATCTAAAAATTCATTATAAAGTTTTAATAGTCATCTCAGACTAACCATATATCTGGTTATGATAAGTAGTGTTCAAAATAATACCTATATCTAGATCTTACATATGTGTTTCCATAACATCAGGGTAAGACATAAACCTAGACCAAAAACAATAGAATGTGGATCTCCATGAATACAATACCAAATATTTGTGAGAGACTTATTAGGACTATCCAATCTACTCAAAATATTTACCAAGGAAGGGGTTATGTTCTTATCGATAGATTTATTTGAAGAGAGTATCATATAAGTGAAGAGAAGGATGGTTAACGCACCTATGATTACAATACCCTGAAGAGGAAAAGGTATTATGATCTATATTGATCCATCAAATAAGGTACATATATTCATCCTCATATATAATGAAATTTTGAATTCATATTCCTCCTGAAAATTAAAAATTCACAAGGAAAATTACCTAACTGATGTTTTGGAGTTGTCAAGAAGTTTCTCAATATATACACTCATTGTTCAAGGGGAAAATATTTTCCCAATAAATGTACCTTAAAATAATTCTACTCCATGATCTATATATCTTATAAATACGTTTTAGTTTGAAAAAATACCTCCATTAAACTATATCCCATATGATACTATAAACTTCCAATAAAATATTTTCAATTTCATTACTTCCCAAACTGTGAAATATTATTTCTAAAGATCTTATCCATTCCTAAAAAACGGATTTATTGTTTTTTTAATGATGGAGGTTTATATTTTATGGAATGATATATCATTGATACACCATGTTTTGGATCATAAGGATTCTCTAGAATAGTAAGGTTATTGGTTAAAACTTCAGTTCGTTGCCCCAATATAGTTGTAGTTTATTCTAATATAGCTCTAGATCCACCTCCAGCTTCAATATGTTTCCTAAGAGATATATTTAAACAAAAATTAAATAAATTGATACAGTTTCCATTACTTCAATTAGGATCCAATTATAAAAAATGTTATACAATAGATTATTTCATAATATTATGAATCATAATGTATAATTTTGTTACTAGTAAAACACTAAACAAAAATTCATATTTTATGCATAAATAATCTCATAATAAAAAAATGGTATATTTTTGATTATTCTATAATCATAATAATATTTTCAACCATTTTATAATAGTCTATAAATAAAATTTGAATTAACCTAAGAATATCCTATCGGGGGTTCAAACCTGGTTCCCAGTTAGGGTACTCTCACTATGCTCTTGAATGATGGTCAAGTCAGACTCGATGAACTATTTTCTAGGTTATTACCCCTAGATGAATCTATTAAAAAATATGTACACTTTTAGTATAAATTTAGGGATTTATTTCTAGGAACACATCATAATATATACCATACCAAAAAATTATTATGTTATCCTATACTTAGATAGATCCTTAAAATCAGTCATATGGTTATGTTCCATATTCTAGGTTTTCATAAATATGGTTCCCAAGGTTTTTATAAAACATCCTCTAATAATAATTGTAATCAAATCAACCCTAGTATCCTAGATTCCATGGTTTCATTATTACATTGGTATTATATATACACAATCACATCACAAAGGATCGAATAGTTTAATAGTCCTCGAATACATAAATCTAATATTACACTTGAAAACATGAACTACAACATAGTATTTTTCATTTAGAACATAATTATTCCCACTATCATATCCTTTAAAATTAATGATAATGATATTAATAGAATCTTGCGGAATGGAAACATAAGAATATAGTGGGTTCAGATTCCCAATAAGTGTATTCATATAGCAGAATCTAACATGGAATAAATAAGGCATGAATAATATAGAAGGAATAATGGATGATAAAATAATTCAATATTAATAATTACATGCATTTTAAACATATACAGGGATATAATAACAATTAAAATAATCACATTGAAATTAATAATTGATTTCATAATGATGTAATTCGTAATGTTGGATATTTAAAAATATCATCAAGGCCTCAGGCCAAGACATCTACACAAATGGGTAGGGCCTCAACCAAATTCCACACCTGTTTTGTCACATGATACACATAGATGTATCAAGGGTCTATGAAATATCATGCCTCACCCATCACGTAATATTTCTAATAAATTTATCATATTAATAAATAATTAATTGTAATCAATATGAATTAAATAACAACAGTTATAGGTACTATTAGAACTAGCATAAAAAATGTCAAAAACTTTTATTGTTAGAATGATCATATACCATACATAAAGTTATGCATGATAGTATCAATAGATTATTTTATAGGTAAACCATATGTTTTAACAAAGGATTTTGACATAGATTGAAATATTTTAAAAAGAATAGAGGAAAATTTCTTGTTGAATGCATAATTTTTTACTTTGAAATAATTTTTCTTAAAAAATAAGCGGGAAATTTTTTTATTTTAATGGAACCTATGATACTTTTAAAGGATGTTTCAAATCATTAGGTGCTTATGACGATGGGAAATCCAATTCAATCCTTGTACATTATAATAAATTTTACTCTCACATATTCTTTTAAATGTCAAAAGTACCTCATTAACAAGATGACATGATGATTCCTCTTAATTTTTTAAAAAAGTAAAAAATGGGAAAACAATTGTTTGATAATTCATTAAATAATAACAAAAACAAGTTAATTTCATTTTAAAGAAAATGTTTTCATGGAATAAAAAGTTTCTTAACCAAGTAGAAAAAATGTAAGTTTTCCAAAAAAATTTTTTTTTTTTATCTTTAGTATTTAATGAGAGGAAAATGAAAAGAAAACATATAATTTATATAAATAACTGGATGAAAATAACATATTTTGGTTTTATTTTTAAAGGATCCTATAATTCCTTCAATATATACTAAAGTATAAACTATCCCAAATAACGATGATATTGTGAAATAAACACTTTCCTCAGGTTTGTCTTCCTTCATATGTGTTTGAACCTCCAACATAATAATTATAGAATTATCAAACATATATTCCTAAACCATAATATTATATATCTTTCCATGTATTATGACTTATAGCCTTTTATCACCCATTTATTAAAAATACTTTATCAAAATCACTATTTTGAGTAATAAATGCTTCATTTTTCATTTATGTTTTGGTTTCATAGGTTTAGTCCTTGTACATTGATCATGGTTCCATCATATCCATAATTTTAATCCTAATATATATATATATGATCATCCATAAAATTTATTGTCAAAAAACATGACTGGAAATTTTCCTGGGGATGGTAGGTCATACGCACACGTGAATGCTGTTTTCACTTTTTGAAAGATTGAATAAAAGAAAGTTATATAATTATTAACCATTATAGAATAAATATTAAATAATATATATCATATGTATTTATTAAATATATAAATTTCATAATTCACATATATTGGAAATAAAAAATGATTCACATCGCTTCGTGGAGGTGGTTGTCCACATGTATGTATAAGAGATGCTATGATTTTCAAATAGATGGAAAAGTGGGAGTATAATGGTCATTTAATAATGATTATATCATTTAATTATATTTATGGTATTTAATTTATTATTTTATGATATATATCAAATATTTTTATGAGTTAAAAGAATAGTTAAAATGAAAGTGATCAATTATGGAAACTTCCTCTTCCTTGAATGAACTCTTTTAAATATCCTCTTAAGAACGGTAGGGATGGTTTCATGGAAAGAATTTAACCTCTAGAACACATATGAGGATGTTATAGAGTTATGTTTTATTTATGTTTTGATCTATGTGGATTAGTTTGGTGTAAATAAAAGAACGAATGGGTGTCCTTTTATAATGAAGGGAAATGAAACACTTAGAATGCTTAAAATGATTAAAATATTACTGTGTTATTGATAAGAAAAATTATTCCAAATGTATATTTATTAAATTAAAATGTGTTAAAGGTCTAAATATCATCATTAAATGAATCTTAATGTGTTTTTGATGTCATTTTAAATAACTCCTTCCCGTTTAACCCCTTAGTTAACGAATATTAATCTTAACCATGGTATAGACGTTTTTAATATTAAATGGTCATAATTTTACTTATAAGATATCAATTGACACATAAGAGATCATATGATGAAATTTTAGACCATTTCCTTTCATTTTTGTCATATTTCATAATTTTTATATATTTTAAGTATTTATATAAAATAATTTTTTCATCGAATACTATTAATGAAATTCAAAAAACTATTCATATAACTTGAAATTAAGAAAAAAATAAAAACAATAGAATTCTAATTTAAACCAATAATACAAATAAAATATGTTATTTTTATCTAAAAAAATCATGTATCAGAATAATCCACAAAAATTGTATTATGTTTAATATTTTAGAAGTATTTTATTTTAGTTTTCTATTAATTGTAGAAACACTATAATAGAATTGTGTAATAATTTATGGTAATTAATTAATCCCTAAAATTTATAAGTGAATTACCATGATATGAAAAATTATTTTACCTTTCAAATAAACATATATAACTTAATATATCCTTCTTTTATCCTTCTGTAAATTTTTTTGATATATTAAATTCAAGAGAGTGAAATCTTGTATTTATTATTTACTTAAATTAATATAATGGTCATAATCAAAGAAAAGTTAAACCAAGTGGTCATATAATTAAATTTTTTAAAGAAATAGATGATATACAGCCATAAAATAGGATAAAATTATATTTTAGGTTGATTATTAGAACTTATCTCATGCTTTTATCCGTATTTTATAAGTTTTACCCTTACTGAGGTGAAAATTATTTATCATGGTTACCAATCGTAATGGAAAAAAACAAAAGTGAGATATTTATAAAATTTTATCCTCATGATTCCAAATATGGAATAACTTTTTTGATGATTTAATTTCTATAAGTCGAAGAAATTAATTTTAAATTAAAGATGAAAAACACGAAAAAAATATCTTTACGGGAAAAAACATTTTTAATCATAAAATTGGGTGTATTCATACCCAAATCCTAGAAAATTATTCAATGAATGTTAATTTTATTATTGAATATCTAATATATAAAATTTCATTAAAATAATTCACTAATAGTGTTAAATTTAATTTATTATGTTAAAATCACATTGGGTGCATAAAATGTTTTTCTTAAAACAACACTTTTAATTTCAAATGATTTTGTTTTTATTTATAATAAATTTATGACTAATGAATTTAATTTCTACATGTGTAAAACATAAATGTTTTATAATTTATTTAGTCTTATTGATACTTACCAATTGATATTGAGTTATAATCGTATACTATATTACAATTCATCTAGACTCGGGTATTTATATATTATAAGTTATCATTGAAATTAAATTTATTTGAGGAGAAATATATCATAAAATATCAGGGTGATTACCCTCTACCCCTATATTAGAACCATTTTCATTAGACACGGTTCATGGAGAGGTATATGAGGCTAGGGTTCAAGCATGTTTAGACCATATTTCTACTACTGATGTATTAGTGCTCGTTCCATTTGACCCAACACAAGTGAGTGAACTTCTGGAGGATACTAATGATAGTGGCTGCTGATACACCGACTTGGTTATGATGGAGGAATTATAGGGTGAGTTTCACCACTTTATTCTCCAAGGACTACCTATGTAGTGAAAAATGATGGCACCCCAAATCTGCGTTTATTAGGCTAGGAGATGGAAACAAGCTCCTATTAAGCATATCAAACACACGAGAGGCCTTGGCCTTAGTTACCTATACACACACACACACACATCTCCAAAATGTTCATGAAATGTGGAAACGTAAAACACAACATCTAATACAATTATTTTATATTGAATCTAAATCCCACTATCAAAGTTCAGAAAAATTATTGAGTCATAAGGGCTAAATATAGGCCCAGAAAAACTAGAAGGTGCCCAAACTTTTCAGAAAGAGGGTACTTATATCTTTTGAAACTCATGGTACAACCATGGTCAGTCTGGATCACTATTCGCAGATTACATCCAATCATCTATAAAAAATATAAGAAGGTTTGTGATCTGAATATTTCGTGACATGTGAGGGAAGATCCCATGCATGGGTGGGTATAACAATACCCTTTACGAAACCCCAAAATCACCAAACATTTGCATGAAGAGAGTAGTCATATCATCATATGGTTTTTTAATATGATATGATAAATATCAACACAAATAATGAAAACAACCTAGATATACTCACAATAATCCCATGTGTCAATAGGTCTCAACCATACTAACAACCACATTATTTCACTCGTGTATTAACAGTAACACTCATCTAAGAGGTCACAATCGACATGCCTCACCAAAGACATACTAAATATATCTTTGAATATATCACTAAATAGAAATGGGAGTAACCCCTTGATTATGGGGGGATTCCAAAAATCTAATATGAAAGGGGCCACTAAGTAGTGGATAGATTCCAACATTTGTTGGTCTAGACGATGCTACAAACCCCACCAAGGGAATCAAAAGTACTTATAGAGGATACCACCTCAATCTTATGAAGGGATACCATGAAATATATCTAAGACTAAAGGCATTTAGGGGATCATAGTCTTATACTGAGGACATAATTCCACACTCTACCCTTGTACGAACAAACCAAGGGAACACACTCAACTAATTCTAGACTAAACTTTAGTGATTGAGGGACTCAACCTATGCAAGAAAAAATACATAGTGTTTATTGGGAGGAACTTGAATTTCATTCTTGCCCTAAGACTTCCTATGTCTCACCATATCACACTGAATGTATTCTATTATATACACATTTTTTCCTCTTAGGATACACAAAATTTAGAGGTCGGGATATAAAATGGCATGAATCTATCCTGTTCTTATGTACACCTGGTCATGTTCATGTAATTCGGGAAACACCCATCTACTTCATTGTGTCTGTGTGATGGGCCATGCCCGTATACTCTGCTCATGCCCATGTGCCTAGCCAATTTTATGCCCTTATATCTCTTGGTTACATGCTGAGATTCCAAAACTGAGTCACATGACATGTTACACGTGTGAGACAATGTGTTATATGTGTCATACAACCTATTATATTTATCTTTATATATGAAATATAGCTCTATAGATGAGTGACTACATGGTGTGTGTTCTTTAGACTACCTGATATGTAGTTGCTATTTTCTTAGAAACCCTAGTTTCTTCTATTTGACTCACCTGACCTACCACCACTAACAATTCTGCCACTAGACTTACTGATAATCACAAATATAGGATTGATCATGATTTTTATCACTGGTGGATGAATTTCAGGCACATCCACTTCTCAAGAATCACATCTCATTTCTCCATTCCACACTCTGCATGCCAAACCACAATCATGGATCCTCAAATATGATCCCGATCCACCTATGGTCATTCAAAGTTTCAATCAATCCATGATCACTCCATTGATCAGGAACATGAACTCTCAGTATTAATCTGTTTCACCAATTAAGAGTCACACTGAGTATTTATCATACCATAGACTAAGGAAATACCAACTATTAATGTGTGATAAAGGGGGAAGAAAAAAAATATATAAATAAATAGTAATGAACTTTGACTATTTTTTGAGTTATCCTTAATTAATTTCAGTTAGAAAGATGAATAAAGAACCATCAATAAACCAATACAATAAATTCCCCAATTTTCCTATAAAATACACCTAAATACACCAGAATGATCAAAATGAAAATCAATATGTTATTTGATTGGATTTATTTTCTTCATGGGATAATCAATAGGGAATAAACCATATAAATAAAATCCATACCTTGGTTATAATTAATGACTGATGATGAATGAATCTATGATATATTCATTAAATATTTCCTTTAATTCTAGTTGAAGAAAATCATCCACATGAAATCAATCATGATCCTTGATATTTTTTTTGTACACTAAGATCTTTTCAAATGGACTCTTTTAACCCCATGGTAATGTAGATAACCATAGGGATTTGGTATAATGATATATTTATAGGAAATATTTTGGTCACTAAGTTTAAATATTAAAAATAAATAAATATATATTTATTTTATTATTTTCACCTGTGACTTCACTTAAACAAAACACCTAATGAAAATTTAGGTTATATCCCTCAAATGGTAAAACCTATGTTCTTGATTTAATGGTTGTCTCATATTTCCAATATGGTATTTCTTTATAGTGTTATTCCATTATTTTTGAAAAATTTTAATTTGTGTGATATAATATATTTAATATTATTATTTCATCAACACAAATAATTTCCCTCCATTTTTTCTAACTTATTCTTTGTCAAATAAATTCCCCCACTCATTTTAAAGGGTTGTGGGAGGTTTTAAAATATTCATGCACTTTAGTGATGAAGTAGGGTTTGGAGAGAGGACTATGCAAGGGGGGTTCTATCTCCCTATTTTTAGTTCATGGACTACCCTAGAAAAGGGGTGTTCAGTTTATTCCCATGAATCTTGTGCCCCTATGGAATTTTTTAGGGTAATTTGATAAGGACCACCAAAAAATCAATGAATGAGGCATCAAAATATTGATTTGATAACGGTTACAGTACATGGGGTCATAACATCGAGGATGTACAATTCAATTGAATAATTTTCTTATAGAATTTTTAAATGATAATTAAGGAAATTCAGAGTAAATAAGGTTTGAGGATGGTGGGTATAGTTCTACCACTAATAGTGGTAGAAATAAATATCACAATATACCAGGAAAATTGCTCTTAGTTTTATGGGGAACTATTTCTCTATGAATAAAACATCCCACATGAAAGAGCTCTATAGCATTCTTTTATTCTATAGTGAAACCTAGTGAGGACACTTCAAATCAGTCAGTCATTATTTCCAATATAATATAGTATAGAACCAAGAGAAATGATAGAAGTTTATTGAAATCTAAGATAATTATTTCAATTTGATGAATTGGTGGGTACTAGCTTAATCATCAGACACATGATATTTTTTTATAAAAATGTTATATTCTTGAATTTTTTGAACACCCAAATAGTTATTTCCTCATATACAAGTAATATTATCACAATGAGGGAATGTGATAAGACATTTATCTAGATTTTCCCTTAATAGAGGGGTCTAGTGGTCAAGGATAGGCTCATGATGGGGTCATGAGGTAGTACCCACAGGCCATATCCCTTTTTTATTTGTGGTCTTGCCTCTTCTTATACTCTAGAGATGAAAATCCTAGTGACCAAATACTTTATTTTATCTTAGACTACAATTTTTGGGATTTTAGTTGATGCTGTTTTGGGACTATTTTACTAGTTGTTGATGGTTTTTCAATCTGGTCCATCAAAGGATTGATTTTCTATTCATACGTCTTTGACCACAGTGAAAGTAGTTTAAGATCATGATGCATGGATCCTCTATCAAGTAAGTGTTAAGAAATAGCCTAATTTGGATTCCTAAGTTCAGGGGGTAGTCCAAAAACATTTCGAACTGGGGATAAAGATACTATAAAGAATTCGTGAAGGTTATCAAATCAAGAGTGATGTTATGGGCCAAACATGCTAAGGATTTTCATGAATCACACTAGGTTTCCGAGTTATAATTCAAACCTTTTGGTGCTCACATGAATCAAAAAACCTTTTTTCAAGTCAAACAAACACATGTTTCATAGGACATGGGATCAAATGATGAATCTACGGTTATAAAAGAGTAGTAAAAAAATGATCCCTCAAATATGGGTGTTTTTTCTAAGGGCCATAGACTATTCATGCTAATCTAAGATACTCAATAAATTAGGTGTGATTTATGGGTTCAAGGTGCAATGAAAGATAATAGAAGAAACCCAAAAATTGGATGATAATGGTTAGTCTTTTTTTGTCCTTTTAGGTCCTTTGAGAAAGTGTGATGATAGATGATAGTATGTGTAGTTTAACATCGTACAGTGGGGAGATGTCTTCCATGAAGCTTGACATCATGTAACCAGGATGTAATTGTTTTGAATTTCAGGTCCTTGCAATATGTGTATTTTGAACTATTGTGAAATTGCAAAAGATATCCTTAAATACACTTTAAAATAGTCTGATGAAATAAAATACTAGAGGTATTTTCATACTTTCACAAGATGATGGGAAAATTACCATATTTTGTGGCCCATTTCATATAGAACCAGATCATGAAGAAGGATTATAAAAATATATTTGACTCATACATAGCTGAAACAAGCTTACAAAACATGACAATTCTTAATCATTTTATGATCGATGAAGGTGGACCATCAATGCCACCCACTATTGGCCATGAAACTCTGATTCATGTTAAATGGGTTAGTCCCATTCTATAAGCTCACATGAGTCACACGTGCTATGAAAATTAAGATTTTAATGGGTAATAACCCATATTATACTAGCTAGGGGTGTTTGACTAAGAATCCAATTTGTCTTGGTGATGGGAATAGACAAGGACCATTACAAATGATAGGTTACATGATTATCAACTATGGTGGGCAAGGGGCATAAACATTTTTTGTAGTTAGGATTTCCTTGGGTTTCCCTTGGTATCATGTATGGGTAGGAATCAGTAAATATATAATCTATTCAATGAAATACCTCTATGTAGAACAATAAGATACTCAAAAGGGTATAAGATATTTTCTAAATTTAAAATTATGGTTGGGAATAGGATATAAAATATTTGAATCACTACAAATCATATATCTATAGAAGTCAACATATACATTGTTCTTTAAGGGGTATTATCTTTTTTAAAAATTTCAACTGGGCATAGAATGGAGAATCTAGACATCACTATATATCCTATACTTCTAAGAATCAATCCGTATGTAGTACATTATGTAGTACTTTAGTTTTTAGAGCCATGGTTGGACATAGAATAGAGAATCTTGGATACACTACTTATCATGTGTTACCAAGAATTGATCCATACAGAGTTAGAGATTTTTTTGGGTACCCTAAAAAGATATAACTCATGTGTAGGGGATAGGTTTATGATAATCCTCAAAAGAAGAGTCACCGACAATATATCAGGTCCATGATATCTAACTGTCGATGATGCCATTAAGGAAAAGGGATTTTTAGGGGGAGACTATTTAAGTAGTGGTCGCATCTCTATAGTCATGAATCCATTATCTATTGAAGTCATTTAATATGGAAAAACAACTGGGATAGGTTGTGATAGTTGAAAACTTATGGCTGGTCATAGGACAATATACCATGTTTTTAGTACATATCCTAATAGGCCATGAATCAATCCACACATAGTTCTTAAACAAGTGATACCCATATGAATCTCACTCATATGAAGGGGGGAATTGTATTTTATCTCTTGAAATTATAGATGGGTCCAAGATATTGGATTAGGGTGTCACCACGTACCATTGTGAACATTAAATAATCTATACATAGTTCTTTATATATAAGGATCTCCGCACAACTCAGGCTCTTGTGTTGGGAAGCAGGAATTTCCACTTTAAATATTACTTCTAGGACAAGTATTAGAGGAACAAGGTGTCTCTTTGTATCCTATGGATATTAGAATCAATAAAAAATAGTTATAATAAATTTATGGGTCCCCTACATGGATATTTTCCATATATAGTGGTGGAAGCAATTTATTTTCAGCACAGGTTTGTAAATAAAAGAACTAATTTCTATATCTCATATATAGATCTGATATATATACAGATATTTGGAATTTCTCTTATAATTATTTTTCCCTCATACATTCCATCAATCCCATAGGGTGGCTAACAATATGTAGTTTAGGGTCTTGTAATATGGACTGAATGTTTCATTGTTTAACCTTATGTGGCCAGGATGAGTACCATGTAGCTTAACATCAAGTGGTAAAGACATTTTTGTAATGTTTAATGTAGTGTGACAATGACATACATGCCTTATTGTTTATGATAATATGATTAGGACCCGACATTCCATGTAGTTTAATGCATTTCCACTTGGACTTATTTTAATGGTGGAGATAGACCATCAATTGGGGGTGGTTGTGACATATTCCCTATCCATTAAGGCCAATGAGTAAGATCTTGTGGAATATACCATATATTTAATGTAATTACATTACTATATTGGTTATATATTTTAGAGATTATTCCCTGATATCATCATGGTTATGATAACAAGTACCAATTATCCTAGGATAAACGATCGGAGGTAGATATTTTTGTTGAAGTCATGCATAAGCAAATTTTAGTGAACATTGTGGTTATGTAGTGCGCCCAACCTTTTATCACAGATTTATTAAAAATCATTGAACCACTATTTTGATTTTTCATATGATGAAATTTCTACATATTTTAGTTTAATGTGAGGAAAACTAGAACTTGATGGGAAATATTGACTATGTTCTATAATATAGTGAGTATGGGGTTGATTGCGATGCAGTGCGGGTTGTGGTACCACCGACTCATAAAGCATGCAGGTGCTTGTTTGGATAAGATTTATATTCTTTTTCTACCATTTTATAGAGTATATTTGATGAATTCTTATTTAATCCCTCCATGTAGCACCCCAATATTTTAAAAGAACATTATTTTGATTAATATACAGGATACACAATACTAACAATAAATGAAAAATGAAATAATATTATTTAAATATAAAAATTATAACCTAGATTTTAATCTAGATTGTACGAATATGATTAATCTATTTACTACATATTTATACAGATCATACTCAATATATATATATATATTGATTTTTTTGTAAATAAATATATAATTTTTTTGTACTGTCATTTTATTCTTCAAAATAATATTTTTGAAAAAAAAATATTTCTATTTGTGATAAAATATTATAAATATTTTTTTATAATTTTATAAATTATATTTGATGATAATAATATCATTATTTATTTCATCAGGTCATTTTTTATGATGAATTTTTGAAAATTTTCCGAAACGTATGATTTTTCAATGAAGTGTAAAAAGATGTTGATTTTTGTTGAAAATGGTTTTGTCTTTCAGATAATATAGAATGTTCAATATTGTTGTAAAATGGTTTTAAGGAAAATTACTTCTATTATTCTTTAAATAATCCAATTAATTTCATTGGAATATATTTTATGTTTAAATTTTGTATAAATATATTTTTATATGTAAAACTCATTTTTTTGAAAAGATATTTTCAAGTGTGCAATGAATTTTTATCTAAATATGTTAAATTAATATTTATTTTTTAATTATTTTAATGAAATATAAATCCTATATATTTCATATATTTTTTTAAAAATTGATTTACTTTTTTTATAACATAAGAAAATAATAATCCATGTTTTATGCTTAAAAATTGTATTTTTCTAAAACCATTATTCATTAATGTTTATTGTCCTTATTTTTAAAATTAATTTTATCGATGTATATGTTTTAATTTGGAAAAATTGATTCCATATTTGGAATCAGGTAGTTAAAAATGGGTAAATAGATCCCTTTTTTTAATCAATGCGAATAGTAACCATGGTAAAATTTATCACCTCAATAAATGGTAAATAATTTTTATATAGGTTAAAACAAAGTGATAAGGTAATATTGATTCATTATAATAATTATTTTTTAATGTTAACTGAATCCTTTCCACTTTATCTTGAACAAGATTTTATTTATTTAAAATTTTCCAAAAAAATAAACTATATAATATTTAAATCAATAAAAGTTAATTTTTTTTACTCTTTTAGTTTTAAATATCTCTTATGTGTTCACATAAAAAAACAAGTGGCATAATAGCCTCGAACCCACACTCCCATATCTAGTGCTAAAATTGTAATCATTACATTTTTGGCTTTGATAACAATACAGGTGACCTAATTTACTCTTTCCAAAACTCACACTATCAGAAGGAAATATTGGATCACCTACATAATCAAAGAACTTTTAGGTTTATATTTTTACTTAATTAGAATAAAATATTACATAAAAAATACCCAAGAACTCAAGAGTGTATATTTCTTGCTACACCCATCATTTCATATTCTATATCTGGTCATCAACATTATCAATATGAAACCCTCAAGACGTAATTCATTGAAGATCATACGTGATAATTTATGGAAAAGGAATCATAAGAAGAGTGATCTCAAAATTCACAATAATGGTAAGCACAATCATTTATCATTTTGTGTCCCCAGTGATCATAAGTTCTTCATAAGTGTATGACGACGTAATAAAAGTGCATGAGTATAAAATAAGTATTATTATACCTATATATACTTGGGCCATCAATTGTGAAAACATTTAATAAGGTCATAATTAAGGAAAGAGTCATATGAATCAATAACCATGAGCCATGTGATATCAATCATGATTATATGAATAATTATAAACCTATATCAAGCATAGATTCAATGTATTGGTATCTTGGAACATCGTTATCATACAACCCTGATAGAACTCTTACAATTAGAATAAATATATGGATGACATCCTATATAATTATTTGGATAACATAATCATTACTAAACAAATTTGGAGTCCTATCTAGGTGAACCCATCATATAGGCTATAACGTTCTCACTCGACACTCTCCGGGTTCACCCATCATATAATTAATATCTGGAAACCAAAACATGATTATAGTACATAGATCTTGTATTTGATCTTGAAACTCATAAAAATAATAATTATTCATTTAACAACTTTATTAACCACCAAATAATTGTTTTTTAATTTTTACAAATATACTGTTAACTATAAAAGTGAGAACCCACACAAAGATCCACCAAAACATGATAGGAACCCACCAAAAACAAAAAACCAAATAAAAAATTTCAAATTAAAAATTCTAATGAAAATACAAACGAAAAAATACACACCAATCAGAATACCCTCGAGCCCAACACTATCACCCCACATCAATTCGTGCTCCTCTAAGTATGTGCATTATCGAGTCACTATATGGATAGAGCACCAATAATGATAACCACTATCTTCACCATCACTACACCACAAGAACCACTAAAAATAATTTGAGTGATCTCTTCAAAGGTTGAAAAACAACAAAATCATGCTTAGAAAACCATCATAGAGAATAAAAAATAAACCTTCAGTCGTGAATCAAACAATTCCTTATGGGCTACCCATGACTTCCTTTGTGTGAATTAGAGTCCAGTCAGAAAACCCTAAGAAAAACCGTCATCGGGAACATGAGACCATAAAAATCAACACAAAAACCCATATAAAATGAAGAAAACCTACAGTAAAAACATCTGACTACATATCTACCAACAACCCGAGAGCATCCATAGAAGAGACATCATCAAAAGAAAATCCGCACATACTAAAAGAAAAAAAGAAAATGACGAACACAAAGAAAATAGGGATGACTCAAAAAAATCCACCAATGGAAAACCTTTAAATCGAGAAAAAAATCCCATCAATCTGAAGAAGAGATCTGATGATCAAGAAATAAAGTGGATCTAAAGTCCATTAAACTCCACTTAGGACTGGAAGATGAAACAATAAAATCTAAGGTATGTCACAAAAAGTGGAAAACCAGGTTCATTATAGCTAGAAACACCACTATGGGATGGGATATAGACCGACTAAGACTCGGGAAGAACCGACATTGGGGACTGACAATAGAAACCAAATCCAGAATACATCAAGTGAGAAGGAAATGATGAAGATGAGAACTGACAGAGGCCTGAGAAACCAAGAGACCCATTGGTAGGGTAGGAGGGGGGGCATAAACCACTCCAACATCTAAGGCACGAAGTGATAAATAGACCTCAATGAAACAGGAGACATGTATGGCTTGATGGAAAAGTGGTTCCCTCCAAGAATCACTAATGATGAAATAAAGTCAAGAGGGAAGAGGGACATCATAGATCACTTGGTGATGAATCCTTCAGGAAGCTAAGAATAGATAAGGTGAGAACAAATCTATAAAGACCAGGATTACATATTATATGTTCTTTCATAAATTGATTAACTCACGTAAAATAAAAGGGTTCCATAATGATCTCATTGAAACATGATTAATGCATGGAAAATAAATGAGTTCGATAACAATCTCTTTGAGACTTTATTGACTCATTAAAATGAAAAGAATTTCATAAAAATCATTATAAAACATGATTGAGAACTGTCAAATAAATCGTTTTCATAAAAATATATTTGACATGTGATTAACCCACAAAAAATAAACAAGTTCTATAGTAATCAAATTGATACATGATTAACCTATGGAAAAGAAATGGGTTCCATAATAATATCATTGAAATGCGATTAACCTAAGTAAATGAAATGGATTCAATAACAGTTTTTTTGAAACATGATTAAAACATGGAAGAGATATGGTTTCATAAACATATTTTCATCAAAAACATAAACCATCCTAAGAGAGAATACGAATGGCCTCCTTGGATCATAACCCTATAAAGAATTAGTAACATTAAAGGATGACATCTTAGATATAAAATAACATTGAAAGATCAATTGGACCCTTTATTAAGGAAACATAATTTACATTGAAAACATTTTTTTGAAACTAAATATTCATAACATATTTTGGAAATTATTTTCTTTGAAAAAAACCTTGAAAATTTAAATATTCTTTAAAAATCATTTAAAACATTTCTTAAAGAAAATTTACATTCTTATTTAAAAATAATTTTTAAACAAGAAAAATTTTTCAAAATCCTTTTCTTTGAAAATATAATTAAAAAAATATAAAAAAATATTTAAATAAACTGTGGTCATTACAATGATACATTTCATTCATGTAGTACATGTTAAAACAAATAATCATTTCACATTTTTGGTAAAGGCCAAACTGGCATTGTATGAAAAATAAAATGAAAATTCATTTCAAATTTTTTTGTAACAAGACAATAATTGGTAAAAATTTATTTAATAAATCATATTTATTATTTTAAAAAAAAATTAATTTTTTTAGAAATCATGGTTTTGGAAGAAAAAGGGTTGTTCACCAATGTGAGAAATAAAATAGTTTTTTCATATAAAATTTATTTCGAGTTATTAAGTACATATGGATAGGAAAATTAAATAAAAACATGTATAACCATTAAATAGCGATAGGAGAATTAAATTCATGTGTTTATTGAGAGATGGATCATAATATTTCATCATAAGAAGCATAAACATAAATACCCCCAATAAATGATGAGATCGTATCATAAAACTATTTTTGCCTTGGTAACATTGAATCATAATCCACACAAATAAATAACATTAAACTAATATTAAAATACAATTATAAAAAACTAAAATTTTGATATTTCACATAAATTGGGATTTATATACACATCATAAAATAATATTGGGAAATATCATAACATATTTTTCAAATTAGGGGAATCAAGATAAAAATACCTTACCGCTTTGGTAAATTTTTAACCTTAAACCCCATGAAAAATATATCCTAAAATCAATATGAAAATCCCAAAATAAATTTAAGATAAAAACCATAAGATACATTCGTTGTAATTATCTACACAACATGAAATAAATAGGTGTTGAATATGACATGTGTATCATGGAAGTATATAGTGAGACAAAAATCCCTTAACTCAAGTCCAAACATTCCATGCATCTCCTTTAACTATTGTATAGTAATATCATATCAATTATTTGATTTTATAAAATAATTAAGGATTAATATATTATAATTAAATCAGTTATTTTATTTATATTTAAGACAAATTCAAATAATTTTTATTTAATTCCTTGTCAGTTGTTTTGAGGACATTCGATTCACTGTTTTAGAACAGATTCAGTGAGTTAAATATGTTAAAAGAGGTCATTATTTCAATATACAAAGAATAATAATCATGAAATAATTATGATATTTATACATAAATTATAATTTTAATTCCAACGATGTATTATGATTTTCATAAATTAATTATGATATAATCATGGATACAATCATTCGTACATACGCATGTGTAGTGTTTTTATTTTTCAAAGATCATTGTGGACGGGTGGAAAGTAATATTTTAAATTTAAAAAATTATCATAATATCATATATATGACATTATTTCATTAAATATACTTATATATATCATCCATGTGGAGTGGTGATAAAAATAGATTCATATCTCATTATAAAGGTGGTGGTTCACACATACATGAATGACGTTATCATTTTTCAGTGAGATAAAAGGTAAAAATGAATGTGATATATTTAATTAAAACAATGATAATTATTTCACTAATATCATAATTATTTCATTTATATCACATATATTCATTAAATCTGTCCTTATTACCTTCCATGTAAAGGATTAGTGAAGAAAAAATCTCATCGCTTCACGAAGTGGTTGTCCATCGTACACATGAGCGACATTATAATATCCCATAAGGAATGGAAATTAAAAATAAATATATTTGATATATTGACTCAAAAGGTATAATTATGTTATTAATATCATATATATTTACTTTATATACATCTTCATAACCAACTATGAGAGGTGTTGATGGAAAATATGTCACATCAATTCGTGAGGCGGTAGTCCACTGAACACACGAGTGATATTATCGTTTCCCATTAGAGGGAAGAGGAGATGGAATTAGGATATTAAATTAATATAATTACATTTAAATATATATTATAAATTTTTTTATCATATGATCATAGTTGGATAATATTTGCAGGTTGTGGAAGAATAAATAAAACAAAAATTTATAGTTTCGAATTTTACCTCTTCTCAGACCACCTCTATAAGAATATACCCAAAGTATTCCAAGGATGTATTTAAAAAAGAAGGATTATTGGATGATATTATTGATGTTTTTAAGTTATTTTATAAGATATTTTTTGATAGAAAATGTTTTAAAGTGTAAATCAAAGAGGATATGGATGGATTATTATAATTAAAGTGAGTGGCACACTTTTAATATTTGAAAATTAAAATGTGTAACCACATTTTTTAAATTTAAAAAAGGATAAAAAATGGATAATTATAGATAATTATACATTATAAGGCTTAAATAGTTCCATAAAATCGTTTTTTACATGTTTTAGGTCATTTTTACCATTATCTTTTTAGTTTAACCCCTGGTAAACCCGTTTTCATCTTAACAGTAGTATTTGTTTTACTATTTTCATTATTCATTATGGAAAAAATTAAGTCGATGTTATAGT
Organism: Viscum album; assembly: GCA_963277665.1. NCBI lineage: Eukaryota > Viridiplantae > Streptophyta > Magnoliopsida > Santalales > Viscaceae > Viscum > Viscum album. The sequence goes on along the minus strand of OY728143.1, from coordinate 283,972,656 downwards.
ATATTATAAATTATTCTTATTAAAATTATTGAATCTATTTTACATAATTAAGTTCACTAAATTGGCTAAATTTAATTTAATATTAACCTGCAAGCGTGATGAAAAATAGGGGTTCCCAGAAGTATGTTTTCAACAAAAATAAGATTTTTAGTAACCCTGTGATTCAAAATTATAACTGTATTAATATATATTTATATTTATTGTTGTATTAAATATATAGTTAATTTAAATAATAAATAATTAGTGGTTTTTTATTTAACTAAAAGAGAAAAACATTATGCACTTTAAAATAGTTAAAAAAACTCGTTTTAAACCCAATTTTCATACAAAAATATAGTATAAATTTGACTAAAAAATATTTAATTAGATTCATTATAAAAAAAATACTTATTCTAATTAAATTTATATTCCAAACAAATTGAGACTTTTAAATAACTATATTGTTTGATAAGAAAATATATTTTCCAAAAAATCGGTATTTTTTCCTATTCAATGAAAAATCAATACGTTTCAAAAAATCCCAAAATTTATCCCAATTTAAATTTTGATTATATGATTTAAAAAATGAATTTATTTTTATAAAATAAAATTTATAGGAGTTCCAAAAATTAATTTTAATATTTATTTATAAAAATAAATTACTTTTTGGTAGAAAACCTATTTTTAAAAATAAAATTACTTTACTAAAATTTGATTGATTATTTAGTTAAAATTTATAAAAAATTTATATTGAGTTGGAAAAATATATATATATCATAAATTAGTTAATACTATTCATAACATCCAATTTAACATCTAGGTTATAAATGTTCTTGTAACGCCCCGACCCCAGTTACCGAGTGTTGGTGCATTATTACATAACATTGGCATGATCACAAAAGATCAAGTCTCGAAAGACCGATTAGTTTAGTAGCCTTGGAATAACTAGATACATTCATAAGTCTTACATTACATCATAAAGCTAATAACTACAACAACATAGTCTCCATAGTCCACACACATATCCCCTCAGACTATCTATACAGGTCAGTCATAAAATACTTCTTCACATCCTCGGAAAAATAAAACATAGAAAGGGGTGAGCTCAGATGCTCAGAAAGGATAAAAATATATCGGAAACTTTCATAAATAAGCATAAACATTTAAGGAAATGTATAACTAAAACAAAAGCCTTTTAAACTTGAACTTTATTATAATATGTAAAAAATAAAATGAAATAATTTCATTTTCTTATTCACTTGGATATTCTAATAGTCGAATAATAACATGCAATATCAATAACCACTTTCATAATGATGTAATGAATAATGATAGACTATCATCACCACAAAGTCAAGGCCTTGTGCCAAGACTAAAAATAAGATTTTTTCAAGACCTTGTGCCAAGACAGTAGTTTTTCTCATGAGACTTATCAATGCATCGAGGAGCTATAGCAGGCGCCACCCTTCACTTACTTAGTCCAATGCATTCCTCATATGAACAAGTTTAAACATAACATAAACATTCATATTAAAACTAGAATATTAAATGTCAATACTTTATCCATAATCCATGAATGGTATATAAATAACATATCCATAGTGAAACATATCACAAAACCTTCAATACAATATGGAAGTTTTGTATCATAATAAATCAACTTCAAATAAGCTTATAATCCACCATAGGATGTTGACATAGATGAAATCAAAACTATTTGAGAGAAATATCCCTTTTATGAAAACATTTAAAATTAACATAATTATAAAAGAAAACATTTACTTTGAAAATATTCTTATAATCTTGTAAGGGAATCTTCGACGATATTATAATGTCAGAAAATAGCTGCACCCGCCGTATAAGTTAAAAAAATACATTCTTACTTTAATTTTGTCGAAAAGGTAAAAAGTACCTTGTTTGGAAAACGACAGAAATATTTCATTCAAACCATTTTATAAAAAGTAAAACATGGGTATAAATGACTTTAAACCATATTCTAGTAGATAGTAAAAATGTTTTGGAATACATTTTTAAGAAACATGGATGTGGATGATAAAGAGGTCTCTGTAGATAATTACTTATAAACAACCTCAGATAATGAAGAGATTGTGAAATTATCCCTTACCTTGTACTTTTCCTTGGTCGAGGGTAGGTTAAGATTCTGTATAATGGTGAAATAATTTTTATTAAATTATATAAAAATCATATACATTAATATGATATAATATATGATATTTTTACATTGCTTTGTTAATAATATCTTAGTATTATCATCATTTCAGGGTTTAACAGATTCGTTTTCCTTTAGATTATTTGTTTTGTGAGTCATATTTTTTATAGATGGGATGTATCTTATTAATATATAGAATTATATCAAGTCTTTAATCATTATTTTTAATTATCTAATGAAAATTAATCTTGAATGGATATGATGGGGAATGAATTTCATCGTGTTTGTGGAGACGATAATCCGTATGTTCGCACGAACCACAATATATTTCTTTTGATATTAAAAATATATATAATTAGATGGTATATAATATATAAAGAATCATTTTAATGTTATATTAATTATTTACATGAATTAAAAATCATTATTATGCCCATCCAAATAATAATGCATTGAATAACAATTACACCACGACGTGGAGACAGTAATCCATACGTACGCATGTATAGTGACATGTCATTCAAAGGATGGATAGAATAATGAATATGGATGTACCATATTTATAAAAACATAATATTATATAGAATATAATAGATTTATTATTTTATAATGGAAATTAAAAAGAAAGAAGAAGTGGAAGAACAAAAGAACTTGAAATAGGGTGGTGAAATTATTACCTCTTCTTCGGGTTCCCCCTTTTGATTTGATCAATAGGGATCCTTAAGTTGGATTTATGACCATAGTATGGCCTCTAAAATGAATGTCGGACAGTTGAAAAGGTGTTTGGGCAGGTCTTGTATGATACAAATTGATTTTAAGGTGTGAATTAGAGAGAAGGGGGAGTGCCCTTTTATTAGAGGGGTGAGGGGCACCTTAGGAAAAGCTCGAAATATTATTTTATAGTAAAATCATTTTCTATTTCTAATGGATAAAAAATGGATTATTTAAAGGATAAGGTGAGTATGGGTCTAAATCCACTCATCCAACAGGTTTTAGACAGGTTTGGGTCACTATATTAACCTTAACCTTTAGATTTAACTCTTTGTTAAATAGTTTGACATTTACCATGTCTCTTTGTATGTTTATATTATATGGTTAATAAAATTACTATATAATTCCATGAGAACCGCAAGTGGTTCATTAATGATACAAATATTATTATATAAGTCTTTTGGCCGAACCTTATATGTATAGAAATATAATATCAATTAATAATATAATATTTGTTTTAAAAACTCTTTTTTGATAATTTTGACACTATTTGGTATTTTGTTTTTACTAAATTAATAAAAGCATTATTACTTAGAAAAAAATTCATATAACCAACAATAATATGTCATATTAACATATAAAATTAGTGGAATTCATTATAATTCTAAAATTACATTTATTTGGATATTTATAATATCAATTGTGTTAATATTTCAATAATTCAGTAATTACTACATCATCATTGGGTCATAAATAAATTAAATTATTTAATGTCTAAAAAATATAAATAAAATACCATTATGTAGGAAATATTTTTATCTTTCTTATTAATATTTATAATCAAATTTATCTTATGTGTAACTCTATATTAATAATGTTTTAGTTATTAAACATTGATTTTAACTCTTTTAACTTTTCTTTGAATTAAATAATAATAAATGTCCTAATATAATCCATATAGACCAAAAAGGTTACTATTTTATTCCCAAGGTTTTTTTCTATCGAATTATACTTATCCAATAGAATTAGGACATGTGTTAGGGTAATAATAATATCATTTTTATCCTTAATTACCCTATTTACTTTTAACCATGGTAAATAAAAGTAAAAAGTTACTATTCACCAAAAATTATTTTTATCTTATTCAACCACATTTTACTCCTTGATATTAACCGCGTCTCTTGTATTTTTGAAATTCCACTCACAGAAGCGGTAAAGTTGTGTTTTATGTGAATTTGCAAATTCTTCAAGGAGATGGGTAAAAGACGGTGAAAATTTGAATAAAAATTTTATATATCCAAAATTATTATAAACTGGCTCCAATGAATTGCATTGAAATTATATAGTTATTACGTATCTATTTTGACCTAAAATAAATTTAAATAAAATAAATAATTATTTAAATAAAAATTCGGTTGTAAACTACAACTTAGTGTTTTTTCGCTATTCATCAAAAATTGAAACTTTTCAGAAAAATACCAAAAATTCACCCTAGGATAATTTTGATACTCCAAATCCAAAAATGAATTCCATTTTGAAAGGTAAAATTTATAAAATTTCAAAAAGTGTGTATTACTATTCATAATGACTAGTTTGATTGGTTGTGTAGTGTGTTAGAACTCGAAGTTGCGTACAACAGACACTATTGTATTATTCAAGGAGAAGCATACCGAGGAAGCTTGGGGTGTTTCTGTTATATATTTTATTGGATATTTAAGCTTGTTATTTCTTGTCAAATACGCAATAAAACATAATTTTCATTTCTAAAATCTAGGGGTGTCACATCATCCAACTTTTAAAAAATATAACCCTCAAAATTTTAAATTTAGATCTGCAATTAATGGTTAGTAATGGGAAAATACCTTTTTTTGTAAACCCACAATGTAAAAATTGTTAACAAAACATACTCTTGAAAAAATAGTAAGGGATGTACACTAGTCCTTTGTAATAACACATATTAGGTTTCCAAATTGGATAACCTAGGTGGGAAGTGAAAATTTGGACTTGGTGGAAAAGAATAATTTATAAATAATGATGGATATTGATAGATATCATTAATAATAAGAAAGTGAATGATCAATAGAAATTTGAGGACCTCCAAACCATATACTATAGCGATTTGAAAAGAATCTTGGATTTCATCATAAATGATGGTAATAAGATAATTTTTTTTCAAGATCATTTTACTTTGTTTGAGGAAGGTATTTATCATCATGACTGAAATATTAAAAAAATATACATACATGATTAGTATAATTTCATCTATTTCTTCATTTTCACCACAATCCCATATTTTTCTCCAAAAAATCAGTATTCAAGATGAATATTTAACACCTAAAACAAAAAAAAAATAATATTTTAAAGAACACATAACCATAAAATGGATCATAATATATTACTCCCATATTATGACATTATACAAAACCATCGTGTTTACCACGTGGTAAGATAAACTCCAAAATATATAAAACATAATATAAAATGTTAATCTTCAAAATTAAATAGTAATACCCAAAGATGAATATAAATCATTCCATAACTCTATATCCAAAATAACTCCAATAACATTAAAATTAAATAGTGGTTTAACCTCAAATTTTATCTTATACCATTTAGCTTACAAGAACAAATATATAGAGACATCGTTTTGAAATAACAATAAACACTTAGTCACCAAATCACTTTTCTATTATATGATTATCTATATGATAAAAAACATATTACCTTAAAATTTATGTTCATATAAATCGTAAATATTATCAATATCTTAAAAAATATGTACGTAAAATGTAAATTAATTATTCACATTAAACCAAATCATTACATATACTTAAACCCAATAAAATTACTCTTAAGTTGTCATTAATCAATTTAAGATCTCATCGCCTAAAACCTCAAGAGGCGTCTATGAAATTAAACTAATGATCATCCATAATTCTATATAACTATGATGATATACATAACTCTTAATAAAACCTCACTTGAAAAAATATAAATATCAAAAGTTATCTAAACCTTTCATATGATACAAACTACAATGTCTGCAAACAAACACTCCCAAATATGGTGCTGAAATCATAAATATTACATTTCCATCTTATATTACAATGAAGTTTACACAATTTTCATTATTCAAAATAATTAATATCAAAATTAAATGTTGTATAACTTACACTATAATGGGATTTTTGGTTTTATATTAATAGATAATTTGTAAAAACATTTACAAAAACAATACCCAAGAATTCAAGAGAATATATTTCCCACTATACATATATTTCCATATTCTATATTAGGTCATCATCATCATATATATAAAACCCTTATATATTTAATTAAATCGACATCATACATGACAACCCGTGTAAAATGAAAAATATTAAGGGTTAGCACAAATGATCCGTAAGGGTAAAAATAAGAATTTTCATTTGAATGTCACTAGTGAGAATAATAAGCACACAAGGGTATTATGAAATAATCAAAGTTAATGAGTATAACATAAGTATATTCATATTTATTACTACCAATATAATCAATTATAAAAAAAAATATAATAAGGCCTTAATAAAGGAAAGAGTAATCAGAATCAATAATATTCATCCATGTGATATCGATCATGATCAAAATAATTATTATAACCCCATATATTGTAGAGATAAAATGTATTTTAATCTGGGATCACCATTTATAGTCATGGTTTCTTCCTTGTAATATTTTTAAATATAACTGGGAATACTTCTAGATATGGGAACTAAGACAACGTGAAATTTTGAGGTTGGTGTGCCCGAAATGAATTATAAAAAATATTAAGTATATTTTATACTATGAATATTAAGGAAACATAATAAATCTCAAATATAAGTTTGGATCATAAAATCAAGGCCAAGTTTGATTCTGGAATGTGGAGTTTACCTTAGGCGGGGCATAACTTTTGTCAGCGTGGGACTTCTATGATAAAAGTCACACAGGGGAAACACTTTAAATAAAATAATTAAACACAATTGTTTTATATCAAATTCAAATAAAATAAATTTTTATTGGGGACTTATATTTTAAATCTAAAATTTTCGTTTAGTTCAAAATGGGGATTTTTACCTATATGTGACATAAAAATACGGGGCATGGGAATTTCAAATTCTGTAACCATTTTTGGGGGTTTTAGTGTTTTATAAAAAAGGAAATTAAGTGTCTAGGATTAGGTTCATCCCCATAATCCTCACTATATATCTCTCATTAATTCCAACAACATATACCTCTGTCAAAAATTCTTTGATAAATCAATAATGAAGGTTCGGCAGATCGAAGCGGAAGCACTTGTGGGTGCATTTATCAATGAAAAAAATAGAGGTAGGATTCTAATTTATTTTCGTACCACTATTTTCAATTTCAAGTTTTATAAATGAATTATACATTAACTCCCCTTCTTTGAACATTAAGGTGATGGCCAAACAAAGATGACCATATTCCGATATCTTTCTTGAATCCCTTTTTATCAGAAAATCCATAAGTTCTTCGCAGATTTCATCACCCTTTTTAAAACACATTAATTGACTCTTTGATCATTTATTGGAGGATCTAACTATGAAGGCCTCATCGTAAGGATCACTAATATTCCCTCAAATGTGAAATCAGGCATCCATGGGAGTCCCTGTGGTCCACAGAAGGGACCACATGAGGGCTGTCGGCATGGAGGCCAGTGACAACACATGTCTACGACGGGCTATGTGGAGGTGGCGGTCGTGGGAGCTGGCCAACCAGGAGAGCAGTGTGGATGGGTTAGGAGACGATAGGTTGTTGGGGGCGTCCAGTGTATAAGTTCAGTTAGGTGGGGGACAGGGAGTGCAGTTCTGTGGTGACATGACTGAGGTCCAACGTAATGACACAATAGTGGACTGGGGTGTTGAGGCAAGCCAGAAGCTGTCTGAGGTGAGGCCAATGCGATGAGGTCATCCAGTGGTGTATGAATGATAGAGGTAATGGGAAGTGGGTCCTATCGATGACACTTTTCGGGAAGTAACCTTTAGCTGGACTGGGTAGTGGGTCCCCATCGACTTCCGGGTGATGATCCCCCATGACATACTAGGGAACAGATACCTGATGACTAGAGTGGAACTCTCCAGCCCTGCTAGGGATGGGTCCTCAAACTTGAGACACAATATCTCAACTCTATGACATAGTGACGATGTGTTATTTTAAGTACATTTAGATGCTCAAGGAAGAGGGACACTTTTCCCACCAAGACATGTCCATATTCCATGACCTAATACTATGATGGTGATACAGGGCTGCCCAAATCAGATAGTATCATGGTGCGGTGATTGATTTCTTTTGACTTGTAGTTCAGAGAAAACTTGTGGGATTCTTGGAATCAATGGTGGTTACTTCTAAAAGTGTTTGTTACTCACTTTCCTAGGCTGATATGTGAGATGAAGATCCCCTTACTCTCTCATTTGGGATTCTTTACTAAGAATATATATATATATATATATATATATTCTATTTTTATTACCAACTCCTTAGGTTTTTGTTACTCTCCTTCCAAGAGAAGAAACGACTTGTGGGGTATGACACTTCATTTCCATGCATTGGTTCTCATGGTTGGATGAGTCTACTCTCCTACTATAGGTTACAAAGACTTGATGAGAAGTTCATCTTATAACCATTTCTAGTTCATTGTGTTTGGAGGATCTTACATTCACTCTCTTTTTGGGTTGAGCTGCACTACTCTTTCTGCACATTTTTCTATCAACTAATCCACTCTCCATTACATCTTTTTTCCCTTGACCCATTTGGACATCCTACAGAGTATTTTTATACTCTCCCCTTCTGGGGATTTTCCTGCACTTGGTGTTCCCCTTCAAACAATGGGCATGTTGATATTGACTTCAGAGAACCTTATAGATATGAGTTCTTAGACCACATACAGCGGTCATGACATGGTATCTAGGAGTGGGGCGCTCTCAATTATTTTAATTTTCCACTTTTTTCTAATTTGTTTCACTTTTATGGTTGGGTGTGTAATTTTCAAATTTTCCATTTCAGTTTACTTTTCTTTACTTTTACTATTTAGTGGATGATGCATATTTTTGGTTTATATATAGTGGTTTGGTAAATTTCTATTTTCCTCAAATTTTTTTCATTGAGTTGGTTGTGTTCATTTGTAATGGTTCTTAAGAAAAGGCCTCCCTGAGATTGTTGGGTTTTCGGTGCTAGTCCTTACCCCTGGCCTATAGAGGCGGACTTGTGGTAGTTTCGGCTCGAGTCCTGGCATGGGTTGGATCGGAAAAAAGTTGTATGAGAGGTGGTTCGACCCTTGGGACATTTTTTTCGACATTTCCCTAAAAGGTATTGGTTGGGTTTAGAGAAACAGTGTCGAAGTGCCTTGAGTGTGGATCTTAGTCCAAGGAGTACAGTGAATTTACGGTTGTCCGATACATAAATGCACCAAGACCTTGATTACCTGCTTGTTGACACGACACCTAGAGACACTCATTTCATGAATAAATGGTACATGCATCATATTGTATTGGGTATTAGACTATACTTCTTGAGTCATCTCCCCATTATTTTTGTTGATATATATATATATATATTTATATATGCTCATATGACCATGGTACTCCTTGATAATATTCAGTACGTCTCCGTGATAATAGACATCCATGATACTGGCTTCGGTTCGTGATGATGACTCTATGAGAAATGACGCCCCAATTCATGATCCATCATGTGATCCCTTTTCCTAGGTGGGAAGGTAGCATCACCTTCACCTATTGAGCAGTATACAACCCTAATAGAGTGGGATGAGGATTTGCACGGGATGATCTCACTCCACGAGTTCTAGTACCAGAGACCCATGAGGTTCCACGGTGATGTAGACCCTCAGACTATAGAGGCTTGGATAGAGTTGGTGGTTGAACTCTTCAGGCTTGTATGGACACTCGATGATCATATGGTGGCTTTAAAATTCAACCTTTTCTATGGAGCAGCTAGGTGTTGTGAAGCCAGGATACTTAGATACACGATGAGTCAACAATCACATGGGATGACTTCGAGCATATATTTTGTGAGGAGTACTACCCCTCCTTCTTGTGCTCCATTTGGACTCAAGAGCTTATGGAGCTTCATAAAATAGGGGTGGTAGTGAATGAGTGTGTAAATAGGTTCACAGACATTTCACGCTACTCTCTAGACATGATCAATGGTGGATACTTCTGAGCACAAAAGTTTTATGAAGGACACTGAAGAGTGATATATTCTATCATAGTACCCTTTTACGTCACCACCCATTATGAGGTTCTGGAATATGTAATAGTGATAGAGATATTCCTATCAGAGGGGAACTATATAACTGGTGGTGGTAGTGGGTGCAATAGAGATGAGACATTCTTCGCAGCAAGTAAGCATTAGTTGACATGATCTAAACGTAAGAGGACTCCCCATAATCAGTCTCAGGGATGTGTCCATATGGGGATGAGGCAACATAGAGATCATGGACAATGTGAGGAGGGGTGATGCTATTCTTGAGATGGGAATGTTCAGAAGGCATGAGAATGCTAGACCAGACGTGATGAGAATACCAGGTAGGAAACAAGTGGACAATCACAATAGAGACAACGTTGTGCCCATTGTGGTCCCAAGGGATGCAGTGATGGAAGAGGAGCTCGAGGTGGGGATGATGTTATGAGGTCTTTCCACCACCACAAGGTGTCCCACATTAGGCTCAGGAAGTTGGAAGCTGGGTCTAGGTATAGCCGTAAGCTTTGGATGTCTATGATCCTGCAAATCATGAGACGATAAGAGGTTCTCCCTTTGTCTTTTCTACTTTTTTTCAGTAAAACTTATTAGATGCTATATTAAGTACTCTTATATCCCTACTCCTTGTTTTGGGTTTTACCAGGGCAACTTAGGACCTTAGTGAAACCCCGTGTCGATGTTGTTTGATGTATCTTTGAATACACAAAGAAGAGTGGTCGTTCCTCCACCAAGATGCATTTTTATGATGTGAGAAAAATGCATGATGGTGAGTCAGTTCCACCTAATACGGATAGTATCTAATTGTGGTGAAAGAGTCCCTCTAACATATGAACTCATGGAAGGGTTGTGTAGAGGAGTGTCATGGTAGGTCCTGGAATTTCCAATGGACTTTTTCTACTTAACATCCTTTTTCTTGGAATTCCACCAGTTGGTATGGTGGAGTGCATGTTTTGGGGATTACTCTCCTTTTATTAGAGGTACAGACATGTGGTGTTTGCCATGTGGGTCTTTTGCTAGCCTTTTATTGTAGGATGAGTTTACTCACCTACCATATTTGTCAGTACCTTGCATTATGAAGTTCAAGTCATGATACTATAGTTATCATGTAAAGGTAGAGGTGATGCAGACCCCATGAAAAGAACTACATGAATCACTACCTGGTGCTGACAGTGGTATTTCTTTCCCTTAAAATGTAGAGACACTATCATATGGGAAATCACTTTTTGGGTTTTATACCAGAATAGTTCTAGGTTCATCTCCACCTAGAGAGACTAGAACCTCAGACAATGACGTGGTTGGAAATTTCTGAATGACTACGACTTCCATAAAGTCTATACATTATGAAAGAGAAATGTTGTAGTATATGAACATAGAAGGAAGTCCCAGGATTTCTAGGTGTGGGAAGTTTTAGAGTATTTAATTTACATACAACTAAACCCGATGGAGTAAGAGGGTACATTTTTCTTCAGTCGATAGTGTGGACTCTTTCACTTCTCGAGTGTTTAAGAGAGTCCCGGTTGTAATACATCAACTATGAAACCTAGTTTTACTAGATATCTATAGGTCTTTAACCATATGGATATTCTGAAGGATGGAATCACGAGATCCTATTTAATAGGAAAATATTGATTCTGGTCATGAAGTGGGTTGTAGAGGTTTAGTAGGTAAGGAAAACATTTCCCAAATTTCATTGGTCCATTCGAGACCGTGCAAAGAGATAGTGAGGTTTCCTACTTCTTTATCCTACCCCCAATAGCTGGAGCTGGTGAAAAACGTCTCCCACATGCTAGAGCTATGGAGAAATTTGCTTTCTTCTATGTAATTCATTGATAGGATATGAACTTATGATAATATAGCATCCCATTGGTTCATGTGATATGCCAACATGGAAACATGTAGGTTTTCTTAGGAGCGGGTGAGCTAGGTGTGGGATCAGTGTCCTGATTTGTTTTCCTATTTTTTCTTTTCAGGATGAAAATATTGAAAGATGGAATGATGTAGAGACCCAATTTTTTTATTTATTAGACTTTGAAATATTTCTAGGAATACTTCTAGAGTTGGGTGCTGAGACAATGTGCAATTCTGAGGCCCACAGTGCCTGAAATAAATTATACAAAAATATAATATATATTTTATACTATAAACATGAAAGTAATGGGATAACTCTTAAAATGTAGATCAAATAAGAAATATGTGGCCACAATTGATTTCATAAAATATTGTTTACCCTAGGTGGGGCATAAATTTTGTTGGTGTGAGACTTTTGTGATAAAAGACAACCAAGGGAAAATAATAAATAAACTAATTAACCTTAATTGTTTTATTTCTATTTCCAAATAAAATAAATTTTGATCGGGGAATCAGATTGAAAATATGAGACCTCTAATCAGTTATGAATGAGGCGTTTCACCTAAGAAGAAAATAAAGAGGGATCATGGGAATTTTGGATTCTGTGATGGTTGGCACGAGTTTCAGTATTTTCGATTAAAAAACACTTTTGTTTTTAAGATTAGGCTGAGCCCCTAATCCTTTATCTCTCTCTACCCCCACCAATATCTCTACATCTATCTCATCTATTCTTTAACAAATCAAGAACTAAGCTTCATAGGATTTAAGAAGAAGCACTGGAGGGTGCGTTCATCAATGAAGAATGAATTTAGGTAGGATTATTATTGATTTTCACACTTTTGTTTTTAATTCCTAGTTTTATTCTTAAATTATTCATTAAATATTATGCTTTGAACTTCAATATGGTGGCCAAATGAACATGACCATCGTCTAATGTCTATCTTGAATCCATTTTTATCTGAAAATCCATATATTCTTTACAGTTTTCATCTCCCACTTTCAGGCACATTAATTGTTCATCGGATCATCGATTAGAGGCAGGCACGGTGAAGGTCTCATCTCAGGGATAACCAACCTACCCTATGATTTGATGTCGGGTATCCGGAGGAGTCTTGGGGGTCCATAGAAGGGACCACAGAAGTGTCGCTGACGGAGTGGATGATAAAGGAACATTGTGGCAGTGGGCCGTATGGATGCAGCGATCATGGTAGTTGTCCAACCAGTCAAGTTCCACAGATGGGTTTTGTGGTAGCTAGGGGAGTATGACATACTTGGGAGATCAGGTGTGGGATCATGGGTGTGGTTCCATAGCGGCAGGACAGAGCTCCAGCGTAGTGGCCCGATGGCGGACCATGGTGCTGAGGCGAGGTGACGACATGATGAGGCAGGGTCAGTGAACCGGGGTCATCCGGTGGCATTAGCATGGTTGGGGGGATCTACGGCCAGGCTGGAGGTGAGTTAGGGTTGTGGCGCGTGAACCTAGGTGTCAACGACCCGCATGACGCGGGTCACCACAGTGATGAGAAGACCATCCGATGTCCTGGGGTAGGCTAGTTGGCCTGTGGTCCAGGCCATGCGTTGGTCCATGGGATGGCAGAACAGGGCTCATCTGACTTGAGTGGGTCATCCCAGGTGGACAAGTCTAACCATAATGGGCCGGACCGGTCCGAATGGAGCCCATACGGCTTGATCAGGCCATATCTACCAAACCAAGTGTCTGATTGATGTACCGTCTACAACCATGAGTACCTCTATTAAAGAAGGATATTTTTAAACTAGTTTGTAACTTCTATGTTTTGGTTTCATTTCCCCGTTTCACGAAATGCCTATGTTTAATAATAATATTTCCTTTAATTATTTGGGGTTCTTTCATCAGATCTATCTCTTAAATAGGAGGTCTGTTTGACACGTCGTCAGTAGCGGCATAACCATATTCCTTGGGAGAAAATTTTAAGATGACTTTCTTGTTTTTAAACTAAAGAATATTTGTGAGGCCCATGAGGCATGATACACACGTGTGGTAGTGAAGTGTAACTTTTTCAACGGGTATCCATGCGGAACAAATGAGTAGTCTATCTCATGTGTTTTTTCATGAGGATCACAATGGAGCGATTCATATAATTTGTTTCAGGACCAAGGAATGGGCCCACGAGATTCATTTTGAGTGTGGAGTAGCATTACACCAATTTTCCATTGGATTTACGATTAGACTGAGTAAAAATTATATCATGTGTGTTTTTTCATAAGGATCGCAACAGTGTGATCCATTTTGGTGTAAAAAGCCTTTTAGTTATCTAATTAAATGTGGAAACATGAAATGAATATCAGTGAAAGATCCTTCTACAGTGGTTGAAGAGAACCCATGACTTAGCCCAGCTTCTACTCTTTTGAGAGTATAAAACATGTTTGAAGAGATGCGGTCAAATGTTTGGGAGTTGTTTGAGGAGACGCATCAGTGGAATTACATTTTTTTGTTGGAATCAACATCAAGTGTTGTGAACTTGATAACTTTTTGGATATATGTGTTGTGCACTCTGGGAGTACACTGGCATACCTATGGGTACTTTATCATAGTTTGGTACCCGAGAATGGCTAGGTAAATGAACAAACAATGAGGTGGGGTCACACGATGTGTGGGCCCCACACATGTCGTGTAATATTTTACGAATCTTATATATTTTTTATCTCCATCATTTGGACTCATATTTTGGTATGTGAGTAGAGTATCCTGAGTGTTTTCAATGTATAATGTGATGGTGACCTTCTTATTGGTTTAAAATTTTTGATACAAGATGTTTCAGTTGTGATGCCTATTCGGGGTTGAACCTCATGACTATAGTGATGTTCTTTCGAGAGGTGATATCTAGAAGGGATAGAAAGTGTGTTCCTCTATTCTTTCTGAGAGGTACCATCCACTAGGGATGGCTAGTGCGTTCCTCAATGCTTTCCGAGAGATACCATCCATCCGGGATGACCAATGTTTCTGGATGATTTTCCGAGAGGTACCATCCAGTAGGGATGGAAAGAGTTCCTTAAATATTTTCTGAGAGGTACGATCTAGCAGTGATAGCCAGAGTAGTTCTGGGTTTACCTCTAGTTGGGATGGGAATTGGTCCCTGATGGAAGATCCAGGTATACCTCTATCTAGGCTTAGAAGTGGTCCATAATTTAATATCTGGGTTTACCCCCACCTGGGATGGGATGTGGCCCTGATATAAGTTCTGAGATTCCCTCTAGTGGGGCTGAGAAGTGGGTCACATCGACGACACTTGACTAGTAGTACCCTCCA
Organism: Viscum album; assembly: GCA_963277665.1. NCBI lineage: Eukaryota > Viridiplantae > Streptophyta > Magnoliopsida > Santalales > Viscaceae > Viscum > Viscum album. Next base: position 283,957,402 of record OY728143.1, on the reverse strand, counting down.
GATGGGCTGGGTAGTTGGTCCCGGTTGACTTCTGGGTGATGACCCCCTGACATACTATGGCACAAATACCTGATGACTAGAGTGGAAACCTCCATCCACGCTAGGCATGGGTCCTCAACCTTGAGACACAATCTCTTGACTATTTGAAATAGTGACGAGGCATGATTTGATGTACCTTTGGACTCTTGAGGAATATGGACACTTTTCCCACCAATATGAGTCCTTGTGATATGACATAAAACCATGAGGGTGAGACCGTTCCACCCAAAGAAGATAGTATCAAGGTGTGGTGACTGAGTATCTTTGACATTCAGTTCATAGAAAACATGTGGGATTCTTGGCATTGATGGCGGTTACTTTTGGAACTATTGGCCACTCGAATTCATTGGATTAGCTATGAGATGGATATACCCTTACTCACCTGTATAGGTTTTTTTGTTGAGAATATATATATTCTATTGATATTTCCTACTTGTTTGGATTTGGTTACTATTCTTCTTGGAGAGGTGAAGATGAATTGGGTGTGAAACATGATTTTTGTTTCTATCTCCTTGTGTTTGGATGAGTCTAATCTCCAACTATAGTTAGAAAAGATTCAATGATAAGTTCATATTCTCATCGTTTATAGGTCCTTGTATTTTTATGAGCCTACTTTCACTCTCTTGTTGGGTTGAAATGAACTCATATTTCTCTACCTCATTCTACCTACTTCTCCCATCTTCCATACATCTTTTTTTTCTCCCTTGAGAATTTGGGGAATCTTACTAAGTATTTTTATACTCACCCCTATGGGAATTTTCTTGCACTTGGTGTGCTCTTGAGGACGACATACACATTGATCATGACTTTAGAGGAGCTTCGGGATATATGTTCTTAGAAAACGTACGTTGTTCATAGATTGGGACCGAGGAGTGAGTCTCTCTAAGCTATTTTAATTTTCCACTTGTTGCTGGGTTGTAGCACTTTTATCTTTGGGTGTTTATTTTTTCCCATTTCCCTTTCAGTTTACTTTTCTATACTTGTACTATTTAGAGGTCGATGCATATTTGCAGTTTATAGAAAGTACTATAATGTACTTACCTTTTCCTCTACACTTCTGAATTTATTTAGTTGTGTGAGTGTGTAATGGTGATTAGGAAAATTCCTCTATGATATTGTCATTCCTTCAGCACTAATCGCAACCCCTATCCTATGGACGTGTGTTTCAGGAAGTTGCGGCAAGAGCCCCAGCTTGGGTCATGTTTTGACACACAATCATCACAGAACCCTTAAATAACCCTTACAATAAGAATAACCATATATATTATAGCAAATATAATTTTTATGAAATAATAATAATTACCAAATGCATTGGATTATATTTGGGCACATATATTGTATGATCTATAATGGGCTCACTTGACTCTATCTCGGGGAACCCATTGTATAAGCAATGTCGAAGAACAAAAAAATAAATATTTTAAATAGATAATTTATTTCATTATAAAACTCATAAGGATAATAATTATTCCATTCATAAATTGATTAAACCATGGAAAATAAATGAGTTCCATTGCAATCATTTTTAAACATGATTTACCCATGAAAAAACGGGTTCCATAACAATATCTTTGAATAATGATTAACCCTTGATATTAAATGTGTTCCATAACAATATCTTTGAAACATAAATAACCCATGGAAAATAAATGGGTTCCATAAAAAATCTTTGAAACATATTTAACTATCAGAAAAGAAACTAGTTCTATAATAATGTCTTTGAAACATGAATAAACAATAGAAAAAAAATGGCTTCCATAAAATTCCCCTTGAAACATTATTAACCCATAGAGAAGAAATAGATTTATAATAATATTTTCATTATAAATATAAAACATCAAAATAAATAACTGCAATGGTATCCTTGGATCACATCCCTAGAAAATAATAATTAACATAAAAGGAGGTAATATTTGATGGAAAATGATATTTAAAGATCGCATGAAACATTTCTTAAGGAAAAAACTTTTTTTTGAAAATTTATTTTTAAAACTAAGAAATCATAAAATATTTTTTTTAAAATTTTTATTCTAAAATAACATTGACAACATATAAATTAAACTTTAACAACCATTTAAAATATTTCTTGTAGAAAATATCACCTCCACTTTTAATTTTCTAAAAACACAATATATTTTTAAAATAATTTTATTTGGAAAGAAAATTGAAATATTATAAAGGATTATTTAAATAAAATAATGATTATGATGGTGGGAAATTATGTTTATGTTGTAGACAATAAAAAAATAATCCTTTCACATTTTTCAGTAATAGCCAAATGAGAATTGCTTAGAAAATTAAATGAATATTCCATTTAATTTTTTTAAAGTTAAAATAAGGGTAAAATTTAATTTAACAGATCATTTTAATAATGATATTTTAAAAAAGATAATAAAAAACAAAATTTTTGAAGAAAATATATTTTCAAATGAAATGAAAAATAAAGACAATTTTTCATAAAAACATTCTTTTGAAGTCATGAGTACATAAAGTGATGAAAATGAATTGAAAACATATATTCTCATGAAATAACTATAGGTGAAGAAATTAAAGAGTTTATTGATAGATGGATTATATGTTTTCTTCCTTGGAATCATAAATAAAAACAATCATGATAAATGATGATATTGTATCATAAAACCATTACCACTTTGGTAACATTGTATCATAATAACTATTAAAGAATAAAGAACTAAAAATATCATGATAATAAGTAAATTCATGACAATATCAATGTGGATGTATAGAGACCTCATAAAATATTATATATGCACAATATAACATATCTTAATAAGAAGGAAAATTGATAAAAAACCCTTTATAGCTTTGGTAAATTTTGAAACGTAAACACCATGAAAGATAAATCCTAAAAAAGATATCCAAAAAATTTTCATTAAAATAATTATAATTTTTTTGGGAATTATATAAATCATATAAAATAAATAGTTTATGAATACGTCATGTGTTTCATATAAGTAAAAAGGGAGACATAAATCCCCTACATCGAGTGTAAACTTTTCAAGCATGTTCTTTAACTATTGTATAATAATCTTATTTCAATTAATTAATTTTTTAATAAAATTTTATAGTTTTAATAAAAAATACTTAAATAATTTTATTTATTCATTTTTAATTACATATTGAAATAATTTATTAGTTAATTTCATGTCAATTGTTTTGAGAATGTTCAGTTCATTATTTTAAAACAGCTTTGGTGAGTTAACCTTGGTCAAAGAGGATGTTATATTAACATATCTAAAATAATAATATTGAAATAATTAAAATATATATACATAAATTATAATTTTAATACAAATCATAATTTTTTTTGATAAATTAAGTACAATATGATCATGTAGACGGTAGGTCGTACGCACGAAAGAGGAACATTTCCATTTTCACCGATTATTATGGAAATAAGCTAAGTAATATTTTATCTTTCCATAATTATCATAATATCACATATACCATAATTTGTTTGTAAATATAATTATATATATCATTAATGTGGATTAGAGATGAAAAGATAGTGACATATCATCGTGTTGGAGGTAGTCCACACATACACAAACAACATTATTAATTTTCAGTGGGTGAAAAGGTTAGAATGAAAATGATATATTATCTTTTAATAAAGATAAATATGTCGTTAATATCATAATTATTTCATGTATATAAAATATATTGTCTAAAATCATCCTTATTTCCTTGCATGTAAATTGTTTGTGAAAAATGAGTTACATCGCTTTGTGAGGCAGTAGTCTTCCATTCACACGAGCGATCCAATCGCATCCTATACATAATGTAAGGTAAGAAATTTATTTATGATTTGATGAATCCATATGTATAATTATGTTATGAATATGATATATATAACATATATCTGCCATCATACACAACCATGGGAGGTGATGATGGAAACGTGTCATCTCTGTTTGTGAGGTGGTAATCCTCGGTACACATGAGCAATGTTATCGCTTCCTATTTGAAGGAATAAGAGATGGATTCATGTTATTAATTTAATTTAATAACATATAAGTACATATTATATACTAGTTTTATCATTTGAGAATATTTTAAAAATATATTTTTTATGTAAGAACAAATAAAATAAAAATGCATAGTTAGGAATTTTACCTCTTCTCAGACCACCTCTTTAGGATTATACCTAATGTATTCCCATAATGGATTTATTACCCAAAAAAGGATTGTAGTACGAGGTTATGTATTTTTGGAATTTATTTTTCTAATCTTGGGAAAACCAAAAGGGCTTGAAGCTTTGAATAATAGAGGAGACGAGGTGGCCTCTTATAATTAAGGTGAGTGGAACACATGTAATTTTTTAAAGGAAAAAGGTCTACCGGTATTTTTAACATTAAAAATTATAAAAAATGGATAATTATCTAATTTTATACATTGTAAGGAATAAAGTTGTCTAGAAAATAGTTTTTCGAGATGTTTTTAGGTTATTTAGACAATTATTCATTTAGTCTACCCCAGTAAACCAATTTTCATCTTAACTATAGTAATTTGTTTTTACTTTTTATTACAGTATTCATTATGGTAAAAAATTAATTTGAACATATTAGATAAATTAAATTATTCGTATTATAAATATGGAATCCATTTTATAAAATTAAATTCAAATATTAGAAAAAATTAATTTAAAATTAAACTTGCATATACGATGAAATAATAGGTTTTCAATAAGGGTATTTTTCAAGAAGAAGATATTTTTTATATTAAATATATGACTAATAAAAATCATTATATGAATCAAAATAAAAATTAATTTATATATAATCTATATAATTATTTTAAAAAATTTCATCGCTATATGTTTTTTAATTAATTTAAAAGGAGAAACATTATGCAATTTAAAACATTTTTCAGAAAAATCTTGTCATTAAACCCAAAAACAAACTTATACTAAAATAAAATATAATGTTTATTATAAATAATTTAAGTGGATTATATATATATATAACAGTTATGTTAATTTAAATCATTTTTAAAGCATACTGGTAATTTTAAATTACTTAATTTATTGAAATGAAATGTCAATTTAAAAAAAATGATATTTTTCACTATTCACTAGAAAATAAATATTTTACAAAAAATACCAAAATTTGATCCTTTGTAAATTTTTATATTATTTTTTAAAAAATTCAATTAAATTAATCAAATAAATTTTCTAAAATTTCTTATAAAAATATATAATATTTCATTACAAAAAAATAAAAATCTTTTTTGAAGGAAACCAATTTTTGAAGAATAAAATTAACTTATTAAAAATTGATTGATTATTTACTAAAAACATATCAATTAATTTAAATTCAGTAGTATATATATATATTATAAAGAATTTAATACTGTTCATACCTTCCAATTTAACAAATAGGTTATAATAGTTATATATATCACAGGTCATTTAAGCTCAGTGTTTCATATCGAATATGCTATCAAACATGGTTTTCTTTTCTCACATACCAGTGTGTTACAAGTGGTGAAAAAATATTAATTTTATTTTTGTGTCTAATGAAATTAAATTCATCATGGTAATTTATTTCCAATTTTTAGTTATTTTATAATTAACTCAAATGCATGTGCAACACTAATACAACATTTATTCCCTTAACAAAAAATGATTTTAAATTTTTTTAAAGAGGTATAATTTGAATTATTTAATGTGTTACATGAATTTTTATGATCTATATGAATTAATAGAGATGTTTTAAATAATTGTTTCAAATTTCACGTTTTTCTTGATGAACTAAAAGTCAAAATAAAAAAATAATTTCAGAAATTACATTAATGAAATCTTTTAATAAAAAAACCTTTTTTAAAATGATTAAAAATAAATTAAAATAATAGATTAAATAATTTTAATTGGATATGGTAGAAAAAAATCAACCTTGGTCCATTTATGAGTCATTGTTCATTTTATAGCAATATTATTAACCCTTAATGGGAAGAACACTTTAATATTATGGTAATTGTGAAAAGGGTTGGGTGTATAAACTAAAAGATAAGAGGAAAATATAAACAAAGCATGTCCAAATTTTATCAGTTGATATAATCTCGAATAATAATAATCTTATATTCTAATATTAATAATTTTTATCCATTTAACATGAAAATTAATTCATATTGATTTAATATTTTAAGAAATTTCAAAAGGTGTCTCTCCCCTCAATTATAAAATGCCACCCTTCCTTTTTCTTCGCTACACAACATTACTTCTTGTAGATATAACATACCATAAAAAATAATTAATTAACTTCTTTATCAACATTATATAGTTTCCGATCTTCCCAAAATCATAACCATAAAATCCCTAATAGGATATATAAAGGGGTTCTTTCAAAAAAGAGGTAATTTCCTTAACCGATCACTTTATTTTTAATTCTTGTTTTACTTCATAAAAATTGTTTATATTCGTCATATAATAATAAATTTAACTTCTTAAATATACTTACATTTAATTATGTTTATTAATCCACCTTTATTCACCATCTTTTTACCAAATGGAATGTGAAATTATTGCTCGTGCGTACGTATGACTTACCATCTCGACATAGCGATGTAATTAATTACTCATCACAACAGTTTATGGAAAAGTATTTTTATGGGTTTAATGTTTTTATATGATATTTGATAAAAAATTATACTTTTTGAATGATAATATCATATCCCCCAAATTACCTTCCAAACCATTAGAAAACAATAACGGTACTCGTGTGTATCTATGGACAACGACCTCCATGAAGCGATGTGATTCATTTTCCATTTCCATTTTACATGAATAATAAAAATGATGTATTTAATGAATATATATTATATATATGAAAAAATAATTATTCTGTAAATTTGTGTTATTATTTTACTTCTTTTCATTCTATTTAATGAAAAATTAAAACAACGTCCATGAGTACATACAACTCACCATCTCTATGAATGATTTAATTCATTTTTCAATGTATATCTTTTATGAATGAATTTTAAAATGTATATAATGAGTATATATGATATATATATATATAATTATTATCATTCTTGAGGTTATTTAACCCTGATAAAAATCATAGGACAAAAAATATTGAACAAAACATACATGAAATACGAAGGATATATCAACTGGAATAGTGATTTTAATAAAACAATTGTTAATAAATATTTTAAAAAACATCATAAGTAAAAAATATATTGTATGATATAAATTATTATGGCCATTTAATATATTTATAACAAATATATATTTATTATTAATAAAGTTCCAATGCATAAAAAAGAAGTTGGACCTATTGTAAGTGATTTTAAGCCCATATTTATTCCCTTGGGACAACTACCATATTCACCACTTATTTTTTGTGTGGTGTAAATACAACCCATTAATTCCATATATGATTTTACATATAAAACTTATGGGATATAAATATCCATATTATTTCCATGTGGCTTACAATTCAATAGTTACCAATGTATTATAGGTTTTAGAAAACAATCTTAATGTTTATTGGGGCTATTTATGATTACTCTTTCGATGATTAAATAATATGATATAACTCTCAAGAAACTTTTCACTTTTCATATCATATTTTTTATTTATTTATAATACATTTTTCTTCCCATTTTACTCACAATACTTACTCAATGGTCTGAAATTGTGTTTTTATGGAAAATCGACTTTGTTTCTCTCTTCGATCGCAAAAACTTTCTCTTCTATATACATTTTTTCTAAAATTGTAATAAAGAATATTTTTAATCTTATACAAAGATTTTTAAATTAATTTTTATCTATAATTTAATTTTTACAAAATAATTTAATAGGAATCCTCTTTTTATTTATCCAAATGAAGTAATTTTTGGATTTTCATTAAAATTGTGAAGGGAATGTTCTCTTTTAACTTATACGGTATGAACGAAATTTCCCACCATCATGAACACTCGATTTTCTGAAGCTTACTTTACATGTTTATAGGGTTATTTCAAAATTAATGGAATTCCATAATATTTTGGAAATTTTTTTTTAAAAAGCTATTTTCAAAATGCAACGTTATTTTCCTTAAGAAAAATCCCAATAATATTTTAAATGAATTTTCACATATGAAAACATCATTTTATGTTAATTATGATTAATTGGGGAACTGATACAAGGATCCCATACTTATTATTTGATTATATGGTTTATTATTATTATGAAAATTGTTTATAAAACCCATTCCTTTTCCACAATTTATGATATGATGAACTTAATAAATGTTTATGAAAAAATTTCATTTCCATGGGTTATACTATGATGAAATATTTATGAAACCCATTTCTTTTTAGGTTTTATGATTTGATTAATGTATAATGATATAATGAAAAATATATAATTTATTTTCATTGTATGATGGGTGGTCCTAGAATTATATATCCCACCAATGCAAAGAGAAAATATTGATATCTCTTGAGACAAATTGGATAGGAATGGGGAGTGAAACCAGTTCAGTATGGGAATTTGGATACTATGATAGTATTGGGATTAAACCTTAACTACTATGATGGAATGATTATTTAATAAAATCCACTATGATAGTATTATGAATGATTATTGATTACTAAGTAAATGGTTTTCTATGATTATTCCACACTTCCATTTACTATACCAATGTTATGATCTCATGGATCACGCTCATGGATTACTTTGTGATTCATATATTATGAATTATTAATATTTTCTATTCATCGAGATTATAATCTTTGATATTATGGATATGGTTTTGAAATGTTATTCTCATGTTCTGACACCGTTAAGATCATGTAAGGTTAAGTGATCTTTGATATCTCCCTTAGTTACTCTTAATGAGCATCTGAGATCACCTTTTCTTATGTTCCTTTCCCCATCTTTTAAATAATTGTATTAAGTATTATATTTGTATAAAAGGTGATAGTTATGAATAACATACCAGGAGAGACTTATGATTGAGTTTTTTATGTGTCTATGTTTCAAAATATATAAGACCAATAATATTTTGGCATGGATCATAATGTTATCAATTTTATATTCATTTATTAATATGAAATATTTATTCATGAAAAGTATGGTTTACTATAGTTGTTATCATATAATGTTTTTTCCCACTTTGTAATCTTAGATGAGATAACATTCGTTAGAACCCTTGAGACAAGTCTAAGTATAAGATAAAATACAAATGTTTTGGGAATGATCATGGATAACATTGGTCAAACCAATGGTTTAATGATTTTTATATCCTATAAAATATTTTTCATGATTAATCACTATTCCTATTATTGATCACAATATGCTTCATGGTTTTATAAAATTACTAGAACTAGGAGGATTCATGTTAACATTGATGAAAAATTGAATTATTGTCCTATTTATAAACCAAATGAAATAAGAGATATAATGTGAAACATTATTATTATACCTAATCAAGTATCATGATATTTTATTAAAAATATTAAACATAATGAAATATTAGATTCGGAAAATAGGATAAGGACAAAGTACCATGAGATCTTGAGTGGTAGTGACTATGAAAGAAAGAAGATTCAATTTATTATATCTCTAGAATAACCAAATAATCACTAAATAGAATTCATAAAAGGAATGAGATGATTATTTCTTTATGGAAGATAAGGTCATAAAATGATTAATTCGTGAGGGAAAAAATGAAGAGTTTGATATAAGGAATATATGTTCATCCTAAGGTGTTATTTATTGTTCAATGTATTATGTGTGGGGAATATTGGAATTATCATAGCCAATTTAAAATCCAAAAATTAAATATAAGACCAAGTAAAGACCTATTCTATTCCACTATTTGACATTAACTTTTTTATGTATTTCTGTAATTGGATTCAAGAATGATTTTGTTGAAGTATTTTTACTAATTATATTTTGGTTTCAATTTTCATGAAACATTTAAGGATTTTGGAAGCATATATGACTTATTGAAAAATTAACATGAGAGGTAAAGATACTATAATGGGGTTATGAGGTTAAGTAGATCATAAGTTCAAACTCATAGAAACTCCTTTTGAGGTTTTACGTGATGAGATTTTAAGGAATTTTTTTAATATTTTGAGATATTTTTTATTTGGATATTACATATGTAACCCTTAGGTTCAACATGAAGTATTACTTGAATAGGAAAACCCTTTTCATAAGTTTAATATTATTTATAACCTTAAGAGTATATATGATCTTTTATGGATGAGGTTATTTTTAAGGATATTCATCATTTTATAGGGGATCTTATAAGAATTATTTTAATATAGATTTACTCAAAAGAGGAAACTTTTCACACCAGACAATGATGTGGGGCTTGAACCCACAAAAGTAGGGAGATATGTGTTAATTGCATTACATGAGCCTACGTGATATGTTGGTTAGTTTGGAATTTATTTTTTAAATTATGTGCCCACTAGATAATAAGTTATTTTTGGGAACATATGATTTATCATGGGGATAAATATGGGATTGAAAATTGATTTAGTGATTAATGTTATTTCAGAAGTTCAATATTTTGAGAACCATATATGATTACGGTAAATATAACATTATGGGATTTTATTTAAATTATAACTGTTGAATTAAAGTTTTGAATAAAATATGATTCTATGGAGATTTATGTTATTTAGGGAAATCATTTACATATCTTGGAGATTATATGATTAGGGAATATAATTTGTTTGGTATGAGTCTTTAAGAGTGATGGATGTTTTTTTTGGGATAAATGTCAAGTATATATTTTTAGAATATGTGATTAAACCACCTCAATATTTGTATTGTGAATATTAGTGTATAATATTTTGAATAATTTTAAGATTAGTTATTTACCGAGTGATCTATGTTAAGAATTGCGTGTTATTATTGAATCATTGGTGTTTAACATTATATTTCTTTATTAGATGGTTAATTCATTATAAGGATTATTTTATTTCAATAATTGTTTTGTATAATATGTAAACATTTGAGGAATATATTAAAATATTTTATGGATTATTAAGTTGATTTTAGTTCCTGATCCCTAAAAAAATCATATGGAATACTCATCATTTAGAGAAAAAGATGTGTTTTTTTGGAAATCTATTAGTGGATCTAATAATACTTGTCAAGTAATTATATTTCATCAAGTTTTCATTGCACAAGTTATAAAATCCCTAAAATCTAGGAAAATATTCTCAAGATAAAAATGTTATCCTATAACCTTAAATTCAGATGAATTGGTGGTCTTTTAACACCCATCGATTCATGGTTTTTGTGGTTGTTAAAAATTTTGAGACCATATTGTACATAACTGCCGATTTTTCATTGGGTTATAGTTTTCTATTCTAGGTATATATTTTTAATTCACACTAATATCTTCATATATGGAAACCTTGTTTTTTGATGACCATCATAGTTCCATATCCCTCTTTTTTAAAGGATGTTTATTTAACCCTTTTTTCGATGAGGGTTTTCAAGAAAAGAATTTAAAAATATAAAGATCTTTATTTCTTAGCATAAGATCAAATTGTGAGAAACATATTTATTAATGGGGATATAATTTGACACTCTTATATTGAAAAACACTATTTTTGAAAATGTATAAGATATGTAACACTAAGCCTAAACAAATAGTGAAATATAATATTTTGAATATGACCATCATACTATAACAATTAAATTATTGGTTATGAATAGGATTAAAAAAATTCTACTATTTATATAAATTTCCTACACAGTATATTTTTATTTAATAATTTCTAGAAAATGATAACTTAATTTTTAGTAATGTCATTTTATTCTATAAAAATGATTTTTTAAATGGTCTTTTTTTATTTTGTGAGAAAATATTGTATTTATTTTTTGGAACTTTTAGAATTTATATTTTATTGAAATAATACCAGTTTTGAATTAATCATTTCAAAATTATGTTTGAATAAATTCTTGATAATTTTATGAAAAGTATGATTTTTCAATGAATTTTAAAAAAATTATGATTTTTAGTGAAAATTATATTTTCCTTTCAAGAGTGTAAAAAAGTTACATTTTGATATAAATAAATTTCAATGTAAAACTAGTTATATTTTTGTATATAATTTAATTAAGTTCTTTAGAATCAATTTTATGTTTAAATTTGGTATAAATATTTTTTATATATAAAATGTATTTTTTCTGAAAAAATTATTTTTATGCACAAAATCTATTTTTATCTTAATAAATTAAATTAATAACTATTGATGATTCATTTTTAACTAATATAAATATAATATATTCAATAAAATTATTTAAAATTTATTTAATAAGTTTCAAAACATGAGTTAAGAATAAACCAAGTTTTAAGCTTAAAAGGTGTATTTTTTCTGAAAAACAAATTTTATTGTGTATTGCATGGTTAATTTTAAAATTAACTTATACCACATATATGTATTAAATTTGAGAAAAATGGATTCCATATATGGAATAAAGAGGTCCAAATATGGTAAATTAGTCACTTATATTTTTGGTAAATGGGAATAATAACCATAGTTAAATTTATCACTTTGTTAAAGGGTAAATCGGGTTAATCTTGGTTAAAACTAAGTGATAAGGCCATAATTGTTCATCCTAATTATTCTATGGATGATTTTAAATAGAAATTTATCACCTTATACTTAAAATTTATTTATTTAATGGAAATTATTCCCTGAAAATAACCAATATAATATATAAATCAATAAAAGTTATAAAATGTCACTCTCTATGTTTTTAAATATATCTCATGTGTTCACAAAAGGAAAAAATAAAGTAGTGAATGAATCATAATGGTAATAATGTGTATAATTAAATTATATTTACAATTATTATTTATTTATTTTTTTATTTGTATAATTATCATAAATACGTGTGCTAAATGAATATAGTATTTATTGAGGTAAAACAATAATGACAATAAAATATTAAAATTGATATAATTTTAATGGTTAAAGGTGTACCATTTATTTTTTATACCAATATAACATATTATATATTATTTAAACCCTTATATTCTAATTACCTCTTTTACTTAGTGTATTTAGCTTCAAATTAAATGAATAATGGTAAAAATGACATTAATGATATCCTATAAAAAATAATATATATTAAATGATTTAAAATTTCTAAAAACATTATATTCTTCCAAAATAATGTGACATGGTTTTAAAATTCATGCATGGTACATTTATGGTTTTTTTAAATTTTTATAGTAATATTATTAGCCCTAAAATTTTAGAAAACTTTTATATTATGGTAATTGTCAAGAGGTTTGACAAAGGTTAAAACAAAATATAAGAGATAACATACTAAAAAATTTTCAAAATTTTATTCAATGATAAAATTTTAAGTAATAAAAATATTATCTTTAAATATTGTAAATTTTGATCAATTTTTAAATTAAAATTTATTTATATTTATTTAATATTTTATGAAATTCCAAAAGTGATCCTCCCCCCAATTATAAAAGGGAACCCATGCATTCTCTTATTTGCAACACATTTAGTCTTCTAGATAAAACATTAACTAAAGAATTCAACATAAAAAATAAATATATACATTATATAGGATCTAGTCTTCCCAAAAGACAAGCCCTTGGATTCTTAAGAGGAGATATGAAGGGGTTCTTTCAATGGAGAGGTAATCTCCTTAAGTGATCACTTCTATTAATTCTTCTTGTACCTATTATAAATATACTATATTATTAAAAACTAATAAATTCATAATCCAAAATATTGGTAATTTTTATTATTATTAATCCATATAAATTTACCCACTTTCCAATAACTGGTAAGTGAAAGTATCCCTCATACACACGTACGTCTTATCATCCCCACATAACTATAATATTAATTTCTCAACACCATATTTTAGGAATGATTATTTTTATGGGTTTAATATTTATACATTTTAATTATGAAATAATTATACTTGTATAATGATAATATCATACCTACCCTATTACCATCCTAATTGTTTGAAAATGATAATGTCACTTGTTTGTTCTTGTGGACTACCACATTCACGAAGTGATGTTACTAATTTTTCATTTTGTTATTACTTGAATAGAAATAAAGATGGATTTATGGAATATATATAAAACATTTGATATAATAATTATTCCTTAACATTTATTAATTATATATAATTATTTATTTCATCCATTAAAAAATGAAAATATCATTCCTACGTTTGTATGACTTACTATCTTTATGTATGGTAAAATTTATTTTTCTATATCTATATTTTATCAATGAATCTAAAAATGTATATAATGAATAAATATGATATTTTATAAATTTTATAATTATTTATATGATTATATGATGATAAAAATACATGGATCCAAATTATCGAACCACAACATACATGAAAACGAAGCATATATCACCAAGAACAATGATTTTAATTAAATATTTGTTAATCAGTGGGTAATAAATGGTTATAATTAAACCATATATGGTATTATATATATAATTTTTGTTATAAAAATGATTTATTATAAATATATATTTAATATTTAGTATTTTACAATGCATTTGAAGGAAATCATACCTAAGGTAAGGGATTTCTTTGTCACTTTTATTTTTGTGAGACAAATGCCATATTCCACACTTATTTCTTTTGTGTGGTGTAAATAATGAATTTTAATATTTTTTTTATTGTTATTATTAAAATTATGGTATAAAAAATCCATGTATTTTTATTTATTTCAGGGGTCTTAGGATTCAAAAGTTACTAAAATTCTATGATTTTTATGATATAATCTTAGTGTTTTTCAGGATTGTTTTTTATTATGATTCTGAAAATGAAATATTATGATATACCAACCATGAAACCCATAAAATTTATTCTCATATATTATTATATTTATAATAATTTTTTTCTTTTCATTTTCCTAACCTTAATTACTCGAGTGACAAAAATGGTGTTTTTATATAAAAATTACTCTATTTCTCTCTTCGACTAAAAAACATTTTTATTTTATATCCATGATTTTTGAAAAACAATTTAGGTAAGTTTTCTATAATTATTCTTTAATTGATTAAATTAATTTTTACCAATTTTTAATTTTTATAATTTTTTTGAAAAAAATATTCTTGTTGTTTTCCAATTGAAGTAATTTTTGACTTTTTTTATAAAAATGTGAAATGAATGATTTCATTTATATAAAATAGAATGAACTAAATTTACCACCATAATAAATGCTCAATGTTTTTATGATTACTTTACATGATTCAAAGGTAAATTTAAAATAGTTTTTTCAGTAATAATTAAGACTTTTTGTAATGTTATTTTTCAAATAGAAATTTTATTTTCCTCGAGAAATATTTCAAATATCTTTTCAAAGAATTTTTAAATATGATAATAACCTTTGATATTAATAATGATTTAATAGGGACATAATATAAGGATACAACCCAAATTATTTCTATGGATGGTTTATTTTTATGATGATAATATATTTATGCAACTTATTAATTTTCTATTATTATGTTATTATTAACTAATCAAATGTTTATGAAACCCATTGCTTTTCAACGGGTTATGCTATGATGAAATTTTTATGAATGCCATTTCTTTTCAAGGGTTATAATATAATGAATTTTTTTATCTTATGGAACACATATGTTTGATTTTCATTATTTAATGTGTGGAATTGGAATTATATAACCCTCTAATGTATTGGGTAATGAATAATATGTCATGCGATAAATATGAATATAATTGGGAGTAAACCCAATTAATGAAGGGAATTTGTTCACTATGATAGCCTTAAGGTGTACCTAGACTTCTTTGATGGAATAACGAGTGAGGAAAATCAACTACTACAACATTGTAAATTATCCTTTACTAAAAAAGAAACAATTTTCTACTATTATGACACAATTCCATGTATTATGCCAATGTTATGCTTTCATATATCAGGTTCTTTGATTGCATTATGATTCATATCATATGAACTGTCTAGATTTATGTCATCAATCAAGATTATTGTCTTTGACATGTAGGGTATGGTTTTAAAGTTTTATTATCATTTTCTTATATGCTTATTCTAATGAAATGTTTATATGATCTTTGATATTTCCCTTATTTACCATTACTGAGAATCTGATCGCACCCTTTATTGTGTTTTCTTTACCCAAGATATAATGAAAGGTACTTTGTATATATGTATTATAAGGGAGATAGTTATGGAGAAATTAATGGGAGACACTTATTAAATAGTTTTTTATGTTCCCAAGATTCCAAATATACTACACCAATATTATTATTGTATGAATTTGAATGTTATGTGATGAATATTCATTTAATAATATGTTAAATATATGTATGAAATTTTCTGGCCGCTATACTTCATATTCCCATTTTTTACTATATTATAGAGAGATGAATGGTTGTACTTGATGTTATAATACTAATATATCCATTAAAACATTGATTAATTAGAAGTTGGTATCGTTATCCATCCATTTCATCTGAGGGAAAAAGAACATGGTAATGATATATGACTTCAAACTGATGAAGATACTCATTATCCCAACTTTATTAAGGGGTATGGCCTCAGTCCATTTGGAACAGAAATCAATAACAGTAAGGAAATACATAGACTACTAAATATATATATAGGGAGTATGAAAAAATGATATCCATTCACCCTGAAACAAATGGGTAGGAATATATATCAATACATAGAAACTTAGGAAGCTGATGAATGAATTCATCATGTGTCTAAAATGTGTGGAATTTTACGGTGAACTCTATATAGTCCTTTATCATTGTCGATGAATAGTAAACTAGAACATTAATTTGGTGGGAGAGCTAAGTGTCAAACTGGTGAGGGACCCAATATCTTGAATAGACTTCCTTCATGATAGTGGGGGCCTATCCATCTATAATACATTTGAACATGACTCTTTTAGAGAATCATTTATAGAGGTTTTCTGTTCATTTGGCCTATCTCAAAGGGTTATGTCCATTTCATAGCATTTGATCTATTAATATATGGATTCACCCAGTGGAAGGGTCCCGTAATGGTGGTAATATAATATGGGGTTCATCTATCCATAAACGGATGTAATCTTACTATTCCATGGGGTAAAAATGATACAATTGGTCTCCTTAATGTCATAGATGATGACCAGTGAGACTAAACTTTAGTGCGTAATGTGGAAGACTATCCCATCCTGGTCTATATTGTCCAAGAATAAGGCAACATTGGATAGTTCATTATCATGGGTAATCTATGATCGAAATACATGATACACGATTGGATCAAAAGGGGACTTCATCATCATTAACATCACATTGTCGATGAGAGGGGTCAATTATTCCTTCGTGATAGAATTTTCACCATCATTCTATTTGATAACTTTCTTTGTGTCACTTTATACATTTATATAGGTTATCTATAGATATAGATCTAGCTCTATGTTAATAATAAGGGCTTGGTAATCCACCTCATTATGAGTGTTGCCTTCATATAGTGGGAAGGATTACGAGAAAGATTTCCTTATCTGAGGAAAAAAAGACAATATGTAGACCAAGCTGGTTGATCTCTGGGTATTCCATTTTCTTCCTTATTAGACTTCAGTATGAGCTGTTAAAAATAAATTTCCCATGGTTGGGGACTATCATGGCAATAGAAAACCTCTTCATTGGGAAGTTCAGTTTTCACTAGCATGTTTTCTAGGGAAGGTTGCACCATGAAGAAATTAGAAAGAATGTTCCCTTTGATCACATTCTATAACACAAATGATGTGTTACCATTGTAAGGAAACCATAAATTAGAAAAAATTACCCTTTTTAATAGATTATATAATAATATACATGAAGGGGTTAATACGGAAGACCAAGTGGACCTCATGATGCTACATGTATTGGCTCACCTTTTACAACTTGAAGACGAGAATATTGTAGTTCTTATCAATATCTGAATATCATGTATCAGTATCTAGAATCATTTGACTAATACAGTATATAATTTGTCAGTCCCATGCATCATTTTTATTTTAAATAAGTGCCCCATGTGATCACCCTATAGAATCAATGTATGGGATGACTAGCTTTCCTTCTATAAAAAAGTAATTCTGGTGGATATAGAAAGTACTACTTAAGGTTCTCAAAATAATCTGAACAGTCATAGTCCTGATAATAGGTGACTATCTTATTCATTAAAAATTTGAAGGGGAGAAATATTTCTACCATGTTGGATATAAAACACTTATTATAAGCGGGAAATCCGTAAAAATATAAATTTTTAAGATTCCAAGGAGGCGGTATTTCAAAAATTGAACTAATCATTTATTGATCAACTTCAATGTGACTATGCCATTCCACAAACAAAATGAATTTCCATGATTTTAACCCAAAATAAAACATAAAAGGATTCATATTAAAACAAAACTACTAAAAATTTCTAAATATTGTTTGAATATCAGTGTGGTGATTAGAAAATAATTGATATTTGACCACCAGATAATTAATGTATCACAATTTGATTCGTATCAATAAGTGTTTGAAGATACGATTCATGACATGTTGATAAGTGGAACCAAAGTTATTCAGGGATAAGGTCATGAACTCATAATAGAATATTCATTTTGGTTCTCTTAAAGAATTTTATTATTCTTCTTTAGTGTCTATCCTGATCTGATTATACTCAGAATACTCATTTATGAAAGAAATGGATTAGAAGCCTAAATTCACATCTATAAATAGTTCTGTGATTGGTATGGAAAATAATATTTTTGCCAATGTCCAATAAGGTCACTAAAATCAATACATACCTTTATCATTCAGTTAATTTTCTTAATTTGGAGGTGTTAGGAAGACATTTTCTGTGCTTCCCCTCTCAGATAAAGTAGTCTTTGATAAAATTTTCAACTTTAGAGTGAAACCTAGTAGTGTATGAGGATGCATTATTATGAAAGTTTAATTGATAACTAGATGGTCATCATCCAAGACCAGGTAATGAGTAGCTACATCAGGGTCCATCACAGGAATATCTTTGTAATTCCATGTGAATAGATATCTATGCTAATTTAAAAATGAAATACACTTATCCATCTCTTTGAGATTAATGGAAGAACTAAATAATGTAGGTCAGTGTTTCTATTTTATTCCATGATTTTCCTTCCTAAAATCATAAATGGTGGTGGAGACACATTCCTCAAATTATGGAGGGGTTCCCTAGGATAATTATTTTTCAATCCCATTTCTCCTTCAATGGAATTATCCTAAGTCTCTGTATATAATATAGGGCCATTTGTATACATGATTAGGGATAAGAGGATTTAAGAAGAAGAATTAATATCTTGAATCACCAGGGACTTCATTGGTTCATTTTTGTGATGATTACATTCCTTTCTGATTCGACTAAGATAAAAATAGTTGTAGATATTTTGAGTTTTTGGGAATGCCTTTGGGGAATTCTTAATTTTCTTTTATAGATAATGAAAATTTTATGAATAAAATTGAGTATTGGATCCTTTCTCTTTTAGTGAGACCATATCAGTTGACATGATTTTTATTACATATACATGGCCCAATGAAGTTTGTGATTCATGATATCTATATGGTATTAGATCTTCTACCTTGACTAGGTTTATAGGAATCACATAGTCACTCATTTTAAGGTACCAGGGGTTGGCATGAGTGGTTCCCAAGAAATTGGTAGTGGAAACCTCATGTCACCCACTTTAATTGTTTGTTTTTCTCCCCTCTTATAAAAAAAATTCCTCAAAAAATAATGATTGAAATGATTCAAATGGGGAGTTATCATAAAATAACATGATGAAATTTTCCTTGATGGGGTATTTCAAACATTGATGGAATACCAATGGAATCATTGTGTGACTATGAAGACATGGTATCCTGAGTAAGATACTCTATAACATGTATTTTAGGATAACCATGAACATGCCATTATATGTTTGGTCCCCAAATTTGTCCTTAATATTTATATATCCAAGGGGTCTATGATAACTCTTATCAAAACCTTGAATAGTTCGCTTTATTGTGAAAAAATAAACCTTACTTTATTGTAAACATTGGATGTTTTAGAAAATGATGATATTGATACCAAAACCACATAAGTTAAGAGAATTATCTCTCAAACTATTTAAGATTCAAAATGGCCACGATAAATTTATCCTTATGCTCTTATGAAATATGTAGTGCATCTAGGATTGAGTGATTCAACAGAAAACCACCAACTGTTCGAAATGAAATATTTCTGACCTAGAGGTAGGTGCTTCCCAATAAGGGGTTACTCCTAGGTTTGTGGAATATAAGCTAGTGTAATTGGGGTATATGGGATTAGTACTGGGATAAAAGTGCAGGGCACATATTTTTATAATGGTTTTGGTCATTCTAGTATATCACGTTGGTTGTACTAATTAGACAATTTTTCACTTTCTAGATGGTATTCCATAAAATTTTCACCTGAATAGATATTGAATGACATGAAGGTGTCTCCATGATCTATTTTGGATCACTGATGGCATCACCCAGGATTATTAGTCACATATACAGATTGGGGGGGGGGGGGGCTATTTCTTGGATGTTAGTTCTATCAATGATTTCATCATTCCCTTTTCCTTCTGTTTATATTTCCCCAGCCTCTACCCGCTATTCAAGTAAAATGAACCTATGTTCATTGATAAAATCACTAAAAAAGAATAGTTCTGTGAAGTGAATAATGTTAATATTTATGAAAATAATTTCTTTATCTGATGAGTATTCTATTTGGTGGAAAGATTCTTGTGTTATTTATAAAAAGGGAAATAAATTTGCATGATTCATATCTTGTGTTGGGGTTAAAAAATAATCCTTTTTTGGTGAAATTTTCTACTTCTACCGATTGTGTTTGCATCCGATGGGTCGGTTTAAAGGATCCCCGTTAGGTTCAAGAATTGTGACCATTATATGAAGAAATGATATGAGGTTGGATAATCTTTGTCAACTATATTTTGATTTTTCAAGTTATTGAACTTATATTCATTTATAGTTAAAACGTCTCTTTAGGAACTATATTATTTTGGTTTGGTGGTGTCCACACATGCCACCTATGTCGAGTATTTTTCATAGTATATATTTGAAGAAAAATTAGTCTGGTATTGTGTGACTTAGTATCTTATGAAAATGAAAATAGTCAGGATGCTCAAATAGTCCAAACTCACTGTGTTTTCTTGGATAAAAAAACTTGATGAAATTATTTTATATAGATGGGAGGAAACAAACACATTGTTATTCATTTTTGATGGAATATAATTTTTTATTTCATTCCAGAAATATATGGCTATCATGGAATCTCTTTTCCTCTAGTAGAGGGTATTTTTTGTACTAATGTTTCTTTGAATTATTTGTCGGGTGATGTGGGAGCATATGGGGTGTTCCAAGGGCCACCATTACTGGTTTAAGTGTGACTACCATGTGAAGAACGAAACTTATCATGCAAAAAATTTCATCTTGGTAGATGAATATTCATTCTATATCATAATGATCCACTATATAATCATTTTGGGCTAGTACATTTAGAATCTTAGCCACAAAATGAACAGGTCTATATGTTAGCTATGTCATCTCCCACTATGTTCTTCATATCTATCACCCTTCTTAGACATATCATACATAATAACTTTATTCATAACCCAAGGAAATATATGAAAGGGTGATATTTAATGATCCATGAGGGTAAGTAAGGGATATAATAACAAAATATGAGCATAAGGGTATGAGAAAATGTAAATAATTTTTGAAAACCCATACCTCGGATATCATAGATCACAATGATGAGTCATGGAATAAATCTTAGTAGATCTCAAGACATGAATCATAAAATAATCAAAGAACATGAGCCATGAGATCATAAAAACTATCTAAGATTTATATTTGTGGAATATAAAAAATTATAGATGATACTATGTCAATGGAATTCACCAAGACATTCATAACATGTTATTCTTGAGATAACCACAAGTGTACCTACTTTGATATTGGGATAAACTCACATATTCCCTATTTCAGGATTAGGATAACCTCTCATGTACCCTATTTCCTGCTTGTGGTAAGCTCCCATATACCCTTTAAGTGAATATAAAATTAATAATTAACTAATACATTATAAGAAGGTATAGGTATCACCTATCACATAAACCACACATTTTTTTTCTAAAAGTTCATAAAACATTCATCACATCACATCCTTTGAAAATAAAGTGGTTTAATAGTCTTTTATTCATAACATAACCCATGGAAAAGGGAAGATTTTGATGAAAATTTCATCATTTCATAATAGAATAAGCCATGTGAAAGGATAATATTTCAAAAAAATATTTTCACCATGGATATAAAACATCCATAAAAAAGAAAAAGTATTATATAATTAGATCATATCCTAAATAATTTTTATGTAACAAAAAATGATATCATATTAGGTGGAAAATGATTCTAAAATATCACTTGGAATATTTCTTTCGATATAGACTTTAATATTTTAAAATACCTTTTTAAAACATAATGCATTTTGAAAATACTTTTCTTTGAAAATAAAATTAGACCCTTATAAAGGATGTTTTAGAGATCATTTAATTTGTTTTGAGTAATATAAAATTTCCACATTAAAAAATATATTTTTAAAACTAAAAATTCACAAAAAAATAAAAGAAAATTTTCCTTGAAAATAACCTTTTAAATATATAAAATATGTTTTGAATAATTTATTGGTCATGATTGAAGAAAATTCTTTTCACGTTGTACATGATTAAAAAAAATATTTCTGTCACATTTTCAATAAAAGCTAAAAATAACCTCATTATTAAAAATAAAATATGATTAATTTAAAACCATTTTATAAAAATATTCAATAATGGGAATATATTTATTTAAAAAATCATTATATAATAGTTAAACCTTTGTTTTGAAAATTTTTATAGATCAAGGAGATGAATGAACAGTAATTTTCGACTGAAGAGAGAAATAATGATTATTTTTATTTAAAAAATTCTTTTGTGATCTTGTGAACTTAAAGAGATGAAAATTAATGAAACAACTATATTTCCATGAAATAACAAAATTATAATAATTTTATGAGTTTCTTGAGAGACTGGTCCAATAATTTTACCATCTGATAATGAATCATAAACAATCCTAACAAATAATGAGATTGTAACACACAACTTTTAACACTATAGAATCTTTTTAATCACATATATCATGAAATAATGAAAATATTATTGATATATATATCAAATAATTTCATGAGAATAGTCCTTTAATATGTTTGTGGGTAGTATATACATGACACAAAAGAAACAAGGAGTGAATATGGAATGTATCCAACAAAACAATAAAAGTTAAAAAAAATACCTTACCATAAGTATTTATGTTCATAAATACAAATTAAAAAATCATTTTTAATAAATATATGATTATTATAAAACCATTAAATAACCATACTCATTTTTTAATACCATATATGATTTACTTATAACCTTTTATTACCCATTTATTAGATATTCCTTGTTAAAATATTTTTTCTAGTAAAAACTACTTCTTTTTTATGTATGTTCTGATTTGGTATAATCCATAATATCATCTTCATCATAGTTTCATGAACTCCATAATTTTTACCAATATATAAATTTCATATATGTTCAATATATAACTATTTAATGTAATCCAT
This sequence comes from Viscum album, assembly GCA_963277665.1. NCBI lineage: Eukaryota > Viridiplantae > Streptophyta > Magnoliopsida > Santalales > Viscaceae > Viscum > Viscum album. Next base: position 283,933,664 of record OY728143.1, on the reverse strand, counting down.
AAAAGTTAGATATAGAAAAGAGATTACATTGTTCATGGAGACGGTATGCTATACATACATATAAGCACTATTTCCATTTTCTCAACAGATGGAATAAAATAAAGGTAGATAATATATTCAATTTAAATACTATTTATTTTCATAAAAAGTTACACATATTAATTAAATTTAACCTTGTTAATTTCACGGTAAAACATAAGTGAAAAATTAATCACAACTCTTCGTGAGGTGGTAGTCTGCCATACACATGAGAGAAGTTATTGTATTCCTATAGAATGGAATGTTATAGGTTTTACGATATATTAAAATTATATATGTATAATAATTTCATAAATATAATTTATAATCATGAAATCTATCATTATATATAGTTTTGTGAGGTAGTAATAGAAAAGAAATAACATCGGTTTACGAGGAGGAAGTCTACCATACTCACAATTGACTATTTTGTTTCTCATTTGATGGAAGAGAATATAGATTCAGGTCTTCAAATTAGCATAATAATATCTCATTAAATGTGATATACATATGTTACTGTATTATACTACTTCAATAATATTTTAAATAATCTGTAATGATAAATAAAACAAAAACACAAGTTCAAGAATTTTACCTCCTCTTTGGAGACCCTCTTTAGGTTTATAACAAAATCCTTATAAGGTTTTAATAATCCAAAAAATCCATATATAATTTATTTAGGTAATTAAATCATATATTTACATAGTTCTTATCTGTAAAAGGGTTTTGGAAGTGTGAATAGGATATGAGAGAGGGTGTCCTTTTCTAAGCGGGGGAGAGGACACACAATGAAATTTCGGAAACAATAATGTGTACCCAAATATTTTACATGATATAGGGATAAAAAATGACTCATTATCAAACCAAAGATGTTATAAGGTATAATTATGTCTATAAAATATGAGTTTTACAAGTTATGTTGGTAATTTACCTATTATCGTTTTAGTTTAACTCTTGTTAAACTGGTTTTATCTTTAATCATAGTATTTAATATTTACTTTTTTTACTATTAATTTTGACCAAAAAATCAATTTCAACTTATTATATAATAACAATTTTTATGATTAAAATCATGGAATCCATTTTTCTAAATCCATCCCAAGAGAAGGGAATTTTTTAATTTAAAATAAAACTCACAAATGTGAGGAAAAAGAGGTTTTCTGAAGAGAAAATATTTTGGTTTTTTAATTTTTTTATAAATAAATTCAATTTAAAATTGTTTCAAATAAACTAAATTGGATTAATAAATATATAATTGAATAATTTTGACCTTTAAAATTATAATATAATAAAAATAGATTTTTTAAGTTCTTTAATAAAAATGGTTTTTTATAAAAATCATTACTTTTTACTTTTTTGTCGAAAAAATAATATGTTCATAAAATTGTCAAAAATTCACTCAAATATAATTTTGACATATAGATTAAAAAGAAATATTTTTTAAAATAATTTTTTTTAAGTTGACAAAAAACACATATATTATTTTTTTAATAAAGAAATAGAAACATTTTTTTAGGAAATAATATTTTCAAAACTTATAAAGACTTTACTAAAAATTAAGTTCTTACTTATCAATATGTTATATTTATATAAAAAATTATAATTAATATTTATTTTTTTATTACTATTCATACATAAAATTTTAGTGGGCATGTTATGTGTTCATGGTTTAATATTAATATTAATAGTATATTGTGGTTCGTTAAAACACTATGTTGTGTGTAGCCTATGTTGTGGAAGAAATTAAATTTATTTTAATTTTTTTCCAAAAATCATGAGAAACCCCACTAATATTCTAACAATTTGGTAAAAACAAATGAGGATACTTTTCCTCATTCCATTCTTATGTTTCTGTATAACTTCTCTGAAGAAGGTGGTTTCACCACAAAATTTTCAGTAGGTGTGTGGTTTTATTTCATAGCACTTTCTATCTATGATCCAAAATCTCTATTGGTTGTTCCTCATAAAAAAGATCATGCTATAGTGGTATGAAAAATTATTTCAATACTTGTGATGGTATAGGTATTTACTTCCTAAGGAGATAAACATCCAAAACATCATGAAAGAGAGACAAGATTGATGAAAGCGCCAAAAGATAGGCTACAATCCTAATACGATCAATAATTTCGAAGGGACCAATATACCTAGGGTTAATTTTTTCCCTTAAATGAAATATATGTACCTTATTTCATAGAGAAATTCTAATAACTACATTTTCACCGAATTTAAAATCCATATCTCTCCAGCGATTCTCATCATAACTTTTCGACTGATATTGTTCTGCCCTTATGTGTTACAGAATGTATCTAACCTTCCCTACCATTTATTTAGACAAATATTGTCCTAAATGATTTATTTCTCTAAATTTATCATACTATATTGGATTTATACACATCTTTCTAGGAAGGTATTCATAAGTATCCATCAAAATGCTTGTCTGAAAGCTATTGTTTTATGAAAACTCGACCTGAGTAAGGTGTTAATTCAAATCTTTATTGAAATACATTAAATAAGTTCACAACATATATTATTGGGTTTTAATTATTCTCATAGACTAACTATCTATCAATGGATGATAAAAAATAATAAAATTCAAATCTATATCAATATACTTTCGAAGACTTATCAGAAACATCGAGGAAAACCGTAGATCCCAATCAAATAAAATGGAATGTGGTACTCCATGGAACCTTACCACTTATTTAATATATATCATAAAAATATGATACATTTATTAATGATATCTAATGTCATTTAATTATTCTAATTTTTTGAGGGGATAAACTATAACCCATATAACATTGTCTCCTTTAGACATTTTGGGGAGTCCAATGACAAAATCAATGGCGGTATTTTCCCTTTTCCATTATGGCATGGTAAATGGTCGAAACATCCTCTCATACTTTTGTCTCTAAACCTAAATATTTTCTCATACCATGTACTGTGATACATTCTCAAAAATATATCTCTTATTGTTTTCCCATAAGAAATAATCTTCCTTGCAGGCTAGTGGCTGGCGCTACATAGTTGTCATCCTTCGGTTGTAGGTTCATGGTCCGTGACCTTCCCAGACGTGACAAGTTATATTCTAAATAGTATGCTATATTTTTTAAAAAATTATTTTAATATAATTTCTATAACTTCCCTAAATTACAGTAAACCTTAATTAACTAACATCAAAGATAATATGAACCCTAAAGAATACTAATACATTTAATCTTATGGCCTAAAAATGTAACAGAATCCCACCTAAAATAAATTTTTCTCAAAATTATAAACAAAACCAAAGGGTTTTCTTTCCATAAATATCTCCTAAAATATCTTTAATCTTCATAAATTCCATTGACATAAAACAGAAAAAGAGGTTTATAATAAATTTAACTTATGATCAACCTTAAACTCATAATCCCATGATGCTTTACATAACTCTTGAGTTAATCTTACACGGAGACCTATACAGTTCAAAAATATAATTCAAGCATTATTCCTTAAATAAACTCTTATTTTATTGAAAAAAAAATATTAGAATATTTTGTTCATCCTTTCACTAATAAAAAAAATTGATATTATAATCCCAGAATCCATGTTGAGGGAGATAATCAATGCTCATAATCACATCAAATTTCACTAAATTATGAACAATAAGATTTTTGCAGGGCTCATTCATACCAAATTAACCATGAAATTTCCTAATATGAGTAGGGGATAACCATGAACTATTTATTGGGATTCACTAAAACTATTATTATTGCATTACATTTCCAATTTTTCTTTGACTTCATATATTTTTGGGGCTTATTATCCTTATTATCCCTTAGGTTAGGGAATTGATTAAAATAATGGCCAGACTAATTGTATTCGAATAACTAGAGTGTGGGTAGTGAATTAAATGGAGCTTTTTATTTATTCATATCATTCGATAAATTATTCCTATCATATTATCATTCATATATTCAATGAATTTCCTTTCCACAAAGAAGACTTTTAACAAACCCTTGAAGAAAATTTCACCCATGTTTTCTTCCACACATTTATCAGGAAGGAAATCACATATCATTATCTCTATGGTTTTTAGAGTTTCCGTTGAATTTCATTTTTTATATCAAAACCTTGATATTGATGAGTAACTCCAATATCCATTTTCAACCTGATATCATATCAAATGATTTATTCATAACTACTTATGTACCTTATGGATAACACCATTTAGACACTTGATTTTAATCCATAAAATTATTGATCAACCTATTTTTAAGGTTGAATGATAACACTAGAAGCGTAAATTATAACAATTTTAAAATTTGCCTCAAAGGTACCAACATATTCATTATCTTTTTTGTTTTATCTCAAGGAATTACTTCTCTAATTTTTGGACGAAGAATAAAAGGAATGTACTTATTAAAAAATAATATATCAAACTCATCTCACTCCATGAAATTAATTTTATCATGTTGTTTGTTATTCTTGATAAGAGTCCACAATTCATCTACTATTCCTTCCAAATGATAGAAAGAATAAATGAATTTTTTATCTTCAAAACAGTGTAGAATGGGAAAAAACTTTTTAATTGTATTGATCCATTACATGCAAACTAGTGGATCAACAAATCCAATAAAAAAAGGTGGATGTCACATCAGTATTGACTCAACAATATTTTTTTCCATCATGAGTTCACTAGGATGTTCAGTATGATTCATATCCTAAGAAAGTTGTGTGATCATAGAAATACAAATTTTTATTCTATATCTTATAACATTTTGTTACCTCAGAGAACAATTATTTCATTGTCTATTTCATTTAGTATTAAGACAGTTTCTGTAGGCTCCAACCATTGAATTAAAACCAAAATTGTAGTGTAATAAACAATAATTATATTATGAAACTACATAATCCTGAAAAATAAGTTATAGGATGTCTAAATCATGACACAATCCTTTTAAATTTATGAAACATTTGGATACAAATTGGATATTCATGGTCATTATTTAATGTTTTCAAGATTTTTTGTAAATATTTTTTGACATTTAAAATCATATTCCCCTGGTGTTTCAAACCAGTTGTGGAGTAAGGGATATTTCTTTGTACTAGATAATGCTCGGGTCAATCCCAATATGCCTTTTTTAGAATTATAACCCCTATGTTAAATTGAATTATTACCACACTCACTTTTAGTATCCATAAATGGATATTATTTCTTGGAAACCAATCTATATATCCTTCACCCACTAAACAAATAGTAGTTTAGCGACCCTGTTCTAGAGAGTGTTATGCAAAAACCCTATAAATGTTTTAACATTTTTTCTTTGTAATATTTGGTTGAATTTTAGAGAAAGTTGTTTCAAAATCATCTCTAATTTATTAATTAATGGCGTTATATGTTTGGTTGGATTTTAGAGGCACTAAATATTTATATATAATATTCATTCAGATCTTAGAGCCTATATATATGAAATGAAAATTGTTTTTTAAAGGAAATGGGGGGGGGGTTCACATTCCCCTATCATATTTTAAAGTATAGGGGGTTCATGAACCATCATTAATCTCTAAGATTAGAGAGAGTTCTTAACTCATTCTAATTTAAAAAATTAGAGGGGGTTGTGATCCCTCTTTAATATACGACATTAGAGAGTGTTCATGAACGACCACTAATCCTTTGATTAGAGGGGTTTTTCAACCACCTCTACATTTTTTTTACTTTGTAAACTAAATATAATATAAAATCAAATTTTATAATATATATGTGTGGGTGTTCATGTCTGTGTACACACACACACACCCATATATATATATTACATAAACACATTATATAAATAAATTTAAAAATATTATAAATATACATATATAAATACATTATATAAATACATTAAACAAATATTTATACATATACACAAAATGTATACATATATAAATATTTTTAGGCATTAAATAAATGTAATTATAAATATATTTATTCAAATGTAATAAATTTATATATTTTTTTTATAAATACTATACATTTATGTTATGATTTATATTATACATATATTACATTAAATACATTTTTATTGTATATTTATGTATAAATACATTTATATTATATTGTTTATACATATAAATATAATATAGACGAAATATAAATATAAATATAGAAATCACATATATATATATATTATATTATATTATAGTATAACCATTTTATTATATATAAATTTATATATATTATATAATTATTATATATATATTTCAATATAAAACTTTAATTATAAATTATTTTAGTAAACATATATATAAATATATCATTTTGTTGTATTATGTATTTCCGGTTATATGAATCTATTTAATTGTATTTATATGTATTCCTAAATATTATTTTATAATTTTCTGTACATTTATATATATATATTTTTATAAATTTCATTTCATATAATATTAATTGTATATAATAAAAATGAATAAAAATGTTATATAAATTTATAGATAAATATACTTTATTCTAAAAATATATCATATAAAAACCCAAGCATTTAGTTTTATAAATTATATTATTATTATAATAAATATATTTTTAAATAATATGTTTACGCTTTTATATTATATATAATTAATATTATATGATATACAATTTATAAGAATATGTATATATTAATCTACACAATATTAAATTACTATATTTTTTTAAATACATATATACAAAAATACATAATATTATAAAATTATATTTATTGAAATAAAAATATATTAATATGAATAATAACAAAATGATTTATTGAAATACATTATATAAATATTTTTATAAATTGTATTTCATGTAATATTCATATGATATTTGTATAAATTGTATTTTATAAAATATTAATTACATGTAATATACATATCAATTATATATAATATAAAAATGCATTGCATATAACATTATATAAATATTTGTATAAATTTTATTTCATATCTAATAATTATATTTCATATAATTATAATTATTTATAACATAAATACTTGAATAAATTGTATTTCATATCTACTTATTTCATATAATATCATTTAAATATTAATTATTTATTATATTAAAAAAATGATACAAAAATATATTTATTAGTGTACATAATAATAAATATATGTTTTGAAATAAATTATACAATTATATTTTTAAATACCTTATATAAGTATGTCATTAAATACATTATAAAAATATATTAAATAAATATATAAATACATATTTATATATATATTATAAATTAGCTTATTCGTAATATGTAAATATGTATTTAATTATAAATAAATTACATATATATATAGGTGTGTGTCTGTGTGTGTATACATAACATAAATAAAATTCTAAAATATATTTACTCAAATGTATGTAAATACACATATAAAATCTATAGTTTATATAAATGTATAAATTGAATACAATATAAATGTATTATAATATAAATACATAAATACATAATACATAAATTTATATATAGATATAAATATATATGTTATATATTTGTTTATATTTAAATAATTATTGAATAAATATTAATTTCAATCAACTTCATAGTATATATAAATATATTAATGTGTAAATACAATACAAAAAAATTATTTTCCTGGTTCGTAAAGGGGCGGGTAGTATATTCGGTGGCTGAAGGGTTCAAAACCCAGTGAGGACTAAATTTTTACCAAGTGGGGTGGGGAGTTTAGGGTGGTTGCAGGTTGCGTGTGGGGACCAATGAATAAGAGTTGGGGGGGGGGGCATGAGGAATGAATGATGAGTGGGAGTGGAAACCAATGGAAAATGGTAGAGGGTATCAGGTTGGAAAGACCATAGAACATGATGGGAGTGGGGTGCTCATAGGTGAATGGGAGGGAGGGGGAACTACCATAATAGTAGGGAGGGGAAACCACCGGAATAGGAGGGAGGGTCGGGCCTCATAGGTGAAATGGATGGGCGAGGGTGGGCTCTGAAGATATTTAAAATAATAATGATAATTAGAGGTTATTTTAGAATAGTTTGTAATTTATGGCATCTGGACTCAATTAGAGTGGTTAAAATATCATCGAATTGGCCCTGAAATAGACGTGGTTTTGAGAATCACCTCTAATTGGTGAGGATTAGCTCAATTAGCGTCGAATTCCAACCATCGCTAATTTTAAAAATATATTATAAGGGCTTAAAACCCCCTCTAAAATGAAATTGTGTACTTAAATTAAAGGTGTTTTTAAGCAGTTATAACACAACCTCCACTAAATTAGGCATCACTTTGAAAGAGGTTCCTCAAAACCACCTCTAATAAGAGTAGGAAGGCACATTAGTAACAGTTTCTCATAACCGCCACTAATTTATTTAGAGGGGTTTATAACACTGTCTAAACTAAAAAATAATCCCTTCAAATTGGTTCATTTTTTTGTAGTGACCAATATTCCAGGATATTCTCTTATACATAGAATTATCCCTAGATTTATGCTCATAAATATCCCTAAGGACATCACTAAAGTTTTCTCATCATAATTTACTAGGTTTATTCAAACCTTGATATGATACCAATTGTAAAGACCCGAAATTCTCATTCATAAATATTACATCAAAATAGATTAATATTCCTTACATTATATATTGATTCAAGACAGACTCCTTTTGGATTAGATCCGTTCGAAACATAGACACATAAAAAAATGGTCCATATGTGAGATACATCATCCGCCACAATGTTCTTCATAACTATCAGCCTTCATAGACATATCCCACATAATACATTTCTTTAGAACCCGGGGAAAGGAAATATACAAATGTGTGATATCAAATTCCCAGTAAGGGTTAGAAAGAGAGATATCAACATAACATGACCATAACAGTATTATCACATGTGAATAACATTAGTAAAACCATGCCCTAAATATCATAGTTCAGAAAAATGAGTCATGGAATAAACCTTGTATGTTTATAAGAAATGAATCACAATGGAATAAAATAACATGATCTCGGAGATTATAAATTTTTAAGTATATATAGATTTTTGGAATACACATAAGAATGTATGATCTTATGTCATGGATATCCACTAAGACAATCATAACATGTTATTCTTGGGCAAACCACCCATGTACCTACTTTCTAATTTTGATAACCTCACGTTTACCCTCTTTTAGGGTTGGGATAATCTCTTATATACCCTATTTATGTTGTGGGATGACCTCCTGTTTAGTCTTTGATCAAATATAACATTTTTCATTACCCAATGCATTAACGGGAGATATAGGTTTCACCCATCACATAAACAATAAATTTAAATGCTAAAAGATCAAAAAACATTAATCATATCATAACTCATGAAAATAAATGGGGATTATAAGCACCTTTTTCATAGAATAACCTAATGAAAACAAACAGATTTTATAAAAATTGTATCATTTCATCATAGCATAACATGTGGTAAAAGAATGAGTTTGATAAACATCTGGTCATTATACACATAATCCATATAGAGAAATAATAGGGATGTTTCAGTTAGATAATATCCCTATTAAATAATAAGTAATATCAAAGGATGTCATCATAAATAGAAAATGATTTTAAAATATCAATTTGAATATTTATTGAGGAAAATAGAATTTTAACATTGAAAAGAAATTTTTAAATATTAAAATATTTTCAAATTTTGTTTCATTGAAATTAATCTTTTAAACTTATAAAGTAATATATAAATATCATTTATAACATTTATTGACGAAAATATCCTTTAAATTTTGAAAATTTATTTTTTAAACTAAATATTCATAAAAACAATTAAAACCATTTTATTTTCAAATAAATTAAGAAAATTATAAAGGAAGATTTAAATAATTTATCAGTTATGTTAGTGTAAATTTAAATTCCTTCTGTACTTGTTTGAAAACAATTACCCCTTTCACATTTTGGGTAAAAATTTAAAAAACCATATTTGGAAAATGAAAAGAGGATTCATTTTTATTTTTTTTATAAAAAATTAATATATGATTAAAAATATCTTTAAACAATAATTGTATAATCATAAAAAATTTCTTTAACTTTTTAGAAATCATGGACATGGAAGGAAAATAATTTTTGACAGAAGAGAGAAATAAAATCAATTTTTCTATATTTTTTTTGAAATCATGACTACTTAAGGAGTGTACAATGAATGGAACACCTATATTTTCCTGAAATAATTATGTGAGAATAAATTCATTATTTTCTTGAGATATAATTTAATAAATTTCATAATCATAAACTTAATTGAAAATAATCATGATAAATATTAAGATTATAACATAAATTGTTTATCACTATGGTACATTTTAAATCGTAAGCCCCAAAAAAGAAATAAAAATATATGGATTTTTAGATTCAATAATTTAATGATAGTAATCGTAAAATATATTCGTGGTCATTATATACAGCACAAAGAATAAATTAGTAGTGAATATGGCATGCATCCCACAAAAATAAAGGTAAGAATAAAATCCATTACATTAAGTCTTAATGTTCCTCCAAACACATTAGAACCACCTATATAACAAATATATAGTTATAATAAATATATTAAATAACAATAATCATGAGTATCATATGACATTTTATTTACTTATGACCATTTATTACCCGTTTATTAACAATTATTTGTTAAAATCAAGTTTAGGGTGAACACTGCTTCATTTTTCAAGTATGTTTTGGTTTGGTATCTTTAGTAATTTCATATTGATCAATTTTAAATAATATATATAATTTTAAAAATAATATAAATATCATATAAATTTATTATATAACTAATTATAGTAATCCCTTAAAGACAGATATAGGAAATGAATTACACCATTCATAGATATTGTAGACCATACGTCTGCATGAGCGATGTTACCATTTTATTAATGGATGAAACAAATGGAAGGAAAATAATATATTAAAATTATAGAATAATATTTATTTCATATATATATATATATATTATTCATTAAATTTAACTTTATTAAATTTCAATTAAATTTTATGTGAAAAACAAATCACATCGTTCACGTTGCGGTAGTCCGTCAAACACACGAGAGACATTATCATAGTCACAAAAAGTTAAAATTCAGAAGGTATATGTGATATTTTAATTAAATAAGTATAATATCATAAATATGATATATAAATAGTAAATTAATTAATATATTCTTCCATGATTGGTGGTGATGGAAAAAAGAAAATCACTGGTTTATAAGGTGTTTGTCCAATGTACACACGATTGAAAATTTCACATCCATTTAATGGATGAGGATATAAATTTAGGTTGTTAGCTAATTATAATAAAATTTAGGTATTTGGGAGATACTTATGTTATTATATTGTCACATTTTAATATTAATAAAAGGTTGTGGAAGAAGAAATTAAGAAAAAACACACATTTAAAAAATTTACCTCTTTCTCAGAGAACCGCTTTAGGTTTATACCTAAAGCCATTCAAGGAGGGTTTAATGAAAAAAAACCCTATAGTATGTGGGGAAAGATATAAAAAATATATTTGTTTTTTTATTGTCTGATCCAATTAATTTTGGATGTGTGAAGAAGAGAGGAGAGGAGGTGACCTCTTTTATGTTGGGGAGAGTACACACATGAATGTTTTGAAAAGAGTAATGTGTAAAGATGTTTTTTACATTCAAAAAAGCCCAAGCAATTATAAATTATAGAACCTTATAGGTTATAAGGTTGAAATATGTCAATAAAATGGGTTTTGGACAGGTTTCTAGTTCATATTAGCCCTAATCTCTTTAGTTTAACCCATAGTAATCCTATTTTAACTATAACCGTGGTAAATTATTTTTCATATTTCTACTATTCTTTATGAAAAAAAGTATGTAGAACTTATTTTATAATATTAATTATTGTAATTCAAAATATAGATTACATTTTTACAAATTCCATTAAAATAATGGAAGCGTTTTAATTTAAAACTAAACACGCTGACACAATGCAAAAAAAATTTCTAAGGAGAAGGTTTTCAAATGTTTAAAGTGATTTTCAAAAAAATGAAAAATTAAATTGATTAAAATGATTTAAATTTGATTATTAAATATATAATTGAAATAATTTTACTTTTAAAATCATTTTAAAAAAATGGATGTTGTAAATTCATCAAGTGAAATGAATGTTAATAAAAATCCGCATTTTTTACTATTCATTGAAATATTCATATGTTCATAAAATTTTCAAAAATTTAATAAAAGATATTTTTTACATTTAGATTTAGAAAATTAAGTTACTTTTATACTATAAATTTTATAAAAGGGTTAAATTTAAATTTGTTTTTAAAAAATCAACAGAAATAGTTTTTAAGGAAGTAATATTTTTGAAACATATAAAGACTTTACTAAAAATTATGTACAATTTTCCGATTTTTTTATTTATATAAATAAACTATAATTAATATTTAAAATTTTTCATGGTGGTTATTAGCAGAACCTTCAATCAACTACTGTAATTACCTGAGTTTTTAAAATAGGAATATCATGTTCGATAATGAATAGGACACTCAAAACCAATCTTATAAGTCAATGTAACACTCTAATTCTTTTCAATATATTTATTTATAAATTAAATTTCTTCGATATATTGTGATGCAAACACCATCGCGATTAAACGAAAAATGATACTTTATTAAAATGTTATTAATTAAACATGACCACTAAAACCAAGTTACTAAGTTAGAAATTATGAATATGAATATAAAAATTATGAAACCATTATGGTTTACAAATGTTGAAAATAAATTCAATTGTTATTTATTTATTATAAATAAAATAATAACCATTTGAATGAAAAATAAATGTTATTTTAAAAATAATTTTTTTCTAAAATACAGTTTAGTCACATTTTTCACACATAATTAAAAATTTATTTTTTGACAATATTAGAAATTAATTTTTTAAAAAAAATATTTTTTTAAATATGAATATAAATATTATAATATGCATATATATTGTTTCATTTTCAAAAAATATTACATTTTATGTAAATAGTGAAAATATCGATTTTTATAAAATTTTCATTTCTTTTCTATAAATTATGACCAATTAACATTTTAATTTGATTTCATATTTTCATAACAATTATTTTTTATATGAATCTAAATTAATTAAATTTAAATCATCTTTATACAAGATGGGTGCCGAAGATTACTTTTAGGCTTTAAAACATCTTTTTTCTGAAAACATTTTTAAAGGGTTCAATGATTATCTATTTTAAATAAATAAAATAAGTTCTAATATGTGATTATTTAAAATAAAATTATATAATATATATCTATAAATATTAAATTTAATTAATCTAATAATTATTACTTTTCATATAGTTAATATGAGATCACCTTTTCCTTAAAAATGCATTTATTAAAAAAATACTTTTTTGACGCCTCTAATGTATAATTTTAAATTTAACACTTCAAGTTCTCCAAATGGAATTTTCAAATTATTGATTCCATATTGTCAATAATAATAATATATAGTATCAAATAATTTGAACTTATTTTTTGACCATAATGAATAGTAAAATAGTAAAAATTATTTCCAATATATCTAGTAAAAACAAGTTTACTAGGGGTTAAACTAAAAATATAAGGGTTAATAATTACCCAAAAGTTATCTAATTCCTCTTAAATGGTCATATGTTGACCTTATATATACTGTTTTGATCATTATATTCCTTATTTTATCCTTTCAATATTTTAAAAACCTGAGTAAAATTATTTCTTTTCCAAACGTCCAAGTGTTTCCTTTCCCCCACTTATAAAAGGACACCAACTCTCATATTCCTTGGCCACATATTAAACCTATTGGTTTTGAAAATAAAAACCCAAATCACTATATTAATTCTCTAAACTTAAATTATAATCAATTTTTTGATGTGAATGAAATCCTAGGAAGGATTTTGGTACAAACTAAAATAAGTTGTCTGATAAAGAGATAATTCACTTAACAGAGGATTTTATTTTTCTGTTCATCTTACTCTTAAAAAACTTATCAAAACATGATTATATAATAACATCAATATATTATATATATTTTTATTTATTTATGTTAAGGTAATGAAAAGAGAAAATCTTCTTCTCCATCAAATGGGAAACAAACCGGTTGATCCTGTGTACAGTAGACTACCACCTCGCGAACCAACGTGAATTGTTTCCAAACCAATTTTCAATACTAGATATAATGATGTATATAATGTTTATATATTATATTTATGATATAATAATAATTATTTATTTATAATATCATATATACTTGCTTACTTTTATTTATATAGAGAATAAGGTAACGTCACTCGTGTTTATGGCAGATTACTGCCTCATGAAGTGATGTGACTCGTTTTTCACCAAAAGTTTAAATGGAAGGTAATAAAGATTAATTTATTGTATATATATTATATTCATGAAATATTAATAATTAAGTAATAGAAATTTATCATATAATTTATTACCTTTCCATACATTGAATAAATGATAACGTCTTTCTTTTGTATGATAGACTACAGAATCACGAAGCGAAGTGATTCATTTTTCAGTAACTATTTACATGGAAGGTTGTAAAGGATAACTTTAATGAATATTTGTGATATATATTAAATTATATATATTCTTTATAATTTTCATATAATCTAATTTCTCACCATTTTATTATTTGAAAAAATGTTAATGTCGCTTATGCGTACGTACAACCTAATGTATCCCCAAAGTGATGTGATTCATTTTCGAAGTTAAAAAATAAATAATGATTCCAAATATGCATCTAATGAATTATTTTTATAACACTAATATCACTCTGTATATTATGTATCTATATCATATTTCGGGGATTTGGAACATTGATGAAAAAATATCTATGAGAAAACAAGGTAATGAGCATCCACAATAATAGTGATAATGAAATATTATTTACAAATTACTAGTAAGTTGTTATAGAAGAATAATATTTGATATTATATGTAACATCCCTGTTTCGGAAGCCACCCTGGGGTGCCCCTTACCTATTTGGTCACATGGCCTCAAGCGCATTTCTCCAAATTCTAGAGCCCGCCGAATAGTAGTGAGGGCATTGGGTGTGATAGTGGGGAAACTATGCCCTCATTGGCAGAGTACATAGTGGAAAATAGAAATAATAAACAATAACAGAAGCAGTAAATAATCCACACACAAGTGAACAATAGAAGACTAAAACAATAAACAACTGGAGAATACCTACATATATGAAATGATGCATGATACGTATGTCTAAGAAAGCATCCAAATAAGTCACAATGCTGGAAATACAATAGTGAAAACAAAAGTACAAAATAAAGGTAAACAAATATACTCCTCAGCATCGCAAACCTTGACTTGGTCCCATGCTCTCCTCCTCCAATGCAATTAATTACCTGAAGTCGATGGGAGCTTTACCTTGTCTATACCTGCAACAATATAATCTGTTTGGGACCAAAAGCATGACCCCAACAGGATGTGAGACTAAATCCCAGTAGGCCACCACCCGAAGATCTATGCCTAATAGTCAATGAGCATATGGTCGGTAATAGTATAGTAAGCAGTAAATAGTAATAGTAAACATGATGATACACATAGTAAACAATCCACAGATCAACAAGGAGCATTTAAAGAAACATCTGACCACAAATAAGAATCCCTTTGGGAAATACTCACAGCCATCCCCTCTAGTCCTATCCAATAAGTACCAATATCCCTCTGGGAAGTACACTCAGCCTAACCCTTCTGGTTTGGTCATACAAAATTATAAGACTCTCTGAGGAAGCCCTCTCAGTAAATTCCCCTTATAGTCTAAGGTAGTCAGGGACTCTCTGAGGAAGATCATGCGGTCTAAACTCTTTATATCCCCAAGGTCTAGAGACTACCTGAGGAAGTTTACTCAGTTAATTCCTCCTATATCCTCAGGTCTGTCACAGACTCTATGAGGAAGCTCACCTAGTCAATTCCTCCTATATCCTGGAATGGTTTTAGGAAAATCAAACAAACAAAGACTCTATGAGGAAGCTCACTCGGTCTATCCCTTTATAGTATATAAAGATCAAGAATCTCTGAGAAAGCATGCTCATTATATCCTCTTGTAGTCTATAATGTCCAAGACTCTCTGGGAAGATCACTCAGTCTATACCCTATAGTATATAATGTCCATGACTCTTTGATGAAGCTCACTCGGTCTATCCCATTGTATTCTATTGCACCAGGTTGTCTTGGCTCCATGCCAGTCAGTTCATAATAATGCTATAAGGCCAAAGTAAACATACAGAGCTACTTGGATAACCAATCTACAACATAACAAGCAATACCAGGGAACCTCAATCCATCCTACAATAACAATGAATGCAAAACAGGTATAACGACCAACAGGCCGAACAAGACCAAAAGTGTCATAAACAGAACAAGGCATGGGAAAAACATCCAAGCATAGAAATTATCCTTATACACAACAAAATTACCTCTACACAAGCATACAAGCAAGGTAGGAAAACAATAGGGAAAAAATAGTAAACACGCAATACCCTGTTCAAGGGTATTGGTAGAAATTGCGCATAAAACTCAAAGACTTCGAACAAAAAGGCCCAAACCACCTACCTTGATGCTAGGAGATCAATATAATTGAACCACGAGGATTGAATCTCCATAAAATTTCATGTATCGATGAAAAAAATAAAAATTTTCAAGGAACGATAACTTAAAAAAGAAGAGGAATTGGAAAACGATTCTCAAGAAGAAGGAAGAGCTTACCTCTACGGTTCAAACGCAATTGACGACGGTCGATTCGGAGAACGGATAGAGGCTTGAGGGCTTGGAGAAGATCCGCAGCTGTACCCTCACTCTCGGTCAAAGAATATGGAGAATAAGATGGTTCTGGGGTTAAGACACGACCTCGGTCCATTTAATGAAAAAAAGAAAGTACACAGGAGGTACTTTTGGAGTACATGACATGTACTAGGCTTTTACGTACTCTGATTTAAGAGACCTCCACATCACCACTACATGGATGTGTGTGTGGCCATGACATGGCCAGCACACGGCCTCGAGCGGCGTCAATGTACACAACGAGTACTTATAAAGTACACGACATGTACTTCAAAAATTTCCATAAACCCCTGTTTCCTCAAAAACTCCAGAAACAGGAAAAACATACCGAAAAAGAAGGTCCGGGTTCTTACAAACTTCCCCCCTTAAATAAATTATTCTTCGAATTTCCCTAGTGGGGCATAAAAGAAGAAACCCCGAACAGCTCCAACCACTACGATCGTACATCAGCCTCCCTCCCCCATGTCTCATCCTGTACTCGCCCATGCTGCCATAACACCCATAAAAATGGAACAGACCGACCATGGATAACCTTCGTACTACGATCGAAAATTTGGATATAACGCTCCTCAAACAATGCATCTGCTTCTAGCTTAACCACCTCAGGTTGAAAGACACGAGACGAGTCTGAAAAGTAACGTCGATGCTGAGGAACATGGAAGACATCGTGCATATCCCAGTGACTCTAAGGTAACTGAAACTGATAGAAAATTGGCCCAACTCTCTCCAACACGTCAAACGGCCTGACGTACAGTGTTGAAAGCTTACCCTGTCTCTGAATCCTCCTATGTCCCAACCTCGGTGTGACACACAAAATAACCTGATCCCCAACCTTGAACTCTAGAGGTTGTCTCCGCTGATCAATATAAGACTTTTTCAAGACTGTGTTGTAGCCATCCTCTTCTGAATAAACTCTATCTTCTCCGAGGTCTCCTGAACAAGACGAAGTCCCAACAAAGCTGCCTCTCCTGCCTCCAGCCAACATAAAGGTGATCGGCATGGACGACCGTACAAAGCCTCGTAAGGCTCCATTTGAATAGTCAACTGAAAACTGTTGTTGTAGGAGAAATCCACAATAGGTATATGTTTCTCCCATGAACCTCCAAAGTCTATAATGCAAGCTCTGAGAATATCCTCAAGAAGCTAAATCGTACGCTCGGATTGGCCATCTGTCTGGGGATGGTATGTTGTACTCAAAAGTACCTGTGTACCCAAAGCATTCTGAATCCCCTGCCAGAACTGAGAAGTAATATGTACATATCTATCGGAAATAATGGAGTGTGGAACTCCATGTAGACGTACAATCTCTTGGATGTACAACCATCCCAGTTCATCAACACTGGAGGTCTCCTTGATCGGAAAGAAGTGAGAAACCTTCTTGAGTCTGTCAATGACTACCCATACTGTGTCATTCCGTCAAGGAGACCTCGGAACCCCTTTCATGAAATCCATCGTGACATCGTTCCACTTCCACTCTGGAATGGGTAACTTCTGCAAAAGACCTGCTGGTTACTGATGCTTCGATTTCTCCTGCTGACAAGTGGAACACCTCATGAAAAAACCAGCATCATCTCTCTTCATACCTGACCACAAATACAAGCGGTGTAGATCACGATACATCATGGTGATGTCAGGATGAACTTCCCAAACTAAGGAATGAAAGTCCCACATCAGCTCCTCGCGTATGTCTGCTGGAACCCATACGCAACCCTGGAAACACAAGATCTCATCCTCGCCTACTGTCCACCTAGGAAGAGGGTCCTCTCATGACACAGTATCCCACAAGACAAGGCCTTCTGAGTCTGATAGTTGCCTCATCTTTTCCTGATCAAGAAGTGTAGACGTAACATGTACAGAAGATTGAATGGTCTGCCCCTGTCTGTCATGAACCTCTAAATGCATCTCAGAGAACAGAGCCATAAGCTGCCACTCACTACTGGACTCCTGAACTTCCTCTATCTGAGTTCTCCTTCTCAATGCATCAGCCACTACATTGCCCTTTCCCGACATATAGGCAATCTCAAAGTCAATGGACTAATGATTCTCGACCCACCTGCGCTGTCTCAGATTCAGATCACGCTGAGTAAAGATGTACTTGAGACTCTTGTGGTCAGTAAACACCACAAAGTGATCTCCTAGAAGGTAATGTATCCAAAAGCGTAAGGCATTACCAACAGCTACCAACTCCAGATTGTGCGTCTAGAAATTCCAATCGTGTGGCCTCAACTGTCGATACCCATATGAAATGACTCCATCTCCCTATATAAGCACAACTACCAGCCCGATAACTGAAACATCACAGTAGACCATATAACTCTTGCCCGACTCTGTAAATACTAGTAATAGTGCTGACATCAACCTTCCTTTCAGCACCTGAAGGCTAACTCAGAAGAATCTAACATGAAGAACCTTGCCCCTTTCATGGTCAAACCAGTCAGTGGTGCTACAAGGCATGAAATGTTCTATATGAAACTCCTTTACTATCTAGCCAGCCCAAGGAAACTCTACACCTCAAAGATGTTATTCGGCTGCTCCTAGTAAACCATAGCTCTCACTTTATCTGGGTCTACTGGTACTCTTATCTCTGAGATAACGTGACCCATGAAGTGAATCTGATCCATCCAAAAGTGGCATTTGGAGATCTTAGCAGATAACTGATGCTCTCTCAGTGTACTCAGAATGATCTCAAGATGGGTAGCATGGTCATGTCGAGTGTGAGAGTACGCCAAGATATCGTCCATGACAACCACCATGAAGGAATCCAAGTATGGATAGAACACTCATTTCATCAGTGCCATAAAAACTACAGGTGCGTTCGTGAGATTGAATGGCATAACAATATACTCGTATAGGCCATACCTTCTCCGGAAAGTTGTAAGAGGTATATCAGATGGTCTAACACACAACTGAGGATAACCGGATCTCAAGTCAATCATCAGGAACACTCAGGATCCTTGAAGCTAATCAAAGATATCATAGATCCTCGACAAGGGATATCAGTTTTTGACCGTCAACTGGTTTAGCTTCTGATAATCCACAAAAATCCTCATGGTGTCGTCTGTCTTCTTCGCAAACAGGACAAGCAAACACCAAGGGGAAGTACTGGGTTAGATGAAACCCTTTTCCTGCAACTCCTCTAACTACTTCTTGAGCTCTTGTAACTCAGGTGTAGCCATCCTATAAGGAGGAATGGACACTGGTGCCACTCTTGGAACGAGCTCAATAGAAAATTCCACCTGATGCTCCAGAGGCAAACCTGAAAAGTCCTCTGAAAATAAATCTCTGAAATGATCTCTACTGGAGGAAAGTATAACTACAAAGTCCCCTGGTCATACAGATATAGACTAGAAATCTATGATGTAACTCCTCCTAGCCCACGATGCTCGGGCCCTGCTCGACTCGCCTGGAAATCCCACTCATCTCTATAAAGAAAGGATCCACCCTATGGTGATACGAAACTCACCCTGCGGTGATAGAAATCAATGACTTCCTCGAAGGGAACAAACTAGTCCATTCTAAGAATGACATCATAGCTCGTCCTCTCTAGGACATAGAGGTCCCATAAGAAGTGACATACTGCAACCTCAAGAGGGAACTCTCTGCACCGACGTATTCTAATCTCACTAGTCCCCAACGGCGTGTCTAATGTTAAATAATCGACAAAGAAAAAGATGAAAATCCCAAGGCTCTTCACAACAGCAACAAAGATAAAGCTATGCGTAACACCAGTATCAAAAATAGCTGAAGATAAAACTGAGGAAACTAAGATCATACCTTGAACTGTAGAAGGGTCGAGATCCTTCTTCTGATGGGTCTGCCCCACTGCAAAAGTATGGCCTGTACCATAGCCCTGCGACCCTGCCTTACTGCTCTATGCTGATCTACTATGCTGTTGCTAGTTTCCTGGTGACTGAAAACCATGACCATGACCTCCGCCTCAGCCTGAATGGTCGAAAGAACTCCAGTTCTCAGACTGGTGAGAAATTGGAAATTCATCTCCGGGACACAGGGTCATAGAAGAATCCCTGCCACCAGATGTAGGTGAGAAGATGTGGATAAAATGCTAAAGATGGATCATCTTGCCGTAAAATCGGCACTCCATCGGGTCTCTCTGGCATGGAGGCCTAGTTTTCCCGCTCCTCCCGCATTGGTAGAATACTACTTGGCTGTTCGAAGATACATTCCTCCTACTATAATCTCCTTGAGTAGACTCCCTTTGTAATTTCCTGCTATCAGTAAGAGGGGCACTAACTCTGGATATCGAACCGCCCTGGCTCACTACTCCAAAATCCCTTAGATTATGCTCAGTGATCAGCGCCTGGTTGACGATAGAGTATATATAAGTCAACCTGAAGATGTTCACCTAGGAACATATCTCCTACCTAAGACCACCCTCAAACTTCCTACCTAGGAACAACTCATCACCTACTCAAATTAGCGTGAAATGATATAGCTGAGTAAAGCGAGATGAGTATTCCATAACTGAAAGAGTACCCTTCTCCAAACTCATAAACTCCTGGGCTCGATCAGCCCTCAAGGTCTCTAGGTAGAAGTAATCAGAGAAGATGCACTGAAACTCATCCCAAGTCATACTTTTCTGGCATCCTGACTATGAGATTACCTCCCACCACCTCTTGGCAGAGTCTCAGAGAATATAGGGAGGGAGATTCACCCAATTCTCTGGAGGTATCTCCAAATGCTTGAAAATTGTGAGTGTGGACTCTATACATGACTCTATATCCTGAGGTTTTCCTTCCCATAAGAAGGTGGTAGGATTCTGTTGCTGGAAAACCCGTGTCAACTCTACCATCGATGGGGTCGGAGGTGGAACTCCCTGGAAGGACTGCATCATCTTCAAAAAATATTCCCTAAACTGCGCATCAACGCCTGCAACCAGTATAACCCTCGGTGCCATGGATGGAATAGTAGTAGGATCTGCAAGAGGCCCTTGATCGGCCATGTATGGTGTCTGATCACCGTCTGCCAGCTGATGTACAACAAGAGTACCTCTCGGTGGCATAACTATGAAAGGTCAAAAGCAATCCTTAGATCAGGATTATCAAAGACTGATAACACAAGGGTACAATTGGGGAATAGGAGAAAAAAACATTCTAGTTTAGACAACATGAATACACGGCCTGTATAAAAACTTCATGGTGTGTTATTTAAAGCCATTCACATGGGTGTGTACTTCTGCCACAACTAGTCGATAAACGCCCCAACCACACGGTGTGTTCTCCCCACACACGGCGTGTACTTAAACTCTATTCCCCTGCCCGAGTCTCCTTACAAGGCTAACCCACACGATCCTCTTAATACTATACTACACAGAGTGTTCATAAAGGACACGACGTGTACTAGACAAGGTTTCAATGACCCATGTTCTTAGTTACACGGTCGGCTACACGGTGTGCTCCATGGAAACATGGCGTGTACTTAAGGGTTTTCCTCAACCCGTGTTGTTCGTGACAAGGCCGGGTACTTAGGTCATGTGGCACGGTGTGTGATAATAGGAAACGCCATGTGTAGTTGATGTTTCATTCAACCATGTCATTATTAACATGGGTAGACACACGGTCACTGTAACACAGCGTGTACGTACCATACACGACGTGTTTCTGAAGATTTTTCACAACCCCGTGTTTCTGCCCACACAATCAGTGACATGGTTTAGATACTACATGGCGTGTATTCATAAAGTACACACCGTGTATTCTAGGTTTTTTTGGGCAGTAGCTCAGAAACTGCTCTGAATCCTAGAAAACACAGAAAATCAGTGTTAAGGTGCCAAATTCTGATATGTGAGGGCCCATACTCCCTGCAAATCAAAGCTTGGCATCTTATACAAGTTGTAACAAGGCACCCAGGCAATGATCCGCCAAATTATAGTTCATGAGGGCCCATAAAACCTCAAGAAAAAAAAGTTGGCGTCCATTTAAGCAAGGTACTATAGAAAAAATTTCAATCAAACAACATATATTCTATCAAAACATCTATCAGAAGAGCATGTGTACTTCACACAATGTCTATCACAACAACATGAAATCACTAATTCATCATAGATGGAATGACAGTAATGCTTGACATGTGATTTCTAAGAAGTTCCTATATGATTCATGAGATGTTACACCCTCATTTCATCGGGCTACGATAGAAATAGAACTGAAATAACAACAACGGTAACATCACAAAGAATGTGAATCACTCAAGGTGAAATCAAATCAACTATAAAATTGAAAACCAGTAAAACTACAATAAACAAGGTAGTATGGCTTTTCCTTGTATGTGTGTTAGCTACTCCGGGACACAACTTATTAATATGTACCTATTCAGTCCTATCCCTGGCTATAGGCTCAAAAAGTAAGTCAAGAGAAAAGAGTTCCTTTGATACCGCTTAGTAATGTCCCGGTTCTGGAAGCCACCCAGGGGAGCCCCGTACCCGTTTGGTCATATGGCATCAAGGGAATTTCCCCAAATGTCAGAGGCTGTAGACAAGAAGTGGGAGCCTTGGGTGTGATAGTGGGGAAACTATGCCATCATTGGCAGAGTACACAACGGAAAATAGAAGTAATAAACAATAACAGAAGAAGTAAAAAATCCACACACCAGTGATCAACAGAATACTGAAACCTTAAACAACTAGAGAATACATAAATATATGAAATGATGCATGATACGTATGACTAGTAAAGCTACCAAACAAGTCACAATGCTGGAAATACAATAGTACAATCCAAAGTACAAAATAAAGGTAAAAAGATAAAATCCTCACCATCACAAGCCTCATCTTGGTCCCATTCTCTCTTTCTCTAATGGAATCAAGTACCTGAAGTCTAAGGGCACTTTCCCTGGACTATACCTGTAGCAATATAATCTGTTTTGGCCTAAAAGCATGACCCAATAATGGTGTGAGACTAAATAACAGTAGGAAACCACCTGAAGATCTATGCGTAACAGTCAATGATCTTATAAAAGGTAATAGTATAGTATTTATTAAAAAATAATAGTATATAGTATGATACACATAGTAAAAAATCCACATATCAACAAGGAGTAGTGAAGCAAACAGCTAACCACAAATAGGAATCCCTCTGGGAAGTACTCACAGCCATCCCCTCTGGTCCTATCCAAGAAGTACCAAAAACTCTCTAGGAATTACACTCAGCCTAACCCCTCTGGTTTGGTCATATGAAATTATAAGACTCTCTGAGGAAGCACGCATAGTCAATTCCCCTTATAGTGAAAGGTATTCAGGGACTCTCTGTGGAAGATCACGCGGTCTAAACCCCTTATAGCCCCAAAGTCTAGAGACTCTTTGAGGAAGCTCACTTGGTCAATTCCTCCTATAGCCTTAGGTCTATCACAGACTCTCTGAGGAAGCTCACCCGGTCAATTCCTCCTATATCTTGGAATGGTTTAAGAAAAATCAAACAAACAAAGAATCTCAGAGGAAGCTCACTCGGTGTATCCACTTATAGTGTATAAAGCTCAAGACTCTCTGAGAAAGCATGCTCAGTCTATCCTCCTGTAGTATATAATTTCAATGACTCTCTGGGAAGCTCACTTGGTCTATCCCTTATAGTCTATAATGTCCAAGTCTCTCTGAGGAAGCTCACTCAGTCTATCCCCATGTAGTCTATAGCACCAGGTTCTCTTGGCCCCGTGTCAGTCAGTGCATAACAATGCTATAAGGCCAAAGTAAACCTAGAGAGCTACTTGGCTAACTAGTCTATAACATAACAAACAATGTCAGGGAACATCAATCCATCCTATAGTCACAAGGCATGGAAAACAGGTATAACGGTCAATAGGCCGAATAAGACCAAAAGGGTCGTAAACAGAACAAGGCATGGGAAAAACATCCAAGAATAAAAATTATCTATATAAATAGCCAAATTAATTCTAAAAAATCATACAAGCAAGGTAGAAAAACAATAGGGGAAAAACATTAGACACACAATACCCTGTTCAAGGTTATTGGTGGGAATTGTGTATAAAACTCAAAGACTTCGAACATGAAGGCACAAACCACCTGCCTTGATGCTAGGAGATCGATATACTCGAACCACGAGGCTTGAATCTCCTTAAAATAGCATAGATCTACGAAATCGCACTAAACGTGCAACCCACGATAACATAGAAAATATGAGGAATTGGGAAATGATTCTCTAGAATAAGGAAAAGCTTACCATTGCTCTTCAAACACAATCAACAAAGATAGATTCAGAGAATGAACGGAGGCTCGATGGAATGGAGAACATCTGCAGCCGTACCCTCGCACTTGGTCGAATAAGCTAGAGAAGAAGATGATTTTGGGGTTAAGACGTGACCCCGGTCCTTTGAATGAAAAAAAGAAAGTACACAGTGTGTAATTTTGGAGTACACGGCGTGTACTAGGCTTTTCCGTACTCCGTATTAAGCGGGCTCCACATCACCCCTACATGGCCATGTGTGTGGCCATGACATGGCCAGCACATGGCCTCGAGCGGCATCAAAGTACACGACGTGTACTTATAAAGTACATAGCTTGTACTTCAAAAACTTCCCAAAACCCCTCTTTTCTAAAAAACTCTATAAAAAGGGAAAAAATACTTGAAAAGAAGGTCTGGGTTATTATACTATAATTATTAAACAATACTCAACTAATGAGAAGCGTGAGGTATGGGGTTTCTAATCCAAATCTCCATTCATTGGGTTATTTGTATACTTCATTGATTAAATTATTCCAAATGTGGGTAATGGATTTTTAGTGATTTATTTTGTATTTAGACATTTATTTTTTTCATAATTTGTTATACATAATCACCCCATTGATTATCTCTCACCTAAATGATATGATATTTGTTAGGTTTTTATCTCAAGCATCCTTCTTTGAGACACATGTTATTTTATGCACCTAATTTATTTTGAATTTTTTATATAATAATTCATTAAATAATATATCATGAATAATTCCCAAATAATAATATCTTAAGTTTTAATTCATCAAGTTAACACATGTAATGTTATGATTGAAAAATTATCAAAGTGGAAAGGGTTTACATTTGAATCTCATTTTAATCATGACTTCTAATGATTGAATTCCAATTTGAAAGAAATTATTTGATCATTGATAAATAAATCCATTTTATTTTTGTATCCTTTAGTTATTCGTGATCATTTCATATATAGTACCATTTTTCTCTCTTAGGAACTTAAAATTATAGAGAATGTTTTTAAGAAAATCTGACTGTATCTCTCTTTTCAATAAAATATTTTTTTTTCAAAAATGATTTTTTATAAAAATGTTTCCAAAAATATTTTACTATGATTATTTAAAATCATTTTTACACATAATTGTTTGTAAATTTTTTCAAATGGAATCTTCAATTCATTTTCCAAACAAGGTACTTTTTTATTTTTCTAACAAAAATTTCAAATGAATCTTTATTTCATTACATATTTGAAATGAACAGAACTGTTCTGCTTTCATGAAAACTGAATTTTATAAATCATGGATTTTATATTTTAAATGATACCTTAAAAAATAATTTTTTAAAATGTTTTTTCAAATTGTAAAGAATATTTTTCCTCAATAAATGATTTAAAAATATTTATTTATTTTATTTATATATTTCCATTTTTATTTTCAAAGAAAAGGATTTTGAAAGTATTTAATGTTTTAAAAAGTTATTTTCTAAGTGGAGAGACCATTTTAGTCAATAAATGGTTTAAATTATCTTTAAATCATCCTATAAATGTTTCCAAGGTTATTTTTAAAGAACATGATATTGAATTGTTTTTATATTTTATAAAGTGTTCTTCATAATATAAACTCTATTTTCCATATTAAATGTTAAAAGTGATATTTTAAAAATTATTTTCCATCTAATATTTCATCCTTTGATGTTACGAAAGTTGAAAGGTTAATCTACTAAATAATAATATTATTATTTATAAAATTATTTTCATCAATGTTAAAACTTTTTCTGTTATGGATTACTTTTAAATTATACAGATGTCTCTCACATATATACCCATTTTATAATACCTTCCCTTTATAGGGTAATACATGACTTATGATAATTTACAGTACTAATTCATTAGAAAATTTTCATTGAATATGATATATAGGAATAATATGAAACCCATTGTCTTTCTATTTGAAATTCACATGTTGTGAATTATGGTAAATTATTTTATATGGAACACATATATCATAAACATATTATGATTGGTGTTCCCAGATAGAATTATAATCAATTAGGTAAATATTTAGTCTCATGAGCCATCATGTATGGGATTAGGGAGTAAACATAATCAATTTTGGTATTTTTTCCACTATGTGATATTGTATAGGAATTTAACCTTAAATCATGTTTATGCCATGTTATATATTGTTTAAAAATTTCTTATGATTATATAATCTTATGATACCATGATATTTACATCAGGTATCCATGTGATTAATTATATGACTTGTATTTTATGATATTATGTTATATCTATAACTAACATGTTATGTTTTTTTCATTATTATTCCCTTACTCGGCTTTTTTTTCTAAACACTTTCTCCTATGAATTCCCTATGTTATACTGTGAGGTTTTAGGATCTAAAATGTGTTTAAGATATCACTATAGAATGTAAAAAACAAATAATGATGCCATGTTTTATTTTATACTGATGTATTATGATTATTTTATATTAAAGACAACTTTCTTTAAAATATGTAGGTTGTAATTAATTGGTGTTTTTGTTAAAAATAAAGTAATAATATGTATAAAATGCATGAGTAAATTTAGTTGGTATCAGATTAAAGTTTTAGTTATCCTTTGGAAAATAGGTTAAGAAAACCATAGTTACAATCCTAGGGATATTTCTAAGGATATGTCTAAGTATAAGTATAAGGATACATCTATATATAGGAAAATATCCTAGAATTTTGGTGATGTTTACAGAAAGTGGTTTTGGGGTAATTACATCCAATTTTGGATACTAAAAGTAGATGTGGTTATAGAACTAATGTACTTAGGGATAATAACTCTAAAAAGGGTGTGTTAGGATTAACTAGTGTGTTAATTGATACACAACAATGAGCCTTACTATTCACCTATTTTGACACTCTTGAAGGATATTATTTGAAAATTCATATACACTTTATGAACAAATAAGAAGTATTTGAATAAATGATAACCATTAATGAACTAATATAAACCAATGGTGTGATGTATTGAAAATAATGAGTCATTATTTAAACATCATATAACTTTTTTTTCATGATTATTTGGTTTCCCACTATGATCATTATTGCTCATATTATGATTTTTAGTTTTATTCGATGGATGGAGCTAAGAGGAATCATATTAACAATGAATGTGATGGAAAATTCAGTGATTTTGAGAAACCGAAATGGATTATCATTATAGATAATTATATTGTGATTATTCTTAACCATTTATCACCATATATGATTAATATCATGAACTTCAGTTAGAATCATAATAAGTCAAATAATAGGATGATTTAATTTTTTGAAAGTTCATATGTTGATGAATGTGTAGGGAAAAAGAATCATCTTCCTAAATCTCAATATGGTGGGAAGACATATGTAGTAGAATATATCAATTGGAGGGGAAGTTGTTAACTTTGTGTAAATTAAGGTTATAGAGTAGTGAATTTTTAAATAATTCACTATCTTACAATTGGGGAACCTCAGAATTATCTGAGTTAATGACCAAAATAATGCTCTGTCCCTAGATCAAGAAAGGACATATATTATGCAACACAATTTA
Source organism: Viscum album (assembly GCA_963277665.1). Lineage (NCBI taxonomy): Eukaryota > Viridiplantae > Streptophyta > Magnoliopsida > Santalales > Viscaceae > Viscum > Viscum album. Next base: position 283,905,072 of record OY728143.1, on the reverse strand, counting down.
TATAAAATGGTTTAATTATTTAAATATTAGGACTCAATAATTATACAATAGAATTATATTTACCAATGGTATTTGGGTTCTTAGAATCGTAAAATATATAAGGATTCTGTAAATTTTGGAACCATATTTGTCTTCATGTTAGATTAATATAAGATTTATAGACACCATAATGAGTTTTTATGTTTAATGTTGATTATTTGTTCAAAGTCTTAGTCACCCCTTTTAATGTTTTAAGTAAATAGATTTCGAGGTGAATGGTGATATTTCACGAAATATTTTATTAAGTTTAAGTGTATATAACCTTTTTGTTTAACGAAAAGGTTTATTTGGGAGGAATAATATTACATTTTTTGAGAATTAATTTGAAATAATTTATGATTAGACACTCATGGAATGGATTATATTGAACTTTGGGTTACACTATTAAGTTATTATAGATTATAAAACAATACATGAATAATTATGATAAGCATTTTGGTTTTTTTAAAGGCAATAGGAAAATATTATTATTATTTTAGGATTATGTGATCGGTTAGAAGACTATTTTAGCACTCCAAGATGGAAAAATCTATCTTGAATTATCACCATTTAGAGAAAATAAGTGAATATAGTAAAAATTATTAATTGATGAAATAATACATTTCAATTATTTAAGGTCCATGATCCCTCTAGTCTAACCATTTTTGAGTTTCTAAAGCATAGGGCGATCAAATGAGGCCTAGAGTAGGTATATAGATATTTTTATACTAAAATATGGATGTAGGGATAGTTCATGATATACAAGGGTTTCATTTCCTGTATGTGTAGTTCACATATTGTGTGATGTTGGTTCAGAGGGTGATTAATGATGTGAATTAAATAGAGGATAAATAGTTTGAGGGGTTTCATTTTTCGATGGAACATAAAACCTGATACTTAAATGATGTGAAAGGGTTTCATGCCATGAAAATATTATATGTAGTGTGACTTTATAAGATGTAGAACCTTGGGTTTTATCATAACCTATGAACATTCTCCCAAACCCTAGGCGACCAGCATATCTCCCTTTAGGCGTCTTGGAATACCTTTTATTGGGATAAATTATCTACTTACTATGTTTCAGCTATGGTGATATGAGCTTTGTTCAACCACTTCTCTTATAGTTTATCTATTTTATTCCTCCCGTATCTTATTTCCATTTTATTTTTGTTTCTCCCTGTCATTCTAACAAATTTTATTTATTTTTTGATTGTACCATTGTGGCACAAAATCCTTGGAGGGATATAGCTCCTGGGGTATGGATGATTAGGATTTATGATGTTGTTATATTCTCTTATAAAAATGGTTGATTCCTTTAAGGCCGGGGATTTTTTTTATCATATTTGTTTATATGAAATCATAATTTTAGCATGGTTTATCCCTTTGGATGTCAACAGAATAAACATAATAAAAATTGAACCAAACCAACAAATAAATGGTTGTATTGATCACTTTTTGATGGATTTTACTATGATTACTATTTCCATTTAATTTACCCAATAGTGTTCTACCTATGTTATCATTGTTAGAATTTCTTGTAATGGTTTGGATTATTATTTTATTCTTGATGTAAAATAATCGGGAATATAAATCTATAATTAATTGACTAATTGGATTAAGAATTAAATAACACGAATGTTGTAATAAATCCACTCTTTTTATAATTTGAATGTAATTCAAATAGATGTAATACAAATTCTTAATTAAACATGTTCTTCCATGATAATTAAACTCTTATGGAATGTGAAACATGATAATTCTTGTCGATAATGTTTAAATAAAATGTCATGTCAATGAGAATGGTACTTCTCAAAGTTTGATGAAATTGGATTTAATGCTATGGGAATGTTTAACTTTTGGAAGATTGTTATAGATTGATTCCTTAAGTTTCATATAGTTTTAAAACTTTAATAATGAATTGGTTAATTAAATAATGAATAAAAACTAGTGGTTTTATAGAGATAATTTATAGGGAATTAGTTTCTCCTCTTCTTTAGAGGGTCAAGTTCCTTGAGTTTGGAGTTGTGTGAACTCATTTTTGTGTGAAGTATGGATGCCTTGTGTTATTGAATAGATTTTCTTATTGGCTATGATTTATGTTTCTTGATTTTTTTATGATGAGGTCCAAATTTTATCTTCACTCTATGATGTGATATTGGGAGGGGAGGCCTGATTGTGTTATGATCTTGGGATGGATTATCTTGGGAGGGATGATGTGATATGGGTAGGGATTCCAAGATAATGTGGAAGAAAATGACAGTTATGATGGTGGGATGCATGGGAATATTCTTTTTGGTATCCGTGTTGGCACTAGAGTTGATGAAATGGGTTGAAGATGGTATTACCCATTGATGTGATGCTAAGATATGAGGTTCTTGTTAATAAATAATTTTCACAACTGAGGGCTGAGTTTCTTGTTTTATCTGTATTCCTTTGACAACTAATTGATTAAGCTGAATGTTATTGGTTGCATGTTTCCTCTTGGTGGTAGATTAGGATGGGTTTCCTTGAGTACCTTGTTTAAATAATGATTCGAATATTGAATAAATAATTCTTAACCCATGGGGTTAGTTTTGATGGAATTATAATGCTAATACGTTGTTAATCCCGAGAAACCATGGATTCAGTTTGGATTATTCTTTGAGGGTATGGGATTTACTATGATAATTAATGTATTTTAATGTGGAAAAATGTTATTGGTTAGTTAATTTCTAATGAACTAATTAATATAAAGTGATTTTTTAATGAAAATAAGTAATTAATGAAGATATTTTAAATGATAATGTTACATAGGATGTCAATTCTTAGTAGTGGAAGTTGATAGTTTGAGTGATCTTAGCAGTAGTTGAGTATAAGAATAGGTTCTTCCCAGAGTTTGTTTGTGATTTATATTATATATTTTATATTCAATGATTTCATACACTACCCAACCAATATTTGTTAGGGATACTGGTACATAGTGGGATCTAAGATTTTGTTTTCCAAAATATATCGATGAGAGGATTGATGGTCGACTACCCCCTTCGGCCCAACTATCTTATCTTTATTTTGTTCTGTGATAGTATGAACAATTTTTGGTTTTCCTATATATGTGTGTTAAGGGATGCGATATCATGTGTTTATTTTACACACATGTATCTCCATATGTGGTATCCATGTTATTATTATAGGTATGACGTGTGTAGGTTGTGATGGATTGAGGTATTTACACACTGTATGTGATCTGATGACTTGAGGTGTAATACCTGATGTATGATACATATCTTACATGCTGTGGTGGAATCAATAAACTACTCGGTTACTATATATGGATATGTGGATGGGTTGATATGACGATTTGATGCATAAGGTGCATGTTGGGATGCCTTTCTTAGGTGGATTTCGTCTAGCTTATTTTGGAGAGATATAGATCAGTACATGTGACATTAGGGAAGAGGGAAAAAATAGCTAGGAAGTGGGATCATGGTTTTATTGACATTTTATTATTATATTTTATCCTTTCATGTATGTGATTCTAGGTGATAGTTATCCATTGTGAGGTTGGGAACATACTATACATATTTAGGCAATGTGTTAGTTTCACAATTGTTCAATATGCATTAGGAGGATTTTTTATTTTTTTCATTAGAGACTCTAGAGAGGATCCTATTGAGTATAATATAATTATCATCGTACTTATATATAAAATATTTTCTAGGTTAGCTGGAGTAGGTCAGAGATTAGGCTGGATATTACTAGCTTCTGGTTTTTCAAGGGCATTTTGGGCTTTGTGTTCACTACCATCTTTACATTTTTGGAACTTACTGTTTTCCGTTAAGTTGTTAATGTACTGTATGACATTGGAATTTAACATTTTTGATTTATTTATATATATTTAGGGGTAGGTTTTGATTGGGGTATCCATCTTATCTCTCTCTTTCTCATTTTCTCTTAGTGGGTAATTCCTCCCATATTCAGGTTTAATATAACCATGGTGCTAGTTGAAAAATATAGTCCAACTAGAGGAGGGAATATAGTAGTTGACATATCCCTCCTCTCATTATTTTATTAAGAGGGGTATAATTTGGGGATAAAATGGCATGATAGACTAGTACCAAAGGATGGTTCAGTTTGAGGGATATGATAGAGTTTGGAGTTAGGAACAAGTGATATTGCATGGGTTGGTAATGAAATGATGTCGACTATGTCTAGTGAGTGTTGTAAACATAGGAGACCAGATGAGAAATGGGAATTTAGTGACCCATATGATTGATGTAGAAACTATTATGTTTATAGTTTAAACTATGTGAATTGATATTGGTTGTAGGGTAGAGACCTGGGAAAGGATTAGGAATCATTCTTATTTTCACCTTTGTTTGAAATGTGAAGAGCTTATGATAGGAAAATCCTTAACAAGGGAATAAAATAAATAAATAGATAATGTTAAGTAATTTATATTTGTGGTTTATAAAATCTAATAGTTTGCCCTTTTTGTAGGCATGGATCTTGGTCAATGTCCTTATTAGGTTCATGCTGAAGATTTTCCGAAGGATGTTCCAGCATATCACTATAGAGTGGTGGTTGAAGACGAATAGACTTTCAGTACGGTACATTGATAGTTTCAATTCCATAGTTTATAGAATTAGTTGGGATATATTTTAGTTTTAGTCCGAGAATATTTGTTTTAGGAGGTTGAGATAGTTTAAGTTTGATCCATGCTCAAAAAGATTACTGGGTTTCATTGGCTGTGACGATGTTTTATAGAGTTATGAGGCTGTGGTGGTACTTATTCATCAAGGATCATAAGGATTCGGTAGTATAATGGGAGATGTTCAAAGACTAGTTCTGAGTACTATTACATTCATTGTTTGTGAAGGTGGATAGTTGATAGGGTATTCTTACCCTTCCATAGGGGAGTTTAATCATATGAAAGTTTGAGATTCATTTCGGGACTCTTTAACAATACCCATAAGATCTGTTACCAGATAAAGAGGAAAGGTTGAGGTATTTTTAGGAGGCTTTGAATCAAAATATCAAGTAGTGTTATGGTCCAATGTTTCTATTTTTCGAGACCGAAGTGTTTTTTGTTATCCTAGGGTAGGTCCCATCACTCATCATCTTGTTTGTCTAGGAGAAGCGACACATAGACCTATTACAAGTGCTAAGATGCATGGTTTTCTTATGGAGTTTGTGGTCATCATCAGTAAGAGTTCCCAAACATTATAAGCAATTAGTGTTCATGAAGTATTCTATTTATTACATTTCATCTAATGTACTAGTATTAGGGTGTTATATTTTTGTATAAGTTGAGAGGATATTGGTCATTCATAGTATTTCATATTGATACTACTCTTCCTTATAGAGTAGAGTGAAACTGTGGTGGTGGCCTTTAGTAGGGTCAGAATATCCATGGATCGGGTCATGGTCCCCTTTATACTTTAGTGTTTCTAGTTCCAGGTGATCCAAGAATTATTGAAGGGAACCTTTTTTTTATTCATGAGTTTATGATTTTTTGGATCCAGGAGTGATAGACTCCTTTATATCACCTATCCTCATCAATGTTTTTGGACATGAGGTATAAAGGCTTCCGGTACACTTGAAATTGACTATGATAGTTGGAGGTTGAGCTGACTTGAATTCTATATATAAATAATATGAGCTAGTGTTGCAGAACCACATATCTTGGGTATATTCTCTATGTTTAAAAATAAATCCATATGAAATAATCCTCATCATGGATTGGATGTTTTTTGTGTAGGATATCATGTACTACTTCTGGAGGTAGGTTGAGTTCCATAATGCTGATGGAGAGCCAAGGCCATTTTTTGGTGAGCCAAACAATCATATGGGTTATATGAATGTTTATTTCTAGTCATCCCTGGAGGCCCAGTTGATGTTGAGTTTATGGGAAGTTCAAAATTTGGTGTTTTATAGTTTTAGAAGAGTTTTCTGGTGTCTTTCTAGAAGAGGTTATAACATTACCCCCCTTGACTAGAGATTAGTATTGGGATCACACTATACCTAGGGGAGTATTATATCTGAATATATATATAATGGATGGTGCCTTATTTGTTTTTAGATTTTATGATTTTTTGTAAAAAGGTTTTTTTATGGGTGTGACATGTTGGGGTCAAACATTTTTGTTCATGAAGAAACCTAATGGTGGTTTGTAACTTTTTATTGATCATCACCACTTAAAACATGTGATGGTGAAGAAACTATATCCCCTTCCAAGGATTAATGATTTATTCAATCAGGTGTAGTGTGAAATCTAGTTCATGAAGATCGATCTGCAGTCATGATATATTCAGATATTGGTGAAAGAGAAGGATATTCAAGAAGACCTATTTCTATTATCGTTATGGGAATTTTGAGTTCATTGGGGTGTTGTTCGTTGTGATTAATGATCTATAAATGTTCATGGGCTTGATGAATGATGTGTTTATAGAGTTTTTAGATAATTTAATTTTGGGTTCCATCGACATACTTTTGTAATCCATGTCTGAGAAGGAGAATGCAGAGCATCTACCTACCATTTTGGGAGTTCCTAGGCATGAGAAGATATTCATTATGTTGTCAACGTTTGAGTTCTAGGAACATGAATATCTTTTCATGGGGAATGTAATGTATCATAAATGATTATATATTTACTGTTTGAAAATAGAGGTAGGTGTTTCATTGGAATCCACCAGGACAGTGTCAGAGGTGGCAAGTTTTATTGATCCTATAGGCAATAACATGATGTTATTAGATGATTTGTCTTGGTTTGAAACTCCTATGACATCATTGAAATGAAAGGATCTGGATATATTATGGATTGACTATTTTTATAAATATTTTCAGTACTTGATGGAGAATTTGATTTTCACTCCAGTCTTTTTTTAGTTAGATGTTTTCTATGATGGTTATAATTTTTTCTTGTATTGTATTCTAATGCATAAGAGGTCATTTGTTTCTTATGGGTCTTAAGAGTACCTTCCCCATTAGTTTATCATTTCAAACTATGATCTTGAGTTGGTGGTAGTTCTTTATACTTTAAATTGGTGGTGACATTACCTCATTGGTGAGATTTGTTTTGGTTTTTACCAACCATTAGACTCTATGGTATGTCTTCTCCATATATTTTCTGAACTGTCATCAAAATTAGTGGGTTTAATTTTTATATGATTATAAATTATAGATTTAATATATGTTAGGAAAGAGAATTTTTTTCCTATGTAATGAGTAAGAAGTCATGTAGTGAGGTAGTGCATGAATTTTTAGATTCTAAGAGAGTGATTGTTGAAATATAAACTATTAATCTTGATATGGGAGAGGTTTGAGGAAGATATTTTATTTTCTAGTTGAAAATGAAATCATATTTGGTGTCATAGGTAGATGAGTCGCAGTTAGAGGATTTTGAGGTGGCGGTATGGTGGGGCCATGTTTGTTTTTCATGATACCCCTGATGGTTGATCTATGGGTTGACAACATCTAGCATTGTTTTATGTAATAAATTTGATTCCCGTGTTAATTCACCATATGGTTTGCCCTAAATTTCATGTCTCACATTTTTAAGTACATTATTGCATGAAAGAGATGTACCAAGCTATTATAGGTCAATTTTGGTGGATTGGATTGAAACATGTAATTTCATTTTTCTTCTCAATGTTTGTTCTACTAGAAGGTGAAGGGTGAGAATTGTGTTCTTGGTTGATTTATCCAGCCATTTTATATTCCTAAATGGAAGTGGGAGTACATATCGAGGGAATTAATTTCCAGTTTTCCCATGAGTTGGGAGGCTATGATTCCATATGGGTGATAGTGGATAGTTTGAAAAAATCATCCCACTTTATGAAAATTTGGGTGCCAAGATCTGTAGAGGTTTTCTTGAGGCACTATCAAGGGGAGGTGGTGTGAATCCATGGAGTCCTGAGGATGGTAGTTTCTGATCGGGATCCTAATTTTACCTTTGGTGTGTGGAGAGGTCCCCGGTATGCATTTACCTCCCACTCCATACTTAGAACTTTTTTTCATCCGCTGATGGATGATCTGACAGGGAGGACCATCAATGATCTTGAAGACATGTTTATCTATAGTGTCATGTATTATGGAGGTTCCTGGATGGGGAAACTACCCTTGTTTGAGTTTTCTTATGAGAATAGTTTCCAATACACCATTAGTATGAAAGCATTGGATGATTTATATAGATAACCTTGCCTTACTGACTTATTCCAGACCGGGGTCGGTGAGGCAACAATTCATATGATAGAACTAGTAAAGAATATGAAAGAGATTGTATAGGTAATTTATGATTGGATGAAATCAGTTTAGGATTTTCAAAAATCCTTTTCTGATCATATGAGGAGACCTTTAGAGTTCATCGTTGAAGATCACACATTTTTGAAGGTGACTCATCATCACGTGAAGAAAATTATTGGTATGGGATTAAACTTTCTCTCTAGTTTGTTGAGACCTCCATGGTGTTTTATCATATTAGATCCATGGAATATTTCAAATCAATTCACATATATATGTGAATAATAAATGATGTTTTTTACAATATCATCTCCAATGTTATCTTATTGACTACTCTAATTTCATCGATTTGGGTAAGATCAATGTTGATGATGATCTGACCATCGGGGTTTATAATATGGATATCTAATATTTCTAGGATAAGGTGTTTCATGGGCGTTCTATTCCACTGGTTAATGTCCTCTGGTATCATGGTGTTGAGTTACTGGCAATGTTTATCATAGATTGGTACATAGAACCCCATGTTGTTTGATTTTTAGATATTCTCTTGTAATGTTGTTCATTATTTTGATGTTGAATTTTATTGTTTATGATATGTTTTCCTCTTATTGCTTATTGGAAACCTTTCTCTATTTTTGAGGTATTTACCTCAAGAGAGGTTTTATGAGATATTTATTTTTGTTTCAAGGTTTCGTGTTGTTCTTATGATGAGCTAGTTTATATCCTATGACAACAAGATCCTTGAGAGGTAAATCATGAGGTTCCTATTCAGATGAGTCACATTTTGTTTTCTCTATGGGTTTGGTTATGGATTCTTAGGGGAAATAATGTTTTGAAAGGTATATAATGAAAGGTAATTATTCAGTGCATTCAGACGCTTTTCAATTTCCAAATCACGTGTTTGTTGGAGGAGGTATAGAGGTAGTGTGGAGATAATCAGATAATAAAAATTAGAAGTAGGCAGAATTCATGATATGTAAGGGTTTCATGTGAGGAATGTGTGGTTCACGACATGTGTGTGGCTGTCTCATGGGGTGATTCAAGGAATTAATTAAAGTGGGGTTAAATGGTTTGAAGAAATGTTATTTTTAGTGGAACCTAAAAAATAAATAATTACATAATGTTAAAGGGTTTTATACTGTGAACATCCACTATGAATGATGCCATTATATGCCGCATCACCTCGAATTTTCTCAAAACCTACATCCTTTCCCGCAAACCCTAGGCGTCCATTGGATCTCCCTCTAGAATATCGGAATACATTTAACAAGAATTGATTTTCGACTCCCCATGTTTGATCCGTTGTGATATAAGGTATATTATAGTTGTCCCCTTAAAATTCTTCAAATTAGAACATCTCACTTCTTTTTTCCATGTGATGTGGGTTTCTTTCCATCTTTATAATTGAGTTTTATTTCCTTTATGGTGTATTTGTGGCACAAAATCTTTTGAGGGATACAACTCTTGTGGTAGGGGTGATCAACATCTACGTTGTTGGTTCATTCTTGTGTATAGAACATTGATGCCTTTGAGGTAGAGGATTAATTACTTTTCCTAATTATTTATGTGTAATTCTAAAGTTAAAATGGGTTTTCTTACTATATGATAGTTGAATTAAAATTATAATGATTCTATAATATTAATAAAAAATTGGTTGTAGCAACCACATGGTGTTTCTTTCTACAGTGATACCACTTTGTGATTTAATTTCCTAGTTAATGTGCTATCAATTTTTTTCTTCGTAGAATCTCTTGAGATTCTATGGACTAGATTGATTTTTTGTATAAAAAATGGTAAATAATGTAAATCTGAAATTCAATTATTAATTGGATTAATAATTAAATAAGATACATGTTGTAATGAATCAAGTTTCGTTATAATTTAATGGTGATTAAAATTAATACAATGCAATTGCTTAATTTAATGTGTTCTTCCATGATAATGGAATTTTAAAGAATGTGAAACATGACAATTATTATTGATAATGTTGAAATAAAAATGTAGGTTAATGATAATAGATCTTCCCACTATTTGGTCAAACTTGATTTAATGCTTAGGGAATTAACTTTTAATAGAATATTATAGTTGACAACTTAGATTACCCATAGTTGAAAGCTATGAATAATGAATCAGTTAATTCAAGATGGAATAAATACTAGTTGTGTTGTAAATATAATTTATAGAGGATGAGTTTCACATCATTTGGTGATGGCCACATACCTTGGGATTGGATTTGTGAAGTACCATTTGTGTGCAAATTATGGATGACTTGTTTTAGGGACTAGATTTACCTGTTGGCCATTCCTTTTTGATTCCTTCTGATTGTTTGTTGTTCTTCAGATCTGACATTCTCTATGTCATGTGATATGGGATGGAAAGGATCAAATGTGATACAAGACTAGGATGAATGATGTGATGTGGGTGGGTAGTCCCTAATGATGTTGCAGTAGTTGATGCCTATTATGGAGAGATGAATTATGATATGTGTGTGCATATAAAGGAAGTAACAAGAGTTTGTGGAACAGGTTGAGGTTTGGATTACCCATCAATGTAGTGATAAGAGTTGGCATGCATTATTAAGAATCAATTTAATAGCTGATGGCCTGGTTTCTTGTTTATCTGCATTACATTCCACACTACTTGAGGTAGTGGGATGTTCTCAATTGCACGTTTCTTCTTAGTAGTAGATCATAATGGTTCCCCTAGAGTACTCGGTCTTTGGAATGATTCTAATAGTGAATAAATAATTTGTAAAAACCAAGGTTGGTGTAGATATAATGAAAATTATGAATAGATATTATTCTTTAGAAACCGTGGACTAGGTTTGGATAATTTTTAGAGGGTATAGACTTTACTATAATGATTAATGTAAGGTATTATCAAATAATTTTGCTAGTTAATTAATGGATAAGTAATTAGTTAAGGTAAAGTGATCTTTTTAATGAAAATATGTAATTAATGAAGCTCTTTTAAATGTTTTTGTAATTATAGGATATTTAGTCTTAGCATTGGAAATATGGAGTCAGAGTCACTTTAGCTATATTTGAGTCTAAGACAAGGTTATTCACATAATTTAGTTCCAGGATATGTGATATCTTATACATTCATGGATTTTATACGCATCCCAACCCATGTCAGTTAGGGTGAATGATATGTAGTGGAATCTGAGAGGGTGTTTTCCCCAACATGCGGATTCGTGGATGGATGGCTAACTACCACTGCTATACCCACAATCTTTTATTAGTAGTTACTTGTATAGGTATGAATGAGGGATAGGTTTCCCATATATGTGTGTAAAGGGATGTGATGGATTTTAGTTATTTCACACACAAGCATTTCAAAATATATTATTAAAAGGATTATTATAGGCATGACGTGAATATGTTATGATGGTTTGAAGAACATACTCAGTGTATGGGATATGATGGATTGAGGTATAATACCCAATGTATGATACATGCCGTATGTGCTATGATGAATTCTGGAAACTAATAAATTACTGTATAATAATATTGGGATTGTATGATGCGATTATGTGACACACAAGGTTCCTATTGTGATTCCCAATTGAGGTGTCTTCAGGTGACTTATTTTGGAGACAGATGGATTAGGACATGTGAAGTTGGGGTAGAGCAGAAAACCAGTGGGAATGCAGGACTGAGGTACAATTTTTTTCATTATTTTATTATATGATCTCTTATATAATATATTTGGTGAGAGTTATCCCAATATTAGATAGGAACTTACATTACCTATTTTGGTGATGAGTTAGTTTCACTATTTTTGCTATGATTTGGCATGCTTTATTTACATTTTTCGTGAGAGGATTAGAGAAGGATCCTACTGAGTATAATATTATGCTCACCCTATGTATATATGAACTATTTTCTAGGTCATCCATAGTAGTTTAGAGATCTGAATGGATATTTCTAATTTGTGGTTTTGGAGGAGCTATTTGGGCTGCGTGGTTGCAGTCATCTTTACCTTTTTGGTACTTGTAGTTTTCTATTGGGTTGTTATAGTACCATATAACATTTCATGTATACACATGCGATTTATTTATATGTATTTTAAACATTGCTTTATTGGATTATCTAACTTATCTCTATGTTCTACATGTTCTCCTAGAGGGTAATTCCTCCCATATTAATTTTTATTATACCCTTTGTGCTAGTTGCCAACTTGAAGCCTATTAGAGTTGGGGCTCTGGTTGTCACCATCGCCCTTATCCCATTCCTGACCTAGGAGGTGAACAATTTATAGGGATGGAGTTAGAAAAGAATTAGTATATTTCTATATGTTTATAGTCTGGAAGGTAAATGGATCCCATAACTCTTGAGAAAAGATCTTAAAACGAAAATGTTATCCTAGTACGTTATTTTTTGATGAATCAAAAGGGATTTTAACACAATATTTATTTATTTTTTAGAGGTACTTAATTTTATATAAATCATTAAGTTAATTGTGATCAATGATATCTATCACTCTCTATTTACCCTTGGTTGTGATTATTCTCTTCCATGTTAATGTTTTCATTTTTGACTAATGTTCTCCTATATTGAAACATAATAATATTTTTTTCTGGAAGACCTACACACCTCAATTTAACTATTATCAAGGAAACATTTTATTAACCCTTTTAATAATGTGGGTTTCCAAACAAAATGTATTCTCAAATGTCAGACCCTTTATTTCTAAGATAAAGATTAAATTGTGAGGATGAAATTTATTTAAGGGGTATAGAATGTAACAGAAAATATCTTAAAATATGAATATCATGTTCAATATAATATATCATAGGTAACATTAATATTATAATTGAATGTAAACCCCCAAGAAATTTTGATATTTCCATTCTTAAATTAAATCTCTTCGATATCATCTGATGCATGCAACCCCGGGTTTAAATGAAATGTGATATTCTTTTAAACTTTTATTATTTCAACCTCACCATTATAACATAGCCGTTATGTCAGTGAGTATGTACAAAAATAACTAAATAAAAAAAATTATGTTTTATACATGTATATAACATATTCAATTGTTATATATTGATTAGAAAAATATTAAGAAGCATTTCAATGAAAAATAAATGTTTTCTGAAAAATTATATTTTTTCTAAACCAAAGTTAAGTTTTTCTTTAAAAACATAATTTTAAAATTAATTTTTTAACATTTAAATAAAATTAATTTAAAAAAAAAATTAATTTTTGAAATATTAATATCGATATTAACTTATGGTAAAATGTTGGAATTTTTTGGAAAAATATTACTTTTTAAGTGAATAGAGAAAATAACGATTTTTTATAAAATTTGAATTTATTTTTAATAAATTAGGTTCTATTACTATATTAATTTAATTTAAAAGTAACATTAATATTTCTTGGATATATTAAATCCAATTAATTATATTAAAATCTTATTTATACTAGTTTTTAGTATAAATTTATTTTTAGGTATTAAAACACATGTTTTCTAAAAGTTGTTTTAAAGTGTATAATGTTTGTCCATTGTAAATAATTTAAATACAAAATAATTATGAATGAGGTATGATAAATTTATATATTATTGATCTATAAATATTAATTTAAATTCATCTATGTATTATTAATTATCATATATTTAATGTGAGATCTTATTTTCATTAGAAAATATATTTCTTAAAAAATCGTTTTTTCAACACATTTGTAGGTTTAATTTTAAAATGATTTATTCCGAAAATGTGACTTTCATTTGGAAAAATGAATTATATATTTTTATTTATAATAATTTATATTATCTAGTAATTTAACCTTTACTTTATATCATATTAAACAGTGAAAATAGAAAAAATTTACTCTGATTAAGGTAAAAATGAGTTTATTGGGGGATAAACTAAAAATATCTGGGAAACATATGAACTAATAATTATCTAAATACTATTGTATTGTAATATTTAAATATTATCTCTTATAATTATATATTATTATATATTTTGGATCCATTTTTCATGAGGAAATCATGTGTGAGATTATTATTTTTCAATAATTCCTTGTGTTTCATCTCCCCTACATGTTAAAGGTGACCCCCCATTTCCACTCATTTAGAAACATCAAAAAACAATTGTATTGGAAACAAAATGACCAACAAACTTCCCTAATTCCGTCCCCTAGTCCAATATTCGATATCTTGATCATAAATCTGATATAATAATGATTTTGTTTCAATCAAAAATAAGTTGTTTAAAGAAGTCATGACGTCGTTAACCGAGCGTTTTATTTTGTTTCTTCCTCCACATACATGAAATATTATTAAAAATTGTTGATATAATTAAATGAATAAATATATGTTGTGATATTTACATTTGTTAATTTCATGACCTATAACCATGTCCTCTTCTATCAAATGGGAAATGAAACTATTGATCTTGTATATGGCAGAAAACCACCTCGTGAATCAGTGTAATTCAGTTTCCTTGACTACTTCTCTCATATAGATATAATGATGTATATAATGTTTAAATATTATATTTATGATATAATTATTATTTTTAAATATAATATCATATATAACTTCTTAATTTCCACTTTATAGAGAACATGATTACATCACTCGTGTGTATTATAGACCACCACCTCACAAAACGTTATGATTCATTTTTCACTTATGATTTACATGATAAGTAATAAGGATTAATTTTATTATGATATATGATATTAATTAAATTTGAATAATTTTTTAAAAAATACATCATTTACTATCTTAAATTTTCAAACCATTGAATAAATGATATCGTTATTCGTGTGTACGAAGGACAAACACCACACAAAGCGATGTGATTTTTTTTCAATAACTATTTTACTAGAAGGTAATAAAGTATATATTTAATGAATATATGTGATATGTATGACATGATATTTATTATATATAATTAATATGAAATACCTTTCTCATCCCTTTCACCACTTAAGGATATGATAATGTCCCTCATGCCTACATATGACCAAACATCTCCACAAAGAGACATGATTTATTATCCATTTTAAAAGTTAAATAATGATTATAAACATATATATAGTGAAAATTATATTTATGAAATTAATATCATTTTGAATATTATGAAACTATATCCCATTTTCTGGATCTATAATGTTTTGGACAAAAAATGATTGAGAAAATAACCCAATTCACACTCGAAATTATATTGATAGTGAAGGATTATTAACAAATGGGTGAAAATATGTTTTAAAATCATATTATATGATTTTATAAATATTAATATATTTATTTTGTAAGTTATTAATATTCTTAAAAACACAATATAATAGGTTAATTGTAACAACCATAACTTTTTGAATTATAATTGTTCTTCGAAAATGTGTGTTTTATAAACAAAAAAATATATCAATTTAAAAATGAATTAGTATAAATTGAAAAGTGTCCTTTTTCGACTGTTATATGAACTTACTTAAATATTAATGTTTTTAACTATACTCTTGATAATGAATTTAGTGCTATCATTAGTGTTTATAAGTAAAATTTTGAAAAAGTAAAATTTACATGGAGAGAAGAGTCGATGGACTCAAAAAGTTGAGATATTCCATTTGAATACTACATTTCAGAGCTTATGAGGGAGGTATAATCACTATTCTTCACTCTTTACCAAGCTCGATATAAGATTCAACAATTGAATCTTGAATAAAATCACATACGAGAGAAGTTAAAGCTAGATGAGTTTACCACTTGGCCGAGGTTATCCAAGGAACCCCACGAAACTGCCACCATTGCACACCATACTCTTAGGGAATATGTGGGTGTAATAAGGGGATGTGTGTTGAGGTTCTAGTTACATAAAATAGTATATCCTTTTTTATAAATAAATTTTTATTTCCATCAATTCTATTTTAAGAATAGTTTTTCTTAATAAATTTATATGGAATTTGATAAAATGGTTTTTTGAAAACAAAATATCACATTTTAGAAATGATATAATTATTGTAATAATAAATGTGTTATGAATATTTTTTAATTTAAATAAATAGTATTACAAAAACACTCATATTAAAAATATAAATGAATTTTTTTTTTCAGGTGTTAAATATTTCATAATGCATTTTCTATCCACTATTATTTTTAATAAATAAGGATTTTTATATTTGATAGTTAAAATTATCATATTTATAGAAATAAAATAAAAAATTATTATCATTTTTTAAATCATCATGTCGAAATTATGTTAGGATGAATTTTTCAGAATTTTCTAAAATATTTATTTTATTGTGTGAATATTAATAATACAGTTTCAGCTTTCAAGTATGTTTACTGACATCATAATTAGGTATTAATAATTGAAAATTAATATGAAATTATAGTTGACTTATGTGTATTAATATATCATAATATGTGTCCCAAATTCCCAATACCATGGGTAAATACCATGGGAAATCCATTGGGTTTTCATTTACCACAACCAAGGTGTCTAGGGAAATTAATAAACAAATCACCATCTTTGCCTATAAATACCCACACATTTATCCATTATATATCACTCCCAATTTATAGTACACTATGATAAGATATTTTTACGTCTCAAGGAGTCTTTCTATGGTGTCCTCAAGCTCCCAATGTTCAAATATTTGAGTTTTTGGAGTTACTCTTCAAGGTAAGGGAAATCTCAACTTCTCTTTTCCTTTAAGGTTCCATTTTTATGTGTAAAGTCTATAATTTTTCCAAACTATATTCTTATATCCATTTTGTTATATACCTATACTGTATTAATATTATTTTATGAATGGGAAACCCTTTTCACTTCACTTTTTATAGTTTTCTAAAACCATGTTTCATACTGTTATGCTTATAAATCTTCTTCTTAAAATATCTCTCATTTTCTAAAGAAAATTTTCCTTTGTTTTATTTTTTTGAATACCCAAAAAAAATTCTTTAAAGGGTTATTCACTTATATTTAATAATTATCTGTTTTATTTAGTTATTAACATACATGAGACCCTTTCCCCTTTTTTGGGTTAAAATATACATAATCAACATGTCTTTAAGAAGTTTCAAAAAAAATAATAATTTGTATATGAAAATAGTTTCTTTTATTATCCATTGTTTATTTTTGAAAATATTTATTAAGATATATATGGATAAAATTAATTAATTCATTTTAAGGGTGCACCTTTATAACTCTTTAATGTACTAGGTAAAGAATTAAATTTTTATCAATGACATATTTTACGATACCTTGGTGAATAACCTGGTAATTTTTATTACAAATTAATGAAAAAACATGAGGATATTCTTATGAATTTCTCATTTAAATGTTCCATCCAAATTTACATATTATTATTATTGTTCTTTTTATAATTATTTTTCTCTTTTTCCTCTCAAACCATCATTCCTCATATTCTTATTGATATTTCTCAAGATCACATGTATATTATTTCCCTTTATTTTTCATACCAATCCCTATGCTCACCCTTTCCTATGATGTATTAACACTGGTTTTTAGATGATTTAAATATACTTATTATTAATCTATTCTGAAGCCTTTGAAGTTTATTATAAGAATGTTTTATGGTTTCATGTATTATGTACCTTTTTTCCAAGAAACTAAAAATTAAAAGATACCCTATTTGTACCATGTAATTGAAAAGTTATGTAATAAAAAGGTGGGATTCAGTAGATGAAATTGAAGAATAATTTATTTATTTAATGAAATTAGGATTTAAAATTTTTAAGAATAACCTTATATAAAAGTTAAAATATATGAAAACACCCAGGTATTTTGGTAATAATTTAGTAAGTGGTTTACGATAATATATAATATTTTTCTAGATTCAAAAAAGTTGATGTGGTTCTTGACAAGATATACCTAGCAGTAAAAACTCCAATAAGGGGTGTCCATATTGACACATCGTAACTTGGTACACAATAATGGTCCTTACAAAACACCTATTTTGACACTACCGGGGGATATGTTTGGTAAATTAAAAGTTTTTTTAGGAACCATTACGATGAATATATAAAAAATGTAATTATTGTTAATGAATAAAATAATTATGATTTAAGGCATAGAAATATTCTGTAATTATAATATTCTTAAAATAAACTATTTTCTCACTAAGTTTTTCTTATTTTAGAAAATGGTGGGATATAAGAAAAACCATATAATTGGTGATCTCAATGGACCAGGTGGTTATGTCCCTCTAATGAAATATGAGATGAAAAATTTATGAGAATGATAAATTAACTAACTCGAGTTTTGAGTAATAACTTGAATCGAGTTGAGAGAAAATATTGTTATAGAAAAAATAAATTTTCATTTAGTTCTTTATGCATAAATGACTACATACATTTAGTGGATCCACAGACCCATTGATTGTCGAATAGTGAATAAGCTCCATAATAAAGATCTTTATGTACTATATTGTTTGAAATAAGAGAAATTCACCCTAGATATGTACTTCTTAGATGGAGAAGGTGATCGACTATGAATATGGGTTGAAAACATGAATCCAAGAGGGGGTATTAAAGTAATGGAGTGAGAAGAGTTTAAGTTAACCCTTTAAAAAAATATCTACCCCATTTGATGAGAATAAAAATAGAGGAGGAATTCATAGAGATTAAACAAAAGGAAATTTAATCTATGGGAAGAGATGAGGTAAAAATCAAAAGAATTTCCCATTACACCTCTAGTTTTTTCATGGATCCTATTAGGAAGGTTGATATATTATTCAGTTGATTAAGTTCCCATCTACAGAAGAATCTAACCAACCAATACTATGAAAATTATAAAGAGATAATGGGGAGTGATATGAAAGTTTAACTTGAGTTAGGAGAGATGAAATGGTTCCATAGATCAAATGAAAATAACATATATTTATATCCAAAGAAGAGGAAGAACTTTGATCAAGGAATAAGATGAAAGCAAGTGAAACTTCTCAATTGCAATAAAAGTGGGAAGAAGCATTCCAGGAACAACTTGCACGATAGTGGGAAATGTTACAAGTGTGAAATAGGTGGATATATTAATCAGAACTATCATAGGTATGTGAATCTTGAACTTCTCAAAACTAATGAAAAAGGTAAAATGGGTCATGTGCTACATGATGTCTAATTCCTCAAGCGTGGATAGCTTGGTCACTTCACCAATCATTGTCCAAAACCAAAGTTAACAGTGCGGAATCACCATCAACAACAATATAGGCCATGGGACAAAGGTCATGATTTTGCTATCTTGAAAATGGAATTTAAAGCTCCAAAATATTTGGTGGAAGGTAATATAGTTGTTACATAAAATATATCAAGTACTTTTTCTATTCAGTTTCTAAGAATACCTTTATTTCCCCCAAGTTTGCAAAAAAAAAGAATCAATCCCTAAAAATCTAGAAATATAGTTATCTATCAAGACTCATGGAGATATTATTCAAGAATAATGAGTGCAGGGAAATTCTAACATTCACTTTGGAGAGAAAAATCTCATCATAAATCTAGTAGTCATTATCATGATGGAATTTGAAATTAAACAGGAGATGGACTGGCTCCCTAATTATTATTATAAGCGCAACTATAGACGCTAGGAAATCTATGTGGTCCTAAATGGATAACCTTAAATTGTATTTAATGTAGAGATATATCAACATGAGCTTCGCCTAGAAGCCTCTCCCATAGAATTATTTAGGGAAATAATCAATCAAGTTCAAGAGGTAAATTAAAGTAAATGAATAGAAAATTTCCCCATTGTTTAGAAATAAATTGATGTATTTCTTGAGGAGTTACCTAGACATCCATAAAAATATAGGTAGAGTTTTTCATTGAGCTCATGGCTAGTTAAAATTCGTTATCAAAGACCCCATATAGAATAGAAAATGTAGAGATAGAGGAATTAATGAAACAACCCTTAGAGCTTTTGGAGAAGAGGTTCATCTGACCAATTATATCTCCTTGAGGAGAAACAATTTTCTTTTTGATGAATGAGGAATGATAATTATAGATATTAATTTATTATGGAGAACACAACATGATCACAGTGAATAACAGGTACCCTCTTCCAAGGATTTCTATTTTATTTTAAATGATTTGTGGGGTAAAATTCAAGTCCAATACTAATATTTCGTTTAGTTATTGTCAATTGAAATTGAATAAATAAGATAGTACAAAGAACACCTTGCAATCAATATATGGGCATCATGAGTTTTTTATTCACTTCATCTTGACTATTTATCATTCTCTTTTTATGGACATGATGAATAGAGTTTTCAAGGACTATCTTATTAACATTGTATAATTTTTTATTAATTATATTCTAATATATATTCCAAAAGTAAAGAGGTGCATGAGGAATATCTAAGGGTTATATTGAAAAATATGAGGAATGAGAGTCTATTTTAATGTTCATTAATTGTGATTTTTGGTTACAATAAGTTTCTTTATTGGGGATCATTGTAACCAGTAAAAAAATATCATTTTATCATGCCAAGAAAGTTGTTGTGTATAAGTGTCCTTATCCAAAAACATGAAATGAAATTCATTGTTTCCTTAGATTAATGGGTTATTATAAGATGTTTGGGAAAACATTTCATGAATTTAAAATACACTAACCATGTTAACTTGAAAATGGGTGATGTTCAACTGGACAAAAGAGTGTGAAGAATTTTCCAAGTTCTGAATAAGAGATTAGTTACTGCACCCATGTTAACTCTACCCTCTATTGTAGAAGGATTTTTTTACTGATGAAGATCTAAAAGTGATTGGGTGCATCCTTATGAAAAATGACAAGGTGATTACTTATAACTATTGATATTTGAAGCCTTATGGGGAGAACTATCCTTCACATGACTTGGAGATGACAATGATTGTTTTTCCATTGAAGATATATGGGCACTATCTTTATGGGGACAAAGGTGATATATACATAGACCATCAAAATTTGAGGTATTTTTTCACACACAAGAAATTTATCATGGGATAGAGGATATGAGTAAAACATCTTAAATATTATGATTGTTCAATTTATTATCACTCTAGAAGATAAAACGTAGTTTTTTATGCATTAAGTAAGATACAACCTGTTGTTCCATAAATGATGAGGATTCAAGAAGATCCTTTTATAAAATACCTAGTAAAACTGGGCATTGGAATCGCATGGGAAGGGACATAATCAAACATATACCAAAATAATTTCTCAATGATCATTACTAGAAAATATCAAGAAATATCACAAAAAATATATTTTTTGTAGAAGAAGTTAGGAGATGTGAAAATAGGAAGATTCCAAACATCATTATTGATTATTAAGGTTTATTAAATTTCACAGAATGCTAGGTGTTCCATATTTTATGGATATAAAGAATGAGATTATAGATGATGCTTATATATTTACTTAATTTATACATCCTAGAACCATTAAAATGTATAGGGACCTTCATGATCCTTATTGATGGGATAAAACGAAAAGGGATGTTTTTGACTACGCTACAAGGTGCCTGATGTGTCAAAAAGTTAAGGAAGAGAGGGAAATTCATAAAGGGGTATTAAAACGAAAACTTATACTATCATGGAAGTAGGATACTATAATTATGGACATTTTCACTTGTCTTTCAAAAACATCCAAAGGAAACAATGTTAAATGAGTTATAGTGTACAATCTTTCCAAAACTACCCATATTATCTCTATTCGAGAAGATTTATATCTTGACTAATTTTCCAATATTTATAAAAACAAAGAGGTTGGGATTTATGGAGTTCCACTTTCTATCGTTTCTGATTCTGATCCAAGGTTCATATCATTGTTTTGGATAATTCTTTAACATCCTCTAAGTATTGAATTTAATTTTAGTATGTCCTATCACCCAGAAACTGATCTAAAATATAAAAGAACTATGAAAAAACTATTGTACATGTTAAGAACATGATAAATTTAATTTAAATTTGAATGGGATCAATATATCACATTATTTGATTTCTCATATGACAAAAAATCCATTTTAGTATTCAAATGGAACCCTAAAAATTTCTATATGGGAAGCACTATAGAGAACGCACTTGTTGGGATGAAGTTGGTGAGAGAAAGCTTCTTTGGACTTATCTTGGGAAAGATATAACAGAAAGGATCATGATATCCAATAATACATAAAGGCAGCTGAGAGTCAGCATTAGAGATATGATGAAAACCATTAGAGGGTCATGGAGTTTGATGTTGGTGGAAAATTATTCTGTCTAATTTCACCTTAGAGGATATTCATGCGGGTTGTGTGGAAAGGGAAGATAATACCCAGTTACATTGGTCCATATGAATTCATTGATCACATATGAGTAGTGTTCTATGGGTTTGAAATTCCACCAAACCTAGCTCAAGATCATTATATTGTCTATGTGTCTCTCTTGAGGAAGACCATACCTGACCATTCATATGTAGTAAATCCAAAGATGTTACAAATGGAACCTGACCTATCTTATGAGGAGCATCCAATGGATATATTAGAATATTGAGATAAGGTTCTATGAATTAAGACTACCTACCTCGTTCAAGTGTTGTGGAAGAACTAGACATTTGAAAAAGCCACATGGGAACTAAGAGGAAAAAATTTGGTATAAGAACTCACACCTTTTATCAAATAAGGGAAGGAGCTGAAATTTTAGGGTCAAAATTTATCAACGACGAAAGAATTTAACGACACAATTTTTTTAATGATAAGTTTTTCTTGAAAATATGTGTTTTTTACACAACAAAACTATATCTATTTAATAATTAAGTGATTATAAATTGAAATGTGACCTTTTAGTTTTCGACCATTATTTTAATATAGTATAATTATGACCATTGGTCAATATGAATGTTGGGAACTATACTCTTGAAAATAAATCTAACCATATCATTAGAGTTTATATGAAAAAAATTGACGAAGGACAATTAATATAGAAATAAGAGTTTCTGTCCTTAACACGTAGAGTCATTCCATTCGAATACCATCTATTACAACATTGGAGGGAGGTATCATCACTTTGATTTTCTCTTAACCAAGAATAATCCAAGATTTAACAAGTGAAGCCTGAATGAAATCTAATATGAGAGAAGTTCAAGCTATTGAAGATTACCACTTGGTCGATGTTGGCCAGGGTACCCCATGAAACTACCTCCATTACAAATCTTAATCTTAGGGAGTGTTCAGGTGTAATGAGTGGTTATGTTTGTAGTCCCTAGTTAATTAAAATTACAATTCCTTTGTATAAATAAAATTGTTTTTCCATCAATTCTATTTTAAGAAATGTTTTTTAATAAATTTAAATCGAATTTAATAAATTGGTTTCTCAAATAGAAATTGTACATTTTATAGAAGATGTAATTATTATAGTAAACAAATGTATTAAGAATAATGATTATTTTAATTAAATAGTATTATTATAACAATATTCTTTATATATAAACGATTTTTTTTCAATTGTTAGAAACATCACAACACATTTTCTATCTGGTATTATTTTTAATAAATATGGATTTTTTATATGTAAAAGTTATAATTCCTATATTTAAAAAATTAATATGTCAAAAAGAATATATTTTTTGAAATAATAACATCAAAATTAGGTTAGGGGAATTTATGAGAATTTTCTAGAAGAGGTTATTTTTCATGAATAATAGAAATAATGTTTGAGGATTTCAGTATGTATAATGAAATCATAATAATGTAATAATGATATAATAAGTAATATAAAATTCTTTTCAACTCTTTCGGATTAAAATATCATAATATTTTCCCTAATTGTTCAATACGATGGGCAGATACCATGGGAAATCCCATGGTTCTTCATTTACCACAACCTAGGTGTCCATGGAAATTAATAAACAAATCCTCCACTTTCGCTATATATACCCAACCATTTATCAATTTTATATCATTTTAAATCCATCCTTCACAAAAATCTGATAGTTTTACATTCCACAGAGTCCTACCAAGGTGTCCTCAATCTCCTAAGGTCCCAATCCTTTAGTTTTAGGAGTTAATTTTCAAGGTAATGGAAATTTCCACTTCTCTTTCCCTTTCAAGTTCCCTTTTTATGTTGTATGTCATTAAAGTTTCCAAAATTTGTTCTTCATTAAATTTAATTATTTCTATTTACTATTTTGAGAGTATTTTATTAATGGGAGACCCTTTGCTTCTCTCTTTTTAAATTTTTATAAAACAATTTTTCATACCGTTATGCTTCAAAATTTTCTTCTTAAAAATTTCCCTTTTTCTTAATAAAATTATTTGTTTGTTTTATTTTTTTTGAATACCCAAACCTCATCATTTTCTATTATTATTAAAATAGATTTCAAAATGATATTTTTTTAGGGATTAACATTCACGAGTCCCACATTCCCTTTTCATGGGTTTAAAAAAACCAATGAACTTCTCTTTAAGAACTTCTTAAAAACATCATGATTTTGATATGAATCCCGTTTCATTAATTCTCCACGAGTTATTTCAGAATTTTTTTTTATTTTCAATGTGAAAAACAATAATTAATACATATGATCAGCGTTCCTTGATAGTTCTCTAATGAATTGGTTAAATAATTTAATCTATAGAGACAACATGTTTTACGATACCTTGGTGAATAACCTTGGTAAAATTTATAACAACTTAGTGACAAACCAAGGTGATATACTTATTAATTTTTCATTTAAATATTTTAGACACATTTCCATGTTAGGATTTACATTATTTTTTACTATTTTATATCTCTTTTTTACTTTTATCATGACTTTATTAATCATGTTCTTATGGATATTTCATAATATTACATGTAAACTATTTCAATATATTTTTCATACATAGCACCATGTTCACACTTTTATTTTATATATGTCCCAAAGTTATGAGATACAATAAATTTTCTTAGGATGAACCTATGATGAATAATTACAATTGAATTAGAAGAATGTTTTATGTTTTCATGTATTATGTGTATTTTTTATAATAATATAAACATTAAAAGACCCTGTATTTATGCTATATAAATTAAAAGTTATGTAATAAAAAGGTTTAATGCCATATTAATTAGTTCTCAACTAAAGGGAAGCGTGAGGTATGAGATTTTTAACTCATTTTTCATTAATTTGGTTATATGTATATTTTCTTGAATAAATTATAAAAAATGTATGAAATGTATTTTGATTGATTTATGTTTTACATGAACTTGTATTTTTGTGGATGTAAATTTTTTAAATGTAATCGCCCCATTGAGTTACTCCCACATCAATGATATGAAATTTCTAAGGGTTTTATATTAAACTTCTTTCTTTTGAGACACATCTTCTTTTGTTCACCTAATTAAAATTTAATGGTGCATATACATCACCTTTACATAATATATGTTGAATCCTTCCGATATGATGATATCTGAAGTTTTAATTTATCTAATTTATTCATGGAAAGTTATGATTCAGAATTTTTCAAGGCGATATAGGTTTATGTTTCAATCTTATTTTAATCACGATTTCTTAGGATTTTACTTCCATTTTAGAAAATTGTCTAATCACTGTATAATAAATCCTTTTATTTTTATTCTCCCATTGTTATTAGTTATGTTTTCAAGTAATAGTACCATTTTCCTCTCTTTCTCAACTAAAATTTTTTATAAATTTTTTTTAGTAAAATTAAACTTCATTTCCCTTTTCGGTGGAAAATTCTTTTTCTTCTAAATCAATATTTAGTAAAAATATTTTAAAAAATGCATTATTAAATTTTTAGTCCATTTTCCATTAATTTTATTTTAAAAATAGTTTTAAAATGAGACATCCTATCACTATCAAAACTAGGTACTTTTTGAATTTTCTTAGAAAAATGTGAAGGAAGTATTTCATTTTTTTGTAATTAGAATGAATGGAAATCATCCACTATCTTGAACACTCTAGTTTAATAGAATATTAATTATGTTTCAAATTTTATTTGTAAAAAATATGTTTTAATATGTTTTTTCAATGTGTAAAGATGTTTTACATAAGTAAAATTTTAAATTATATTTATATATTCTTTAATAAATTTACAATGTTATTTTAAAAGAAGATTATTTTTAAAACTTTTATGATTTAAAAATATTTTTCCAAGTAGAAAGACAATTTTACTTAAAAAAATCATAATTTTATATTTAAAGATTATTTTAAAAGGTATCAAGGTTATTTTAAAATTAAAATATTTTGAAAACGATTTATGATTCAAAAAGTGTTTTCCAAGTGGAAGGGATATTTTTATGAAGAAATGTTTAATTCGATGTTTTAAAAATCATTTTGAATTTATGATGACATACCTTTATGTTATTCAAAGTTAGAAGGTTAATCTTTAAAACAATTATTTGTTCTTTTTAAATTATTTCGTTCAATGATGATAAACATTTATTATATGGATTACATATAAATTATTTATATATGTAACTATCCTATATAACTAGTTTATTTTCCATTCCTTTGACAAGGTAATACACTGATTATTATCAATTTAAAAATTCCTTCATTATGAAATTTCCTTAAAATATGATTTGAAGTAAGATTACACAACCCATTTTATTTCCATGGGTAATTATTACATTATTCATTAGAATTTATTTCCCTTATATGGAATACAAATATCATGAACATGTTATTATGGGTGGAACAAGATAGTGATCCAATGCATTTGGTAACATTTTAGTCTTATGAGAATTAATTTATGAAATTATGGAGTAAACCTAATCTTTTATGGGACCTTGTACGCCATGTGAAATTTTCTATGAAGTTATCATTGATTCATATTTATATCATGTTAGATATTGTCTCCAAATTTACTATAATGACATGATATTATGATTCTAATTTATTTATATTATGTTTCTATCTGATTACTCATGTGAAATCTCTATTTTGATATCCTATTATATCTTTGAATCAGATGTTATGCTTAATTATCATGTTTATTCACTTATTAGTCATTATTATCACCCCTTTATTCTATGCATTCCCCTGGTTTTTCTATAAGGTTTTAGAAGATATTTATGTAAAGACAATAAGTATTCCAAGTTTTAGTGACCTTTAATAAATTATGATCTTATTCATATAAAGAAACTAGGAATCATGATCATTATATTGTAATTATTAGATGTTTATTTAATAAATCATGTAATGATATGTGTAAAAGGTATGGGATACCTTAAATTATCCTTCCAAAGTGGAACAATAAGTGATCCGATTAGATATTTACATATGAAGATAAATTAAGAGAATCTATCATTTTAATTTTGTTTACAATTTTTGAGATGAATGATCATAGTTTTCCTTATCAAAGAGATAAACTGTGAGAGTAATTAACAATGAAGGTTATACCATCATGTTACATACCCTACCGTAAGACTACTATACTAAATGAATGATGACCAGATAAGACCTGGTACAAAGAATCTCAGTTTTGTTAATTATTCATGATCCCGAGGACCATTCATTGGGCCACATAGAGACATGAAGTTCATGATATTATATTCCATCCCCATTCCCTTGAAGGTTGGAAATGTGGGATTATTTAAATTGGGTGGGGGAAGTGTCATCTAGTCACTCTGGGTTCGAATTCCACCATGGTTTATAAGGGGGGTCACCCCTCCTGGGTTTCGATCTAAGCATTTAGATACACAATGTTGTTGAAGATTTCTTGGGGTATAACCATCTATACCATCCCCTAATAAAAACCACAAATCAAGGATTTATGAAAATTCTGAAACTATATTTTATATTAATTTGTAGTTTATTTCAGGACTATATAATCATCCTGATAAGGAGGAGGTTGTCACTTTATTATGATAAAATCGTAGTCTTTATCAATTATTGTGTTTACATAAAGGGTTTTTCATATCCAGAGATTTCTTGATGATCATATTGAAACCTCATAGGATTATTATCTCCTTTAAAATGGCTAGAAGGAGGGATATATGATTCCACCTGACATGGGTACCGAGTGAGAATATTAACCGTGTGTAATTTCTAATTGAGATATCCAAAGCTGTATATCTCACTCTTATACTATGATAGTCATTATTTCATTATTGATATGTCAAAATTCCTATTTGGGGAGTTAAATATATCCAAAAAATTCCCTTTACCCCCAATGGAATTTCATTTAGAAGGTTGAAACTCATAATTATGAGGTTTCTGGATTTGGTTCCTCAGGAACTTAAACATATGTATTGGATTAGTTTTTGCAGAAACATCACCCACCTCTCATGGATCAATTTCTACATTTTACACAGTTTAATATATTCCTATATAATCTATATAATTAATGGTGGAAATTTTCACTATGGTATATTGCGGGATGCAAATAATCTCTCCATCCTTTGAATAACATGACATTTTTATCCTACTTACTTCCCCATCAAGTGATACATCAGGGTCTTCCCTCAGCCCCTTTTTCTTTTTATGACATCTTGGGTGAGGACCCTTATAGGGGTTGATTTTTTTTGATATGATCTCCCTGTTTTGGTATGTGAATAGTTACCCTAAGGGAGACTCCAAACTTGCTTGCTGAGAGTACCCCAAATTTTAGGGAAATTTTGTATGGCAGTTTGAACGGCTTGGGTGTGATTCATTGATATTTACTATCAAACATGGAGAAAATCAATATCATTGGAGGGTATGATAAAAATTTCAACAAATATACATGATGGGGTTGATTCAGTTCCACCATTGGTACATTATGACCTCATTTTTGATGTGTTTGTATCTCATGGGATAGTTATTATGATAAAAATTCCAATAGCCCTGTAGTCTCAAGTTGATTTGGAGAGTCCAAATATTTCTATAAGACACTCCTAGGATTTGACTACCTTTTGAGTTGATCAGGTGGTAAAAATATCCCTTAGAATTCAATATGGGTTTTGTTCATGGATGGGCGCCACGGTGGCTACCATTGCTATATTTCTTATTTGGAAGATTTTCACTCATGCATGGGATGATTAGAGTGCCTACTCATAATTGGATCCACTCTATATAGGGAGGTACGGAGCATTTTAAGAGTTCATATTCCTTGTTTGATAAATATTTACCTTCTATTGAGAGACTAG
Source organism: Viscum album (assembly GCA_963277665.1). NCBI lineage: Eukaryota > Viridiplantae > Streptophyta > Magnoliopsida > Santalales > Viscaceae > Viscum > Viscum album. Next base: position 283,875,789 of record OY728143.1, on the reverse strand, counting down.
GATTAAGAGCCAATTGTCATCCCTCTCCCTATGATCATGATGAATTTTAATTTTGAAAAGGATGGAGATTCATGTTATTGACCAACTGGATCCTATATTATTTATTCCAATGTTCTCTCTATATATTTTATTTTATATGATGATATGTTTTGGATATCCTTCTATCCATGTAGAACATTGATAGATCTATCTCACATCATAGTGTTGTTATGTTATAGAGATGAAAATTTTATTCCTTATAAGGGAGGAAAATAACCTTTAAGTGAATAATGGTTTCCAACATGTTCTAGCATAATTTAAGCATTGAATCCTCATTTATCTGATATGAGACATCTTTTTTGGAAGGGGTGATGAGAGAAAACAAATTTTGAGGGTTTTTGGAAAACTCCTTTCATATATCCATTATATCCACTTCTCCATCAGAGTAATATTTGTCTACATGGTCAGACTGTAGTGGTCACTTCTTGGGGTATCATATGGATAGAGGTGAGGTGTTTCTGGTGGTTGATGGTGCACTACATATGAAAAACATTGATGTTTCAAGAACCTATCAATTTGAAGGTTTATTTACAACAGGTTAATTTAATTGTATGGTTGATATATCACTATAGAGTGGATTTACATGATGAATGATAGGGACAAGATCCCCATAATACATCTATATACTACCAAAAAAGGTTGTTCATGATAGTTCTAACCTTATACTTAAGATTAAGAGTCCGAGAAACCTTGAGGTTCTAATGATATGTGTTTTATTATCTGAAGGATACTGACCTTGATTAGGTTAAGAGTATGATCCATGTCCCATATCATGGTCAAAATATACAGACATGTCTTATAGGGTTGAGCAGGATTATGGGTTTGGTGTATGGTGGTTATTAAATTATGATGATTACCATTTGTTTTTACAGGAATATGAGACCTCTATTGAGAAGACAATTGTGTTTTTGATGATATTTTGTATCATCAATAGTAATAATGGACTTTATTTGGGTGGTTGATGGAATATTTTAGTAAATACTAGTAGCAGTGTGGTTACATGCCGGATTTAAATATTCATTCCCCATTAGAATATGTTGATATACATCTGTAATGGGAGAAGGGATATGAAACTCCCCCTGTATAGGCTCTAATGGATGTTGGTGTAGTCCATTATTGGCAGAAGTACGTATATATGTCGGGATCATGTATGTTGGTAGAATATATAATGTAACTTTTCTAACATAGATATGATCATTCCCTAAGGTGATAGGAATAATGGGATGAAAATTCCTAGTTGGAATGATATTATGAGAATGATCCTATTTTTCTTTTGAAGTATTCCACTGAATTTATTCAATAGGAATATTCACCGATCCTATGGTGATTTCTAAAATGGTTTGATAAACCCCAGTCTGAGAGGGAATATGATACCAATGATATTATTTATTTAGTGTATGAAAAATTATTTCTTTAATTGGAATATTCATCATTTATAAGGTGATTTCCAAACTAGTTGATGAACCCCAGTAAGAAAATGAATCAGATCCAGATCGTGTACCTCATTGTTTATGGTTATATTCCAATAATTCTTTTGGATAACAGTAAGAATATGCAATTTCTCCAGAGAATCAAAATAATCATGTTGTGAATTATAACATTCTACTTTGTCTAATAGGATAGGGTTTTGTGTATATCCCAATACCATCACTCGAATTTTACAAGGAAGCTCTTTCATCACTGCTAAAATATATTTTCACATCATAAGGGTATGTAAAGAAATTTTGAAACTCATATTATCCATATCTATTATGTACTAGAAGACATATTCGATTAAAGTGAATATATATTCCCACTTTTTCCTCCTTGTTCCATTATAATAAATTGATGGGATTCATGCATGAAGGAGGGGATATGTGTCTTTCCTTTGTGAAATTCTTGGTTAAGTGTTCCTACATGGTATGGATGAGTTGGGAGATTATGCTAATCTACAGATTCCATCCAGATATTTAAGAACAATTCATCTGTAGAGGTAGGTATTTTATTCTTCTCTATTTAGTTCATAGCTTTTAGTTCCTAGTGACATCTGTTTCATAACTGGATTTGAGCATCTTGGGAGGGGACATGTTGGGTAGTTCCATCAATAGATTACTATGGGGTGTTGGAAGGATTGTCTTGGTTGTGATGGTTTGTAGGATCCCTACAGGAGAGTTCCAAAACTAGGATAGAGTCATGGATGACTATTTGATAAGAATTTGTAATGTTAGTAAGTTCTTGATTGTCACACATTGGGGATAACATCCCAAAGTGGTTAGTTGTGGTGACACACATCATTTGTTTCATCACAGATATCCTTGAGTGATGTGGGATTATAGGTTTCAATTCTTAAGGACCCCTTCATGAAACCATGAGTGTTGGTATTGTACAATGTCGGTGGTGCGTCTAGACCATCACAATATCCACTCGATAATAAAGGCATTTACTGTTGATGAGTTTTATAATCCTTTGAGGACATTACTAAAATTAATGTAACAAAAGATTTTGTTGATGATGGAATGACCTCAGGTAAAGGTAAATGTTATTCAGAATCATATATATAGTTATAAGGACAATAGTAGACAAGGTCACCAATTAGTTCAATATCACAAGTATGAAATATTATCAATTAGATATACAACTGTAATAGAATCATTTATTCTTGTTATTGGTTGGCCTGATTTATTTCAAGGAATGTTCATGATGAAATAGTCCATACCTTAGGAAAACCTAATTATGTTAAATTATTGAAATATTCATGTTTATTTCACCTTGTTTTTCCCTTCACAATGTTTGTGGGTTGATGATTTAATTAATATATTTTCATTTCTAATGTAATAAGGTAATGAACCTGTTGAAATAATTCATTTTGGATTCATAAATTTTTTTTAATGGAAAATCCCAATGGATTATGCATTCACAACAATCTACGAACCTATTTTTCAAAGTAATATGACCATTAGGATATTTTAACCAATGACTATTAGAAATTCCCATTGTCTAAGATGATCATAGTTCTGGCTCTTCTCATACTATGTGGGGGAATTATCATCTACCATGTGAATCATTTATAGAATTCAGACATGTACATGAATCTTTCCAAGATTTCTATATAGGAGTATCTACCAGAATAGAATGATTGATTGTTGATATTCAATGATATAAATACACAAACAAGATAGACGGTATCCAAACAATGACACCATATGTATATATTATAGTTCCTCCAACTTACTAACCATTACTTCTTAGGAATGGTGGTTTGTGGGATTTATATAGTTTAATTCCACATAAAATAGGAACTCTAGAGGTTTTTTTACATCTAGGGAGACAATTAGTGTTTCAATATTGTTATTGAACCTTGAATATGTGTCCTAGATATCCTATGATAATAGGAATCACATCCCCCATATTTCGTATAAGGTTTTTGTTAATAAAATTAGGTACAACAGAAGTTCATGTGTGACTTATGAATGGGGGGGGGGGATTCCCTAAGACACTCCATTAAGAACATGACATTTCGATGGAAGAGATGATATAATAGAAATTACATAAAAAGGTGTCCCATATTTGGGAATTAGTATCATGGTAATGGAATAATCATTTGTCGACTTTAATATGATGATAATCATGATCATAGTAGGATACAAGAGATTTAAAGAGATTGGAAACTTTTATTGGGAGAACAATATTAAATTCTACAGGGTTTAAAAACTAGGGATTTCTAGATATTTGTGTGGGGATTACACACTATGTCTACCCAGATACTTGAGTGGAGATTAGACATTGAGGTCACCTTGTCATTCTTAATTGGGATTATTTCCCTTAAATGGAAATTAATTTATAATAAGGTCTTACATAGAGATTATGCGCACAATGGAGGGTTTTATTATGCTAATTTCATGATCAATATGAGCCTTTATGACTGTATGAGATTTGATCGGTCTGGGAAAAAATATATAAAAGGATAATAGGTGCAATTAGTATAGGTAAAAGACTTACACCCTAGGCTAATCCATTGGAAATTTGATCATATGATCATGAATGATATGGATCCAAGAGTTTTCACTAAAGGCATGGAATGTAGTTTTTTTGAGAATAGATGATGGAAATATGTCAGATATGGAGGTATTAACTTTGGAATGGATTGTATGTATCCTTTATATACAATGAATTAGAGTCATCATAGTTCATATTCAAAACCTACTGATGGGAAGGGATAGATGATTACTCTGAAGGGGATTATTTTCTTATGTTTTAGAAATATATATAATTATAAAAGGTGGATTATCACATTTTGTAGATTCATAGGATATTTGTGGGGTATGTAATTTATTAGTGAGGAAGGACATAAGAGTGCAAGGGTGACACCCATAAGAGTTATTCCCCCACATGGGTCTTATAGGGTCATGTAATCCATGTGAAAATAGAATGGTTAAAAATTATTCATGAAAGGTGTAGAGTTAGGGGCTTCACATGAATATTTTGATGTCATGTGAGCACACAAGGGATTGAGGGGCATGAAATTTCATAACTAGGGAGGGGTTGGGTGTTCTTATGGCCTCATCAAATGACAAAGAGATCATCTTAATATCATATTCCAATCACCTGAACAATAATATTTCATTAGATTGCATGAATGGGGGGTCATCAAATGAAATGCCATTGAAAAACTCAATATTACTTTTAAATTTCTTCTAAGGTACTTATAGAACTTTATTAAGCATAACATTCATTCTACTAGGTGATCCCTATATTTAGAAATGTTCTCTTTAGTTCTCCTCTCATGTGTCTCCCTTCATTCATTTATTTTCAAGGGGATTTTATAAGCATCACCTACCCTATATATTCACCTATTTTCATGGAAAAAAATACCCATAGATTGGATAAATTATGTAGAAGAACCGTCCATGTAAATTGGTGATTTATTATGTGCTAACATTGGCTGATTCACGAACCATCACTAACATCCTCCACATAATTGTGTGATAAACAAGGATAATGTGAATGGTATATTATTGAAAACCTTTAACAACTGAGTCACTTGACCTTATTTTAATGGGTTCATCAAGAGTTATTAAGGGGTGTTGAATAAAAATAGTGACACCTGATCCCCCCATCATGGATAGCCTCAATTATTATTAAGACATTGGGAATTTTCATGGAGTTGAATTTATTACTCTAATACCTTCATGTGATTGGTTTGGGTCATACGACTATATGAAAACCATACCATATATAAATTCTCTATAAAACCATGTCACACAACTGTAATGAAATGGATATCTTACCTTTCGGTGGGGGTGATCCATCATTATGTTAATGATACCTTTTGAAGTCATGATTTTCATGGGTGTATTCACATTAAATAAACTGGCTTATCATGAAAAATAGGGACTGCATTCCCCTCCCATAATAGAAAGAATCCATTACTTGAGGCCCTTGGTGTTCAACTACCACATGTTTACTTGAATTTTCATGATCAAGACTAGATGTCACAATTTCATTAAAACCATTTCAGGGATATCTTATCCTCTTGTATGAGAAACGCATCCTCATTATGAAGGGGTAATTTAATGATATCAAGGGATTTCATGTGAAAAATAGTGACTGCATGATCCTCTCATCATAGACAGGCTCAACCAATCGAGCCACATGAATTGATTATCATTAAGTCATCAGGTGATTTTAGTTCCCATCACATAAAAAATAGTGACCTTAAGATCCACCATTTATGGGTATCTTTGATTAATCAGAGTCACATGGAGGCTTTTCCTAGATTTGATTTTATGACTACAAGGTCATCATGTGATTGGTTTTTGGTGCCATGACTGTAATAAAACATCAACATAGAATACTAATTTGTATAAAATAGTCAGCTGAATGTTAATAAATTTATCAATTAACATTATGAAATGGGTGATCCAGCCATAGGAAAATGTGGCCATAAAAAAGCCTTTATTTTTATTGGGGTTATTTCATCAATTAAGAGGGAATCACATGAAAAATGGTAACCGTCTGATCCTACCTCGATGGATAGACTTTATCACCAGAGGCCCTAGTTATTGTCATCTTTTCATGGATTTCATCACATTACTCTTATGTAATCACCTTAATAATAGTGATCATGTGATTAGATGATAATTACCTACTCAAATCTTTAGGGGCCATTTGTGTTCGACCACCGCGCATCTCGGGGACATCGCATGATCCTCCCAAGATCATGAGGTGGTGTCAAAACATTTTCATTAAAAACTTCTTCCCACTTCATTTATGTATTAATGTTATGGGTCATTCAATTTTGTTATCCACTATTGGTTATGTGATTGCCGATCCTAAATGCTTTATATCCAAGTAGTCATCATTTTTTCTTTTCTGTTATGCCAAAATAATACTCGTTCTTTGGTTATTTTTCCAAAATCCATTTTTCCGAAGATCATTTGGGGGTAAATATACAACTAAATGCTATATTCATCCTATAATATCTCTCTAGAGAAATGTTAACACTTATACAACATCTCTTGCATGGTTTCAGCATTTCCCCACCTTAAAAAACCAAACAATTTTGAGGCCACTAGATTCTTGTGGTAAAGTTCATTGATTCTACCTCAGTGAATAAAATTACATGGATTAGAGAAGTTTATTACCTTGAGATAATTAGGTTAAATTATTATTGTATGTCCCAATTCTATAATTCTTGTAAAATCTCAAAAATCTCAATTTAGTTGAGATTACAACCTCCAAATGTCTATTGGTTAGAGAAATAAAAAGGAATATGAAAAATTGAAGTTACAAAGTAAATATTAATCAATAAAATGGTGATGAATTATATATGTAGTGAATTTATTCATGAATAATTATAATATTAACACATCACCCCTTATACAAATCCACTATACCTCATAATTAATAATCCCATCATCCGAGGGTAAATCATAATAAGAAAAAAGTTAATGAAATGAAGAATAAATAAAATGAATAAAACTTATAGTGAAAATTATTTATTTATATAATGGTGATAATTTTAAAAATTAAATTCTAAAAGTAAATAATAATAAAATAACATCAACTAGAATGAAAAAAATTAGGACAACTTTAAAAGAAAATAGACTAAAATAATTTATATCTGAAAGACTGAATAATGTTTTCTACTTATGGACACCCTCTCAGTAATAGAATGAAATTTGAAATCATGGCATGAATAACTACGGATCATGAAAATATATCTTGCATTGAGGTCACCGTAGAATAATATAGATAAATACTACATAAGTTTTTTATTAATACTTAATACATATAACAATTATAAATTCTTGTGGACCATAATGGTTTACTGAACTTGATGATTAGGTACATAATAAACTTATTTATGAAATTATCTTCATCATATCCCATGAACTTCATCAAATTAGCATGCTTCTAGGAATATCAATATTTGAACCTCTCATCAAAACATGGGGAATGAAATGATAAAAAAATATGAGATCAGATGCCCAATAAGGGTAATTCTGGGAGATATCAACCATGAGAGAGAATAATATGATAATAAGAGCATTGAAACATTATCAAGTTCATGCTATCTATGTAAAATATTTCAACCCAGAAATATTTAGATCACAAACTCAAGAATAAATACTTGTCTAGAAGAATGATTAATAAGGGTTTCAATGTAGTAATTGTTATTGAAGAGTCATTTCATTGGAATTTGGAATCCTAATAATAAGAAATCATTATCTTGTGAAAAATAATATTAAAAATCATTTATAGGTGTAATCTTGTGAGAATAGTTATAATAAATCATTATTATGAATCAAGAGGTGTATATAACAATTTAAAATAATATCCATGCTAATTTTGTGTGTATAACTATAAAAAATCATGATCACTCAATAATATATGTAAATAATTATTTTCATTCATGTCCTTGCTTATCATCATCATCTCATGAGATACCTATATCACATTTCCCAATACATTGGTGGGATATATGATTCCAAGACCACCCACTACATAATGAATATAAAACTTATGTTTTCAATATTATCACAAAACATTCATCATATCATCATACCATAACCCATATAAATGAAATGGGTTTCATAGAAATTTCATTATTTCATCCTATCATAACACGTGTTAAGGAAATGGATTTCATAAAGATTTCGTAATTACATAATAAACACTTGGAAAGGAATTATTTTCATACAAGCCTCCTCAAATAATCATAATCATACGAATTATTAGGAAAAAAAGAGGATGGTATCATAAGATAGTTTCACCAGTGAAGCATAAAAATGTTTAATGGATGTTGAAAAAAATGAAAAATATCTTCAAAATATCATTTGAACCTTTATTTGAAAACATTATAAAAATATACATTTATATTCATAATATTTTAACTATAAAATATTATAACATTGAAAGAGGTCAATAATATTAATTCAATAATAGAAACATATAAATTAATCTTATATTTAAATAACTTCTTGATGATAGTAAAATCAATTCATAGCATATATGTTAAATGATAACATTATTTTCACACTCCTGTAAAAATTCAATGATGGTTTATTCATAATTTATTTTTAAATATTATTTTATATCCTTCATAAGTACATTAAAAGGTAGTGAAAATGGGCATTGCAAAAAAATTCATGAGTAGGTAAAAACTTCTAGAAAATAATTTTTAAAATCATAGACATGGAAAAAGAACTTCATAAACCAAAGAGGAAATATAGTTGAATTTTATTTAAAATATGTTATAAATTTTTTTATGTAAGGAACAGAGTGGAATGAATATATAATATTATAACCCTGGAAATTAATATATTATAAAAAATAAATGGGGATTAATGGATAAAATTCATATAATATCCCTAAATGGAAATTTAGCACATACATTCCCAAAAAGAAATAAGATTATAACATAAATCCCTTACCTTGTGTGACATATTAATTTATACGAAATAAAACATCATATATTATTATTATACATATATTATAAATATTTTTAAAACCATATTCACACATGAATTACTATTTATCATTCTAGTATAATTTTCACTTATATATTTATTAACTATTTCATCACTAAAATAAAAATTCAGTGGGAAACTTGTCTGTTTGACATGCTTGGTTCATTTTGATGGTTCTATTAATTACAACTTTCCCATAGTTTTATCATATCTTAAATGAAAATCATGAAATAACGTATCATATTTATTCATTATAGAAAACTTTATAACCATTCATATAGTTTAGTGAAGAAAAATGAATGACATCACTTCATGGAGACAGTAGTCAATACGTAAACACAAGTGATGCTTCCAAATATCAATGAATGGAAACGATGAAAGTTAAAAAAATAATTTAACTTTTAAAAATAATTATTATATCTTAAATATTATATATATTCATTATATAAATCCTCATTACCATCCATGTAAATTTGAAATGAAAAGCGAATCCCATTACTTCCTGGAGGTGGTATTCAATAAGTACACAGAAGTGATGTTATCATTTTATAACGGTTGGGAAGGTAAGATGGTAGATAATATATTATTATTAAAGAGTAATAATTATTTAATATATATCATATATAAATAATAAATAGATCATAATAAAAAACCATGAATTTTAGAGATGGAAAATGAAACATATCGCTACATGGAGGCTGTAGTCAAAAGAGACGCACAAGTAATACTTTCACTTCCCATTTGATGGAAATGAGGGGGAAAATAGTTTCCCTATAATGATAATAACATATTAGTTTATTTAAGATATTAGATTAATAATTTTTGTATGTATATAATATATTTATAGGAATTGAAAGAATAAATAAACTTTGAAATATTTTGTTAAGATTATTACTTCTTCTGTGATAGACCTCCTTCAGTTTACACATTAAGTATACTTAAAAGGGACTTAGTGTATATAAAAACTAATATAAAGGAAGAAACTAATTATATGAAATTTTTTTATTTGGGATTGAATAAGATATAAGGCAAATACAGGTGAATAATTGATTAAAATATGTTCCCTTTTATAAGCGAGCGGAGGGACACACAAAGAATTGCTTGAAATATTTTGAATAATATAAGGTCACATTCCCCTAAAAGTTGCACCAGTTGGATATGAATTATTATTTTGGAAAATATTATAACAAAAATTCATCAAAAAATAATATTTAAACATGTTTATGTGGAATTTTACCTTTATATCTTATTTTAATCACCTCAGAAAACCCCCAATGAACCTAACCATGGTAATAAATTTTAAATAACTTCTATATTAATTATAAATAGAAAGTATTTTAACCTATTAAATTATATATATATTTTTATGATTAAAAATATTAAACCCATTTTAAAATATTATATTTCTATGATTTTCTTAAATTCAACTTATTATAATTATGTAGGTTGTTGTAAAATCATTTTTAGTAAAATGAATTTGAAGAATAAAATTTAATTTCAACTTATTATATATATTAAGAAACTATTATATGAATGTTAAAATATATTATATAATATATTATCTAATAATTACATTAAAATACTTCATTAATAATGATATTTTTTTTAATATAAAGACACATTGTGCGTATAAAAATATTTTTTTAGAAAAACATCACTTTTTTTAAAAAAGATTTTATTTTCATCACTATATAATTAGTAACCAATAGATTAATTTTGTACATGTTTTAACATAATATTTTCATAATTTTTTTCCCTATTATTACTCTGCAATCCAATGGCTATGTGATGACTATAACATTAAATAATAATAATAATTAAATATTATATTGCAGTTCATTTAAACTCGGCGTTTCATATAATGTAATATATTGCAAAAATTAAATTTATTTAAAAAGAGATATATCATAAAATCATGTAGTGTTACATTATAACCCCTTATAATAATTTCACCCACAAAATTTTTTTACTCTAATATAAATAAAAAGGTTCACTTCTGCCTCATCACATCCTTATGTCCCAACATAGCGTATTAAAATTTCTGGTTTCTCTATAAAAATTTTACTAGGTGAGTGGTAATTATCCAAAATACATTCTCTCTAGGATCTAGAATCTGCACTTGTTTTTCATCATAGGGGAGATCACGATCAAGTGGTATGACCTCTGAGTTCAATAAATGTGAAGGATCAGGTATATAAATCCTCTGAAGAGATAAATATAATACATTGTGAACTTCAGAGTGATTAAATGGAAGTGGAATTAGATAAGAAACCATCTTGATATGATCATGAATTTTCAACAAGATCATATTTCTATGGATCAGTTATCTTTCATTTCAAAAATTTTAAACTTATTCAAAGGATATATTTATATAAATACCTTTCCACCACCATTGAGATTTAGATCTCACCAAGGAGAGTCTAAGTAACATTTTCGTTGACTCAAATCTTGCATGATGTAACACTAAATGGATCTAACCTTATATATAATTTTATAAAATATATTAGGTCCCAATAAATTTAATAATCCAACTTCATCATAGAAGATTTTATTTCTTTATATCCTTCCATATAGGTATTCAAAAGGAGTCATCTGAATTCTCTATTAAAAACTATTGTTTTATGAAAATTCAATAAACATAGTTTGTTGATCCTAATCACATTTGAATTCAATAGAAAATTATATCAGTGTAGCCTATAGTTTTTAAATATTCCTCATATAATCTCCATATATATGAGGATTTTATACAGTTCTAAAGTTTAACTCTGTATTCAATACATGTTGGATACTTCTCCAAAACATTGAAACAATCCTTAGAACCTGATTTGATATAATAGAAAGCATTACTCTCTGACACCTTAACACATTCTTAATATATATCCTAGAAATCATATCGAGAGATAAATCTTATAATATTGAAATGAAATGTATTAACTTCCTATGGAGATTATCAAAGCCAAATAGATTTGTTTGGATTAGATGTTTTATGAAGTCTGCTGATGAAATCCACTGTAATTTTCCCTAATTAAATTAACTTTTTGGTAATGGTTGTAAAATTCCCTTAGACATATATCTTCCATCCTTAACTCTATAAAATATGAGGAAATTAGATCAACACTTTGGAAAATTATTTTCTATGATATCAAAGAAAAATACTTTTTCTGATCTCTATACTTATTTGTACTTACATGATGAATATAAAATAACAAACTATGAGATTTATCCATAAATTACTTATTTAATACATTTTTTAGGGAATAATTTACTAAGTTACTAAACCTTAACATTCCATCACAATCATTTTTGAATCCATGGATTTTTCTCACCACCTTATGTAATTCTACATCTAGTTTCTACACCTATTTAATCATGATGTTGGTGGGTAAGTAAAAATTCATCTGAGAAACATATGATTTATCACTACTCATCATTATTTCAAGGTCTATATTCTATAACTCATTAATATTGGATCTATTTCAATTATCATCATGGAAAAATTGCATAGTCCTTCAAAGATAGAGTATTAACCTCTTCATTATCCTTCCCAGAATGGTGGTGTGTTAAGAAATCATAATATTTTATCATTTCAAACCATAAGCTTTGGTGCATATTAGAATCTTTCTTTGTGAATGTATAAATCATGATTTTTTTACTAGTATATATATCACAACATTCAATGTAAAGTTAATTACTCTATATTATGAATTTAAAAAATTACTCATTCTAGCTGCAAATCATGAGTCTGATAATTTTACTCATGAATTTTCAATATGTGTGAGGCACAAGCTACTGTAATTTCATTATATATGAGTAATAATCCCATTAACTTCTTCTATGAATCACTGTAGATCATATACTATTTTCCACTACAAAGTAGAGTGGTCACAGTTTCATTGATCAACTTCATTTTAATCTTCTTAAAATTTTACACAAATGCATCTACCCATAAGAAATTAGTTCCCTCAATTTCAAAATTGTTAGTCGAAAATATTTTCATGAGAAATCATTCAAAAATAATCTATAGTATCTTTTTAACCTAATAAAACTATGCATCTTAGTGACCATTGTTTGACTGGGAAAGTGTTTAGTAACATCCCTTATTGAAGGGTCCACCAATATATAATCACATGAAATTATATAACCAACTAATTAAATGTTATTTATCAAAAATTAACTAATGGTAAATTTTGAATACAACTTCTCCTTCTATCAGGTATTCCACACAATCTTCAAATGATAACCATTCTGTTATTTTACTTTTTAATATATAAAAATATCATTTATAAATACAAACAAAAACTAATCTAGGTAATCTATAAATACTCTATCCAATATATCCATGAATATAGTGGGGTATTTGGTTACAAAAAATGTAATTAATATAAATTCATAATGATCATACCTCAAATGTAAGGCTATTGTTGGTATATTCTATTGCTTTAACCACAAATGATGACATATAAAAAGAAGGTAAATATTTGAAAAGTATTTTTCCCCATTCGAATTATCAAAAAAGTCATCAATATGGGTTATATTATATATATTATTGATATTAATCTCATAATTATCTCAATAATCAATAAAAATATGAATTGAACCATATTTGTTTCATAAAAAAGCTTTGGTGAACCCCCATGGAATTTTACTTGGGAATATAAACCTCTTTTATATATTCCCATTGTTTTTTCAATTAATTACTATAACTCAATTAGGTTTATTATATAATGAGTCTTGAAATAGTTTTATTACTAGGTATTATTTCTTTTAAAACTAAACTTAAAGATTCAAGGGAAGACTATGATAGTGTTGTGGAAATACATCATAATATTCTTAAAAAACTAAAATATCATCAATGTTGAGTTTATACCTAACCATTGTTGATAAATATACCTCATGAATATGTAGTAAGACACATACAATAGAATTAATTCCCATTTTATGTTTCTTTTATACTTCACATCGATAAAAAATAATAAGTAAATTCAGAATTTCAAAGGTGACTTATCTTACTCCGTAATTGAAATAAAAATGGCATAAATAAATCCTATCCATGCCTAATAGAACTTAAAATTAAATTAGGGGGAGAATAATCTTATTTTTTCAGGAAACACATTAGTAGAAAGTTTTATCAGAGATGAGTTATAAACTTGAGATGTGATTATCATTCCATGTGGGGTTTTTACTACCACCTCAAAATCCATTCATTAGGGGATGTCATGTGATACTATTAGAAAATTATTGAGATATAAAATAGTGGATAGTGATAGAATTAATTATTCAATTTTAAGTTATATAGAGGATTTTAAGTGTAATTTTTCACCACGCCATTATGATGACCTTATTAAATTGTAATATAAAAGTAAATCCCTATATAATTTTTCATAAGGGGGTCCTAGAGGCCTTAATTCGTCATTATCTGTAATTTTTGGTCACCAATTCTAATAATTCCCAATAACCATTAATATTAAACGTTGAAATTCAATTTTATAATCCTTTTATACATTTTTTTAACTTATCAATATTTTCATCTTTTATTAACAATCTCTAGCTCTATGTCCAGCCTTTCCATAGTTGAAACATTTCACTATTAGTTTTAGACAATTTATTGAGTTATTTCCCTTTTTTTTGGAATATAATTTGTTATAATTTCTCTCCTTAATGATATTTACCATTAGAGGTCCCTTTATGATATATTTTCTCTTCTTATCACAACAACTAGACGAATAATTGAATTTTCATCTCCATGTTTCTTCCTTAATAACACATTGAAGGATTTCATCACTCCGATGAAAGTCTCATATGAAGAATGAATTTTAATGACTTTGTTTCAGGTCAATAAAAAAACAACTGATTTTTCTCATAGGGTTGATGATAAAGATAGTATAATTCCTTGAATTTATTATATTTTTTCATCATATATACCAATGGATTCATTATAGTTTTTTTTCATCTCAAAAAAATCCCTTTTTATCTTAGTATAAAGTGTTTGAGGAAATTATTTTTTGACAATTACCCTCTTCAAACCATCCCATTACATAAATATTATTTCTTCATTTTTTATTATATTATTTATAAAATTTTACCGTTGACCAGTTTCTCATTCTAGGTGATAGATTGATAAGACAAATTTATCATGATTCAAGCACTGAAGAATGAAAAATGTGATTTCCATTGCATATATCCATTTCTTGTAAGCTAGTGGATCAGAAGACTAAGAGAAGGTGGGTGGACATTGTGACATAAAAATATCAATGAAATATTTCTCCCTTCTTGGTGCATTATAATGATCAAAGTAGTTTGAATTATTTAGCATATATAGAGAGAGTAAAGAGAGTATAGAAACAATATATTTGATCATAGTTCTAATTCAATTTCATATACATGAAGAAGATCATTCCATTGTCCTTCACATTCATTTTTAGAAAAATTCCTTATGATTATAGCCATATAATTAAACTTGAAATAGATAAAATTGTTATTGATAAAAAATAAATATAGTTAGGAATCATAAGAAAATAATTCGTGATATTTATAAATTTATAGAAAATTGTTACCAACATATGACACTTTATGTTCATCATATATAACCTTTCGTTCATTATTTATTTTCATAGGTTTTATCCACATATTTAAAAAAATAAATCTCTAAAAATAACTAAAACCTCATTTGATACCAAATGGGGAAACCCAAGATTAGCATACCTATATATCGAATCATTTTAAATGAGTAATCAATTAATATTTGAAGAATCCATCCCATAAGACCACAATAGTTTTTCGAATTTTTATAATATGAACATTATAATCTTAGTTCATAAAATATATTTAAAATATACAAGAAATTAATTAAATTTACCATCCTATTAGACATATCATACATATAACCATCTATGAAAACCCAGGGCATAATAAAATAATTAAGGATAAAATCATAAGCTCGATAAGGGAAAACATGGTTGATATTAATTATAAGAGATCATAAGATTATTAAAAGGGTATAATAACATAATCAAGTTCATGTTCTCAATTTATAAAATTATTACCCGAAAAATAATAGATCATAAACTAAAAAATTATTTTATATCCAAAATAATAGTTAATCAAGGTGTTAAAGTAGTAACCATCATTAAAGAGTTATAGAATAATCATGTGACCATATAGGTATAAAAAAAATAATATTATGAACATAACTATTCACAATCATGTGCACATATATTATTGTGAGCATAGATAGAATAAATCTTACTCATTCATCAAAATGTTAATATAGATATATATAATCATGTTTATGAATAATAATGTGAATGTAGATAGAAGCATTAATAATAAAACATAAAAATGTGAATATATCTATTCTAAATCATGTCCATGCTTATCATCATCACTTCATGAGATATCTATATTAAATTACCCAATTTATTAAAGGGATATATAATTACAAGTCCACTTATATCCTAATTAACACCATATATATTTGTTGTATAAGATCATAAAAAATAAGCATTTCATTACTACATAACCCATGTAAATGAAATGAGCATCATAATAATTTCACCATTTTAGCATAGAATAACTCATTAAAAAGATACGAGTTTCAAGAAAAATTCATCATTTCATAACTAATCCATTATAAGAAACATAATCATCCGTAAATAATAATAATTATAAGTCATAAAGAGAAATAAATATGATTTTATTATACTATCATATCAATAGTGAATGATAACAGTCTTTAATGTTTGTTGACATAGATTAAAAAAATAATTAAAAAATTATTCAAACCATTATTCGAAAACATGAGGAAAATACCATATTATTTTAGTAAAATTATGACAAATAATACAAAAATATTTTAGAAAAATATTTTATTTGATGATTACCATGAAATTAATTAATGGAAACATCATTGAAAAGAATATTAATGATGGTGGGAAAATTGGTTCCTGTCGTATATGTTAAAATAGAACATTATTTTCAAACTTTGGAAAAAAATGAAAATGTGATCTACTAAATAAAAATATTTATTAAAAATGAATTTTTACAGTTATTGTAAATAATTTTTTAAGGTAGTTAAAATAATATTTTTAAAATTTTTCACGTATTGGTAAAATTATCTATAAGTGTTTTTCAAAATTTATTAACATGGGAGAAATTTTTATTAACCAATGAAGAAATAATGTTGAATTTTCTTAAAAATATATTCCCAGTAATTTTATATTCCAAAGTGATCATAATAAAAGGTAAACATGAAAATAAAAAAAATATCCATAAGAGAAGAATATAAATGTTTTTTAAAGTATAATATCCTTATAATATTCCCCAATGGGAAATTAGCATAGAAAATCCTTAAGATAAATAAGATTGTAAAATGAATAAATTACCTCACTTATTTAATTAATTTATATGAATTAAAATTTTCTAAATAAAAAATATATATATATTTATTAAAAATCTATTATAAAACCATTTTAATACATAACATACAATTTATAATTCTTTTATAATTTCTAATTATCCTTTTATTAATAATTTCTCCATTCAATGAACATTCAGGTGACAAATACATCATTTCAATGAATTTTTCATTTCTATGGTTTCATTACTTCAATCATTTTCATGGTTTAATCATATAATAAATATTAATAATGAAATTATTATAATATTTTTCAATATATTCACTTTTATATCCATTTATATAAATTAGTGATAGAAAATATCTTATATCTCTTCTTGGAAATGATAGTTCGTACATACACATGTGTGGTGTTTCCACTTCTTCATGAATTAAACGAAAGAAATTTAAATAATAAATCAACTTTAATGAATAATTATTGTTTTATAAATTTCATATATATTTATTTAATCTATACCTGTTAAGTTCCATGTAAATATTAAATGAAAAATAGATAACATCACTTTTTAGAGGTGATTGTCCTCTTGTACTAAAGGGATAAAGTATATTTTTCCAATGCATAAGAAGGTAAGAAAAAAAAGTTATAATATATACAAATTAATTTCATCATAATAAACATATATAAAATATGGGGATTGAAAATGAATCACATCACAATGTGAAGTTGGTAGTGCACATTTATGCATGACTGATAATTTAATTTCAAATTTGATAAAAAAATTGGGTTAAAAAGTCAACCCATAATAATAATAACACATCACCATAATTATGATACTAAATTCACCATGTTAGGATAGATACTTGGGTTTCATAAGAAGTATAACAAGAAATAAACTTTATAAGTGTTATGTGTGACAATTTACTCATTTTTGTGAGACCTCATTCATCTTATATCTTAAACCCTATTTGGATGGTTTTAAGGTAATAAAAGTAGTCCAATAACCAAGGGAAGTAATATAGAAATCATTTTTTGTATGTCTTTTCCATTATATAAGGATAAAATTGTGTGAATAAGGGAGGAGAAGAGGTTTAATTTTTTTAGTGAGTAGAGGAACACATATGGAATTACATAAAATGTTCCAATAATATAATGCCACATTATTATGAGAGTAGAACCAAAAGGATAGTGAAAAAATTTTAGGACAATATAATTTCTAAATATCTTCATCCAATATTATTTATATATGTTTATGTGTCATTTATACAATTATCTCATAGTTTACCCCCTCCCTATAAACCCGTTTTAACCCCAGCATGGTAGTAAATTTTTTATATCAATACAATTAATTATGAATTGAAATTAAATTGAACCAATTATGTAATATTAATTAATGTGATTAAAAATATTTAATCCATTTTACAAAATTATATTTGTTTATGTGGTAGAGATATATTTTAAAATAATTTCACAAAACACACCCAAACTATTTTAAGACATAATTTATTTTTAAGTATTAAAAGTGAATTTATTATTATTCATTTTATATTAAAAAAAGTTGATGAATTTTGAAATAAATTATTGAATGTATAAACATAAAACTACATTAACATATACAATTGATAATAATTATTTTATTTAATTAATATAAAAACACATTGCAAACATAAAAATGGTTTTTCCTAAAAGGCATGTTTTTTAATTATAAATTCTTTAATATTGATTTCCAAACCAATGAATTAATTTTATAAATGTATAAAAACTAAAATTTCATAATTTAGTTAGTTATATTGGAAAATTTAAATTCAATTTATATTTTTTAACATTCACATTAAATTATAATCATTCAATAGTATATAATGTTTCATTTAAACTCAGCATTTCATGTAAAGAAAGATACCCATGATAATTAATTTATTTAAAGATAAATATATCATAAAATCTTTGGGTGTTACAAAATTAACCTAATTTAATAGATTCATTATGTTTTGGAATGCAATATTATGGAGTGATTTCTTTATTTTGTTATTTCAAACATTAAATTTTCCAAATACCAAGACATGATATCTAGGCATATAAACATTGATTTCAACATCATTATTCAACTAGAAATTATTTTACATATGATAGGGGAATTGGATGTAGTATTATTATTATGGACTTTTCAGTCTCAACTCACTTTATCATCCCATTGTGCATTTACTATCATCCATGGTGTGGTCTTCTAGGATATACTCCTATGTCTGCTCATTCTGAGAGCACATCACAATTGGACTCCATCCTTCATGGTGAAATAGGCTCTTCCATTTTATTAAATATTTTTTGAGGAATATTATGATTCCATTTTCACAATTTCACCAAAAAATGATAACCTTAGGCATGGCATGAGTTACTCTTACACTCCACCATTTATCTTCTACATCAAATGTATATACCGTTATGTACCACGAATTTCCACTAATTTACCCCAACATATTAACTTTGAAATGTTAACACACAATCTGAATTACACTACTATGTCAGTCATGGAATTATTATTCCATCATTCCTGAACTTTTTTTTTCTAACGTGAACCCCGTTACATTGTTAACTTCCCATATTTTACGTGAAAAATATTCAATTTTGTATTTTTTTTCAAAATACCCAGATTCTCTTCTAACCACCCATACGTCAAAAATCCCCCAAATTTAATAAAATTAGGCAGTATTGAACCAATAAATCAACCAAAATATAGTTAAGGTCATATTTTCATTAAGATTAATTAAATTCACCAACACTTGAACAATTTATTATATTTAATAAAATAAAATATTGAAAACAATTCTTAAGGATGAAACATAAAAAACTATTGGAAATTACACTAAGCATGTTAATAAAACATAGGATTAACGGAAATACTAAAAAATCATCAAAATAATTCCTCTTTGGTATCCAATAATTATTCAATACTAAATTCACCTGCTAATTATCCTTCCATTTTATTATTATTCCTCATATTTTTCTTAGGCATCTATGCCCATGTTTTGATCTACCTTTCTAGAAACTTTTCAATCAACATTCAAGAACATATTATCAGAATTACACTAAATATCATGTACATGATATCATCTATATGATTTATAGTTTTATAAATATTAAATTTTAAATTAAAAAAAATAATGAAGAGATTGATTAAGTTTATAATTAATATGAGGTTAATGGTTGGTGGGTAATGATGTGAAAATCATAACTTATAGGATTTAAAAAGGATGATAAAATATATAAGTACAAATAATGATATAAATCTCAGTGAAAATTAATTTTCTCCATTCACACCCCTTTAAATTAAAACAACTCCACTTTTTTATCCTATTCGTGTATAGGTTCAAAATATGAACATTAATAACCATGATAAAACTTACCTTTTTATCTATTAATTTTTTAATTTATCTATTATTTTTAAGGTACTGTGGAAAACTAATAATATATCACCATTTAATGTTAGACTGACCATTCACCTCAATCCTCACAATCAATCTTATACTAAGACAACTTACAGTAGTTATCATAAGAAATGGGAAGGTGGGTAGTTTATGGTTAATCAAATGTAACACCCCGACCCCTCCAGAACAGAGCTGGTGCAGTACTTGTAATATTGGATTCGTTTTAAGGAATGAAAATCCCAAAGGAATGATTATTTTAATAGTATTGAAGAAAATAGATACATATATGTAACTCAAATTACATTGGAAAAGGTTACAAAATACAATACATAACAAAAAACAAAGACTGCATCCACAAGAACTAAATAAATGATCGCCTCTTCATCACCTGTTAGAAAGTAAACAATGAAAGGGGTGAGATCAAATGATTAGTAAGGGTTAAAAATGGAGGAAGGATGAATCAATAATAACTGAATTGTAAACAATTTGACCAAATCAATATGGCATGGTGAATAAATGAAAAACTCATGCCATTAATAAACTAAGAATTAAACTTCATCCATAGATTTTTTCATAGTGAAATCCTCAAGGATAGTAATAACTGATAATGAATAAAAAGAATTATTATTAACTAGAAGTCATGTATCTGGCACATGATACCATAGTAGCGTTAAAACGGTTTAGTTCTATGGGTAGAAACCCGTCTGATTTTTGGAAACAAACTCGAAGGGTTTGTCGCCAACTGATTTGTCTCCTGAGACCTACTGATGAATAAAGGGGATATATAGGGCCCCACCCATAACTTCATGTCCAAATCATTATTTATACTTTGTTTAAATACAAGAGAAATATTCCTTTTTAATATCCATATAGAGTAGAGTATACAGATTCATCAATATTTCAATAGTTAAAATAACTTTCCAAATAAACACCGTATGTAAAATTTTATACATTTTAGACAAAAAACATGTCCATGAAATGAGATTATGGATATTTTGTATAAATATAATTTCAAATTAAAATTTATATCAAATGGGAAGTAGTTACACCACATAAGGATTATTAGGTGCACCATACAGAGTTAGTCACAACAAAATAGTAGTTGAAAAAATGTCTCTTACCACAATGAAATCGGTCAAATCATATGACCAAAACATAATAACCCTTAATTGAATAATTTTATAACATGAATATAAATATAATAATGTTATTATATATCAAATTTTATTACACATATACCACATACAACAAATATGTTGTGAACAATGGAAATCTCACGGAAATAAAAGTGAGACGAGAAACCTCTTACCTCATGCTCAGGTGAGTTCTTTGTTTGTTTTAATGACATGAATAATAAAATTTTGCTTCAGTAAATAATAATTACAGAACATAATACATTTCATTTGTTTATTGTAACCTTATTAGGTTCATTAATGGACATTTTTATGGGATTATGAGGTTCAATTGTTTTTTTGGAAGCACTTTCTTCCTTGGTTTTCATGATTCGTTTACTTGCATTCATGAATGGAAGTTTGTATGAAATGTGGGTAAAAATACAGAATTGTTAGCATATATTATTTGTGAAATTAAAGAGATATAAATGATCTTATAATGATTCTGGGTTATATACTTGAGAATGAATCATTAGTTAAATGTTTTCGATAAACACTTGGATTTAGCTTGGCAGTTTTGTATACAATGAACTTGTTTTGTGTTATTATTCCATATTATGAGTGTGTAGGGATTATAGAACATTAATGAGATGAAATAAATATATTATTATCTTTGTAAACCATAAATATGGTTTCATGACATTAATTAAATATGGTAACAAAAATTGATAACTTGTCGTCCTTAAATGTCATAAATTAATACATCTCGGATGATGTATTTATTTTTATTATAAGAGGAGGAGGAAAAAAAGATGATGATGAAATATTTCATTAGAATATTATAATTCAAGTTAATGTAAGTTACCAGAACAATCATATCATTTGGATGAGGGTAGATGTGGAAATAAGTATAAAATAATGGAACACAAAATAAGATAATAATTGAGAAATCTCTTTTGAAAATTCGGGAACCAAAAGGCATCACCTAAAATTTAATAAATTTTTTTGATGGGAGAATGGGGTATCTCATAAATATTACATAATATAGGAATTAATAGTAATATGTAAGGAAATATCCCCACATAATCCAATTGAAAATAAAAAAGAAAACATAAAAAAGAAATCTTTAAGAAGAGAGAAGGGTGCTTGATTCTCTTACCTTGTAGAGTAACTCCCAAAACATGAAAGTTGGGACCCTGTGAGTTTAAGGAAAAATTTGGAGGACTCATAGAAAGTTAATACCACCAGAGATTTTAGTATATTGAGTTTGTAATGAAGAAAACTAAGGGAGTGAGTGGGTATTTATAGTAATTAAGAGAGAGTTTTTTATTAATTAAAAGAGACACCTCATTAGACGTTTTTGCAAAACCGTGGGCTTGACCATGGTATTTTCCCATGATTTTAGCCACATGGGAAACCTCATGTCATAAATTACTGTACAACAGTCGACCATACTATTATTATTAATTATTACATCATTATGATTTCATTAAACTTCCGAAAACTCAAAACTGTATTTTTACTATTCATAAAAAATTCAAGTATTTTAGAAAAATCCAAAAAATTCACCCAAACCATTTTTTGATGTGTAGAATTCAAAAATTAAGTCCATTTTTAGAAAATAATTTTCTATTTATTTTTAATTTAATTTTTAAATAAAATTATAGTTAATTAAATAACAAATTTTAAAGGTATAATTAGTTCTATATCACATTAAAAAATCAATTAAGATCTCATTTTGTTTTTAATTTAAAATAATAAAATATAATCTTTATTTACTATTTATAAGGGTCATATTACTATTAATATTACTATTCATAAGGGTATGTTACTATTCATCAAAAAATCTAGTTTTTCTATCAAACTCCAAATGGCTTACTGGTCACAACTCTAGATAATGGTTTTTTGAAATTGAAAACATTGAATTGGAAATTTTTTTAATTGATAGATTATAACTTTCTCCTATAATGTTTTCATTCAAAAAAGACATAGTCCTTCATGCAATATAGGAAATCTAATGAATAGAAAGTATTTAATAGGAACATACCATAAAATGTTTGGGTGTTATATCAGAGGTATCACATTTCCACACTTATTTTGTATTTCTATTATTATTTCACAAAAAATAAGGATTCAATAAAATATAATATAAAATAATGAAACTCCCTAATAATACATAAAAAATATATTTTCTTCAAATCTAAAATATATTTTTTGTGAAAACAAATAAATAACTATCACCCCATTCAATCTTAATAAAAAAATAAGGCATTTATACCAATGAAATAGGATGGGAAAAAGAATAGTCTTGTAATGTTGAATACAACAAATGAATTGTATGGTATATATGGATTATAAAATGTTCAAATACTTGGTAGGTCTCAAGGTGAAATTGGGTAAAAATATCCAATTGATAATGTGCTTTAAAATCATTATGAATTTTTAATAATAATAATGAAATCTCTAGTAGTAATTCATGTACTAAGGATATCTCAAGAAATATGGTACAATAATGAATATGAAAAATATCCTCATAATACCTTTTTGGAATAGGATTTAAAGCTATTTATGAATCAAAAAATTAATCATTTAGAAGTAATAAGTAAATTGATAAAAACATCAGAAAATTAAATTCAGAGGATATCATATTTTAATGTAAAATTGAGTTAAAAGTTAATTTTATATTAATTCAAAAAAATTTGCACTTGCTTCCATAATTTTTTTTAAAATTTTCAACACAAAAATAGGTATATAGTAAAAAATTATTCAAACAAATTAATTTCAAGGAATCATTCAAGATCCTTAAAGAATATATCCCCAACATTTATCAAGTAGTGTCCCCACTATTTGGAATTATGGTGGTATACAGGAGACATAAATTCTATTCAATATGGAATGAAAAATGGTAAAAATGAATAAAAAAGAAATTTAGGACTTACATACTGTACATATTTTTTATTTTCTATGTTTTTATGGGGATTGAATGATCTGAAGACATTGTTCAGTTTGAATGACATTGTTTTTCTTGAAATTAAAAAACTACAAATAAAAATGAGTTAGGTCAAAAAAAGGATAAGAAATTTACCTCAGGAATAATTGATATAAAAAACTATATTTTCTTATATTCTAGAAACATTTTATTATAAATATCAACTTGAGGCATAAAATAAAGAAATAATATGAGTAAAAAAAACCAAAAAAGTATAAAAAATAGAAGTAAAACCATCGAATATAGTGAATAGTAGAGGGGAAAAACTAAAGTATCTAGGTATAAATCTTCTCAATCCAAATAGGGACCAGCTTAAGTATTATTGTGGATACTATTTATAAAATTCATCTCCTCTATAATTCATAGATAAATAGTGCTAGATTCTTGGGTGATAGCTATATTATGCTTAAGAAACTGATGTTCATGGGAAATTTCAGGGTGTGTTGAGGCTTTTGGTGGGATCTATGGGAAGAGTGAGGTTTAATATATATATTGTTCCTAAGATAGATATATGATATAAATAGATACCATTATATAATATTTAACATAAATAAATTACACCATTACAATAGTCATAGTGCTGAGGCCTTCTCCCTTCCAGAGGGCCTCAATATCGAATTCCAGGTGGGCCTCTAGATCATTAAATATGCCCACTATCTCTTGGAACATTTCTCTATGAAATGGAGGTTTACTCTAATATTTATGAATATTATAAATAAAATTCCATTAATAATCTTAATTTATTTATGGGACTTACCTAGAAGGTGTTTCGATATCATGATGCAATCCTAGAGAAGTTGGCAGGGTTTGAGCAAGTGGAGACACTAGTAGTGAAAGGAATAATTTCGACAATTATTAAAATCGACTAAAATAATTTTCAATGAAAAAAAAGAGAGTATAATTGAATTTATAAATTTATTTATTATTAGGGAATATAGGGGCATTGAAATATGATTCAGTGGAGCAGATACACTCCTCCTTCGGTTTTTATGGACTAACCCAGAGGCTGATTCACCATAAAAGTGTCCCTTTATATCCACATCGACATCTGAATTGTTTTCATAATCATAAAACCACTCATAAAATATTCCATCCTCTTTTAGGAAATCATTCTAAAAAATAAATAAAATTTTAATAATTTATAGACATCCTAAGGATGATAGGATCAATGATATGTCGAATACGTTTAAATTATTAGAATGGTTTTTAATGGAATTCCCCCATGAGTGCTCCCTTGGTTATCTTCACACACCCTACTTTGTAGGTGGAAAATATTATGTCTATATTAATGGTCAGACACATTTAAAAAATGGTAAAAATAATAAAAACATATTGTTTAATTAGATTCCCATGATTGTATCCTCTGGATATACATTCATGATAATTGGATTAGTGCCTAACTCTCCAAAGTGTTGTACAAACTTATGTTACTTTTATCTTCTTTTGGCTAATATATGTAGGTATCCAACAATAGTTCTCTTCTATTGATTTTTCATTATCTTATTATTATCCAAAATTAGTGTAACATACCTCAAAATATTTGAAAATTCTAGCCTATAAATTCCCAATCACATTCTAAAGTCCAAGTGTTAAAGAATATAAAAAATAAGGACTAAATGAAAGTTTATTATATCTAATGTACACTCATGGGTAGAATAAAATTATAAAATAATCATTATATAAGACTCCTATATATCCTATAATATATTCTTGAGATATTTTATCCATGGATCATCCATTACTTCCTCGATCATATTAATCTATTTTATGATGGGTATGTACAGTGACTTGTTTTTGTGGAAAACCTTCATCTACATGTGGGACAACCTCTCTAGGTGATTTTTCTCAATTAATTGTAATACATAATGCATATTGTATTTTTCTTTATCACCCAATTAAGTATAATTATCTAGTTTCTGGATGGGATTGAAATTAGAGTTTTAGGATGAAGAATGAATAAGGAAAGGTATATGTTCTACAAATTTCTATTTCATAGGAGGTTTGGTAGGTACCATCATTGGTTTTCAGGTAGGTGACTATTTGGTTGTAGAAATTTTAGTAAATGTCTTGGTGTGGACCATAGTGGTAGGTAAGGAATGAAACAATTGTAGGATAATGTGTTCCAAAAGGATTAAAATGGTGGCAAGGAACCAAGGTATCCATTCCAATGGTATGGGAGTGTATGGTTGGGATTGATGTAAAGGTTGGGTTTCACAGGAATGAGGTAAATTATAAAATCCCACAACACATTCTCCTAAATTTTACCTTGTTCATAGACTTTATTGACATATTTGTGGAATTAAGAGAAGCACTATATGTGAGAGATATAGACAATGTGAATAGAAAACATCATGAAATGATTTTAGGTTGGAATAAATATATATATAATTATCGAAGGGGTCATGAATTTTTTGTTATACTCATTCCATTCATATTTATTAAATATTCTAAAAATATTTAATTCTAAGATTCATGAGTAGTCACATCGTTGGAAGGGCCAACACATTGAGGAGATTAGTTCTCACCATCAATGTGATGGGGAAACATTTAATACATGATGATACTTCAATTATATGTTGACATACCATTAGTATTTGAAAAATGTTTATATCTAAAATAATCATGGTGCGATTAATATTTTCCATGTCATGACTGTCAATTTTAAATTTTTTCTGATTACTTGGGGGTCTTTGATCTAATTATGTTAAAAAAAACAAGGAAAATTATTTTTTTACTATTACATATTATTTTCTCCTTCACAATATGATAATTTTTTATCTATATACATAAAATTAGTTATTGAACGCCCACAACATGTGGAACATGGTTATTCCATTAAATCATTCTTCATATTGGAACACCAATTTTGATTTTTATGGGATTCCCATTAAGGAACCTGTAAGTGAGTAGAGTAGATTACCTAGAGTATATGTACTATTAAATTTTCTAGCATCATTTATAGGATACCTTTGAGAGATAATCAATGACAATTTTTTGGTATGTATCCATTTATACCTTAAACCATTTCACATAAACCTTGAGTGAGGTCTTATTCTCCCTTTGGGTTTGAATTTATCATTGTGGATAAACCTTTACTACTGGGATGGGTCTTGACCACCCCTACATCAATATCCCTAAAAACAATTTCAATCATGAGTTAAAAACCATACATTTTAGTATAGTGAATAAATTCATTGGGTGATTCGTTGGCTACTCCATTTTGTTTGTATTAGCATTGTGAATCCCAAAATTCAGATACACATATCTCCCTAGTTGTTAGAATGCATACAACTAAAATAATTTCCCATTCTTATCCTTTTATACGTCTTTGATCATCTTCATCATACAAAATAGGATCAATATTCAGGTTTAATTGGTAAGTAGTCTTGTTTAGTATAGATAATACTAAATTGGATCATATCTAGTGATGTTTTAAAGGCTAATTGGTATTACCTCAATTCCTTTTTTGATATTCCTACATCTATTATTCTAGATTGAGCATATTATCATTTACAGATTCTTATTTATCTCTTAGTTGGATAACTTCGCTTTACCTAATGTTTGTTCATGATGAGGGGTGGTGTTTCGTTATTGAACTCTATATTTCATCAATCCACTCCTAATTTTATTATTAAAATGTATTCTCTAATCACTAATAAATAACAGGGATATTATAAACCGATAAAATATACTTATTCTCAAAATCATGATCACTAATGTGTCATTCTTTGTTAAAGTGTCATTATATTCCACACACTTTGAAATATAATCGACACATATTAGGATTTATATGTTATAAATAATTTCCATCTTGGGGACCATAATTTTATTCTTAAAAAATTGAATACCATAAACTATAAAATAGATTTTTGGGGCATTTTATCTCATTTAAATACCTTTTTTGTTCGAATCGGTCACAGCTTCTAAAGATTTATCATGAATCCCTATAAAGTGTGGGTTAAAAAGTCTATTTTATAAGATCTTAGGCACCAATATTTCATGGAAATGGTTTCTTATAATGAGTGAGGAATATAAACATTCTATAAAACTCATCAAGTATTACTTAGGGACACCAAACCAAATTAATCCATATCCATACTATATGAAAAGTGTTGATCACTCTATAAATAATGCACAAAATCCTCTAAAAAATATTCCATCATTGATATAAAAAATGTGGAAAAAGTTTCTCATTCCAAAAATAATTATATGAATAATTAAATTCATACAAAGCTTGAAGATCAATATATAAATTCTTCTCATCTAGGAATTCATTGGTTATCTCCTTTTCCTCATACTCTTTTACATATGAAAACTATATCATTGAAAAATTATTTGATACCAAATTCAATGAATCCTTTTTTTATTTGATCATAATGTTGAAAACCTTTAGAAATAAGAACTACTGAAATGACCTCGAAGTTTCATATCTTTTTTTCAATAAGTACCTTAAAGAGGCATGATGTGTTTAGATAATCACTCTGTTGAGTATTATCTATGGTATAAATTTATCAAATGTAAAGACAACAATAATGATTTCCTTCCATGTAGTAGTCTATTTTATTTGTGTATCAAAGATTATGCATCATTCTTTGTATATGGGTTTAAAGATGTGATCAGCCCATTTTATCATCATAAGTAATATAATCAAATTCTTCACATCACACATTAGCTCAAATGAATTTTCAATTTCTTGAGAAATCATAATTGGGATGACCATTAAAATTATTTTCAAAAATGTAATGGATAAATTTCAAGATTCATTGAATTTTACTCTAACTTTCCTCAACAAAAGAAGAGTGAGTCTCTTGTATACTATAGATAATTCATTAAAAAAATCAATTATATAATACAATGTGTATATGAAATCTTCAGATCTCACTTACATTAGTCTCCTTGAGTAGCTCATGTACCACTTTTATATATTTCGGAGTCACATAATTTAGAGGGATGTTATATTCCAAAGTAAAAATTATTTTTTCACCCAAGAGTAGTATTTTGTCATTTATACTCACAAATATAAATTTCAATTTCCAAATTATTCAATAAAACCTCAAATAATCTCCCACAATCTAAAAAACCATCCTTATATATATCTATGAAATCATTCATCATGTCATGAAAAATTTGTATCATATATATTTTAAATGTCATCAATGAATTACACATGTCATATTAAACGCGACAATATGATAAATTACTATATGGCCTTGAGAAATTAATCTATAACTAATTATCTAGGAACAATAGTATTTGTATTTCAGTAAAATATCCATCCAAAATTATATAAAAACTATACTTAAAAAACCATTCTAACATGCGATCCATGAAGGGAAAAAAATTCTTTCTTTACATATAAATTCTTATTCTTATAATCCATAAAAAATTTATATCCCATTATTGTTCTTGTTGATAGGATATCGTTCTATTTTTTCTTTATCACTATTATAAAACCATTCTTGGGAATAAATTACAATCGGATTACCCATTCACTTTCAAATACAGAAAAAATAATTCCTTCATCTTTTAGTTTATGAACCGTTTTTTCTCTGCCTAAATTCGTAATGGATCATGCATTCATTGAAATTAATCAAACCATTTTCCCCTTTATTCAAATAACAAATTATGTGTGAAAATAGTTTTACTTGTTCCCTAGATGTTAGTAATTCCCTATGTGATTTCCTATATTGTTCTCCTCAAATGTTTCAGTAGTTTATCATATTTCTCCATTTTTAATTTTGAGTTATTTGTTACTAGTATGATGTTCATATCACCAAAAAAGTTGTACCTCAATGAAATGGGTAGTGACTTCAACTCATGAATTGTTGGCTTGATGATTTAGAGACTGAACTATGGATTGAAATCCCCTGATGAATACACTTTCCACTAAAAATATTCAATTATTGTTCTTCCTTCAAAAATCACTTACTCCTCTTTATCTTCCACTACCTAATAAATGAGATGAATAATATTCTCATCTTATTAGTGTTGTTGGATAATAATGGAGGGTTATTTTGTAGCAAAAAAATGGCATTAAAATCTTCTGATTTATCTATATTATTGACTACTTTAACTAGATAAAACATTACTTCTTCTAATCCAGCACAAAAAATGGGCATTCATTGACTGACATTGATTAATACCTTAACTATTTATAGGAATGGTATTCCTAAAATTATATAACATAAATATTATTATTCTATCATGGGGATTGATAATTCATTGGGGAGAGTAATTTTCCCTCCTAGATGAGTGCATCATAATGAATTATTCTTGGGTATTTCACATACCAGTTTGATAACTGAAATCCAACTCACTCTAGAATTTTCTAATTCAATCCCAATTTATGAATTATAATCATTTACATGAGATTTAAACTATATGATAAATAATAATGTTCCTTGCAAAATATGAATTCTCTAATCATGTCAGAGATGGAAAAGTTCCTTGTATCTCTCATTTTTTGTGGTATCTTCCATTGAATGAATGATAATGCCTCCTCGTATAAAAAAATAACTTCGATATGTTCCATATTCATCTAACTTGACAACATATGAATTATGAATTCATCATAGGACAACATTTGGGAATTTGTTTCGAAAAGGGGATATTAATTTGTAATTGGTTCAAAATTCCAATGAATTTATTATATTGAGTATCTACACTTTATTGAATAATACACTCTGGGAATGGTAGAGGGATTCAATATGGTTCCATCTTCTTGTGGAATTCCTTCGTAAAATCCACCTAAACATGTTATCCAATTCATCATATCCTATCATCTCTATTCACATCCTTCACGTACTCTACTTGAGTGTTAACATCCTTTTTCGAACTTTCCATTCCTTGTTTCTTATTCACCACATCATTATGTTATTCACATCAGTTACTTCCCTTCTAGAATTTATTTCTTTTTAACAACAAACCCATTTCATCCACAATTGTATATATCCCCATGTTACCTAGTAGTTTATAATGTAACTAAATTGATATAGTTTAATTGATCTTCCCCACTTTTTTACTTATGGTTTTAAAAAGTGTATTGACGAGACGTCATGGAATTTTCATTCAGTAATCATCCATAGATCCCATTTATTAATTAATTATAACAAAATACCCTTGAAAAAAGTTTTTGGGGTATGTGAAGTTGGTTATAGTCAGGGATGGAATTGTAATTGAGGATGAATTTATTATTTTTAGAGAGTAGGTATGGTTGAAAAGGACTTTGAGCCTATGGATGATGTGGGTATCTAGTAGTTCTTTTGTTTTCATTGAAATTATGGACATCTTTAATTTTATTCCAACCTATATTTTGTAGAGGTTGTAGCTATATTTTACACTATATATTTTATGTAGTGTGGTACTATTTAGGGACTTTATTTTGGCTTAAATGGTTATAATCAAGTGGGTTATTGTCTTCTGATATTCCCAAACAAAAATTCTATACATACATACCCCACACATCTCACATGATTGAACTTTATTTTTTGGTTATCATGTTGATTTTTTTGTGACATAGCAGGTTCTACTAAATAGTGGATTTTATCTATATTATTTTCTAAAATATATTATATTTGTGGCCAAGTAAGTGCTCTTATCCACTTAATGAATCCCTATTCTCAGTGGACCTCTATTAATTTTATAGAGACTATAATTATAAGATATTTCACTAAAAGTATCTCACCTGACCTTGAATGTATTCATCATTTTTACCCTTTTAGCAAAATCATCAAGAAATACTAGATATGTGGACCATAAACCATAGTAAAATGACTTAATTTAAAGGAAAAATTCATTTATGTGATGTGTAAACATTGCCAGAACCACATGAGATTTGTTATGTTTATTGAATAATAACTCTCCATGTAGTTGAGTAAGGTTCAAAATATCACAATGTAGTATCCATGTCCTATCTAATGGAAAGTAACTGTCTATAATATGATTATCTGTCTTATCTAATGTAATAATAGATCTTGTTAGGTTATTTTTTAAAGTCCTTGGCCTAGAATCAAAGTGAGAATGAGAACACTCTTAAGTGAATTTCATAGAAAGAGATACCATTATGTTAGAATGTGTTGTAGTAGTATAAGGAATTTTGAAAACGATTTTTTAGGTTTTCAATATACATTCCTCTGAACATCCCAAGGTTTTGAGTCATTTGGATGAGGATTGGAATGTTTGAATTTTTTTCTTAAATCGAAGCGCAAAAAATTCTCATGGAAACCCCACTAATGGATTTTAATTTATAGGCCATGATGGTTCTATCATGATGTGTTGATTTTTATACATTCTATGGTTCTATGTGGTTGAATGGGGTGTAAAATCCACTAGGTGAAATTTTATTTGGATTCCATTCCATGGGGTCCCATTTGTAAAATAAGGGGAATAACATAATAATTGGGTTGTACTCAAGTGGATCATTAGAATTAGCTCTCTTTTATTGAGTCATCAGTGCCCCTACCTTGATCCAATCATCATTTATTGACAGAAAAAACAAACCTCATGCACATAAAAAAGAATAAGAACCAAAATTAAAAGGATATATGCAAATAATGAATTGATTCAAACTCCGAATTACACTGTGAATCCCTAGTAATAGTTCCAAAAACATTGAAGGTACCATATAAATAATTACCGTTAATAGGTTAAAAATGTTTAGAAATTTATTATTTCACAGTCCTTTAAAAACTTCTAAAGCATAAAATTTTGGAGTTAGTGTTTATTCCCACGAGGGAACAAAATTGATTCTGAAAAATTGTACAGATTTTTGATTCCTAACCCAATGATTTAATCAATGTCTGGATTGAAAAACTATAAAATTATATATAATAATATGACATAATGAATACAATAGGAGTAAGAGATCAATTTAAAACAATAAATTAAAATAATGTTACCACTCTTACTCTTTAGAAGGTCAATATGATTGGTTTCAAAGACATTATATGTTCACCAACTTATTATGATCATGTTTACTAATTCTAAATAAGTCCACACAAATCCTTGGATTAAAGAAATATAATACCATAAGTTCATTAGGTTTGATCTTTAGAGTAAGTGTAAAATCCAATATACTAGTAAAATATCAATTCTTTTAACTTCATACTGGATTTCTCTTCCACAGTTCCCTTAGATAGAGACATGAAAAGGAATATCATAAGTATAATTTCAATATTAATTTAAAATAAAAATATTATTCATGTATGATATTTTTAAGGAATTTATCCAGATATACTTATACTACCAATCCCACAACCCTTAAGTGAATAATCCATTCATGGGTTATAAGAGTGTTTTCATATAAGAGTGAATCATCTATGCATTATTTAGAGGAGTCCCATCATATAGGAGTGAATCATTCAAAACTAAATTTTAAAAAATAAACAATCGAATAATGTGAATTAAAATTATATTCAAAAAGTATAACATGATTTTATGGTTTCATTTTGGAAATTAAATTCTAGAATTTAAAGAAGCATCAAATAAAATCATATGGATTGATAAATATTGGGACAGGTTAATGATAAATAATTCTAAAAGAAGATATATATAAATGAATTGAAAATGATTTCTATTTATAGACACCAGATTAGTCATGGTGTGACATTGAGCATCAAAAAATGAGAACTCATGGATCTTGTAAAAGGATCACAAATAATCACCTCAAATGGATTAATCATGGAGGGGTATACCCTATTTTGGTGTGATTTTTCACATTCCCATTTAAAATATTGAATTATAAAAATATAATGGTGTGAAATCCCAACAGATCTTCCCATTTATCATCCAGGTTCTTTAAATCCAAATGATTTACGGCATGATAACGGAAATAACGACAACATGATTGTTAATAATTTTACATTACCATCTCACTTCATCCGCCCATGATTTGGCCGTAACTTAATATGGTGTGGTCTTATATATGAAACTCCCTTGTTTCATCAGTGTGAGACCTCATCATTATATAAATCCATCATTCATTGTGTACTGGTCTCCTATACATGTTTCATTATTTGTGAGTACATCTATATATGGTTTGTTTGTGGTGTGATGTGATGTTGAAACCTAAATATTATATGAGTTAATCCAATCTATTAATTTTTCTGTTCTATAGTAAAGGAAGATAATCTTATGTTCTAGGAATTCAAAAAAAAATTACCCTTATGTATTTCATTTTTTACTTTTATATATCACCCTCACACTATAAATAATCTTGTCAAATAATGGATCTTTATAAGAATTCCAACTAATTTACCCATAGTAGTTTTGGTATATTATTTTATTACATTTTTATGATTTTACCTCAAACATCTATCTCACATTCATTCTAAATAACCAAAACACTGTATGGAATTTTTCATGGGGGGTGCATTCATTAGACCTAATTAGACTTTTTAATAATCTAATTGGTCTTGGATATGTTGGATCTGAATCTACGGATTACACACAAGAGGGGGGGGGGGGTGAATTGTGTCTTTTCAAAATTATTATAATCTCTTCAATTTAGACAAATTCTGTCCACGATGCTTTTGCTCGATTAAATATGCAGCGGAAAAAGTAAAAGCATGAACACACGGATGTATAGTGGTTCGGGGAATAGAAGGCCCCTAGTCCACTCCACCAACGCTCAAATCAACGAGCTTGGAGATTTTCACTATCTGGTCCTCGTTTCCACAGACCTGTCCACAACTGAGTACAGGCAGTTGACACCTTTACAAGATTCAGGCACACACAGCCTTCCTGGTTCAAACACGAACCCACACAGCTTAGAACGAGAAGCTGATCACTCAAAAATAAAAAGAGTTTCGATAAAGAAAACACTTCTCCAGTTGTTCTTCACAATTGCAACAGAATGCAATTGACAGTAGATAGATCGTTGTCTTCAGAAAATAAAGATCTGTAATCAAAACAGTTCTGAGTCGATCCAGTTGCAATAGATATTACTAGAAACTTCACAACTTCAGCAGCAATAGATTCACAACAGATAGTCGATGTAGAACACGTGAATCTGCTATCAAGATCTTCCTTCGGTAATAAAGGTTTTACACTTCTTCTCGATCACCAGAAAAGAACGCCTTTTCACAGTCTCTGTTTCTTTCTCGGTAAAAGATCAATCTATATATTTCACACACTTTCCTGTGTATATATATATATATATCCGAAGTTTCCAAGATAGAACATATATATTCAAATCTGAGAGATTCTTCCGCATAAATAGATCCATAAAAATCTCCTTTAGATTCGCGATATTAAATGAAATAAGAGAGCCGTTGTAACTCCCCTGAGGAATCGGCATAAAAATCTCCGTTTAAATCAATCAGTAATCCGTTGTAAATCGTCTTTGATTCAGTCAAAGTCGTACTTAAGAATCGGCTCGAAATCTGCCTAATAAACCGCTTGTTTGACCAATGCAAAAGGAAAACATCGTCTGTCAAAAATATCCCGACGCCAAACGTAGGGTTGATGACGTGGCACCAAACGTAGGGTTCACAAACGTAAGGTTGAACATACATACTTTCTCTTCAGCATTCAAACGTAGGGTTGATCATCCATACTTTGTCTCGCTTCAACTCTTCAAAGAACGTACGGTTGATTATAAAAGTAAGATTGATGATCCATACTTTTGAGAAACAAAATCAACACTGAAAACTAACGTACGGTTTCTCTTCTATACTTGTCCAACAACGAAAACGTAAGGTTCCTTCCAAACGTAATGTTCTTCTTCAATACTTTTCAACAACGTAAGGTTCATTAACCATACGTTTCAAAATAACGTAAGGTTCCTTAACCATATGTTTCTTTTAACATAAAAAGTAAACTTTTCATCCATACGTTACGTTTATCAACGTAGGGTATGAACAGTGATTCCAGTACGCGCTAAAATTGATCTCGCGCTACAGTGATTCCAGAACGTGCTAAAATTGATCTCGCGCTACAGTGATTCCAGAACGCGCTAAAATTGATCTCGGAATAAATGAAGTATGAAATCTCGTTATATGAAATAAATAAATAAAATAAATTCCTGCAAAATACTCAACGAAATAATTAGTAAATAATTAAGGGTATTTGTGAGCATCAAAATCATCATAAAGAGACAGAGTATTATATAAAATAATCTCCCCCTTTAAAAACATTATTTTGAATTGTTTGAAAACAATACATTGCTCAACAATCTCCCCCTTTTTGATGATCACAAAACCCATAAAATAATAGAACTAATTTAATTGCAATCTTTATTGAAAAAATTAGTTTTATAAAATTTTAGAATTCTGAAAGGATTAAAACAATATTTAACTATAATAAAATTTCTCCCCCATAAAAATAAATTTTCAGCTAAAAAATAAATAAAAGATAAATGTCTTCTCCCATATATCTAAATTTCTTCATAGGAAACAAATGAATTTAAATGTTGTGTTTATCCAAATTCTCCCCCTTTTTGTGATATCAAAAAGAATGAAAAATTACGGATTTGAACACATTCAATATTGCACTGAACTATAAGTAAATGCTATAATTAACTGTGTATGAATAAGTGAATTTGTTATACTGGCTAACTTAGTCATAAATCAATAAACAACAAAACAAAAAAGAAATCAGAAAAGAATTTTCATTCACAAACTGTTATATATATAAACGATTGTGATATACAGAGGAATCAAGGTTCATGGATAAGACAGGGAAAAAGGTGTCTATCTCCTTTGAATCACGGTCTTGATCTCTGTAAACTGTTCTCTGAGCCTCTTCATCATCCCATCTCCTAACTTGATGATAAGATCTCTGTTCTCTTGAGTCATATGAATATCTTCAATCAAATTAACTCTGAAAAACTCATGCATTCTTTCTTCTTTTTCAACAAAAAGAGTCAGCTTCTCTGATAACTGATTCAAAAGAATCCTAATCGGTTGCTCTCCAGATGTCAACTGATCCACTAAAAATTTCTGATTATCCAGCAAAACTGACAAAGGGGCACTATTACACTGAAGATCGTGTAATCTGTCACTCATATTGCTTAGTGCTCCTGTAATTGCTTGAAATCTCCGAATCAAATCAGGTGAAGAACCTGATCCACTCACAGCATTGTTTGCAACAGACTCAAATTTATTCTCCATGTAAATCTTCATCTCAGACAAATCATCTTTCTTTACCATCTCTGATTTTAACTGATCAACAGCATGCAACATATCAGTCTTAAACAAATCTACTTCCAATCTTGAAACAGTACATTCTTTCAGCTTCTGAAACTTCAACTGCTCTAAGTTCAGAGAATTTCTGAGACTATCATTCTCAGATTCTAATTGAGAGATACGCTTGTACAACTCAACAACTTCTTCTTTTCTCAAATCAGGGGCACCCTGTGCTCTATTCTCATGTCCAGAAATAGGTTGATGAGGCAGGGCAAGTGGTAAAGAATCTGCATCTGACTGTTCTTTGTCCTTTTCCTGACATGGTTGATCCACTGAACTAGCTTTTGAAGCCTGAAACTCTTCCACTGAAAAATCTTCCTGAAGTACCTCTGTATTAGCTTCAGAAGTATGTTCATCACGAACAGTAGTCTCTCTGACTTCTACTGAATGGTCAAGAACAATATTTTCATGTAAATCTTGAGGTCGGGCCACTTCTTCACCAGGCACTGCCTCCATAGGTTGTTCTTGTTGTATTACATTTTCAACAGCCACAGCAGCAGATTGAGGTTCTTTTTGGATTTCCGGTTGAGCTGCTGGTTCCTCTATCGGTGCAGTCTGCTCCACAACAGCTTCTCTTACAAATGAATAAGAAATTACCGGTTCAGAGGATTTCAAGGCAGGAGAGATAATTTCTTCATCAATTGACCTCTTTCTTTTAGATTGAAGTCCTTCTTGACTTCTCTCTTCCTCAACTTCCTCCATCTCAAAGCGAATTCTCCTTGCCACTGTACTAACCCTTGATTCTGCTTGTCCCTCCTTGGACTTAGCCGGTTGAGCCTGAGCACTCTCCGAGTCTTCCTCAGCTCCAACAGGTAAGAGTTTTCCTTTAATTGTGCTCCAGAAGTATCCTACTTTCCTCAAAGTTCCAGCATTAAAAACATTACTGTGGTGACATTTCACCCCAGCATTTACCAATCTGATCATTCCTCTTTTAAACAAAAACAAAGAAATGAACCTTCCATAAGGGAAAAAGGTCATTCTTGCTTCACTCTGACAACAGTATCTTAGATATCTTATCATAAACTGAGGAAAATTAAACTTAATATCACACATCAGAAGATAAATTATGTACATGTCAGGGTATAGGATTTTCTCCATCTCAGCCATCCTTGGTGCTAAACCAGTCTGAACAAATTTTACCAAGATTTTCTGATCAGGCTCCAAATCTTTAATAAACATTTTCTTTATCACTCTGGTTCCAAACAGAAAAGACATAATGTCTTCAGACTTATGTACAGAATCTCCAATATTCCGTAAATCGAAATGAAAAACTCCTTCATGAGGGCAGTTAAGAATTTGACTTATCTCTACAGATGATATGGAAAAGTCCTTATCCTCTATTTGAGCCAACAAACTATCCTCCATATCTCCAAGGTTAAACTGAACAGTTATAAAGAAATGTCTCATTTCTGCCTCATATAGAAACTCAGAATTTTCACTATTAAAAGCTTGCTCAAGGCTTTGAAACGACAACGCTTGCTTCAACAGTAAATTAGTTTCAAACAGCCATTCTAAATCGATGACTTTACCTTGCAGTATTTTCCGACCAACTACTTTAGGTTTCTTTGCAGCACTGCTCTCAGCTTCATCTGGACGCTTAGTCTTTTCCATTTCAACAACGATTTCTGAAGGTTCGTAAGTTTAGGGTTTGAAGATTCAGAAAAGGGTTTTGGAGCAGATGTGCGGTTCTAGGTTTTCGAAAGGGTTTCCGAAAAAGGTGAAACAGTTTAGAAGGTGAAACGGTTCTGACAGCCTTGATTCCCGTGTAATCACTAATCATTACTTTTATTTAAAACAAAATAAAATTACTTATAGCGGGAAACAAAAAATTAAACAGAATTCGAAAACAGAATAAGAAAAAATAAACTATTTAAAATTAAATAAACCTAACTCCCCCTTAATAAATTCAAACCTTGCCGTGGGAAGTGGTTTAGTAAAAATATCTGCTAATTGATTTTCTGTATTTACAAATTCTAAAAATATATCCTTTTTAAACACATGATCTCTTAAAAAGTGATGTCTTATATCAATGTGCTTAGTTCTAGAATGACTAATAGGATTTTTTGAAATATTAATTGCACTAGTATTATCACATAAAATAGGCGTATTATTGAAATTTAATCCAAAGTCCATAAGAGTGTTTTTCATCCACAACACCTGTGCACAGCAACTACCTGCAGACACATATTCTGCCTCGGCTGTTGACAGGGCAACTGAGTGTTGTTTCTTACTAGACCATGATACTAAAGACTTTCCTAAAAAGTGACATGTTCCTGAAGTACTCTTCCTATCTAATCTACAGCTTCCAAAGTCAGCATCTGAATATGAAATTAAATTAAAATCAGAGGTTTTTGGATAAAGCAGATATTGATAAATAGTACCTTTTAAATATCTAAAAATTCGTTTAACAGCTGTTAAATGGGATTCTTTGGGATTTGATTGAAATCGAGCACAAAGACATACTGAATACATTATATCTGGTCTACTAGCAGTAAGATATAACAAACTACCAATCATACCTCTATATAACTTGTTGTCCACTGATTTTCCAGTTTCATCCAAATCAAGTTTTATATTAGTACACATAGGAGTTGTAAATGTCTTGCTGTTTTCAAGTCCAAATTTCTTAAGTAAATCAGTAATGTATTTGCATTGATTTAAAACATTTCCAAAATCTTTTTGAAATATTTGAAGACCCAAAAAGAAATTTAATTCTCCCATCATACTCATTTCAAATTCTTTTTGCATTAATTCTGAAAATTCATGACAAAGAATTTTATTGGTCGATCCAAAAATTACATCATCAACATAAATTTGAACCAACAAAACATTATTTTTCACAGTTTTCTTAAAGAGTGTTGGATCTGCTAGTCTAACAGTAAAATCATTTTTCAAAAGAAAAGAACTCAGTCTTTCATACCAAGCTCTAGGTGCTTGTTTAAGGCCATAAAGAGCTTTAGTAAGTTTGAAAACAGAATCTGGTTTTTGAGAATTTTCAAAACCAGGAGGTTGCTCAACATAAACTTCCTTCATTAAATAACCATTTAAAAAGGCAGATTTAACATCCATCTGAAATAATTTAAAATTCATATAAGATGCATAGGCTAAAAGGATTCTAATGGCTTCTAACCTGGCTACAGGTGCAAAGGTCTCATCATAATCTATTCCTTCTTCTTGATTATATCCTTTAGCTACTAATCTTGCTTTATTTCTAGTTATTATCCCTTGATCGTCCTGTTTATTCCTAAAGACCCATTTAGTTCCTATTACTGGATAATCATGTGGTCTTTCAACTAATTCCCAAACCTTATTTCTCTTGAACTAGTTCAATTCATCCTGCATTGCTATTACCCAGCTCTCATCATCTAAGGCTTCTTCTATGGTCTTAGGTTCTTGTTAGGATAGGAAAGCAGAGAATTCAACTATGTTTCCAAAGTTTCTTCTAGTTTGAATACCAGTCTCTAAGTCACCTATCACAGATTCTAAAGGGTGATTCTTTAAGGTTCTAGACTTTCTAGGCATTACATTCAAAGGTTCTTCAGTATCATGTTCTTCTGAACTGGACTGAATTTCTTTTATATCATTTTCAAAATCATTCTTTAAATTCTCAGGTCTCATGTTTTCATTAGAATCTGGTTCATCTATTTGTTCTATCCTTTTCTCAAAAGGATCAGATTCATCAAATTTCACATGAACTGATTCTTCAACAATCCTTGACTTTTTATTATAGACTCTATAAGCTTTGGAGGTTGCAGAATATCCTAAGAAAATACCTTTATCAGATTTTGGTTCAAATTTACCAAGATTATATTTGGTATTCAAGATGTAAACCTTGCATCCAAAAACTTTAAAGTAATTTACTTTAGGTTTTCTGTTATTCCATAGTTCATAGGGTGTCTTTTTCAAAATAGGTCTTATTAAAATTCTATTCATTATATAACAAGCTGTATTAACAGCTTCTGCCCAGAAATATATAGGTAGGCTATATTCATTTAACATAGTTCTAGCCATTTCTTGAATATTTCTATTTCTTCTTTCTACAATCCCATTCTGTTGAGGTGTTCTTGGAGCAGAGAAGGTGTGTTTAATACCCATGTTTGAGCAAAAGGAATTAAATTCCTGGTTCTCAAATTCTCCACCATGATCACTTCTCAATGAAATTATATTAAAACCTTTTTCATTTTGAATAGATTTACAAAAACCTTCAAATAAACTAAAAGCTTCACTTTTAAATTTCAAAAAGAAAATCCAAGTAAATCTAGAATAATCATCAACTAATACATAAACATATAATTTACCAGCTAAACTTGCTACTCTTGAAGGTCCAAACAAATCCATATGGATAAGTTCTAGAGGTTTAGTTGTAGCAACTTTGTTAACAGATTTGAATGATGATTTGTGTTGCTTGCCAAGCTGACATGCATCACAGAATCTGTCATTTTCAAATTTGAGACTAGGCAAATCAGAAACTAGATGTTTCTTAGATAATTTATGTAAAGCATATATATTGCAATGACCAAGTCTTCTATGCCAGATCAAGGATTAACTTATATTAGCAGTTAAGCAGTTTACTTGTTGTTTACACAAGGAATACAAATCCAAAGTATAAACATTATCAGTTCTGGGTGCTCTAAACTTAAACAATTTATCTTTAGAAACAGTACAACTATTGTTAGTAAAATCAACAGTGTATCCATCATCACAGAGTTGAGATATATTTATCAGATTGTGTTTTAACCCTTGTACATAATGTACTTTGTTGATTGAGACTGTCTCTGGATCTCCAACTGTTCCAATACCAATAATCTTTCCTTTGGCATTGTCACCAAAGGTGACAAGTCCTCCTTCCTTTCGAGTAAGAGAAGAGAAATTAGCTGAAGTTCCACTCATGTGTCTTGAGCAGCCACTGTCCATATACCATATTTCTTTCTTTCTTTGGTGACCTGCTACCTGCAAAGACATTTAAACAAATTGCTTTGGTACCCATATTTTGTTGGGTCCAGGAGTGTTAGCAAGCAGTGATCTGGGTATCCAGATTTGCTTTGTTTTCTTAAAATTGATTGAATCATATAGATCATTGGAAATATAAGCTTTCTTAATTCCACATATTTGAGGTTGTCTTAGAAAACAGTTTTTAGCTATATGACCTTTTGTTCCACAGAAGTTACAAATAACCTGTTTAGTGCTAGGAACAAAATAATTTTTGTATAACTTAGGTTTTTCTCCTTTAATTCCAATTCCAAACCTTTCCTTTTTAATTACAGTTTTTCCAAGTATCTCATTTAAGGTGTTTTCTCCTTTTGTAAAAACTAAAGCAGCCTTTTTATAAGATTCTACTTCATCCTGTAGAGTTTTTATTTTTGATTCAAAATTAATTTTATTTGAGTCAGCAGAGTTGTATTTGTAAATTAATTCCTTATGTTGTTTTAGCAAAGTATTTCTCTCATCTGAAATAGATTTATGCAAGTTCTTTATAGATTTATATTTGTTAAATAATGAGTCATACCTTTCTTCAAGCATATTGCAGTAAGCTGCAAGTTTTTTATTTGAGAAGCTTGTTTCAGAGTTTGATTCATTATTTGAGTCAGAGGAGTAGTATGAGTGTACCTCATCATTTTCAGCCATGAAACACATATTTTCTTTTAAATTGGCTTCCTCCTTCTCTGAGCTTGATTCAGAAGAATTACTTGAGTCTTCAGAAACACTCCAAGTAGCTTTCATAGCTTTCTTGTCTTTCTGCTCATAATCATCTCTTTTGAAGAATTTCTTCTTCTTTGAATCTTTCAATTTTGGGAAATCCGGTCTGATATGTCCCATCTTTTTGCATTCATAACATCTCACTTCCATGCTATCCTTTTTGAAGGATTTCTTGAAGTCTTTCTTCTTACTATAGAACTTTCTGAATTTTCTGGCTAGCTGAGCCAGTTCTTCATCCGAATTTGAAGAATCAGAGCTTTCTGATTTAGCACTTACTTCTCTGTTCTTCATCTTTCTATCCTTTTGTTGAGAAGTCACTTTCAATGCAGTGTTTTCCCTTTTTATGTAGACTTTATGGTCATTTACCTCATCTTGCATTTCAGCCTCGTACATCATCAATGTACCAATCAGTTCTCTCATAGTTAGATCTTTAACAGAAGTTGATTGTCTGATTGCTGCAGAGATTCCATTCCATCGAGTAGGAAGTACTCTTAGTACCTTCAACGCTTGATCAGCCTGCTTGATTGGTTCTCCTAGAGCTATTATATTATTGACAATTTCTGTCAATCTTCCATTCATCTGAGTGATGCTCTCTCCTTCAATCAT
The DNA here is from genome assembly GCA_963277665.1 of Viscum album. Taxonomy (NCBI): domain Eukaryota; kingdom Viridiplantae; phylum Streptophyta; class Magnoliopsida; order Santalales; family Viscaceae; genus Viscum; species Viscum album. The sequence continues at coordinate 283,831,438 of OY728143.1, read as the reverse complement.
TCTGAAAGTATCGAATTTTAACTTAGCAGTTGCATATCTCATCTGTCTTACATTATCTGTTCCTTCATAAGCAACAGCTATTGTTTGCCACATTTCATATGCAGTCGGGCATTGAGATACTCTGTTAAATTCATCTGGTCCTAGACCACAGATGATTGCATTCATAGCTTTTGAATTTATGTTATACTCAGCCTCTGTAGCAGAACTCCATGTATCGGGATTTTCAGGAATTTCATAGGGAGTCAGAATCTTTGAATAGACTTTGTAACCAAGATTTTTCAGATAAATAATCATACGTGATTTCCAGCAGCCATAATTATCTCCATTAAAGTAAGGTGCTCTGACCATTGACATTCCCTCTCTCATATCAGCCATGATACACTATGTATAATCTTTAAATACTTCTAGCTTGATAAGACTTTAAAAATAAGAAGCTCCTCCTCTGATACCAATTGTTGGATCTGAATCTACGGATTACACACAAGAGGGGGGGGGGGGGTGAATTGTGTCTTTTCAAAATTATTATAATCTCTTCAATTTAGACAAATTCTGTCCACGATGCTTTTGCTCGATTAAATATGCAGCGGAAAAAGTAAAAGCATGAACACACGGATGTATAGTGGTTCGGGGAACAGAAGGCCCCTAGTCCACTCCACCAACGCTCAAATCCACGAGCTTGGCGATTTTCACTATCTGGTCCTCGTTTCCACAGACCTGTCCACAACTGAGTACAGGCAGTTGACACCTTTACAAGATTCAAGCACACACAACCTTCCTGGTTCAAACACGAACCCACACAGCTTAGAACGAGAAGCTGATCACTCAAAAATAAAAAGAGTTTCGATAAAGAAAACACTTCTCCAGTTGTTCTTCACAATTGCAACAGAATGCAATTGACAGTAGATAGATCGTTGTCTTCAGAAAATAAAGATCTGTAATCAAAACAGTTCTGAGTCGATCCAGTTGCAATAGATATTACTAGAAACTTCACAACTTCAGCAGCAATAGATTCAAAACAGATAGTCGATGTAGAACACGTGAATCTGCTATCAAGATCTTCCTTCGGTAATAAAGGTTTTACACTTCTTCTCGATCACCAGAAAAGAACGCCTTTTCACAGTCTCTGTTTCTTGCTCGTTAAAAGATCAATCTATATATTTCACACACTTTCCTGTGTATATATATATATATCCGAAGTTTCCAAGATAGAACATATATATTCAAATCTGAGAGATTCTTCCGCATAAATAGATCCATAAAAATCTCCTTTCGATTCGCGATATTAAATGAAATAACAGAGCCGTTGTAACTCCCCTGAGGAATCGGCATAAAAAGCTCCGTTTAAATCAATCAGTAATCCGTTGTAAATCGTCTTTGATTCAGTCAAAGTCGTACTTAAGAATCGGCTCGAAATCCGCCTAATAAACCGCTTGTTTGACCAATGCAAAAGGAAAACATCGTCTGTCAAAAATATCCCGACGCCAAACGTAGGGTTGATGACGTGGCTCCAAACGTAGGGTTCACAAACGTAAGGTTGAACATACATACTTTCTCTTCAGCATTCAAACGTAGGGTTGATCATCCATACTTTGTCTCGCTTCAACTCTTCAAAGAACGTACGGTTGATTATAAAAGTAAGATTGATGATCCATACTTTTGAGAAACAAACTCAACACTGAAAACTAACGTACGGTTTCTCTTCCATACTTGTCCAACAACGAAAACGTAAGGTTCCTTCCAAACGTAATGTTCTTCTTCAATACTTTTCAACAACGTAAGGTTCATTAACCATACGTTTCAAAATAATGTAAGGTTCCTTAACCATACGTTTCTTTTAACATAAAAAGCAAACTTTTCATCCATACGTTACGTTTATCAACGTAGGGTATGAACAGTGATTCCAGTATGCGCTAAAATTGATCTCGCGCTACAGTGATTCCAGAACGCGCTAAAATTGATCTCGCGCTACAGTGATTCCAGAACGCGCTAAAATTGATCTCGGAATAAATGAAGTATGAAATCTCGTTATATGAAATAAATAAATAAAATAAATTCCTGCAAAATACTCAACGAAATAATTAGTAAATAATTAAGGGTATTTGTGAGCATCAAAATCATCATAAAGAGACAGAGTATTATTTAAAATAATCTCCCCCTTTAAAAAAATTATTTTGAATTGTTTGAAAACAATACATTTCTCAACAGGATACATTTGAAATTGTATTTTTTTTTGACAAGAGAAATTTTGAAAAAACATGGAAAAAAAGATAATTTTTATTATAGAATATAATAAAAATAAACTATTCATTTATTTTAAGGCTTAAATTTAAAGTTATTTTCAAATAACCTTATTCCTTTGATTATGATTTTTTAAAGTTCATATTGATTGGATAACTAATTCATATTCATGTCTTGATTCATTGTATGATATTTTAAAATTCACATTCCTAATAGGAACTCTAATTCATTTTGATGTATTCATTGTTATACCCTCTTTAATGTTAAATATCTAGGCATACATGATTTCATCATTCACAAAGAATGAAAATTTTAAACTATATTTATTTGTTTTATTCCACTGACATTTAATAATATTTAAGTTTCGACTTACCCTTCATTCAATATCTTTTAAATCTTTTAGTAGGAAAATAATTCCTTAATAGAGAATCCCAATTACACACCAATTTATCTTTCCTAATCGATAATTCTTTTTATAACTATATGAATTTTATTTTAAAAATTGAAATTGATATTTGTGACACATGAAATTATGAGTGAGAATTCCATGTATGGATAGATATAGTGTTTATATTAGGAATTTGATTCCAATATATTTACATTATTCCTAATTTACTCCTATATTATTTTGAGGATGAATTGATATATTATATTATGTTTCAAGAATTTTTATGATCACTTATACTCAACATTTGTTCTTTTTGTGATAATTACAATTTGATTCATGTCGAGATCAAATAATGGTATTTTTTAGTTGTGAAATTTATTCCTTATTAATGTTCCATTGAGAAAAAATAAATATGTGAATAAAAGAGGATGAAAAATCATTTCATTGTGTTTGATGGTCAATGATAAAAATCCTTAAATAGATGAGATTATTAAAGAGAACTAATATATTCTGAACGAGAGAGGGTGCCAAATTTTTTATTTTAATTAAATATATTACATTATTATGGAGTGATGAGTGAATTGTTTTTCAAGGATGATAGATCACGACACGTAAAAGGATATATAAGGAAATGTTGTGAAATGATAATGTAATGTATGAATAATTAAAGTGGGAATTTACTGTAAGAGGATTAGAATGTTTAAATTTAATAATTTTTAGTTAATAATTTTTATTAAAAAGATTAGAGTTAAATTTATCATGTTGAATGTTTTTTTATTTTGGGATCCTTATTGAGATGTTTTTCTTGAATACAAGAAACTATTAATGTATGAGTAAATTATTTATGTCCTTTTAGCATTTTTTAACTATTTAATAAAATACTACATATTTTTGAAAATTTTCAATGATTTTTTAAATTATATAAATTAATAATTCTTTTTAGAACATTATAGAAGATTTTATGATTTTTTAGAGAATTTATTATTATATTTGGAGCTTCACCAAATGAGTAATTGAACCAGAGATGATTATTTAAAAACTTGTGGAATATCCTTTTACACCCATGTTAATACAGTGTGAATAATATCATTCTAGGATTCTTACAGTTTTATCACCTATCAACAATCCAAAATATTCTTGAGAAAAGGATAAATTAGAATAAATATGAAGCACTCATGATAAAATATATTATTACACATTATGATATAGTTCAGGGAAGAATATTTAAATTTTTTCCTACTTAACACTATTGTTCATTCATGCACACTATGAATGAAATTAGTCACCATTTCCGATCCTAAATCCTGATGGGCCATCCTAGCTCAATGAAATAGCTATATTTTTAGGGGTTTTAATAATAATACAAAATAATAGGTGATTCCATTGAATAAGGAGACATTATAGGGTAAATACAGTTGGGTTATGGTGTGACCAGACATATAATGAATGGATTTAATAAATTGAAACATTATTGTGGGTTACATTTCTCTGAATATTTTTAATAATTACAATACATTGTGATTATTTTCATCATCCCATAATTGGGTTTCAAGTGGAATATCACTTTTATGAGAAATATATGATCATTCGGTAGTCGTGACCTATTGTTCCATGAGATATTAAGGAAGAAGAGAGATATAAATCCAAAATAATCATGCTATGATGATTTATTCCATTTAATTCATGATAGAATAATTTATATAAGGAAAAGTAATATCATAAAAAATTTACTCACTTTATAAGGTGATAATATAAAAAAATTGTCTTAACTCAACCATGAGTGGATAGTTCTTTAAGCAGTGACATATCATGATTAATAGAATGGATGTTTGGACTTGTATAAAAATTTAATTCATGCGTATTCATTTTGATTAGGAATTGACTAAGAACTAAATTTCATAAATATTATTCCTTAATTTAATGTTTTTAAATCCACAATTTTTTTTATAATGTTAATTTTTACATTTTGAGATTCTAAGAATATTTTGTGAACTGCTGTGAAAATGGATTAATTTTTTATTTTTGTTTACTTTATTATTTTAGATATAACATTTTATAAAAAAATCTATATTGAAAAATTCCTTTTCCATATTATATGATATTTGGAATACACTTTATTCAACTAACCCAGTTTTTTAATCCAACTATTGAAGGCACACATGATTATCCAAAGTGGGGCTTTGATATCTTTTTACAGTTTTAATAAATTTTGATGATGAACTGATATATCCTGAAGTATATTTCCAAATGAGTGTCAAGTTTACATTAAGATTCAGAAGATACCAGGGAATATTTTCATTCATTTTTAACTTAGGAATAAATATTTTTCAAGTATATAATTTCCCAGAAACTAAAAAATTGGAATTGAAAGAGTTTATTAATAACACCCCAGTTCCAGAAGCCACCCAGAGGATCCCCGTATAGAGTTGGACACATGGCCTCAAGAGAATTTCCCCAAACGCCAGAGGATACCGACAAGCAGCAAGGGCCTTGGGTGTGATAATGGGGAAACTATGCTCTCATTGGCAGAGTACATAGTGGAATTAAACAAAACATACAATAGCGGAAGATGTAAATATCCAACATAGTAAACAGTGGAAAACTGAACAATAAACAACTGGAGCACAAACACACATAAATATATATGAAATGATGCATGATACATATGTCTAAAAAAGAAGCCAAACAAGTCACAATGCTGAATAAAATACTAAGACAAAGTACAAAAGAAAACAAATAAGCAACTCCTCAGCATCGAAAGCCTCGGCTTGGTCCCATGTTCTTCGCCTCCAATGCAATCAAGTACCTGCGGTCGAAGGGCGCTTACCCTTGTCTATACCTGGAGAAATATAATCTATTTGGGCCCAAAAGCATGACCCAAATAGGGTGTGGAAATAAATCCCAGTAGGAAACCACACGATCTATGCCTAACAGTCAATGAGTATATGGAAGGTAAAGAATAGTAAACAGTAAATAGTAAGTAGTGAATAGGATAATATACAACAGTAAAAAAAACCGCCGATCAACAAGCAACAGTGAAGCAACAACTAACCAAAACAGGTAATGCTATGGAAAGTACTCACATCTGTCCCCTCTGGTCCTATCCAAGAAGTACCAACAATGTTAAGTCAAAAGTCTTCTTTTGACTTCTATATCATGTTTTGGAAATCACAAATGTATTCTATCATATGTTTATAAATTACAATTGTCTTTTATCATGTTTATCGTATCGTACGATGTTGATCGTACCGACCAAATCGTATTGTACTGACTCTGTCAATCGAATCGTATTGACTCTGTCAATCGTATCGTACTGACTCTGTCAATCATATCATACTGACTCTGCTATTCAGATGATCATTATTTGTTTTGGTACTCTGTCAAAAACACTCTCTGCATTTGAATCGTACTCATATTTTTCATTTCTATATATCTCTTGTCCTAACAAAACGATGTCGTTGAGTTAGTTACAAACTAATCAAAACGATGTCGTGCTTTCTGTTTCAATATGACCGTTGGAGGCAATATGACCATTGGAACCCAAAGCCTATAAATAGGAGGTCATTTGAAGCTGAGAGTACAACGATGAACAAAGAGAACGAATGAAGAGACTCTGTGAACTACCAAGATTCTAGAGAGAGACACTGTGACTTCTCTCATCAGCCTTGTGCGTCCGATCATCGTATCGAGGGATTTCAAGTAATTGAAATACAGAGGTGCCGATTACCTACAAAATTGAGGGCTGCCGGGGATAGGCAAGCAGACGTGCCGATCATCGTATCGACGGCTGCCGGGGATAGGCAGACAGACATGCCGATCATCGTATCGAGGGCTGCTAGGGATAGGCAGACAGACGTGCCGATCATCATATCGAGGGCTCACCAAGGTATTGGTGAGACAGACCTTCTATCTTAGGTGAAAGGATAACCCTTCTCTTTGGGTCAAAATAATTGTAATACTTTTACATTTCTGTTGTTACTTGTATTAGAAAGGGATTTGTATTGTTTCCTTTCTTCTTTACATTTTCAATTGTAATTGTTTCAATTACAATAATTCTATTACTTTTTGTATTGATTGATTCTATACGCTTTAAGGTAGAATCATTCATCGTTGTATTGCTCCGATTATTGTGTTCACCTTGAATACAATTGTTTTACTTTACATTAGTATTACATTACATCATACCTTTTATATTCAATACAATTGTGGGTGTTTATATTTTTATTGGTTTAAGATCATTTAAACTAATCTCTTTGTTGCAAAAACTCAAAGGTTTTTAAACCTACAATTCACCCCCCCTATTGTATTGTTCCATTTAATAGACATATATATCTACTATTCGATCCAACAAACAACCCTCTGGGCAGTACTATCAGCCTAACCCCTCTGGTTTGGTCATAATAAATTATAAGAATCTCTGAGGAAGCACGCTCAGTCAATTCCCCTTATAGTCTAAGGTAGTCAGGGACTCTCTGAGGAAGATCAAACGGTCTAATCCTATTATAGCCCCATGTTCTAGAGTCTCTCTAAGGAATCTCACTCGGTCAATTCCTCATATAGCCTCAGTTCTATCACATACTCTCTAAGGAAGTGGACTTAGTCAATTCCTCCTATATCCTGGAACGGTTTAAGGAAATTAAAACAAAACAGAGACTCTATGAGGAAGCTCACTCAGTCTACCCAATTATAGTCTATAAATCTCAAGACTCTATGAGGAAGCTCACTCAGTCTATCATCATGTAGTATATAATATCCAAGACTCTCGGGGAAGCTCACTCGGTTTATCCCTTATAGTCTATAATGTCCAAGACTCTCTGAAGAATATCACTCGGTCAATCCTTTATAGTGTATAGCACCATGTTATCATGGCCTCATTCTAGTCAGTGCATAATAATGCAATAAGCACAAATTAAACCTACAGAGATACATGGATGACCAGTCTATAGCATAACAAGCATATCAGAGAACAACACTCCATCCTACAGTCACAAGGCATGGAAACAGGTATAACGGCCAAAGGCTGAACAAGACCAAAAAGATCATAAACAGAACAAGGCATGGGAAAAACATCCAACCATAGCAATTATCCTCATACATAACCAAATTACCTCTACTCAAGCATACAAGAAAAGAAAGAAAACAATAGGGAAAACAGTAAACAAACAATACCCCGTTCAAGGGTATTGGTGGAAATTGCACATAAAACTCAAATACATCAAACAGAAAGGCACAAACCACCTTCCCTGATGCTAGGAAATCAATATAATGGAAAAACAAGGCTTTAATCTCCTTAGAACATCGTAGATCTATGAAAAAGCACAAAACATTCATCCCATGATAACATTAAAAAGATGAGGAATTGGAAAACGATGCTCTAGAAGAAAGAAGACCTAACTGTTGTGGTTCCAACGCAATCGACAACGGTCGATTCGGAGAACCGACGTGGTCTCGAGGGCTCAGACGATATTTGCGGCCATATAGGATGCCCTTTGTCGAAGAAGCTGGAGAAGAAGACAGTTCTGGGGTTAAGACGCGACCCTGGTCCGTTTAATAAAAAAAGAATGTACACAACATGTATTTTTGAGTACACAACATATACTAGGATTTTCCATACTCCTCCTTAAGTGGCCTCCACATCACCCCTACATGGCCATGTGTGTGTCCCGGACAGGGCCAGTACACGGCCTCACGTGTCAAGGGAGTACACAGCATGTACTCATAAAGTACATGGCGGGTACTTCAAAAATTTCCAGAAACTCGTCTTTTCTCAAAAACTCCAGAAAAAGGGAAAAATACCTAAAATGAAGGTCCGGGTTTTTACAAACTTCCCCCCATAATTAAATTTGTACCCGAATTTCCCTAGAGGGGTGTGGAAGAAGGACCCCCGAATAGCTCCTGCCACTGCGATCCTACATCGACCTCCCTATCCGAAGTCTCATCATGTACTCACTCGTGCTGCCATAGCACCCATACCAGAGGAACAAACCGGATGTGAAGAACCTTCATACTCTGATCGACAATTCAGATTGGATGTTCCTGAAATGATGCATGCACTTTGAGCTCAACTTCCTCAGGTTGAAAGACATGAGATGGGTCTGAAAAGTGACATCGAAGTTGAGAAATGTGGAAGACGTCGTGCATAGCCCGATATCACTGAGGTAACTACAACTGATAGGCAACATGCCCAACTCTCTCCAACACCTCAAATGGACTGACGTACCATGGTGAAAGCTGACCCTATCTCTGAATCCTCTTATGTCCCAACCTTGGCGTGACACACAGGAAAACCTAATCCCCAAAATCGAACTCTAGAGGTCATCTCTGCTGATCAGCATAAGACTTCTGTCGATACTGTGATATAGTCATCCTCTTCTGAATCAACACAATCTGCTATGAGGTATCTTGAACAAGAAGAGGTCCCAGCAAGGCTTCCTCTCCTACCTCCAGCCAACATAAAGGTGATCATCATGACCTACTGTACAAATCCTCATATGGAGCCATCTGAGTAGTCTCCTAAAAACTATTTTCATAGGAAAACTCCACAAGAGGTATATGCTTCCCCAAAGAACCTCCAAAGTCTAGAATGAAAGATCAGAGCATATCATCAATCACCTGAATCATACGCTCGGGCTGGCCCTCTGTCTGGGGATGGTATGTTGTACTCAAAAGTACTTGTATACCCAAATCCTTCGAAAGCCCCTGCTAGAACCGAGAAGTAAAACATGCATCCCTGTCTGAAACAATAGAGTACAGAACTCCATGCAGATGTACAATATCTCAGATGTACAACCATCCCATCTCATCAATGATGAAGGTCTATTTGATTGGAAATAAGTGAGCATCCTTTGAAATTCTGTCAATGACAACCCAAAAATCATCTTTCCCTCGAGGTGACCTCAGTAAACCGGTCATGATGTCCATTGCGACATTGTTCCACTTCCACTCCAGAATGGGTAACTTCTACAAAAGACTTGTTGGTGACTGATGCTATGTTTTCAACTGCTGACAAGTGGAACACCTCATGAAATAACCAGAAACATCTCTCTTCATAACTAACCACCAATACTGGTGGTGTAGGTCACGATACATCTTGGTGATGCCAGGATGAACAGCCCAAACTGAGGAATAAAAATCCCGCATCAACACCTTGTGTTTGTCTACTAGAACCCATATACGTCCCTGGAAATGAAAGATCTCATCCAATCCCACTGTCCATCCATGAAGAGGGTCCTCTACTGACACACTTTCCTATAGGTCTTGGCCTTCTGAGTCTGATATCTACCTCATCCATACCCAATCAATAAGTGTAGAGGTAACAGCTACAGATGATAGAACGGTCTGCCCATGTCTGTCATGCACCTCTAGATGCATCTCAGAGAACAGAGCCATAAGCTTCCACTCATTGATGGCCTCCTAAACAGCCTGCATCTGGGGTCTTCTTCTCAACGCATCAGCGACTGTGTTGCCCTTTCCCGGTGTATAAAAAAGCTCAAAGTCGAAGGACTGAAGTTACTCGAACCACCTACACGGTCTCAGATTCAGATCATGCTGAGTGAAGATGTACTTGAGACTCTTGTGGTCAGTAAAAACCACAAAGTGCTCTCCCAGAATACAATGTCTCCCACAACGTAAGGCATGAACAATAGTTTCCAACTCCAGGTCATGCATCGGGTAATTCCTCTCACGTGGCCTCAACTGTCGAGACCCTTACACAATGACTCCATGTCCTTTCATAATCACAACTCTCATCCCCATATTTGAAGCATCACAGTAGACCGTATATCTCTTTCCCAGCTCTGGAAAGACTAGTATCGGTGCTGGCATCAACCTCCCTTTCATCTCTTGAAAGGATGACTCACCGAAATCTGACCATATGAACTTTTCCCCTTTCATGGTCAAACCTGTCAGTTGTGCTTCTAGGTGTGAAAATTCCTATATGAAACGCCTATAGTATCAAGCCTTCCCTAGAAAACTCCTCACCTCAAAGACATTCTTCGGATTCTCCCAGGAAACTACAACGCTCACTTTCTCTGGTTTTACTGATTCTCCTGTCTTTGAGATAACATGACCAAAGAAGTGAATTTGATTCATCCAAAAGTGGCATTTTGTGATCTTAGCATATAACTGATTCCCTCTCAGTGTACTCAAAATGATCTCAAGATGGGTAGCATGGTCATGTCGAGTGTGACAGTACACCAAGATGTTGTCCACAAAAACCTCCATAAGGAATCCAAGTATGGATGGAACACTCGGTTCATAAGTGCCATGAAAACTGCAGGCACATTCGTGAGATCGAACTACATAACCATATACTCGTATAGACCATACCTGCTCAAGAATGATATAATGGGTACATCAGATGGTCTAACACACAACTGAAGATAACTAGATCTCAAGTCAATCTTTGAGAACACTCGGGCTCCTCGAAGCTGATCAAAGATATTATTGATCCGCGAAAAGGGATATCAGTTCTTGACCATCAACTGGTTTATCTTCATATAATCTACACAAAGCCTGATGGTGCCATCTTCATTCATCGCAAACATGACAGGCGAACCCCAAAGAGATGTACTGGGTCAGATGAAAGCCTTTTCCTGCAACTCCTTCAATTGCTTCTTGAGATCCTTCAACTCAAGTGTAGCTATCCTATAAGGAGAAATGGACACCAGTGCCGCTCCTGGAACGAGCTCAATTGAGAAGTCTACCTCACGCGCCAGAAGAAAACCTGAAAAGTACTCTAGAAATACATCTCTGAAACGATCCACCACTAGTGGAAACTCTAACTATGAAGTCCCCTGGTTATCCAGATAAAGACTAGAAATCTGGGTTGTAACTCCTCCTAGCCCATGATGCTGAGGTACTTCTCGACTCGCCTGGACATCCCACTCGCCTCTATGAAGAAAGGATCCATCCTATGGTGATACAAAACTCACCCTACGGAAATAGTAATCAGTGACTGCCTGGAAGGGGACTAACTAGTCCATTCCGAGAATGAAATCGTAGCTCATAATCTCTAGGACATAGAGGCCCCATAATAAGTGACACCCTACAACCTCGAGAGGGAACTCTCTGCAATGACGTACGCTAACCACTCTAGTCCCCAAAGGTGTGTCTAGAGTCAAAGTATCAGCAGAGGAAAAGATGTAGAGCCTAAGTCTCTCAACAACAGCAATAGAGATAAAGCTATGTTTAACACCAGTATCGAAAAGAGTTGAAGATAAAACTGAGGCTACTAAGATCGTACCTCGAACTATGGATGGTCTGGAATCCTGCTCCTGATGGGTCTACTCCACTACAAAATTTTGGCCTGTACCATGACCCTGTGACCTTGGCTGACCACTCTAAGCTGATCCACTTTGTTGTCGCTCGTAACCTAGTGACTGACCACCATGGTTGCGACCTCCACCTTGGCCCGCACGTCCGGAAGAACTCCAGATCCTAGACTAGTGAGAAACTGGTGATGCATATCCTGAACTGGGGGTTATAGAAGAACCCCTACCACCAATTGTAGGTGTGAAGATCTGACAAAAATGATGAAGATGTCCCATATTTCCTAAAGATCGGCACTCCATCGGGTCTCTCTGACACTGAGGCCTAGTGTTACCACTCCTCCCGCATTGGTAGCATACTACCTGGCTGCCCAAAGATACATTCCGCCTACACTGATCTCATCGAGAATACTCCTTGCGGTGCTTCCTGCTATCAGTATGAGGAACAATGACTTGGGGTGTCGAACCACCATGACATCCAGCTCCAGAATCCCTCAAATTTCGCTCTGTGATTAGTTTCTGGTTGATGATAGAGGATATCAAAGTCAACCTGAAGATGTTCACCAACGATCAGATGTCGTGCCTCAGACCATCCTCGAACTTCCGCACAAGGAACAACTCATCGCCTCTAGGAATAGGCGTGAAATGCTTCAGCTCTATGAAACAAGAGGAATACTCCATCACATAAATAGTACCCTTCTCTAAGCACTTGAACTCCAAGGCTTGGATGGCCCTCAAGGTCTCGATGTAAAAGTAATCATAGAAGATGCAAGAAAAGTCATCCCAAGTCATACTCTGATAGCGCCCTGAATGTCAGATCACCTCCCACCACCTCTTCGCGGAGTCTCAAAGCATATAGGTAGCGAGCTTCACCCTCTTCTCTTGAGGTATCTCCATATTCTCAAAAACTTTTAGGGTGGACTCTAGACACTAATCTGTTGCCTAAGGTCCTCTATCCCTTGAAAATGTAGAAGGATGATACTACTGGAAAACCCATATCAACTCTACCATCGACGGGGCAGGAGGCGGCGCTCCCTGGAAGGTCTGAATCATCCTCAGGAATTCTTCCATAAACTGTGCATCGATGCCTGAAACTGGTATAACTACTGGTGCCAAGGCTGACACAATAGGAGGATCTGCAGGAGGGTCCTGATCTGCCATATCCGGTGTCTGATCACTATCTGGCAGCTGGCATACAATCGGAGGACGTCTCGGTGGCATAGCTCTGAATGGTCAAAAGCACACCTTAGATCAGTATTATCAGAGGCTAAGAACACTAGAGTACAAGACAGGAATAGGAGAAAGAAACATTCAAGTTTTACAAAACACAACTACACGATGTGTATAAAAATTACACGACGTGTTCTTTTAAGTCATTCAGAAGGGCATGTACTTCTGCCATAACTGGTCATGTAACACCCCAACCACACAGCATGTTGTCCCCACACACAGTGTGTACTTGAACTCTATTCCCCTACCCGAGTCTCCTTACGTATCTAACCCACATGGTCCTCTTAATCCTAGACTACATGGAGTGTTCACAATGTACACGACATGTAATAGAAAAGGTTTCAATGGCTCATGTTGGTAGTTATGTGTCCAGCTACACGGTTCACTCTTACACATCATGTTTCTTGAGAACACAGTGTGTAGTTGAAGGTTTTCCCTGACCAGTGTTGTTCATGACATGGCCGGCTACATAGGTTACATGGCACAATGTGTGATAACAGGACACGACGTGTAAAGTCAAGTTTCATCCATTCGTGTCGTTAACCACTTGGGTAGACACACAGTTACTACAAGACGACGTGTACTTGTCGTACACAGCGTGTTCCGGAAGATTTTTCACAACACCATGTTTCTTCCTACATAGTCAGTGACACTGTTTAAAAACAACAAGGCATGTATTAATAAAGTCCACGCTCTGTATTCTAGGTTTTTCTGGGTAGTAGCTCAGAAACTGCTCCGAAGCCCAGAAATTGTTAAGGTGCCAAATTCTGATCCGTGAGGGCCCATACTCCCCGCGAATCAAAGCTTGGCATCTCATACAAGTTATAACAAAGAAACTGGGCAATGATCCACAAAATTCTGGTCCATGAGGGCCCACAACACCTCAAGAACCAATGTTTGGCGTCCATATAAGAAAAGTAATATACAAACAATCCTCTATCACATAGTAGTGATTCTATCAAAGCATCTATCACTACAACATGCATAATCTACACAATGTCTATAATAAAAACATGAAATCTCTAATACATCCTAGATGGCATGGAAAGAATGCATGGCATGTGATTTCTAACAAGTGCCTATATGATGTATGAGATGAAATACCCTCATCTCATCAGGTTGCAAAAGAAATAGTACTGCAATAACAACAATGGTAATAGAACAAAGGATGTGAATCACCCAACAGTGAAATCAAATCAACAGTAAAAGTGAGAACTAGTAAAACTGCAATAAACGAGGTAGTATGGCTTTTCTGTGTACACGGCTTAGCTACTCCCAGTCACAAATTATTACCAAGTACCTATTCTGTCCTATCCCTAGCTATAGGCTCCAAACAGTAAGTCAAGAGAAAAGAGTCCCTTTGATACCACTTTGTAATGCCACGGTTCCGGAAGCCACCCAGAGGTGCCCCGTACCCGATTGGTCACATGACCTCAAAGGCATTTCCGCAAAATCCAGAGGTTGCCGACTAAAAAGTGAGGGCCTTGGGTGTGTTAGTGGGGAAACTCTGCCCTCATTGGTAGAGTACACAATGGAAATAAACAACACATACAATAGCCAATGTAGTAAATATCCAACATAGTAACTAGTGGAAAACTAAACAATAAACAACTGAAACACACACACACATATAAATATATATGAAATGATTCATGATACATATGTCTAGGAAAGCATCCAAACAAGTCACAATGCTGAATACAATACTAAGACAAAGTAAAAAAGAAAACAAATAAGAGACTCCTCAGCATCGCAAGCCTTGTCTTGGTCCCATGCTCTCCTCCTCCAATTCAATCAAGTACCAGAAGTAGAAGGGCGCTTTCCCTTGTCTATACCTGCAACAATATAATCTGTTTGGGCCCAAAAGAATGACCGAAACTAGGTGTGAGACTAAATCCTAGTAGGAAACCACCTGAAGATCTGTGCCTAATAGTCATTGAGTATATGTTAGGTAAAGTACAGTAAACAGTAAATAGTAAGTCGTGAACAGGATAATACACAGCAGTAAACAACCCGCCGATCAACAAGAAACAGTGAAGCAAAAACTAACCACAACCGGTAACCCTTTGGAAAGTACTCACATCCGACCCCTCTGGTCCTATCCAAGAAGTACCAACAACCCTCCGAGCAGTACAATCAGCCTAACCCCTCTAGTTTGGTCAAAAGAAATTATAAGAATCTCTAAGGAAGCACGCTCAGTCAATTCCCCTTATAGTTTAAGGTAGTCAGGGACTCTCTGAGGAAGATCATGTGGTCTAATTCCCTTATAGCCCCAAGGTCTAGAGAATATCTGAGAAATCTCACTCGGTCAATTCCTCATGTAGCCTCAGGTCTATCACAGACTCTCTAAGGATTCTCACTCATTTAATTCCTCCTATAGCCTGAAATGGTTTAAGGAAATTAAAAAAAACACAGATTCTCCGAGGAAGCTCACTCGGTCTACCACCGTATAGTCTATAAATCTCAAGAATCTATGAGGAAGCTCACCCATTCTATCCTTTTGTAGTCTATAATATCCAAGACTCTCTGGGAAGCTCACTTGATCTATACCCTATAGTCTATAATGTCCAAGAATCTTTGAGGAAGCTCACTCGGTCTATCCCCTTATAGTTTATAGCACCAGATTCTCACGGGCCTGTTTCAGTCAGTTCATAATAACACTATAACAAAAAAGTAAACCTACAAAGCTACTTGGCTAACCAGTCTACATCATAACAAGCTTGTCTGATAACAACACTCCATCCTACAGTCCCAAGTCATGGAAATAGGTATAACGACCAAAGGCTGAACAAGACCAAAAAGGTCGTAAATATAACAAGGCATGGGAAAAACATCCAAGCATAGAAATTATCCTCATACATAACCAAATTACCTCTACTCAATAATATAAACATGGAAGGAAAACAACATGGGAAAAACAATAAACATGTAATACCCCATTCAAGGGTATTGGTGAACATTTTCTAATAAAACTCAAAGAATTCAAATGAAAAGGAAAAAACCTCCTACCTTGATGTTAGAAGATCTATATACTTGAACCAGGAGGCTTGAATCTCTTTAGAACATCGTAGAACTATAAAAATTCACAAAAAGTTCAACCAAATAAAACATGCAAAAGGGGAGTAATTAGAAAACGATGTTCTAGAAGAAGGAAGAGACTACAGCTGCGGTTCCAATGCAATTAACAGTGGTCGATTTGGAGAACTGACGGGGGCTCGGGGGCTCAGAGGTGATTTTCAGCCATACGGGATGCTCTCGGTCAAAAAAGCAGGAGAAGAAGACAGTTATGGCGTCAATACACGACCCTAGTCTGTTTAATATAAGAAAATAAAGTACACGACATGTACTTTTGGAGTACACGGTGTGTAATAGGCATTTCTATACTCCGCCTTAAGTAGACTCCACATCACCCCAACATGGCTGTGTGTGTGGCCTAGACACATCCAGAACCCGACCTCACGCGATAAGCGAGTACAAGACTTGTACTCATAATGTACATGGTGTGTACTTCAAAAATTTCTAGAAACACATCTTTTATAAAAAACTCTAGAAAAAGGAAAAATATACCTGAAACGAAGGTCGGGGTTCTTACATTATTAGAGAAAAACATTTTCTTGAGTCTTTTATTCATATCATTAGATACACATCTACAATACAGAAACAATTCTGCAGGTGAAAATTTAAGATAGATAACAGTAACTTCTACCAAGTAAATTTAATGAGGGTTATCTATTTACAAGGTGAAACATGGATAAATATTTAGATGATAGATTTGGATAGAATCCATCCCCCCATTTTGAATATACATTTTTTTTACTTTCACATCCTTTCATCAGGTTATAAATTTTAATTAGTGAGGGAAATTTTTTATATTTTATTAATATTATGCATATTTATATAATAGTTTTATTTTTTTCAATCCATTTTCACCCATTTTTTCTTTTTTTCTGTCTCCCTTTGTTAATATCATATCTATTAAAATAGAGAAATAACTTCAACTATTATTTATTTGGAGGGATAGGTGTAAGAATTTGAGTTCTCTAAAAGTAAAGGTTTATATATATATTTTATTATAATATTTTGATGGTGGTGAAATAGAATATGTTATATGATCACTCCAATTTCAGTACTATTATTTTATTCTTATTTTTCATTTATTTTACCATCTAATATCATTATAATATTGCATATGTTAGAGTTTATTTTTGGTGAAGTAATGATGGATATTATCCAATATATGGATGTATTGGTGCCTTATAATCATAATTAGTCTAGGAGTGTGTTGAGTGATATTTATTGTCTCTATCATTAAATAGAATATCATAAATTTTATTTTAATGAACAATTATTTCTTCAATGTGAACTTAGAAAAAAACATTAATCTCCTCTTCAATAACTTTTTTATGTCTTTATTTTTTATTTTTTTATTCTTATATATATATATATATTATTCATTTTTAAATCCCCCACAATATTAGTATATATATATACTAGTGTATCATAGTAATGAATCGTTTTAATAGAAAATCAATCTGAATGGGGGGATTACTAAGAGATTAACCCTAGGGAGAAAACTATTCCACGTCCTTAGAAAAACGAATTTACCCAAGTAGGATTCGAAAAAAATACCCTATTATAAATTTGGCATCTTTTCTAGGTAGGTTGAACACATTCAAACATTGTTTTCAAAACAAAAAAATAAAAAAATATCTTCATTTGATATCTTTTATTTCATTGTTTAATATGGAATATTGTATTGATTTTTTGTATGCTTTTCTTGTTACTTGTTGTTTTAGTTTTCTAATGAAGTATAGATAAATATTAAATATAAAAAAATCAAAATTATTGAAGAAGTGAGTGAACAAATATATATTTTTTTCACTATAATTAAGAAATTCAAATACATAAGGAAAAAAACCAAAAAAAAAACAAGATAAATAAATTTTAAATCTTATTCCACCAATATTTCAGGTTAGACATATCGATGAGGAGGATATATAATTATTAGAAAATTCAATACACTCCTTTATAGATAAATTCCCATGGATTTTCTTTTGGATAAAAATTTTAATGTTTATATTTTTATGGAGATTCTTTTTGTGAGCATTCAATTTAATGAAATATTATTGACACTTAATTGAAAATTGATCTCACATACATTAAAATATAGGTTCAAATACAATAGTATATGACATAGAAGATGAGAAAAATTAAATTCCCATTAAATAGTATAATATGGAGGTTGCATTAAAACAATATTAAGAGATCTAAGAGCCTATAGAGTTATGACTACTTCCTCAACATTAGACTGAAGACTTAATATAGGAAGAAAAAATAATATTCGGTGATAATCAGCTATATATTCTCTCCCAACATGTAATTTTATCTCCCCTTTATTATCTCTTAGGGGTTAGTAATTTCTTTTTTTCATGTGTGATTTAACTCTTGGTATCCCCTCATGGATATCAAGATAAACACTATACAACTTTTCCTTAGAAAAAAATACATCCCCATTTTGGTTGGGGAAAAATTTCTGAAATTGTATGATTAAGGAAAGTAAAAAAATATAATCCATTTTATGGTTAAATGACAATCAATCAATTTTATTCTTTTGGTTCCTCATTATATTTCTTTATTTTTCTTTGAATATTGTTCTAATATTTTGTTTTTGACTTTCTCAAATTTTTAAAGTGGTACGAACTATGATCTTAACTCAATTAATCCATTATCCAAATAATTTCACACTGTTTCATTTATTATTATATTTGGGTTTTCCCATTTTATTTTATATTTCATTGAAATTAATGAAGGGGAGTTTATTCAAATGTATTTTGGGTGGATGGGGGATATATAAACACGTTTTTAGGAATTTTGGGTGTAACCTTTTGGTTTTTTATTCTTTTAAAATATATAATTATATGTGTTCTATTTTCATTTAAATTTTTTTAGTATTTTTAGGATTTTTTTGAATAATAGAATATATGGGGATATTCAAACCATCTTGGTATTTTTTTCATGTTACCTAATTGGATCATTTCAGGATTTAAGTTATTAATAATATGATTTTTTTCTTTTGATCTGTAATATTTAAATTTATGACTTTTTAATGACTGTGAAACTCATGTGCAGTAGTTATATCCAAAATGAAAATATTATACAACTTAAGAGGTTTCTAAATATCTTAGAGATATAAATTATAACAATCTTTTACATCGGAGCATTGGTCTAGGTTTCGAGATTTATTATATGTGACTACTTATAATTCAAATATTTTTAGTCGATGATTTTATTTAATATTGATAATTTTTTAGCTAGTCGTATGTTAACTTTAGAATTTTCATTACATAAAACCTATTTTAGACCTTTAAATTCCTGATTTTTTTGTATATTTAATAATTATTACAAGTCTATTATTTCTTACCTACATTAAATCTTAGTATTTTTTCATGGATATCTGAAGATTGATTGTGTTGAAGGGGATTTTAATGTTTATTATTCTAGAAAAAACATTATTTAGGGTGGTGTGAGGTGTGTGAAACTTCTTTTTGAAGTAGAGTGATAGAAATTTGAATGAGTATTCATCTTCATTTTTTATTAATTTATATCATCTTTCTCTCCAAAAAATAAAAAAAATGATGAAAAATACTACAAAATGAATGAAGAAAAAAAGTAATAAGATTTAATTATATATTTTGAATGCATGAATTCATTTTCATTATTTCTCTACAGTTATTTTTCATTTGATCTTAAAAAATAAAAAATATTGAAAAAAATCCAAAGTAGAAAAAACTAGAAAAAATGAAAAAAGGATAATTAGGACTAAATCCTTTATTTAATTCACTATATAACTTAGGGACCTTTCCATTTAAAGAGGGGGTGTGGTGTTTAACATTTTTAAGATGAATTTAGTGAGTTATATGTCATTTTTTTTCTAGTTTAATAATATTGAAATTATATTTAGGAGATTAAAATCCTCTTTTGTACCTTATAATTTCAAAAAAAATTATGAACACACCCATATTTACCAAGTCACTATTAAAAGTTCTCCATATTGAATATATTTTTAGGTCTCATGGTGCAGAGAGATAAAATTTTCACAACTCAATGGAGATCACGCATATGCTATTGAAAATGAGAAAATATCTATTTCAAATCCTTGAATGGGATATAATTAATTTCTCACAAGGAATTTATGGAATGAACATGGGAATAAACATGATATTGAGTGGGATTTTGCGATAATATTTTTTAGTTAGTTAAATTTCATATATTTATGAGGCATGATATTTTCTTAGGTTTGTGAATTGAGTAGTGTTTCTATTTATAGCACGAGAAGATTATTTTATCCTTAGTGTAGATGATTTACAAAGAGTGGAATATTTATGTTTGGGGGATTTATGAAGATCGTAATTTCATAATTTATATTCTATCATTAAATGTTTTTATCCCTCAAATATTTTATTTTAAGTTTAATTATTTCATTTTACAGTTTTATGATGATTTTGGGATTTTTTGTAAACTTGGATTAATTTTTTATTTTTATTTAGTTTTATATATCATCAATGAATTTTTATAAACTAATGGAAGTTGAAAAATTACTTCATTAGGCCTATATTCTTGATGGGATACATTCCATTATATTAGGCTAACATCAAAATCCTACCATATGAGGATCAAATGAATCTCACAAGTACAGCCTTGTAATGTATGCATACTTTTGATGAATTATGATAATGAGTCCATATCTCACAATGTACTAGTCTTGTAGAGACCTGCTTTTTTATTTCTAAGACTTTGAAATATTTGACCCTATATTTTCATATTTTTTCACTGAGAAGACATGTGATTCCGTGCCCCGACATGCCTAAAATCAAATAAAAGAAATTAAAGATATTTTATATTATTAATGAATAGTTTCTAAAAGAAAAAGGGATAAATAATACATGGAATATTTGATCAAAAATATGAGACCAAGGTTGAATTTAGAACATGATATTTCCCCTAGGTGAGACAAAAAATTGGTCACCACAGGGCATTCAGAATCTCACCCATTGACTGTATGTTCAGTGTATCAATTAATTATTTAAATTAATTATTTAATTCATATAACCTTTTTTTTGAAAATAAATATATTTTTATGGAGAATCACTCAGGGTTCGACCCATAATTCTAGGACCAACGAGAGCTTCTTCCACCTACCCTTCCATTGAAAAATCACATCTGAGGATGTTAAAACTCTGGATCAGAGCAGATATGGATGAAACAAATGAAATTACTTCCTTAAATCATTATCAAGAACGTTATTTAATGAAAACTAATCCCATATCAAGGTATGAATCATCAACATTTTGATTTCACTAATTATGACTAAATAGATTGATAAGATCAATGAACTCTTTTAATCTACGCCAATTGTGGCCTTTTTTATGCATAAGTTTACTGGATATTTAATTGTTCATTAGTTTTTCTAACCCCATTTATTGTTTTTATTGACATTTTCTTGTAATTATTGGAAAAAATCTATAAAACTTTGTTCTTTTCCCTTTTCTGCTCAATTGCTTCACATTCTCCACCAGTTGGACACCACGTTCCCATATTGACTTTATCAGGTGGTACCTAGCCCAATAAGACCCTTAGAATTCTGACTAAACAAAGTGAGAAGGAGAGAAAAAATAATCAAGGATACATATAGGATTTTTCAAGTATTTATATGTTTATTTTATTGATCTAAGATAAATAATTCAGGGAATAGAGGGACCTGAGCACTCGTGGTGCGAGAGGATGCATGCGAGGATTCATGAATTTTTTAATGTTCATCAAATTGCTGGAATCTACCAAATGGTGATGGATCCACTAATATCAAGTGGATTAAAAGCTAGATCTGAAGGTGGAAGACCATATATGGCATGCAGAGAGTGGATCTAGATTTCTCTGAAAAACACGACTACAAGCCATGAAACGTGATGAACATTTGATATACAACCCATATGGTTTGGTGGCTAGGGGATTGTGGTTTTATAAGGATGGAATGATATATAGGATCCACACACACCCTGAAATGTGTCCCTAGGTGGATAATCCATGTGGTGGAGCACAAGAAATAGGCCCCATGTGGTATTTCTAGGCCTAGAACACGACTATGTGCCGAAGTACATTAACATAGGGTAATGTACATTGACATGGGGTGGATACACATACATGGGAAAACACACAAGAGGGACCCTGATTGGAAAGGTAAATCCATGTATATCACCAACACACCATGTATACCAAGAAATTTTAAGACTCCTGTACTTACAGGGACACATCCAGGTGATGGAGTGGTACAACATGGTGTGGGGGTCCCCTCGCACGCCTGTACCCCTTGGTTCTTTTTTAGGAAATATGAAAGTATCATATGTCTTATGTTTGTACTCGAATATTGTGTTAAAATTAGCCTATCTTGAGTGAATTTACACATAGTTTACATTGGTTACCTAATTTGTGGATTTTGGGATATTATTTAAGTTATTCCAGTAGATGGAGCTTGATTAGATGATGCTTAATGAGAGTAGTGATCACACAGGATCAACATAGACATTTGTAGAGGAACCCTCCATCCGGAGTGGGCATGGGTCTTCAATTAAAATAGTGGAACTATCCAGCTAGGATAGGAATTGGTCCTCTACCATTAGAGTGGAACCCTTTTATTGACACAGTTCATGGTCCTCTATCGTCCATTAGAGTTGAACCCTCCTATTGGAACAAGCTATGTGTAACACCCCGAGATTTTATGAAAAATATTCTTTTTAATTTAACTAATGTCTTGTGTTATACGCTACATCAAAAGGAGCTTGCACAACACGCATTCTTGATTTGACTTGCATTACACGCAATCATGACCTTCCTCGATAGCATGTGTAGTACGCAATAACGAGTTTCACTAAACAACAATATGCTATTAAAATATTATTAAAACTAGCCGTTATGAATAGTAATAACCACTTTTTGAAATTTTGTAATTTTATTTTTCAAAATGGAATTCATTTTTGGATTCGTAATATTGAAATTAGATTAGGGTGAAATTTTGGTGATTTTCGGATAACTTTCATATTTTGATGAATAGTGAAAATTACTAAATTTTAATTAAAAACAACTTTTTCAATAGAAATAATTAATAGTGATAAATTATTAATTTGAGTGGTTTTAAAGTATATTTAGAATATGTTTTTACAATTTAATACAATGACGGTCATTGGATGTAATTTCACATTTAAACCAGACATAAACAAATGTCAATCTTTTGATATTTATTATCTCTTAAGAACACGCTATTTGTTTTGGCGATGGGAATTAATTTTTAAATTAATTAATGAAACTGATATGTTTTGAATTTGGTAAAATAGAAATCATTTCTGAGTTCATAATATCAAATATAGATTAGGCCTAATTTTTGGTATTTTTCTGAAAACTTTCAATTTTTGATGAATAGTGAAACCACTAAGTGGTAGTTAAAAAAAACTGAATTGTTCATAAAACATTATTTTACCACTTCTGTGAGTGGAATTTCAAAAATCCGAGAGACACAGTTGATGTCAGTAAGTAAAATGTGGTTCAATGAGATGAAAATAATTTTTTGGTGAATAGTAACTTTTTACTTTTTTTACCACGGTTAAAATTGAATAGGGTAATTATGGGTAGAAATGATATTATTATTACCCTAACACGTGTCCTAATTCTATTGTACAAGTTTAATTCGACCAAAAACAAACTTAGGAATAAAATATGACCATTTAGGACCACTTGGATTAGATTAGGACATTTAATATTAATTTATTTAAAGAAGGGTTAAAAGAGTTAAAATCAATGTTTATTTATTACGATCCTTGTGTGTGTGTTTTTGTTATGTACTAAGTATTCCAAAAATGTTATGTAATGTCAATGTACGTCAGGCTTTGGGTCTTTACAGTTGGTATCAGAGGAAAGGTTTAGTCAACCTTTGAAAACTAGGATGCGAAAATGTTAGTGAGATCCCTAGAGATATTTCTAAGGTATGTCTAGGGATGTCCCTAAGGTTAAGTATACGTATAGGTTATAGTACTAGAATTAGGCTAACGATCATACAATTATACCTAAGATGTTAGATATTGAAGGTACTCCCCCTTTATTATGTTTTTTCCCTAGCATGATTTTTTTCCTCACACACTATTATATTTGGGTTTTAGATGATGGCTGGAACCCGAAGGAACCGTGTTGATCAATGCAATAGAAAATGCAATGATTGTCCTCTTGAACAAACAAATGTTATGGGAGATGGAGTGCAAGATCTTATTGCTATACTTACACAAGCTATGAATCATTCTGGACTTCCAAATGAGTAGAGAAGGGAACAATATTCTATTGAGTCCTTCATGAGGCAACGTCCACCTTCTTTCAGTGGGTCTTCTGATCCACTTGTTGCTGAACAATGGATCAGTACCACTGAAAAGATATTTTCAGTTCTTCAATGTTCTGAACTTGATAAAGTCATCTTAGCAGTATATCGTTTGGAAGGTGAAGCTGATCAATGGTGTAATCTTATCAAGAATACGAGGCCAGGAGATGAAATTGAGTCCATGGAATGGGACGAGTTCAAGAACATGTTTTTTAGTAAGTACTTCCTTCATATTCTTCGAACGAAGATGGAAAAGGAGTTTCTTGAGCTGAAGCAAAAGGATGATGAATCTGTTGGTATATACGAAGCAAATTTTACAAGACTTGCAAGGTATGCATCTGGCATTATCATCCAACCTGAAAGTAAAGTTGATCAATTTTTCAGTGGCTTAAAACCAAGTCTTTGAAGGGAATTAGCTATAAGAGACATCTGTAGCTATGAAGAAATTGTGCGTTGTGATATGAAGGTACAAATGGAAGTTGGTGTTACATATCCGTCTCATGGTTTTGAAAAGAAACGAAAGATGGAGTTCAAGGAGAAATCTCAGAATAATGGTGAAAAGAAAATGAATGTTTCCTTTTGCTCAAAGTGTGGAAAGAAGCATGGTGGAGATTGTCTTAAAGGGACTAGAAAATGTTTTAAGTGAGGAAAAGAAGGTAATCGAGCAGCTGAGTATCGAAGTAATGGAAAAAGGGTTTCTAATGATGTGAACAAAGAAAACACTGCAGAGAACGCACCACCAACACTTCAATGCATCAAGTGCAAGGAAATGGGGCATTATGCTAATAAATTCCCTAATCCAAGGGTTAGTGATGATCAACATGAGCAACCACTTAAGGAAAAGGACAAAGGGAAGTCACATGAAATCACTATTGGCGATGTTGAATATGACAACGATGTGGTGGAATGATTAAGTGTTTATTCCAAAATAATGTTGTATATAGTATGGTGGAATATTGGAATATTTATGTTTTGGTCTATTGTGGTTTTCAATAATTTTATGGTACCAGTAACCATGGAAAGTGATTGAGATATTTTTGGAAAAATAATGATATGCGCATAATGAAGGGAAACAAGAAAATGAAATATTTAACAGTATTCATGAGCTCATGATTGATATAAGGACTAAGTGATATCATGGTTTGAGTATATAGAATTTTGAGGATTTTGGTATGTGGAAAGTGTTAACTTTTAACTGCATTCATGTTTTCAGTATGGTTCAATGGGTATTCAAGAGAGTACATGATTAAGTAATTTGAATGTTTGGAATGTGACCAACAAAACATATCTTATGATATATGGGGATCAATGATGGTATTAAATCTCTGGTAATCGTTTTCACTATGTTATGAGAGTGGACTGCAATATTTTGGATAAGCCTAAAGATTGGAATGGATTATGTTGGACATAAGATAGTATTGTGTATGGTTATAAGTTTTTTCGATATTATTGATGGTATGTTATAGTAATATAGTTTAAGAAAAAGGACAACCTACAGGACGGGCGACAACCCATCGCGTCGGACAAGGCTGTGGGAATCGAACCCACAACCGAAGTGCGACTGGCCTTTATCGCCTACCACTGACCTACAGGAAGTCCCTGGTTAGTAGAAACTAGTTTTATTAAGTGGTATGATATATGAATTATAAGTTCATTTTTGGAATCATATGTGATTAACCTCACCAAAGACGGACTTATGTATATTTGATAACTATTGCTAAACTTTTGTTTCAAACAGATGGAATGACCCATCATTCTATCACATGATCTGTTAACACTTCACAAATAACAAATTAAACTTCATTTCTTTAAGAGATGAAGTGTAAATTGGTCAAAACACGAACAATAGTGAGATTGTACCAAAATAAAGTAAGTATTTATTCTAATTCAAATTCTTCAACTTTAGGGAAACAATCTTGAAAACCAAACATGTTGTCCTAGTGCTCTTATATCTGATTAATAGGATTGTACGTTAGATCGTAAAAAATTTATGGATTTGTGATTGTTGGCTTTTCCATAGCCATGTTCTCTACCACTCTCCATCAGAACATGATGGTTATATTTTTCTTCCATATCCATATTTTCACCTATGTTGAAACCCAGTGATTAGTTTATTTGGGTAACCGTTACATTTCATACTTTCGTTTTTAAAGATTGGTTTTCGTATTCCTTTTTACGATGTGGGTTTCTATTAAAGAAACTTTCGAATAGTAAACCATTTATAACCCCGACAAATTTCGAGGGCGAAATTCATTTTAAGGGGGGGTAGAATGTAACACCCAGAGATTTTATGAAAAATATTCTTTTTAATTTCACTAATGTCTTGTGTTGTACGCTACACCAAAAGGAGCTTGCACAACACGCATCCTTGATTTGCCTTGCATTACACGCAATCACAACCTTCCTCGATAGCGTGTGTAGTACGCAACAACGAGTTTTACTAAACAACAATATGCTATTAAAATATTATTAAAACTAGCCTTTATGAATAGTAATAACCACTTTTTGAAAATTTGTAATTTTATTTTTCAAAATGGAATTAATTTTTGGATTCGTAATTTCGAAATTAGCTTAGGGTGAAATTTTGGTGATTTTCGGATAACTTTCATATTTTGATGAATAGTGAAAATTACTAAATTTTAATTAAAAACAGCTTTTTCAATCGAAATAATTATTAGTGATAAATTATTAATTTGAGTGGTTTTAAAGTATATTTAGAATATATTTTTACAATTTAATACAATGATGGTCATTGGATGTAATTTCACATTTAAACCAGACATAAACAAGTGTCAATCTGTTGATAATTATTATCTCTTAAGAACACGCTATTTGTTTTGACGACGGGAATTAATTTTTAAATTAATTAATGCAACTGATATGTTTTGAATTTGGTAAAATAGAAATCATTTTTGAGTTCATAATATCAAATATAGATTAGGCCTAATTTTTGGTATTTTTCTGAAAACTTTCAATTTTTGATGAATAGTGAAACCACTAAGTGGTAGTTAAAAAAACTGAATTGTTCATAAAACATAATTTTACCGCTTCTGTGAGTGGAATTTAAAAAATCCGAGAGACACGGTTGATGTCAGTATGTAAAATGTGGTTCAATGAGATGAAAATAATTTTTTGGTGAATAGTCACTTTTTACTTTTTTTACTACGGTTAAAAGTAAATAGGGTAATTATGGGTATAAATGATATTATTATTACCCTAACACGTGTCCTAATTCTATTGTACAAGTTTAATTCGACCAAAAACAAACTTAGGAATAAAATATGACCATTTAGGCCCACTTGGATTAGATTAGGACATTTATTATTAATTTATTTAAAGAAGGGTTAAAAGAGTTAAAATCAATGTTTATTTATTAAAACATTTTTCATATGGGGTTATACATAAGATAAATTCGACTATAAATATTCATTAGAAATCTAAAAATATTTCCTACATAATTGTATTTTATTTGTAATTTTTAGACATTTAATAATTTAATTTATTTATTACACAACGATGATGCAGTAATTATATTATTAATAAAATATTGACATAATTGATGTTATAAATACCCAAATAAATATAATTTGATACTTTTTATGAATTCCACTAATTTTCTAGGTTAATATGACATGTCAGTATTGATTTAATTAACCTTTTTTCGAAATTATCATTCTGTTATGATTTTCACAAAAAACATTTACTAAATAGTGTCAAAATTGACATAAAATAGTTTTTAAAACAAATATTATATTATTAATTGTTATTTTATTCCTAAAAATCCAAAGTTCGGCAAAATGACTTATATAAGGTTATATATTTTAATAATAAACAACATGGGGTTCATTTGGCTTCTTATAGTAAGTTTATTAACCTTATAGTATAAGAACACAAGAAGAGAGGGTAAAAGTAAAATTATTTTACTTAATGTTAAATCTAAATTATAAGGTTAAAAGAGGAACCTAAACCTGTCTAAATTCTATTGGATGATAGGATTTCGACCCATCCCCACCTTAGCTTTTAAATAAATCAATTTGGAGCTATTTAAAACCTAATTTGACTTTATAATAAAATAATAGTTTTAGTTATTCCAAAGGTACCCCTCTCCACCCTTATAAAAGGGAACCTCCTCCCCCTCTTCCTCACACCACTTTGAGCCTTCAAGCTCGGCCAACCCCTGCCACTTTCTCCTCTCCACTTCCCTAGCAACATCCTAGAGGTTCTGGTATTCCTCAAAGACCAATTTTAGTGCCCTAATAGGAGGTCTCAAAGAGGTGCTTCAAAGAAGAGGAGGTTCGGACACTTACGAAGCAAATCAGACCTGAGGTAAGGGAAATATCACAATCCCATTTTTATCCGAGATTGTATATACATTGGCATTTACTGGGGTGAATTTTATCATCCACATTCATGTTTCCTCGATATGACATATTATTTACATCCACCTACAATGGTTTAAATCCAATTTTACCCTTAGATGTGTTTTTTGTAAAAGATATGAAAGGAATCTTTTGTAGTTTTTCGTACGAGGTAATTTTTTGACTTTTCCGACAAAAGTATGAGAAGAATGTTGTTTTAACTTATACGGCATGAATTTATTTTTAAAACATTATTTCCAAGAATCTTCCTTTACAAGTTTTCAAGTTTATTTTTAATCAACTTCTTTTAGTTTAATGTTTTATAACATGTTAAGAAAGGAAAAATGTTTTTAAAGAAGAAAGGATATTTTCCTCAAGAATTCATTTCAAGTTTTTTTTTTAAAAACTATTTTCCATCTAAGATGACGTTATTTGATATGTATGTTTCAATTAAAATGTCTCTATGATTTAAATGGTTTAAATTTTCTTATGATGAAATTATATCAATTTTTTATGGATTATGATGGCATGATGTTTAAGAATCCCATTTTATTACATGGGTTATGCAATTATGTATGATTTATGATTTTGTGGCACACATAAGAATGGTATAATTATGAGATGGGTGGGACCTCTATCTCCCTCCAATGCATTGGGTAAAGATTTTATATCTCTTGAGATAGATATGGCTGGAATGGTAGGTTATACCGGTTCAGTGAAACAGGACTGAAACGAGGGTGAATCGGTTCAGAAAGGGACTTTGTCCACTAAGATAGTCTTGGCAATGAGTCTTGAATAACAAGATATGATTCTCTATGATTATGTGTGTATGCCACAAAGTTTCATGTTTTATGTTATGATTATTGGGATTACATTTCACTGCTATGATTTATCCCATGTTATGAAATTATGATCTCTTTTGCAGGTTAAGATTTCCAAAAGATATGTTCTTATGAATATGATGTGATTGATATTTCTTTTGTTTACCCTTACTGAGAATTTGAGCTCAACCTTTTTATGTTTTATTTTCCCCAGGATATAATGAAAGGTTTTAGGTAAACAAAAAGGGAATATCTTTATGGGAGATGTTGAAGATCTTTCACCACGATTAGAAGATTATATTCCGAGTTTCCAAAGACACTAAACTATTATGATCCTTGTGTGTGTGTTTTTGTTATGTACTAAGTATTCCACAAATGTAATGTAATGTCAATGTACATTAGGCTTCGGGTCTTTACAATATGGGTCTTCAATCGACTTCTAGGGTGGAACCCTCCAACTAGACTGGGCATGGGTCCTCTACCATCAGAGTGGAAACCTCTTATTGGAATAGGACACGGGTCCTATATTTCTTTTTAGATTGCAACCCTTCTGTTCACACAGGGCTTGAAAAATCTATCAATTATTAGAGTGGAACCCTACTGTGGGAATAGTGTATGGATCCTCTACCTATCCACTGAGTGGAACCCTCGGGATGTACCAGGGTATGGGCCCTCTACCTAGATATTGTGTTCCCCTGACTACGTGGCACAATGATAAGGCATGGACTGACTTGAACAGTTTTTTATGGGTAGATTCATGAGATGTTGGCCATCATTGTTGGACATCAGAAACTATTGGTGACTATTTTCTTAGGATGAGCTGTGAGATGAAGATCCCCTTTCTCTCTCATTTGGAATTTTTTTACTAAGCACACACACACACACACACATATATATATCCATACTTTTTATTGGATACTCTCAAGCCAAAGGCTGTGAAGCCTTGTATGCCACATTATTTTGGTGTTTAGCATCTCACGGTTGGATGGTTTTACCCTAAACTTATTGGGGGAAAGTCTCATTATATAGTCCATCTACACACCATGTTGAGACCCTTGTTCTAGGAAAAGGTTCCTCTTTCTCTTGATTTGGGTTGAGGTGCATATTGTTCCTATCTATTATCTTTCTATTCCTAGTGGGTATTTATATACTTTCCACTGCATGGGATTTTCCTAGACATGTCATATCTTGTAGATATAATAGAAAGGTTGACAGTGACTTTTGTGAAGCTTAAGGATACTAGGTGCGTTGGACTGCTTGGAATGATCATAGATTGGAGATCAGGAGCTAGTTTATCTCATCAATTTTCATTCCCGTTTTCTCAGTTTGGGACATATTTTGGGTTGGGCATATATTTTCCCTATTACTTTTTGTTTTTCACTATTGTACTCTAGTACACAATTGAGTTTTTTCATGATGGGATTACTTTCTAGATGTTGAAACTTTTTATTATTATTCCTATGTGCTAATTAATTGATATGGATTATTGTGTGCATATAGTTACATTAGGTAAAGGCCTCCCATATAGCATATTCATTTCAGTACATGTTACCACCCCTGGCTTACGGAGACCTACTTTGGAGTAGTTGTGGATTGAGCCTCAGTTAGGGTCATGTCATAAAATATTGGTATGAAATGTGCTTATATACATGGTATTATGTTTGGGGTAGTCCCCTTATGAGGATTTAGTTTGGTTTAAGTGATCATTGTGTGACTGTTTCAAGTGCAGCTCTCGGGTAGGGAATTCAGTGTTGGTATGGGCAACTGACGTATCCATTCATCAAGAAATTGACTACCTTATTGTAAAACAGGCATAAAAAGACATTTTTTATAGGGATAAATAGTAAATACATAATATAGGATTTATTAGTTGACTATACATCTTCATATAGATCACAATTGTTGTTATATATATATATATATTATCTTCCAACCTTGATAAACCAAGATTAAATTTTTGGATGCCTCCATGACGACAACCATCCAAGATACAAGTTATGGATCATGAATATGATATGATGAGAAAATATGCTTTAGTTTAGGGTCCATAACATGAGATTATTCCTCCATCCGGTCAGGTAGTTGCCACAACGCTTATTGAGAACCAGATCATCCCAATAGAGTTGACTAAGGTTGCAAGGAGATATAACATGCTCCATGAGTTCCAGCGCTAGAGGCCTCTAATTTTTCATGTAGAGCTAGATCCCCAAGAATTAGAGGGTTTAAAATAGTCACTGGTCAATAATTTCAGGCTTATTTAGTCATATACGAATAGGGTGGTTGCACTGACACCTAGATATTTCCATAGAGTAACTGGGTACTGGTGGAGTCTTGGTACCTAGATGCATGATGATTCGACACACTCATGGCCCGAATTTGAAAATATGTTTCATGAGGAGTACTACCCCCCATGTATATGCTCTATTTGAATTTATGATCTTATGGAGTTGAAGTAGGGAGGGATGAAATTGGATGAGAACACAACAAGGTTCAAAGACCTTACCTAGTACTCCCTTGTCAAGATCCGTGATGACTAATTCCGAGCACAAAAGATTGAGCAGAGAATCTATAGGTAGATTTGTGCCTGTATTGTACCTTTTTGAATCCCCACCTATGCTAGGGTGTTGTAAAGGGAACTAGTGGTAGATATATTTCAATATGATGGATTCCATCCGGCTGAAGCTAATAGTCAAGTTGTCTGTAGTAGCTGGAGGGAACCAATAAGTACAATCATGGTGCAAGATTTATTATCGTGATTAGAATCAGACACATGGTTATGTGGTACAAGGACAAAATATACTATTAGTAAGACCATATTTGGGTTGTGCTTTTCTTATGACAGGTGGGGTTACATAGTCCATAACTGTCTGACAAGATGAATTGAGGAGCTCTAATAGATAGTTGATGGACTGCGACGGTAGAGACAACACTATAGAAATGGATCTCATTGGAGAGGGAAGGGAGGCCCCCTATAAAACAGGATCTAGAAAAGAAGGAGGAGTATCTTTGGGTGGTGGACGATGCTATGAATTCCTACCACCACCTCCACTAGGTGTCCCTTGTCAGTCTATAGGATCTGGTAGTCGGGCCTGTGGATAGATGCAAGATGTAGAGACTTATGACCCTACAACACATGAGACGATCATATGTATCATCTATGTGTTTTCGACTATTGATTCAGTATTGGTTGACACAGGTTCCATTCATTCCATCATCTCTACACTATTGGTGTGAGAGCTGGATCTCCCAACTGAGGTGAAAGCCCATCTACATCATCCTGAGGTTTCTACAAGGAATCCATCTTCTGTATTTTTTTCTACTAGCAATGCAAGATATCTCTACGTGGATAAAGGTTCATAGTAACATTTTGTATGTCATTATGGAACCCTATAATGTCATCTTGGTTAAGGATTGGTTTTATAAGCTGTCACCCTAGATTGAATATCACCTGAAATGATCTAAATGCCTTCACACTGATTGGATGTGATTAACCTTATTGGGAGAGAGAAATATCATGGCAGGAAGAGCGGGTTCTATGAGAAAGTGGTTACATCCCCTCACCAATAAGTTGGTAATTATACCCCTTTTGGTAGCTGTCTCTTTAGGTACTTTAACTCCTCCAGTTATATAAAATTATATGAACATATCCCTAGAGGAAGTTCTGGGACTACCTTTGATGCAAGATATGGGGAATTTTATAGAATTTTATCCTAAGAAAACCCTGAAATATTATACAGTATGTCAGATACCCCTACCAAGCTTCGATATATTTGGTTATAGTAAGAGGACCATATAAAGAAATATTTCATCAGGCCTAGTGTGTCCCCCTGGGATCTCCATTATTGTTCGTGAAAAACATGGACTATATCTTTTTTTGCTGGAATTATTTTCACCTAAACTAGGCCATGTTAACAGATAAGTACACCTTTCCATGGATTGATGAATACTTTAACCGGTTGTGAAAAACAAGATGTTTCTCAAAGGTCATTCTCCGGGTTGACTACAACCAATTAGGGGTTTCAAGGATAATATTCCAAAAATGGAATTTTGATGATTATACGGACACGATGAGTTCATTATGATGCCATTTGGTGTGATAAATTCCACAACCGTGTTTATGGATTTGATGAACCAAATATGTCTGCCATACATGGACCAATTTTTTGCCATCTTCATTGATGGCATGCTCATTTACTCTGCATCATAGGTTGATCATAAAAATCATTTGACGATGGTATTGTTTTTTCTTCGAGAGAACCAGATTTATGAAAAACTCAAGAAGTGCCAGTTCTAGATTCATGGGGTTCGCTTTATAGGGAATGTATTAATTGATAATGGTTAGTTGTGGACCCAGTGATGATCGATATAGTTCTTTCTTGATATCCACCCAAGAACGTTTAAGAGGATTATAGATTTCTTGTCTTGGAAGGGTACTACAAGAGGATTGTGGTAAAATGTTATAGGATTGTGTCCCCTTTTACGACCCTAACTCAGAATGGGAAATATTTCACCTAGACTGAGAAGTTTCAGGGATCCTTCAAGTGGTTGAGATTTAGGATACCAAGTGATCCTCTATTTTGGATTCCATAAGAGGGTGTGGAGTATGTAGTGTATTGAAATGACTCAGGATCTAGGCTGAGATATATGATGATATTGCGGCTGACAATTATTTCATACAGATCAAGACAGTTGAGACCCCATTATCTGAACTACACAAATCATTCCATAGAGCTGGTAATGATAGTATTCATTTTAATCATGTAGAGGAACTCCCTTTTGGGGTAGTGCTTTGTGGTTTACTCAGACCATTAGAGTCTCAGCTATGTATTCAACCAGATAGTTTTGAACATGATATTGTGACTCTGGTTGGATTTATTGAAGGACTTTGACATCAAGATTGTCTATTCTCTATATAAGGGTAATGTAGTTGAATATTCCTTTAGTAGAATGTTCCAGGCTCCTTTGGTGGAGGAGGCTTCTAAGTAGTTGGCTTCTATAAAACCAACCACAGTGGAGTTGGAGGGTAAAAATGTTATTCTGTTAGTGGTGTTGAATCATCCACATCTTGAGAATGAGAGAGAGTCCCGACTTGGAGACATTTACTGTGAGGTCTTGTGTGAGAAGATTACCATAGTGGATTCACCATATGGATATTCTGTAGGAGGGAATTTTGTCAACTTTTTTATGGGATAAATGGTGGTTAATTTATGATGTATGAGATGGTGATGTGAATGTTCTACACCTCTACCCTTACTGTACATACTGGGGTGAGAAATATCTATAGAGACCTTAAACAGTAGCCTTGGTGGTTCAAAATTAGACAAAGTGTTGAATATTTCATCTCTTGGTGCATCACCTATCAACACGTGAAGGCTTCTCACAATGTTTCAAAATGTTTTTTTAGACCATTGAGATCCTGAAGTGGAAGTGGGATGATATATACATGGACTTCTTCATAAGGATTTCATGGACTAAGAAGGGACACGACTCCATCTAGGAGATAATTGACTAACTCATGAAGTCAGCACACTTTGTTACTATCAGGGATCGAAGTTCAGTAGAGAGTTAGTGGAGGTTTTATGTATGGGAGATTCTTCACTTCCATGGGGTGACCATGATGATTTCCTCTAGCTGTGATATGAGGTTTGCATCTTGATTATAGGGAGGTCTAGATGAGGCATTTGGGACCCAATGAGGATGAGTGAAACCTTTCACCCCTATATTGATGGTTAGACCAAGCACACTTTCCAGGTGTCGGAGGATATGGTAGGGGATTCCATGTTAGTCTTTTGATAGAATTTTTAGGATCACTTTCCCAATGTAGATTTAACGTATAGCTACAACTACTAAACTTCCTATGACATGAAACCTTTTGAGGCCCTGTATAGAGACCCAGAAGGTCACCCTCATGATTGAAAAGGATGAGCGAGACATCTATCATGGTCCCATATTTGGTGTAGGTGATGACATAGAAGTTCTAGGTTATCTATGAGTGGATGAGGATGGCCTGTATTAGGCATAAATATTATGTAGATCTCCAGTATAAGCCCTTTTATTTTGATCAAGGAGACCATGTTTTCTTGAGAGTATCTCAAATAAATGTGTTATAGAGTTTTATCTAAGTAGGAATGATAAAATTGAGGTTCATCAGGTCATTCAATATCATATATAGGACTAAAGAAATTTCTTTCCACCTCATCCTACCACCACAGCAGAAGCGAGTGCATGACATCTTCTATAGGTTATAGTTGAGTAGATAAGTGATTGACCCTAGACATACCATCAACTAGGATGAGATAGACATCAAGGATGGATCATCCTTTTCAGATCACCCAGTGGTGTTGGAGGATTGAGAGGAGAGGACACTACGTGGATGGACCATCCCTTTGGTTTGTGTTTTGTGGAATTATGCGAACATTGAAGACATATCATGTGAGTGGGAGAGACAAATGTGGCCTCCAAACTTTTGGTAGATTGTATTTTTTTATTTTAGGGGAAAATTAATGAAGGAGAGAATGATGTAGAGTCTGATGTTTCTTTATAATACTTTTAAATATTTCTTCATACATTTCCAGAGCCAGGCGCTGAGGCGGTGTGTGATTCCACGTCCCGAAATGCCTGAAATTAATATTATAAAAAAATTAAATATATTTTTTTTATAAATTTCATTTATTTTCTTAAATAAAATGGAATTAATATTATAAAAAATCTAGGGTAAAAAAATCCTAGGCTAGGTTTTTGTCCTAAATTTTATTTTTACCCAAGGTGTTACCTAAAAGAGGCTGATGTGGGGCGTTCATATATCTCACCCATTGGTAGTAAGTTTAGTGGATTAATTAATTATTTAAACTTTTAAAATAATTTATTTACCCTAATTGATTTTTTTATAATTATATTATTACGGAGAATCACCCCGGGTTAGCCTCATAATCCTAGATCATCATCTACCTCTCCTTCCGTTAGTGAATCCCATCTGATGATGGGGAACCAGTAGATCAAATTAGATCAGCATTCAGTGAATGTAATGACTTCATTATATATTTGGAGAGTGTGTTATTAAATGATGAAAAATATAATATCCTGGTAAGACTCCTCAATTTTAGGATTACATCCATTTTGATTAAATTTATTGCACAGATCAATCCCATCCTATGATCTGCACTAATTATGGACTTTTAATGTGTCAGTGCACCATATATTTAATTATTCTTTGGTTTTTATAACCTCAGTTATATCCATTCTTAGTATTTGGATAAGAAAAATTGAAAACGATCTATACACATTTCTTCTTAATCCTTTCCCACTCAGTTACTTCTCATTCTTCACAAGTTGGTCCTTGCGGGCCATGTTTGTTGTTTCTAGATGGTACCAAGCATGATTGGACCAAAAAATGACAAGAAAAAAAAAAGTGACTGAGAAAAATTTATGAACCAATGAAAAATATGGAATGTTTGCAGGGTGTGTATGATTGTTTTGTCGATCAGTTATCAGAATATCAACAAACAGAGGGGACCAAGTTTGCACAGTGTGACATGATACGTGCAAGGCATTGAGCATTTGTTTTCTGACCACTAGATGGACATAATATACTGGCCAGTAATAGATCCACTAATCTCATATTGAGTCAAATCCATATCTTAAGGTATATGATCGAATCTGGCATGTAGAGAGAGAATCCAGATTTCTATTAAAAACATGATTATATGCCATATACCATGATTAACACATGGTATGTAGCCCCAGTGTTGTGATTACTCAGGTTTTGGGATTTAATAGGTATAGAATGATATGTAGGATCCATAAATTCCATGAAACACATCCCTATGTTGATGATCTATGTGGTAGAGCCCATAGGTTGGACCCCTTGTGGGAGTACATGGACATGAACACTTCCATGTACTGAAGTACATAGAAATGGGGTAAAGTACACAGACACAAGGTGGATACACAAACATTACCTAGCATATGAGCAAGACCCCGAGGGGCATGGGAACGCCTTATATATCTCATAAATTCTATGAATACCTATACATATATATATATATTTCTACCTCTATGGACACAATCGTGTGGTGGATAAGGACCACACTAATGTGGTTCCTCTCACAAACTGTGTAACCCTCAGTTCCTTTTTTTAAAACCTCAAACTCTCATATCTCCTTCATTTGGACTAAAATTTTGGCCTCCTAGTGGCCTGTATTGATTTTTTTTCTAGATAGTACATGATGGTTCCATCAGTTATAGATTATTGGAGAATATGTGAGATGTTTTCAGGTATGGAGCCTATTTTAGTGATGATAGACGTTCGCAGTGATCATGTAGGATCACCGAAGAAATTTTGAGTGGAACCCTCTAGACAAGATGGGAATAGTTCTTCGATGACTATAGTGTAACCCTCCATCTGGGTTAGGAATGGGCCCTCTACATACATATAGAGTAGAACTATTCATATGGGTTATGCATGCGTCCTCTAATATAAGATTGGAATGCTTCTGTGGGCACAACGCATGGGTCCTCTATCGACCATCAAAGTAGAACCCACTTATTGACAGAGGGTTTTGGTCCTCTATTGACCTATAGAGTGGAACCATCTAGGTGGGCTGGGCATGGGTCCTCTACCATCAAAGTGTAACCATCCTATTAGAACATGGATTGGGAACTTTATTGGATAACATAGTGAAACCCTCCTGTTGTCATAAGTCATGGATCCTTTGTCGACAATTAGAGGGGAACCCTCCAATTGAAACAAGGAATGGGTACTCTGTCTATCCATTGTGTGGGACCCTCATATTGTACCAAGGGATCAGTACTGTACCTAGACATTGTGTCCCCTCAAGCATGTGACAATGTAATGAGGAATTTATTGACTTGGATGATTTCCATTAGGAAGACACATGAGATACAAGACAACATTGTTGGACTTCTAGAAATATTGGGGGACTCTTTTTCTAGGCTAAGCTGTGAGATTTAGATTATATTTCTCTCTCATTTGGGGTTATTTTGCTGACCATATATATATCTATATATATATATATATGTCCATTCATTTGGATTTGGATACTCTCTACCCATTGTTTTTGAAGACATGTGTGGTTTACCATGTTCTTTCTATGTTTAGATACTCATGGTTAAATGAGTTTTGTAGACAGCTATGGGTGGGAAAGAATATGTGTGTAGTCCATATAAACACTATGTTGAGCCCTTAGTTCTTGGATGAGGTTCCTATTTATCATAATTTGGGTTGATCTACATCCTATTATGATCTAATATTTATTTATTATAATTATGTCTCTTACTTATGCCCCTTCAAATTTTTGGGTGTCCTACTGGGAATGTATATACTCACCCCTACATGGGAGTTTCCCGCACATGTCATGTCTTATGCAGATGATAAAAAGGTCAAAAGTGACTTCAAATGAGCTTATGGATATGGGTGATTTAGACTACATGTTGTTATTATAGCTTATAGATTAGAATCTGGGCTCCCTCAAGAGTTTTCTTTATGGTTTTTCAGGTTGGGACATATTTCTGGTTGCACATGTATTTTTCCCATTTACTTTTCAGTTTTTACTATCATACTCTTGTACAACCTTGGTGGTTTTCATGATTGGTTTAAATTGTATATTTTTCATATTTTAATTATTATTCCATTTCACTTTATCATTGAGATGGTAGGGTGTGTATGTATGGATACATTTGGAAAATTCCTCCCATTTAGAATATCTCATTCGATGCTTCTCACCACCCCTAGCCTTTGGAGGTGGGTTGGTGTAGTTGTACCTAGATCCTCGATTAGGGTCGGGTCATAACAAGTCCAAATAGTGTAAAAATTTACATGAATTTTTTTAATATTTTAAGGAACATATTTTTAATTAGTTATATGTAAGTTTAAAATTTTTTAAGGCCATAAATATTTGGGAAGCCAAATAATTATAATTAGAATAATTCATAAAACCAAAAAAATAGTCTTTAGTAATTTGTTCATAAATCTTGATATAAATTTAAAATGAGGGTAAAATATTACAAGTGAGTAATTATGATAGATAAGAAAAATTTTAATCTAGTGCACATTAAAAAAATCATAAATTTACAAGGTCACACTTGCATGGATATTTTGAATAAAAATTTAGAGGGAAACTAGCCACCCCTCTTACATATAAATTAATAATTACATGTATTTTAAAAAGGATATAAATTTTATGTAGTAAGGGGGAGTTTATATATTATAATAATTTTATTAATTTATATTTATTAGTTTCATCTCTTTGAATTCATTTTTTATCTCATTTTTTCTTTGGTTTTTTCCCTCTATGAATCTAACATCTATGAAAATTGCGAACTAACTTTGACTATTGTCTGAAACGGCGAAGAAGTTATATTCTTTGAGTTCCTTGAGTTATAATGTATCTATTTAATTTATTATAGGAATTTATTAGTGGATAAATTTATTAGGTTATGTAGTTTTCCCATATTACAACTACAATTTTCTTCTTCCTCTTAGTTTATATTCTCTCATTCATTATTTTAATTTTTCATACAACAACGTATTAGTGTGGTGGTGAAGTGAAAGAAATTATACTGTATACATATGTATTGGTGTTGGATAATCACAATTTAAATAGGAGGGTGATAATTTAATGGTATTGATCTCAATATTTAATATAATAATGATAGCTTTATTTTAAAGAACAATGTTTTATTCACCTTGAATTCCTAAGAGCATCTGTTTATTTATTATTAACTTTTTATATCTTTCCTTACTCATTATATTTTATTTATTTTATAAATATGTATTTATTTTATGTATTATAAATTTATATAAACCCATTATATTAGTATATCTCTTTTGTAGTAAATTTTAATAATAGATATTTAAAATTGAAAATTTGTGTGTCGAGGTGCCTCTACAAGAGATCAAATCTTGGTAGCACACTATGATGCATTCTTAATGAGATAAAATTTTATTAAATTCGGAGTCTTAAAAAATACTACTATTAGGAATCACCTTTATACTTGATATATATATGCTATTCCCCAATACATTTTTGACCAAATGACTTATTGAGGATGATAATCCATTTAAAATTTTCAAATTAATGACGTCTCATTAAATTGGATTTGTCTTTTTCTCTGTGATTAAACACAATTTGATTTTTTAGTTAATTTACTCAACTGAGATATATAGATTAAATGTAGTAGAATCAATAGACCTTACCATTTATAACTTTTTAATCATAGAATTTTTTTTATAAAATTAATTATACTAATTTATGAATGAATGTGGTAGTTATATATTTTTTAAAAATTAATTGAAATTAATTAAATACATCTATTTTAATTATTACATTTAATAGATATATAAATTCATAATTTTATATTCTATTTAATATATTTGTAACTTATAATTAGTCCAGTTAACAAAAAAATAATAAAATTTCATGTGAATGACGCATATACATTATGAGAGAGACATCTGACTAACAAAATTCTATACCATTGAAGCATAGTAAAAGATCAAGT
Organism: Viscum album; assembly: GCA_963277665.1. Classification (NCBI taxonomy): domain Eukaryota; kingdom Viridiplantae; phylum Streptophyta; class Magnoliopsida; order Santalales; family Viscaceae; genus Viscum; species Viscum album. Next base: position 283,790,201 of record OY728143.1, on the reverse strand, counting down.
GCATTCAGAAAATATAAAATTGATATCCCACAAGTATTAATGATTCCTGTGAGTACATTAATTTTTATGAAACTATTTTCATATATTAATAGTGAACTTAAGATCTTGAATGTTTCATCGAATTACCCATTATTCTATTTCCCTTTTTCAGTTTTTAATTTTTTTTACCTGCAGTATTTTTGTTTGTTTTGTCATGTTATATGATCATTTCATGAGTAGCATATTGAAAACATAGATAAGGAGTGTTAATTAAAGATAATCCATGGAATATAATCCAAAGAATGAAATTTCCCTTGTTTCCTATTAACGATTCACAATGATGTAACAGAATGATCCCATTTTCCCGATGGACTTAATGGAAAGTTCTCAAATTAAAATAAATATATAGGAACTTAAAAAGTTCCCTAGGATAAAAATATCACAATCTATGGTCTATCATCCATTAATGAGGCTGAACCAAGCATTATAAATCCTATTATTAAAAAAACATTAAAATAAATAAATTCTAATCCACATGATCTAGAATATGGTTATCTTTTATATATTATTATTTGATTTCCACACACTCACTTATCTAATTTTTATGAAATTTTTGATAACATAAATTGAGATTGAGCATCCTATGATTATATAAGGTAGAGGTTATTCATGTTCTCACTTCAAGATCATTCAATATAGTGTTCAAATATCAAGTTGGTAGGATCCATCAAGAATTTGGATGATTTTGTAAAGTGATCTCTTGAAAAAAAATCCTCATTAATGAATAATAAATCTACCAAAAAATATCTATAATTTTTCTAAAATGGATGGAAAATATATGCTTGAATCATTATAAATATTTAAGGATCTACTAATGAAATTCTCACATAAAAAATTGGATGTTTGTTTATAATGGAAAATGATTAATTATAGTTTATCATATATGAATGAAGCCATGATCTATATCTTAGTTGAGAGAGGCCTTACATTGAAAACCCCAAAAGTTGAATGATAATTTTTTGATGATATCAATCACTATGATATTTTATAGAATAGTTCAAGGGGTTTAGCATGGAGATAAATCCATCATGTGGAAGTGATTATATTCTTGGGTTCCATTATGAAGGGATTAATAAATACTATTTAATGTTTCCAATTTCCTATGGAATCTACTCATGCACTATAAAATCTTGGATTAAATTAGAGTATTTTTTTTTATTTCTAGTGAATTAATTCAATAAAGAACAAATATTTATATAATAATGTGATTAAAACCTAAATTTACATTTTTTTATAAATTTGAAATGAATAAATTAGTTCAAAATTTAGAATTAAGAATTCCAAAATCATCATATTGTGAATTTTGGAGATTTTTCAGAAATAGTTGAATATCTGGGTGAATAGTGAAAATACCAATTTTAAAAAAATATCAATTTTAATAAATTATATTTATATATGAATAAAAGTAAATATTTAACAATTTTTTTCTATACCAAATAAATATTTAATAATTAATATAATTCATTTAAAAATATATTGTTGAATATATATATATATATATATATATATATATATTATTAACATTTTGTAAAAATAATTAATGTTTTTAAAATTTACTTTTATCTAAAAAATTTATACATAAATGAAATTTTTATGGAATATAATTTTTTATAATGGTTTATAGGGTTGTTTTTAAATTAATTTACATAAATTATAGAAACATTATTTCATAAAATGGTATCAATATTTTGAATAGAAAAATTCAAAATTAGTAACGAGTTAAATTTCGTTTTTGGTCATTATGAATAAGAAACGTTTTAAAAAAATATCAGTTACCATGGAATGACTTAAAATGATTTAAGAGTTTAAAAAATAAAACTAGGATAAAAATTACCTAAAATTTGTCTAAATCATATTGGATTGTTATATTTTAACCGAATATTATCTATTATTTTATAATGAGCCATTATGAAGGTATCCATCTTATGTAAGATATTAATATATTTCAATTTTTTAAAATATTTGTATTGTGTACTCTCCCACACTTATAAAAGATAACCACATCTCCCCTACTCTCATACATCAAGAGCTGCTTACGTCATCTAATACCAACTAAAATACTTTACTTGAATTACTCTTCAAATTTTAGGGGTCCTAGTTTTTTCATAATATCATCCAAATAATGAATTTTATATAAATATAACGAGGTTTTCCGAAGAAGAGGTATTGTTCTTAATTGAGTGTTTTTTATTTCTTCTTTAACCAAATTCAAACCTCTAATAAATATTTTTATATAATAAGATCAGTATCTCCCATATAAATAATTCTTTATATGTTTCTTTTATTACCATTTCTCTTCTACTTATTAATATAATATAAAATGAAAACATCTTTCACGTGTACGTACAAACAACCTCCTCACAGAAACGAAATATTACAATTTTCTTCATCACCTCTTATGGTTTGTTATAATGATAAATTAAATTTAAATAATAAGATATATATGATATAAATTTAATTATTTAATGTAAACTAAGGGTTTTAATTCTTTCATTATCATCAATTGATAAATAATAACACCATTCATGTGTATGTACATCCTACAATTTCCACATAACAATGTAATTTATTTTCCATCACCACATCACTTAGATGGTAATACATATGGAAATAATAAATAAATATGTTAAATTTATGACAAAATTATTATTTTGGAAATATATCACATCAATTACCTTATTACCCTTACACCACTCAAAAATGATAACATCTCTCGGGTGAATATATCAACTACCACCTCCCCGAAGTGATGTGATTTATTTATCATGTGTGGATTTCAATAATAATTATATATATTTATATGATGGATATATATATGCTATTTATATAATCATTAGTAGTCTAAATATGATGAAATTTTAAGAAAGATTCATGGATAGAAACTAATAAATCAAAATTAAAATTAAGAATGAAACATTCGACACATAGAAACAATGATTTTAATAAATAATTATTAATAAATTAGTGGTGAAATATTATATCTGGAGCATATATGATATTATAACTATTTATTTTGTTTTTATAGATATAAATTAAATTTTATTATTATACAGAAGGTTAATATCAATTATAAGACTAGTCAAAATTTGCTTATGATATTTATGTCACAATCTCATTTTATTTTTAGATTTTTTATGTATAAATTTTTTAGGGAAATTATATGATTCTAATCTCTTAGTTATCCCCAATATTCTTCACCTATTATTATTTTTTGGGTTTAATATCTTTTTTCCATTTATTTTCTTTTTGGATAAATAATTTAATGTATATTACATGTAAGATTATTTCATTTAATTTTTTTGAAGTATTTCTTTATAATATTTTTCTTTCAAGTCCATATTTTCTCTAAAATTATATCATTAATGTTTATACTATAATATAATGATTTATTAATTTTTGTAACCATGTTTGAATCTCTATAAAAAAAATTAAAAGGAATATTCTTTTCATTTTTAAGACAAGGTAAAATTTACCAACAGTGTGAATAGAATATTTTTTTAAAATACACCGCATGAATGAATTTCCTTGATATAATTGCTACTATTCAATTTGAAACTTATGTTGAACTTTTTCCCACATAAATTCAAATAAAGGTATCTTTTAATTTTTTTATAAATATTAATTTATAATTTTTTCATAATAAGATAATATTTTCCTCATGTTTTGAAATAAATCCTAAAACTTAACTTTAGTTCTATTTTAATTAATGGGGACATCTATTAATGATTATTATGATTTAATGGGAATATACTATAATCATTCCATCCAAAATTTTTATCTAGGTGGATAAGGATCATGTTGTTTTATTTCATTTACTAGGGAAATGTTGATTCTTATTATTATTTTTTCAATACAGATATTTTTTGACTTATATTGAATTTTGAGAAGGAATAGTATAGATCATTAAAAATATGAGAGATCTATTGTATGGGAAAGTGATGGGTGGGGACCAGTTATATATAACCATTTGATGCATCGACATGAATTGTGGGTAAAATAATAAGCATTCCATATTAGAAGGGTATCTAGTTTATAGAATTCCATTTATTAGGAACGATGTCTTGGTTGAGAGTCTTTTTTGGGAAGTTTAATTACATATTTAATGAGAGGAATTTATCAAGAATATCCAAAATTACACATTTCCAATATTAAGTATTTGGTTTCTATTATCCATATGAATTATATGTGGAAATTATCATTTGATTTTTAGTGAACTCAAGTTATTGATTGAATGCAATTAATTTTCATATCTACCTTACCATATTGGATATATTGTAAATACTCATGAAATATTCCAATATACATAAACTTTACTAATATTCTGATATCACCATTTTTTTGTTTTCCATTACCTATGATATGAAGACAAATATTATGATTGGTTTTAAATAATGGATGAATATTTCTTGTGATGTGTTTTCATATTTACAATATTATATTGGAATCATGTATGAATATATATCACATGATTTCTAAATTGATCAATACCACATATTGATATCCCATGTATCATGTACCAATGTTATAAATTATGCACCATACTTGGGTTTGTAGACTCACAGTGTTATATTTTGTATCAAAGAAAGATTAGTAGGAACCTTGGGAACTATATTTTAAAATATCTTATTTAACATGAGAATTATGATAACCCATTAGGTTATTTGTGAGCATTTACCATTATTGGAATTTTTTTTCATAGATCAATAAACAATTTTATTTTATGATAACATAGTGTTTGATGCATTTTATTAATATGTATCATGATGGAAGTAAGGGAATAAACACCTGTTGTAAATATAGAGATTGCCTTATTAATCTTGAAAATATAGCTGGTGTTATAATTGAGAGGATCTCTTCCAAATAAGTCACCTAACTTAGGTAATAATGAATAAAAATTCCCATATAGAGAAACATATTTTTCTAATATGATGGGGGCTGGAGAAGAGCACCTATATGTGATATCACAAACATAGTAGGCCTTAACGAAAAGTACATGTACATAAACAAACATCTCCAAATACCAATACAATGATGATAGAAAAAATAAAACAAATACTAGAATCCATGTATACCACTATATCCCACATCATATCAAAAAAATGGGAAAGTTAAAAATGGATAAATAAAATCCCACAAAAACTATAAAAGAGTCCAACATGATAATTAGGAGGTGAGTACTTTCAAATGGAACTCATTTAACTAACCGCCATCTAACCAACTTAACTATGATCTGCCCGATCATGGTCTATATAGTTTTCCATCAAAAGGCCTATCTCATGCATAATTGACACACATGTGTGGAAAGTTCCCATACTGAGAAAAGTATAATAATACACAATAGAATACCATGAAATCATCAAAAAATAATTAATAAATATATTTATTCTAATTTTCATAAGGGTATGTCAATCAGAACATGAGAAATAACAATAATAACCTAGTATACTAATGATATACATTATGTTTCAAAGAAGTGTCTTTACCATACTGCTAGACTAGGAATTAATTTGATGCTTCAAGGTAATTCCCACCTAGGAGAAATAACTCATTAACTCTGATAACACTAATGGAACTCACCTAAGTGGTCATGCTCATCAAGTATCACCATGTTGAAGTATACGTTGGAACTTTGAATATATCAATACACATATAGTTTATCTCACACAGGGCCTTTGGGGTATTCTTGTCCCTACCAAGAGAAACCCTTCTAGGATGGGGATCAAATGTCCTAATAGTTAGTAATTGAATTCCTATCACATACTAGGGAATAACATGACAGGGGATCACACCTATGTTAACATAGAGGGATTGACTCTATCTGAGACTAATTCCATAGAGGGGTTCACATTCTATGCTTAAGATGTTCTGAATAACTATACCTTCATAGGTATTGACCAAGGGAATGAATCTTATATATACTGGTCTATATTGAAGTGAACAATGGCCTTAACCTACTTTGGGAAAAGTAAAATATGTGTATATGGTATACACGACCTGTATAGGATACCTTTTATTCCCATGTACTATGACCATGTATGTTTACTTTGGTCAATGCCCATGTACTCCAGTCCATTCCAATGTACTCCAGACTGTGCCTATATACTCTATCACATGCTCATGTACTCCAGCCATTGCTGTATACTCTATCCATTCTCAAGTTCTCTAGTCGTATCTTGGATCTCTTGTCATGTTTAGGTATGTTCCCATATCCGTGCCTGTGTAACATAGGGGTAAATTCCAATTCACCATATCGGGTAACATGACTTGTATAGAATATAAGAAATATGTGATATTTTAATATATATAGAACCCTAGTTGCCACTAAAAAGGGATTACATGTTGTATGTTTCTAAACTACACACAGTGTTTGTCAGGATTTTCTAGAAACTCTTATTTGTCCAATGAATATAACGTATACCACTACCACTACCATTAATTCCGTGGATCATTCTCAAATATCTCATTTCTATGGTTTACTACAGATAATAATTTCTATGTGACCGGATACCAGGAACTGAACCATTCTAGAATCATATCCCATCACATTACACCACCACTTAACTAAACAATGAAACTAAGAACTCCAAATTCAGTCCCTAATACATGCCTGATCTTCTACCACACCACATCACTCTTCAATCAATTTTTTGATCTAAAATATAGAATCATATAAATTATCCATTTCAATAATTATTGATTTCAAAATGATATGTTTCTATGTACTTTCAGAAAAAAATCCCAATGAAATATGGATGATAAATTCCTAAATAATGTCAGGAGAAATGAAAAAACCACAAATGTGATGAAAAAACCACTTTTATTGTTTGCCTTAGCATCATCATTTTTTTAAAGAATCATCAAATGATGTAAATAATAAAAACATTATCCATTCCTAATTCATGGAAGATAAAACAATAAATTTAATTTAATGATCGACCCAGGAATCAATTTTTTAGAATTATTGATTTACGTTTTATGTGGGATTAAAAATGGGGTTTAAAATAACAACAAAAAAAATCAGAACATTTATTTTTTAATGATCAATGATGATGAACGGTTCTATGTCATTTTCGTCTGGGAGATCCACATACTCCACTAGTGAAGAGAAACTCCTCGGTACCAATCATAGATCAATGATCTGGTCTTCATTCACTAAGTCTCTCCACCAAATACATTCTCTCCAAATCCATAGGGTTATGCAGCCAACCCAAAAATTTTACCATAACTAGGTTTAAATCGAGGGGTCTAGGTCATGTAAATTAAATTAACAATAAAATAATTCATAATTTTTTATTACCTTTAATCCAATGAACACTATTTAACAAAACACCTGACACACACAAATTTGATAACACACCTAGGGTAAATACTACATTCCAAATTAAATGGATGTCACCAATTTCACATCCAAGAATCTGTTTGAGAGTTATTCATTTATCACATGAAACATTTATTCAAATGATATAATTTGTTAAATATCATTAAAATATCAATATAGAGCCTCCTCAAGCCCCCAAACCCCACACTGACTCATCTCCAATCCTCAAAAATATTCTTTAAGATTATTAAAAATTATAAAAGGAAAAAATAGATTCATTTCATTATCCCAAACTTAGTGGTTTTTATCTAAAAAATAAAAAACCTTCTCAAAAGATAAGGTCATTGTGCTCACATTTGTGTCTCCCACTCCCATTTTCTCTTTTGAATATTACCATGCTACCACTAAAATTAATACTAGTTAATAACTAGATGATGAGGGATATTTCCTTACCAATATTCAATATCTAATGTGTATTCTAAAAAGGTATATCTATTCATGTTTTCTTGCTTAACCATTTCGATAAAATGTGATTTTTCATTCACATACCTCCTCAACTTTAACACATGGAAGAAAATTATATACCAGGTTTAACTACATCAGTATGACCAAGGTGTATTCCACCTCATTGAACCTACACTGTTATTGGAAAGTGCCATTGAATATTTTAGATAACTTGAAACCCTATAAAAATATCTATATTTTTTTGGTGAGGTGATACCATTTGAAACACATAGTTTCCTTAATCAATCTCAAAAGGACTCCATCGTTGTTTCGTATTTGACTTCCAATAGTCTGGGAATCCATCATGTTCTTTAATATGACATAAAACTTCTCTATCGTCACTCACACCAAATCTGGTTCCATAAATGAGGACTCCCCCAGACTAGTCCAGTATAGGGGTGACCTACGAGGTCTCCAAAACAAGGCCTATAGTGGTTCTATAATGATATAAAAGTGGTAACTAATGTTTAACACAAACTCCACGATGGATAGGTGACCCTACTAACTATATCCAAAGTTCATAATGCATGCCTGATGCATGTCCTCTAGAATCTCAATGTTATACATAGGATGCCCATATAACTAGGGGTGAAATGTCATGCTCAAATAAAACTGAGACCCAAATTTCTCTAGAAATCATGTCCATAATCATGACGAGTTTGAAAGTACTATTTAGGGAACTCTGTGAATATGGACTTTCTATTACATGAAAAGGTGACATAAGATCTCTACTAAACTCGACACCTGAATGTCTAGGATGTGGGGTGACTTTGGGAGTTGTTCTATGATAACTTATATAGAAATGTGACATCTAGTAAATCATGGAATTTCTTTTACAATATCCATGGATACATCATCCCACTTCTACTCTTGAACCTCAAGGGGTTGGGAGAAACCCACTTTTACCCGGTTCTCGACGCTCACCTATAAATAAGCGATATATGAAGAGAAAAACTAATCCGAACAATTATTCATCCATGGACCCCATAAATGACTTCTAATGTTATATTATATCATTTACACCACTCAATGTACATCTATTATGAATTTATGAAACTCCATAAACCTTTTATCGTAGCATCACAAGTACCACAGTCTATCCCCAAAAATAGATCACAGGATCCCCAAATTTGGAAAAAGAAACTACGAATATATCATGTGTATATATGGATATGAAAGGCCTTAAAATAGATATCTTCATGTTGGTCAGCCTAATACACTAAATAAGAAGATGGGTAAAAACCATTGGTTTCGGGTATGTTACACTATCCTCATATATAAAAGAAAACTACAATTAGAACAACTGCGCTGATTCCGCAATCAGAAACTATAAACAATATCCGATACTGAGATAATCTTCCACTACATTCCCATTATCAAGAGTATAAACTATCTCAAAGTGATAATCTTAGAGAAAATATAACCACTGCCTCTATGTCATGTAAGGATCTTTCTGTGAAATGATATACCTAAGACTCATGTGGTTGGAATAGATGAGAAACCATTGACCCATAAGATAGTTTTTTCATATCTATTGGGTGAAGACCAATACATGCATATCTAGACCCTTGGTCAGGTAGTTCTTCTCATGGGTCTTAACTACCAGTTCCCATTGAAAATCACCAGAAATAATTGCATTAAAATACATCCATGTTCAGTTCTAGAGGAATCATAGAACACAACATACTCAATAACCTCCTCTAATAGTCTCAAGATGGGGGTTCTCATCATCCTCTACCCAAAATCCTTAAAACCCCATTAGAACCTATTCACCCATATTAAATTCTTCCCCTTTTGTGTATATGTTGTCAAGGGTGATGAAATCCTTTAAAAATAGGCATAATATAGGATATTATCTTATCAACCCTAGGAAGCTCCACACCTCTGACACACTCTTGACTAGATCCCGAGATATCACTATTAACCTTTATTAATCCCATTAAAACAACCACTTTTGAGATGAAATTTCCGAATATGTAAAAATCTCAAATCTAGAACTGATATTTTTAGAGGTTCCCATAAATTGTTTTATCTTCATGTATATATAAAATCATAAAAAATTTATCTCACATGATCCTCCAAAGATGCTTAGTATAGTGGGTTATCATTTTGGTAGACTACCATGAGTAATTCTAAAAAAAGATCAATGATCTGTCTCATGAGTCCCACGAACACTACTGGGGTGTTCTCACTACCAATGAGATTCACCAGGTACAATTAGTGAATTTAGTGACATCGGGATGCCATATTCAATATATCCTCCTCATGAGCATAGATATGGTTATATTCTGATCTGAGGGAAATCATCGCGAACCATAGATCCTCATTTGAAATGTTCAAGAGGTCATGGATATCCAAAATTGGATACTTATTCTTGATATTCACCTAGTTAAGAATACTATAATCCATACATAACCCTAGTTCTCATCCACCTTATTAGAAAAAAATTGGGTCGTCTATGGTGGATACCTAAGGTCTGACTAAGCCCTTAATCTAAAAACTTCTCTAAATGCAACTTTATCTCTTGAATATCTATGGGTTCCATTCGATATGATATAAAAGATATCAGGGTAGTCCCTTTATGAAATTATATGTAGAATTTTATCTCTGGGTGGGTAGGTAAGCATGTCACAAATTTAGGGAAGGTGTCTTTATACTCTCCTACCACTACATAAAGTTGAAAGCTTATTAAATCTAATTCTTCAAGGGTAATAATAGATGAAAAATGAGTAATTTTCTATATAATCTTATATATGACCCAATACTTCTCTACTAGGGATTTATTCTCACCCATAGTAGAAACCAATTTCTTGTTGATGAGGAAACATTTCTTCATTCATCTAAAGCAATTAATTTGTGCATGAAATATAGATAGTCTGTCCTTGTATAGTATGATTTCAAAAAGACACATCACCAGTATAATAATATCTCAAAAGAATCTCTCTAGTCCAAGAGAAAGGTCACATAGTAGGAAGATGTGTGTGATCACTTCATATCTTACCGTAGGAGTCTCCAATAGTAAGGGTCAATCCAAATGTTCGGTTGGAATATCTAGATCTCGAACAAGGGATGTGGAAATAAATGTGTGGAACAAACATGTGTACATAAATACTCCTGCTATAGTAGATAATAAATAGATCATAACTCAAATCATCCCTGGGCCATTGGGTCATAAACCACCACTCCCTATCGCTACCATCATCCCTAATTAGTATCTCCCTATGCTTGGAGTAGACCAACTAGGTTTGGTGATAGCATCATATCAAATCGACAACCACCTAATGCTACTCTAACAACTCCTTTTCCATGCATGATAAAATAAAACCCTTGAAACTATATCCACTTCCTATTCTTATGAAGTCCATAAAATGTATATCTATAATCTTAAGGGTGGTTTAAAAAATCCCATGTGAGATGTTACCAATTGTCAGAAGGGTTGTATCACCCCTCCTTCGGGAGATTAGATCCATCCCGAGATACCAGAAACAAAAATCACTATCCTAAGAATATCTATCAAAATTAATAATAGACTTGGATAACTATGTTTGAATTTCGAAACTAGATCCTAGAGTCTCAGCTCTAGGGTTCCTACGTCCAATGCATATTATTGTAAATTGCTCTACCAAGATTCTCTACACCACCAAATATCAGTTGAGAAATATATAATATATAGGAATATAGAGAGGTATCACTAAAACCATTATTTATCAATTAAGACTATTACCTGTGGTATTTTCTTAGAAGAATTCATCTGAACCAATATACATGGAGTATCATGAGAGTTTAGTGATCCAATACACAAAATCAACAACTGTAATGATGCACTGCTAATGTTTGGGAAGCTCCTCGAAGTGAAATCATTGAAACATATCTGAACATAACCCCACATTAAAATATTTTCAAACTCTTTCCAAGATAGAAACAACTCATCCTGCTTCTCTGTCACTGGAATACCCCATCGCCCTATAAATACATCAGGGATACTCACCACTAGGACCACTATTTAACGGAGAGGGGAACTTTTTAGGGGTAAAATTATACCAAATGACTCAATATAGTCCTATGCTACATGGGGGTTGAAATATACATGAAACCTGATGGTTAACCAACTAAAAAACTTATAAAGTGCACTTATCTGGTAAATTTTCTAAGTCATTAATACTAGATCTACACATTTCTTGATAGGAGGAGGTAAGACTGGAAAACCACACCGAGTAACCATATCCTATTCTATTCCCTATACTAAAGACTCGTTAGAAAGAAGATCATCCATGGAATATTTATGTGGTATACTAACATGTTTTCATCATGGAGCATCTCTAAATAGTTTAATACACATAATAGACAAAAAATATATCTAGGGAGATGTCCCAATAAGGACATGGAATCTTTAACACATTCCGATATTTTTTTTAAAATGTGTTCCTTACAACTAGTGACTACATGAATCTTGTCAAAAAGATAATTTTTTTTTGATTCTTGGTGGATGGATAAATCATTCTCCACACAAATACTGGGTTCCCTATCCTAAAAGATAATATCTTGACACTTTAATATTGTTTCACTAGTTCTAAAACCCAAACTCATAGCTATATAGTCTCAAAACTCTATTCTTAAGAAAACGTTATCTAATACAAATATTTCATGACCTAACCCACTAGGATATTCTTGGTCTGCGGTAAGCTATGTGAGACACCCCAATCCCACCTCTAATAGGCCAGGGACTGGTGACCATTACCGAGTAGGAATATGACACACATGGGAGGCATAAAACTAAAAGAATTACACGGAAACACACGTATCTCCAATTACCAATATTTTACTAGAAGGTTAAATAAAACTAATATAAGAATGAATTCATACAACTATATCCCTCATCAAAGTATTCCACATAAATTGGAAAAAATTAAATGGACAAATACAATCACACAAACTATAAAATAATATATCTAATTAAAAATGAGGGGGATTATACCAAATAAAACCCATGGAAGTAACCACGATTGATCCAATTCAACTATCCTACACCTACTTCTAGTCCAACTAGGACTCTTTAATGGGGTCATTTTTTTATATATGGTACAATATGGTTAAGAAAATACCCTGTAAGGGTGAGTGTAACAATACCTAGTAGGACACCCTGAAATCACCAAACATAATCCATCAAGAGAGAGAATCCATGTAATCATCGTGAATACATCTCAATAAGAACATGATATATAATATTAATAACCTAGTATACCCAAGAAAAACAAAATGTCTCAATGTAAGGTATTAACCATAACACCAGCCTTGGATTATGAACAAGGCTTCAAAGTAACAGAAGTTTGAGAGAAATCACTCCTTAGGTCTGATAACACTGATGAAACTCGTCCGAGAGGTTATTCTCTTCAGGCCTCACCCTGAAAAAGTACACATTGTAACTTTTTAGATTCTGATACAAAGATAAGGTATTCCACCCAGGGCCTCTAGGGGATTACTGATCCTACATTGAGAAAACATTCTAGGATGAGTATCACACACACTGATAGTATGTAATAGAATTCCTAAACCAAACTAGGGAAGAAAATGATAGAGGATCACACCTCATGCCACTCTAAGGGATTCCAGACACTATACAAGAAAAATACCATAGATGGGATAATGTTACATTCTTATGTTGTGATGCCTTACTATTTCCTCGTTGTCATTGACCAAGGTGAAACACCCTATGTATATAGATTTATACAAATCAAAATGGTGAATTAACCAACCTTGGAAAAAAGTTTATGATATGTATTGTGTATACACAACCTATCTTGGTTCCATCAGATCTACTAGTGTGCTCTAGCTCATGCCCATGATCTTCGTCCCATGCATGTTTAATCATTCCAGTTCCTATGTAATCTGTCCCTACCTTGTGTACTCTACCCCATTATTGTTTACTCTTGCCCATGCAAGTGTACTCTAGAAATCTCTAGCTTCTCTTCCCATACACGGGTACCTGTTCCTCTACATCCATGTTTATCCTAAGGGTACTTGATTATTTACCCAAAATGGGTCATACCAAGTGTATATCCAATAAAAAATGTGTGATATTTAATTCTTCATTGACCACTATTTTCTAATGAAAAGGGACTAAATGATGTGTGTTTCAAACCCTAATTTATTTATGTTGGGATTTTTTAGAATCATTTGTTAGTTTAATGTGTCTCACATATACCACTAACATTGTTGATTATTACACAAATTAATAATGTAGATATCATATCTAGGTTTGACCATGAATTATACCTCATCAGTGGCTATATTACTGCTATTCAATTTTTTGGGAATTTCCTCCTCTCGCATTGTACCACTTCCATTCTAAAACATGAACCGAATATGCAAAATCTGGTCCCCAATAATTGTGTGATATCATACCACACAATATAATTCCTCAAACATTATTCTAATCCAAAATCTAAAATCACATAAATGATATGTTTTTCCAATGAAAAATAAATCGATGAACAGTTTTTAGGTATTTATTGAACCACTACCCAAATGAAACATCAACAATGAATTCTCGAATAACATGGAGAGAACATCTCAAAAAATGTGAGTATTGAACCACAAACATTGTTCTGGTTAGCCCCAATTCATCGATGAAGAATAACCAAATGAATGAAATAAATAAATAATAATATCCATTCCTAAATTAATGAATATTAAATAATAATCATAACAAAAATAATGATCTGAGAATTAGTTTTTTATAAATATAGAAACATGTATGACATGGGATAAAAAATGATATTAATCCAATAAAATTATTACCTACCTCAATTTTAGATGAACTACTAATAAATAATAGTTCTATGTCATTTTCATTAGTTACATCTATGAATTCTATTGTCAAAGAAAAACACTTCTGAACTGATCATCGATCCACCATCTTGTTATCTTCTACGAAATACCTCATCCATACTGTCACTCTAAATTCTTATTTCTATGAGGATATCCCAAGTATTTTTTTCATAATTATGACTAAATAGAGGTGTTCCTGGTCCTAAAAAATCTTGTAATTGAATTAAATAATCTATATTAGTATTTTCACCCCAAAACCACACATAAACTAAACACCCGAAGCCCACACAGGTTATTTTGTTCCTTGGGTAAAACCCTGATTAAATATTTCGTATAAATTTTAAATTTCCCATATGAATCCCCATTTATGTGTTATTCCATTATTTTAAAAAAACTATATGTTCATGTTAAAACATATTTAATATTTTTACTATACTAATATCGAACCTCCTAGGGCACAAAAACCGACATTGACTTAGTGCTTATCCTTTAAAATATTTATTAAAATATACCAAAATATTTATAATGAAAAAATAGATTCATTACAATCAAGTCACTTCTTGAAAATTAAGCCATCTTATTTTTATAGAAAAAATTAATGCATTGGTTGCTAATTAATATATTAAGTCCAAAAAAACTTATTACTAAATTTTAGAATAATGAAAGGAAAAAAGGTTATTCTAGCAGTATATCTTTTAAAGGTAGATGTAGATAAATGGGTTTTATTGGTTCAGATAACTAAATAGGATGATGAAATATAACATATGTAATGGATAATATTTAATTTAATATTCATTGAGAAATAATTTCCTAAATAATAGGGAGATAAAATAGATAGTAAGTAATTTAATTTAATGAATAAAGGATAAGAAGTTATTGTACATCATGTGGATAAATGTACAATATACATCTATAAGTACTATAGATTATATACATAATCTAGAAAAAGAATTGTTTATTTCCCATTTGAGATTTAACTATGTCTCTAAAGGGAACTGGTTTGTAAAAATTTTGATCATGTGATGGTATAGTATCAAGTACCATCATGACACAAAAAGAATTTTTTCATTGTTAAATAATTATGAGAAATCATGTAAAGATTTTTCAGGATTAGAACCATGAAAAAAGACATATGTCAAAGGAGAAGAAAGGGAGAATGAGATTCAGAACATGTAATAATTATGGAATGAAACTCCTATGAATTTTCTTAATGGGGAAAAATTGGGTTTGAATTATAGAGTAAAGGTCATAAGGATATTGAATGAATTTTTTAATGAAACTAGTATATTATGGAATTTTAACTATATAGCGATGTGAAATTATTCCAAAAAAATGTCTCAAGCTTCAAGAGAACCTTATGTAAAATGGGAAAATACAATAAGGTTAAGATTATGTTATTAATATTTCTGAGGTTGAAATTATTATAGATATGTATGTAGATAATTTTATCATAATCAAAAAATTAGTTAATGATTTATTAAATTATGTATTTTTTCACATATTTATATGCTCCCTGGTTTCCAAGAAAACTAGATACATCCTTAGAACCATAATAAGGGTTTTCTCATTAAATATTCCTAGTGGAAATCTTATTTCAAAAGTGATATGTAAGTCAGTTCCCATTATGACATGTAGACATGCCCCATTTGAAAATGGTATTATTATTCCTATGATTTAATTTTATATAATACGTTTTATGTATTTGATTTTAAATTATAATGTAAAGAATATAATTCCAAGAGAAATGAATTATAATTCACTAGGGGTTTGTGAAGTCCATTATATTTAGAGAGAATACTACATCATATAAATCAAGTTTGGACCCACCTATGGTAGATATTCTTAATGTAAATCATAGAGAAGAATATCAAAAATAACCTTTTAATGGGAATGATATACTTTTAATAGAGGGGTTACTAATTAATCCTAAATAAATTAATTTTCTTTCTAATGAATGATATGAAATCCAACTAATAATGAATTTGTGTTTTATGTTTATCTCATATCTGATAAAAAATATATATCTATAACTCCCTACTGGAATGACTAAGTAGAATTAGTAAAACTCAAGAAAAAATGATATGATCTATGACATAAGGATTTAATTTTCCTTAGTGCTTCACCATGCTGAGGTCTTATGCTTATTTTTGATAAGAATGTTTGGGATATGATTTTATTCATTGATTATAGGGAAATCAATGCCAATACCATAAAGAACAAGAATCGTATACCTACCATTACGTAATTCTTCAATAAACTACAAGGTGATAAATATTATCAAAGAATGATCTTCATTTTGGGAATCATAAATTATAAATAAAGAAGGTGAATATTCTAAAAAGGGTTTTTATGAGGAATAGTCATTATAAATTTACACCATTTCCCTTTGAATTAACAAATAAACCCTCCATTTTTATGGATACTAAGAACTATGTATTATATGATTGTCTTAATAAATTCATTTCAGTATATATTTTTAATGAATTGGATTTTTTCATGTAATTTTTTTAAAATTATATGGAAATATGACGAGTCCACGAAAATTAACAGTGCATGATTCTGAGGCCTAGAGTGACCTGAATGCATTTCTGAACTTTTTTTATGTATGTTTAGTAAACGTGGGATAAGGATTTTGTAGCTTTTTAACTGGTGCTAATAATTGAAATATAAGGGAATTTTTGAACTCACAGTGTCGATATTCTCTTAAAGAGACCCTCACCTTGACTGTAGTAGGTCGAGGGTGAAAGTTAGTTTTCGTGCTTTTCGAGGGTGTGTTAAGGGAATGAAAATAAAATAAAAAATATTTATTTTATTTTTCTTTGTGAAACCTCCCTTTTAAATTTAGTGGTGGGGACTACTTGACCCCTTGAAATCCTACTTAATTGCGGATTTAACCCTTGGACTCCTCCCAATTTATTTTTCCAACTTCAACTAAATTAACAAGCATACCGTTAATTGTTTAATTAATAAACTTAACATATTAATTTGCCTCCTCATTTACTTTGGGAGATTTTTTGTTGGAAATGGAGAGAAGTTTTGGGGAGAGCTTTTGGAGGATCATCTTCTTCAATGAAGAAAACTCTCCAATGAAGAGCAGCCTCCAGAATAGGAGAACGAGGACGACACTTGAGCCAAGATCAGAAACATCTTGTGAGAGCGATGAACACCGACATCACCATCTCGTCAACTTCAACTTCTTCCTCGCAACATCTCTTATAGGCGAATGAGGTAGGGGATTTATATATATATGATTGAATTTATTTATCAATTCATCATATTACGGTTTCACAATGACGATGGCCAAACTAACATGGCCATCGTCCCGCGCATAAACCTTGCCTCTTATCTTTTGATTCTCCGCATGTTTTTAATGAGTTCTTCAACGCCAAATATTTAATGATGCTGGAAACAAAATATTTTTTTAGTGTGACATATGGATGAAGATACCTCAACCAGAGGATCACGAATATGTGATAATTTTATTTTTCACGCTTAGAACGGAGATGCAGTGACCGACAGAAGAAGGTAGAGGTCGGCACCCGGCCGACCGCGAGGAAGGAACCATAGTGTGCGTCCGTGCCTACAGATGATTAGGAGGCCATGGCCCAGCAGCTGCGGCGAGGCAAGGTGGTGTCTGTCATCCGGCCGGCTGTCTGGTGGATTGGCGGTGCCCGACCGCACCGCTGGTGGAGCAAAAGGATGGGGCCGCTTGGCCACGACGGAGGCCGAAGAGCGGTCGGTCGTGCTGGCCATTGGGGAGGAGCGGCGCGTGACCGTGCTACTGGGAGGAGGTCCATCTAGAACACTGGCCTACTGTTGAGGTTCTTCGGGACCCACTCGGGTCCCATGGGGACTTGGCCACACTTAAAGGTGCATCCCGTTGGCATTCTGAACGGAAGGGGGCGCTCCCCCTTTAGTGCCAACTTGGGTGGGCCATGCTCGGTAGGGAGGGCTGGGCCGTCCCCTTCATGGAACGGGCCAGAACATGGTCCAGCAAGCCAGGACCACCGAGGCCTTGGCCATCCGAGAAGGTCCCAGGTTGGGCCAGGTCGGTTCGACTAGGTCGGACTGGATATGGGCCAAGCAGGACCCGGTTTCGATTTTTTTGTTATAACATGAGAACTGTGTGTATTCTTGACAAATCGTCTATGGAAATGGAATCCTTGGATCGAGAAGGTCCTTTTGGTATAATAAAGTTGAATTTTGTGTTGGTTTGGAGTATGGCTGGTTTGGATCAGACCCTGAATCCAACTGGGCCCTCGGAGTAGAAACTCTAATAACCTAAAGATCAGGCGTTTGATTGACACATAGTCTATTGCATTGGGTTCCTTAAGAGGTGACAGAACTTTGGGATACTTCTTCATGGAAATCAGGAGTGGTTGAGGTATGAAATATTTCTTGTTGAGCGGATCTCCCAATTGCACTATATACAGAACCCTGCGATTTGTTGAGACTTGACGACTACTAACCGTTTCGACTCAGAGTGACTTTACATGCCTAGTGGGGAGGGCCTCTGTGTGATGCAGAAGACCCATGGTGGGGAGTGCCTTTATGTGAGATGGCATACCCATGTCACTTTATTGGAGGATTACCTCAGCATGCCACGAGGGGTAGCAACTATGTGTGACTCGGCATACCCACAGTGGGGAGCGCCACTGTGTGACACGGAAGACCCACGATACTCGACCGGAGGAGTACCTTAGCATCCCATGGTTATTGGAAAGAGACTCTTTGTGAGGTGGCTAGCCCACTGTACTCCATAGAGGAGGAGTTCTCTAGTAGGTGAGGTGTTGGACGTTGTGACTAGGAATGTTACTTGTTATTAACCCCAGAGAATCTTGTGGATGGATATCAGCTTTCATAGCGATCCTATGTGGTTTAGCATCATAATCCACTTTCTCAGTGTTGTATACCTAGTTTGAGTTGAGTATTATATCTTCATGTTTTTCATGTGTGGTACTATATCTTTGTGGTGACACCTGTGTCGAACTCCTACCTTCTTGGTCTTACCTGTGTGGTATTCTTACCTCCTGTGTGAGGGGGTATATTTTGAAAACTTAGGTGTATGTATGGGATTATACCTAAGTAGGTTTGAATGTTGTTTCTATGTTTGGTGGTTTATCCTCTGTGGATTTGAGAGACCTTCTGTGGTCTCAGGGTCCCTACTTAGTATTGTTATACTCACCCCTGCACGGGATATGCCCGCTCCTTGTTGTGTGTAATGTAGATGATGGACAATGCTGACTGAGGACGAGGGTACCTAGACTGAAGACTGCTTAGAGGTGGATCATTTAAGAGGTGATATGTAGAGACGATCGTTCGAGAGCTGTACCTACCCTTAAGGTAAGATCCTTGGAAGATGTTCATAGGATATATACTTAGTTTTTCTTATATCTTCTTGTTTTTCTTGTACTTTCCAGTTGGGCTTGTATTCTCGCACCTTTACTTTCTGTACACACCATGTTTACTATATAGTTTACTCTGTGCTTGTATGTCGTTATGTGCTTGGTTTTGTGAGTTTATAGTTTATAAAGGAAGTTGCTTCCCATTTTAGGGAATATGCCTTTTGGTTCTTGTATCTAGTACCTAGCCTATGGACGGCTGGTTTGAGGAAGTCACGACACAGGCCTCAGGGGACGGGTCATGAAAAATTGGTATCAGAGGAGTTTGGTTCTACCAAAGAACTAAGAATCTGATCTTTTCTATGTGGAAATAGTGTTAAGTGTGTGTGTGGTTTTCAGTTTGGGGAATCCAGTGCTGGTGTAGAGGTCGACGTATCCATACACCAGGACCCTGACCTTTGATTTCTGACTTAGTGCCTAAAAACACTGATTGCATATGTGATTTTGGAAAGTTTTCTTTGTGATCTCTTTGAGTCATCTCACCAAGTATAAATTTAATGATCGTGGCACACATGTTTTTTTTCAGGATGCCTCCACACAGATAGACAACCAAAATTTTAGTTATAATACATGATGATAGCCCACCGAGTAAATAGGCTTCGTTGCAGGGCCCCCTTACGGCAGTTGTACCATCGGGTGGTGTACTAGAAGTACCACTCCTCGTTGGGCAGCCGATTCCACCTGCCCCCATATTAGAGGGTGTATGCCACTTGAGCGCATTGTATGAGTTCCAACACTAAAGGCCACCGAGGTTCCAGGGAGAGACAGATCCATAGGAAGGTCAGGATTGGCTGGAGGCCGTGGTTAGAGATTTCTGACTGGTACGGACACTAGCTGATCTCATGGTTATCCCTGCCACCAATATTTTTCATGTAGTAATGGGAAGATGGTGGAGATTGATGATCCAGGTTCATGATGATGTGACACTCATCTGGGCAGACTTCGAGAGCCTTTTTAGGGCAGAGTTTGCACCAAAAACCTTATGCTCAGTGCATATACAAGAGCTTCTTCAGTTAAAACAGGGTAGCTTGATCGTGGAACAATATTTAGTGAGGTTCATCGACCACTCATGCTACTCCACTAATATGGTGAGGGACCCATTTTTCAGGGCCCGGACCTTCGAGTAGGGGCTCAGACAAGAGAGTAAAGCTTCGATGGTTTCTCTCAACATCCCAACGCTGGTGGAGGTGTTAGAACGAGAATTATTAGTGGATAGTTTCCTTGCTGACTAGTCACCGGTAGTGAGACCCACCATCAGACGATATGTAGCAGAGTCATCAGCAGCAGGCAATAGACAGATGATGTAGACATCCAATTGGACCATACATACATACTAATAGTTGTGGGATACATGGTCGGTTATGCGAGGCTCTCGAGGCAGATTAGGAGAGGCGAGGATCTTGCAGTGTTACTCGGGCGGTGAGCAGGGTCACATGGATCGCTACTGCCCAACCCACCGTATATATGACCAATAGAAGGTTAAAGGACATCCTTGGAAGAGGTTAATATTTGATCGAGGAGGTCTGTAGGTAGGAGGTGGATGTGGCAGAGGAGCATGCCGTGCATTAGGCGGTGGACGATGATTCAAGGTTCTACCGCCACCACAACCAAGAGGTCCACCCAGACCATATAGAGTAGGTGGATAGGGATGAGATCAACTCCAAGAAGTTGAGGCCTATGAAAATGGCACTTCGGAGATGATACGAGGTATGATCTGTGTCTACTCCTCCCTAGCTGTAGTACTTATAGACATAGGTGCCATTCACTCTTTTATTCCCATGACCCTCATTCAGATCTCGAAGATTTCGGTAGAGACATTCGCTTGATCCATATGGCCAGAGACATCTACGAGAGCAGATTAGACGATGATGCACTAGTTCCGGCAGTGTGAGCTTACTCTAGGAGGTGAGAGATTTGGCAAGGATCTTCTAGTAGTGGCTTTGAGGACCTATGACGTCATCTGGGGTATGTACTGGTTATCCACAATCCATGCTCAAATTAACTGCATTAGGCATATAGTGCGGTGTGTCCACACAGATGGGACCCTGTTTTTCTTTCACTAGTGAGAAGGGAAACTTTACAGTGGAGGATGGACTTACCTAGATGAGGGTGCAACCGATCACACATCAGTTGGCTAGACTTACTCTCCGAGAAGTTGATGTTGAGAGTCCGAGATATCATTTAGTACTGGACTAGTACGCTGATGATTTTCCTGATGATGATTCAGATCTACCTCCTCATAAAGAGGTAGAATTTTACATCGACTCGTACCCTGAGACAACACCGATATATACACCAGCATATCGGATTTCTCCCATGTATCTATGAGAGCTCTGGGTTTAGATAGAGGAAATACATAGCAAGGGGTTCATTAGGCCTACTGTTTCCCCTTGGGTGGCCCCGATTTTGTTTGCCAAGAAGTCGAATGGGAGTTGAAGACTCTATGTTAACTATCGGCGCCTGAACCAGGTGACCATGGAGAACAAGTACCCACTACCAAGGATTGATGATCTTTTTGATCAACTAAAGGGACCATGATTTTTTTTCGAAGACAGTCTTCAGATCAGGCTATCAGCAGCTCATATTTCGAGACAAGGATGTGTAGAAGATGAACTTTAGATGTCTGTATGTCCACTATGAGTTCTTGGTTATGCCATTCAACATGACCAACACCCCAATAGTGTTCATGGGACACCTGAACCGGATCTTCTAGCCATACCTTGATCGCTTTGTGGTAGTCTTCATCGATGACATCCTGATATACTCAGGGACGGAGGAGGAGCATGCCTATCATCGACAAATAGTTATGGACACACTCCAAGAGCACGAGATTTAGGTTTATCTCTTGAAGTTCCAGTTTTGGAAAAGAGAGGTCCACTTTTTGGGACACATTTTCTCAGAGGTTGGAGTTTTGGTGGACCTAGTGATGATTGAGGTTGTTCTTTCTTAGGAGCCACCCAAGAGTGTGACGGAGGTGTAGAGTTTTCTAGCTTTGGCTGGTTACTACTGGAGGTTTGGTCATGACTTTTCTAGAATTGAAGCTCCTTTATCAGCATTGACAAAGAAGGGGTAACCCTTCATGTGGTTAGAGAGATGTTAGTGGAGTTTATAGAAGATGGGGCAGAGAATAACGAGTGCCCCCATATTGAGGCTACCGAAGGAGGGAATTGGGTACGTAGTATGCTGTGATGCATCAAGGACTAGGCAAGGATGTGTCTGGATGTAGGAGGAATTAGTGATCACATATGTTTCTCGATTGCTGAGACATCATGAGCAGAACTATGCTACCCATGACCTGGATCATGCATCAGTGGTCTTCACCTTGAAGATGTGGTGACATTACTTGATGGGAGAACATTTATATAGTATACTCAGATCAAAAGTGTCTAAAGTATATATTCTCTTAGAAGGACCTGAATCAGAGATAGAGGCATTCACTTGAGTTTCTTCTGGACTGTGACTTCAAGATTGTCTAATCTATTGGGAAGGGGAACGTGGTAGCAGATGAACTCAGCAGGAGATCTGGTATACAGTTGCTGAGTGAGGCGACGAAGCAGCTAGCCACTTTTAAAATATCCAATGTGGATCAAGATCGAGAAGCTTATCTTCAGTCTCTAACAGTCACTCCCACCCTCCTTCAGCATGTCAGGGCGGTGCAACTTGGGTACACTGAATACTAGACATGACATGCTCAGATATCTATAGGACATTCACCTGATGCATTTTCTGAGGGTGGGAAGCACGTCATTCTCTTCAGAGGGCATACTATGGTACCGATGGCACTTTAAGAGGAAGTTTTGAGGGAGTTCCATAAATCCCCCATAGTGGTAGATCCAGGAGTGGAAAAGATGTACCAGGACCTTTGGTATCAGCACTGGTGGTCAGGAATGAAGAAAGCAGTGGCAGAGTTTGTCTCTCAGTACCTCGCCTTTCAGCAAGTGATGGTAGATCCTTAGGTTCCAGAAGGCATAGTTCTGCCACTAGAGGTTACAGAGTGTAAGTGGTATGGAATTATAAAGAAATCATGACAGGACTTCCACACATGTTGAGGAGTCACGATTCTATCTGGGTGATCATTGACTAACTCACCGTGTTGGCTCACTTCCAAACTATTAGAGAGCAGAGATCAGTAGAGATATTGAGACACCTCTACATGTAGGATATTTTACAACTTCATGGAGTTCCATATATGATTTTCTCTAATCGTGACGCATGTTTTACTTCCCGGCTAAGGAAGGGGTTGTAGGATGTGTTCGTGACACAACTTAAGTTGAGCACCGCCTTCCATCCTCGGATAGATGGTCTGATAGAGCGGACCGTTCAAACCATCAGGGAAATGCTACGTGGTTTCATCATATATTTAATTCATAGATGAGAGGATCACTCATATTTGGTGGAGTTCTGGTAAAAAAACAACTATCACTCCACTATCAGTATGGAACCATTCGAGATGTTGTACAATCGACCTTGCAGATCACCTCTGTGTGTGACTGACCCAAGGGAGTAAGCACTCGTGGGACCATAGATGGTATGTGATACCATTGGGAAGGTGCGGATCATCCAGGTGTGGATGAAGACTTCACATAGTAGGTAGAAGTCCTATGATGACAGGATACAGAGACCTCTTGATTTTGAGGATGCTGACCATGTCTTTCTACGGGTCTCACCTCGACGAGGTTTGCAGAGATTTGGATGGGGCGAAAATTTATATGTGAGGTTAATCGAACCCTTTCAGTTCCTCATAAGAGTTGGTGAGGTGGCATACCCCTTAGCTCTACCACCTCAGATGCACCGGGTGAACGACATTTTCCACGTATCCTCGCTGAGGAGATACATACATGATCCGTCGCACATCATTGACTGGGGTGAGATGGACATCAATGATAGGGAGATGTTTTCGGAGTTTTCAGCTGATATTGAGGATCGAAAGGACAGGTTCCTTCATGGGAGGTCGATACCTTTGGTGCGGGTTCGTTGATAGCACGGGAACCTCCAGGAGAGCATGTGGGAGATGGAGTCTCAGAATCATGCTCAGTACCCCCACTTGTTTCCCTAGTTTATGTTGTAGATTTTGGGGACACCAAGCCCTGACATGTGGAGAATGTAAAGACTCATATTTTTTCATTTTATTTTATTTTAAATTTTATGGAAATATTACAAATCCGTGAAAATTGACGGCGCATGATTTTGAGGCCCGGAGTTCCCCTTATGAATTTCTGAACTTTTTTTAGGAACGTTCAGTAAACCTGTGATCTAGTTTTTGTAACTTTTTAACCAGTTCTCGGAATTGAAATCAGATGGAACCATTGAACTCGCAGTGCTGATATTCACTTAAAGAGACCTTCACCTCGACCGTAGTAGGTTGAGGGTGAAAGTTAGATTTCTTGATTTTCGTGGGTGTGTTAAAAGAATGAAAATAAAATAATACATCTTTATTTTATTTTTCTTTGTGAAACCACCAATTTAAATTTAGTGGTGGAGACCACCCAACTCCTTGAACTCTCACTTAAATGTTGATTTAACCCTTGGACTCTTCCCAATATATTGTGATAACTTCAACTTAATTAATGATCATCCTTTAATTGTTTAATTAAAAAACTTAACATATTAAGTTGCATCATCATTTCCTATGGGGGAATTTGTGTTGGAAAAGGAGAGAAGTTTTGGGGAGAGATTTGGAAGGATCATCTTCCCCAACTAAGAAAACTCTCTAATGAAAGGCACCATCCAAAATCAGAGAACGATGATGACACTTGAGCCCGGATCGAAAATATTCTGTGGGAGCAACGAACGCCGACTTCACCATATCATCGACTTCATCTTCTTCCTCCTGACATATCTTACATGAGAACAAGGTAGGGGATTTATTTATATATGATTTACTTTATTTATCAATTCTTCATATTTTGGTTTCAAAACGACGATGGCCAAACTAACATGGCCATCGTCCCGCCCATATACCTTTCCTCTTATCTTTTGATTCTCTGCACGTTCTTCATGCGTTCTTCAACGAAAAATATTTAATGATGCTGGACACACAATATTTTGTTGGTAGCGACATATGTACATGTAACCCTCAACCTGAGGATCAAGAATATGTGATCGTTTTATTTTTTGGGCTTTGAACTGAGATGTGGTGATCTGCAGAAGAAGGTGGTGGCTAGCACCCTACCTGCCGTGAGGAAGGAAGGGAGGTGTGCGCATGTGCCACCAAATGATGAGGAGGCTACAACCTGTTAGCCATACTAGCATAGGGTGGTGTCTGACATCCGATTGACCACATGGAAGAGCAACGATGCATGACCACACCGCTGGTGGAGTAGGAGGTCGCGGCTGCTTGGCTGCGGCGGAGGCTGAAGAGCGGCCGACCGTGCCAGCCATGGTTGAGTAGAGGCGTGCAACCATGGAACTGGGAGGGGGACCACCTGGAACACCGGCCGACCGTTGGGATTTGGTGGGTCCTTCTTGGGTCCTTTAGTGACATGGCAGCTCCTAAAGGCTCAACCCATCGCCATTCTGAATAGAAGTGGGACGCTCACCCTTCGGCGCCAGCTCAGGAGGGTCGTGCCCAGCGGTCCGCGCCAGTGGGCCGTACCACCTGGCCATGCCTAGTGGGCCCGTACTGGGTTGGGCCAAGTTGGTCTAACTAGGTTGGACCGAATATGTGCCCAACCGGAACAAGTTTCTCCTTTTCAGTCGTAACTTGATAACCGGTCATTCGCTTGATGAACTGCCTTCAGGACCAAAATCCTTGGATCAAGATGGTCCTTTTGGTATAATACAATTGAGTTTTGGATAAGGTTGGAGTATGGCTGGGTTGGATCAGACCCTGAATCCAACCAGGCCCTTGGAGAGGAAACAGTAATAACTTACAGATCGGGCGTCTGATTGGCACACCGTGTGTTGGTTTGTGTGCCTTATGATGTGTCAGAAAATTGGGACACTTATTAGTGGCACTTAGGGGTGGTTTATGTATTAATAATGGCTTGGGGAGAGGTACTCCCAAGCGTACTACGTATGGAACCCTGCAACTGGCTGTGACTTGATGACAACAGACCCTTTCGACTCGTAGTGACTCGACATGCCCAATGGGGAGTGCCTCTTTTTGACGCAGCAGACCCACGGTGGGGAGCACCTCTGTGTGATGTAGGAACCCCCCAGTACTCGACAGGAGTAGTACCTCATCATGCCATGAGGGAGCGTGTCTCAATGAGACACGGCAGACCCATGGTGGGGAGCTCCTCTGTATGACGCAGAAGACGCACATTACTCGACCGGAGGAGTACCTTAGCAGTCCAAGGATAGAGGGAAACACCTCTGTGTGATGTGGAAGGCCCACTTTACTCCATTAGGGAGGAGTTCTCTGGAATCCTAGGTTTCCGATGTTGTGACTATAAATTTTAGTTTTTATTATCCCTAGAGAATCCTACTGCTAGATATCAGCTTTCATAGTGATCCTGCATGGGTCAACATCATAATCCTGTTTCTCAGAGTTGTATACCTGGTTTGAGCTGAGTCTATTATCTACATGGTGTGCATGTGTGGTAATTTATCTTCGTGGTGATACTTGTGTGGTACTCCTACCTTCGTGGTAATACCTATGTGGTATTCTTCTCACATGTGTGAGGTACGTATATTATGATAACTTAGGTATATGTATGGGCATATACCTAAGTAGGGTTGACTGTTGTTTCTATGTTTTGTGGTTTATCCTTTGT
Source organism: Viscum album (assembly GCA_963277665.1). Classification (NCBI taxonomy): domain Eukaryota; kingdom Viridiplantae; phylum Streptophyta; class Magnoliopsida; order Santalales; family Viscaceae; genus Viscum; species Viscum album. Next base: position 283,762,392 of record OY728143.1, on the reverse strand, counting down.
AGATTTGAGAGACCCTCGAGGGTCTCAGGGCCTCTACATAGTATTTTTATACTCACCCTTGCATGGGATACACCCACCCCTTGTTGTGTGTGGTGCAGACGAAAGACAATGCTGACTAAGGATGAGTGTACCTAGACTGAAGACTGATCATAGGTGTACCCTTGATGAGGTGATCCACATAGATGATCATTCAATAGCTATACATACCCTTCAGGTTGGATCCTTTGTGGGTGTTTATAGGATTTGTACTCATATTTACTTGTAATTTCTAGTTTTTCTTGTAATTTTCAGTTGGTCTTTTATTCTGGCCCCATTAATTTCTATACACACTCTGTTTATTATATAGTTTACCTTGTTCTTGTATCTGGATGGGTTCTTGGTTTGTGTGAGTTTACCGTTTATAAAGGAAACGCCTTACTGTTTTAGGGAATATGCCTTTCGGTGCTTGTCTCCAGCCCTAGACCTGTGGAGGGCGTGCTTCGGGTAGTCATATCATGGGTCCCAGGGGATGAGTCATGATAATATTTATGACATCTTGATAAAATATAAAATCTATGATATGAAAAAGAGTTATTTGTGAATAATTATTAAGCCTTGTAGATAGTGGGAGTGATATTGAAAATTTATCAAATGTGAATTCTTGAATATTGAATTTAAATTTCATTTCCATATTTTATCTGAGGGTGAAATATTAGTTGATATTTCAATAATGAATAAGAATTGACAATGCTAACAAACATAAATGAGGGCATAATATATTTGGAGTTTGTAGTAAGTTATTATCTATGTTTGGATCAAAATTTTATTGATTAACTAACTCATTTTCTATGCTGAAACATAATGGGGTTTTGTTCATATGATGAGAAGGATGTAAATAAGGCATTGATAAATTAAATAGAATATTGTTCAGTTCACCAATATTAACTTTACCATTGAAAAGGTATTGATTTTTTATTTATAGTGATTCATTAAAGTAGGGACTTAGATGTGTACTTATATGGAATGATATTGAAATTACTTATTCATCAAGGGAGATAATCATTCATGAATATAACTTCCCAACCCATGATATAGAGTATGTAGTAATAATCATTTAATTGAATATATAGAGGAATTACCTCTCTAGTAAAAAGTTTGAAATTTATACAAATAAAAAATGTTTGAAATACATTTTATAAAACAAAAAGTCAACATGAAAAATGCATACAGGTAATTCACCCATTTATTAATATTTCTCAATAAAGTACCACCATTTAAGGGAAAAAAGTTTCCTTATTAAACAATTAAGAAAGATCATGGTGTTTTGACTAAAATTTGGATCCAAATAGCTCTTATATTCATAGACATAGTAATGTTGGATATGTTAATCAATTAGAATCTGGAAAAAATAAAACTATTTCAAATTATTTTCAAAATATCCTTAGTAGAATAAATAAAAAATTCCAAACATGATGATAAAAATATTTAAAATAAAATCAAATATATAAATAATGGGAATTTTTTATAAGTCGTATATAATGATGTTATATTGAAATTTTTAAAGAGGATGTGTGTTCCATCCATGCCCGAGATAAAAAGTGAATTATTTGATGAAACTCATAGAATAAATTTTTCTATTCAAACTAGTATCCCCAAGATATACAAGGATTTGTAGGACCATTTTTTATGGGATAATGTGAAATTGGAATGTATAGACTATATATAAATATTATTGTTTTCTCAATAGGTAAAGGATGAGAGAAAAAATCCAAAATGATTCAAAAAACCTCTACCTATTTTGGTGTGAATATGGGATGATATTGAAATGTATTTTCAACTTTATTACCAATTACTCCATGAATGAATGTTTCTATATGGGTTTTTATTGTTCAATATACCATTTATACACATTTTCTCACCATAAAAAGTGATCTACCTCCAGATCTTTTTATAAGGATCTATATTAATGATGTTTTGAGACATCATGGTGAACCAATTTCAGTTTTATTTTATAATGACACATATTTTAATTCAAAATGACATAAAAGTATTTAGAAGTGTCTAGACATCGAGCTATATTTTTCCACTACTTATCAACCTCAAATAGATTGACTATCTGAAATGACTATTCATACATTAGATGACATGTTTATGACATCCTCACTTTAAATTCAGTTTATGTGGGATCGATAATATAATTTTTGTAATTTTCATAAAATTATATCATCTATTCAAGTATTTAAATGGCACTTTATGCAGAATTTTTTGTGAAAATAATTCATACAAAAAATTATTGGAATTAATTTGGTGAATGTAAACTTTTAGTCAAAGAAATGTTTGAGAGGGAAATGATGAAGGTAAGAACTATATAGAGTCACATATTGGTATCTCAAAGTAGGAAAAATAGTTATGAAGATAACTGACTGAAGGATATGGAGTTTCAAGTTATAGAATATGTTTTCATGAAGGTATATCCAGGGAATGGTATTATAACTCATATAAAGAAATTGAAAATAAGACCCCCAATACATCGGGCATTCTGAAATTATGGAAATAATTGGACAAAACTGGAAAAGGTCTATTTCCATGGTTCAAAACCCTGGAAATAGACCCCAAAACCATGGCCATAGACTATGGCCACAGTTTTGGCCAACCGTGGCCGCTATCGTCGTGGCAGTAGGTCCTGGCCTATTGCATTGATTCTGAAAACTGTGGAAATATGCCTCTAAATTTGACACCATGGCTGTTGACCTAGAGCCACGGTTAAAACCATGGAAATAGCCTTCGAAAATTGGGGCAATAACATAAATAAAAAATGTCCCCACCGGGATTTGATCCCTGCACCTCCACTTTGACATCCAGCACACCTAACACTACATCGTGCCACAATTTGTGTATATATATATATATATTATGATATATATATTAATAAAAAACATGGTAATAGACTAGAAACTGTGGTAGTAGGTATTCCCACGGAAGAGTGTGATCCCTATAGCCACGGTTTTGGAAAACCGTGGCTATAGGGTGTAGAAACAAATGGAATATCACCAAGGTTTTACAAACCATTCCCATAGGCCACAAAACTGTGGCTATAGGCCACGGAAAATAGGACTATAGACACAATTTTAAAACTGTGGAAATAGACCAAAGAACCGTGGTTATATCCACATATCACCACAGTTTTAAAACTGTGGCTATAGCCACCCATCGCAATGTTTTTAAAACCATGGCTATAGGTCTATGGTAGTAGCTCCATTTTCATGTTTTGGGAGAAGTAAGTTATCATTTGGAAATACTACCTAGACTATCTAATGTTAATTATGTTTTATATATAAATTTATTAAGAAATTACATTCTATACCCAACACATGATCTCAAATATGTGGAAAAATAATTATAACCTGATTTATCTTACTGTAAAGTGAGTACCCAGATTCTTCACACTAGGGAACACGTGTAGCAAAATTAGAGGATTGGATTGGTGAAATCACAAAATAGATGAGGTAAAATGGGAACCCAAATATGTTATTATGTATAACTACCCATATATTTAAATTTTGTGACATTCTAGAAATTTTGAGGATGCATTTTTTAGGGGAGGGAAAGAATATAAAACCATATATTTAATTATAGAAATATTTTATTTCTGGAGATATAATAACAAAATACACATATATTTATTCAATAATGTGATTAAAACCTAAATTTTAAATTCTTATAAATTTAATTTTGTGAAAATAATTTTATTTTTCAATTCATAAAGTCAAATTATCTTAGGCTGATTTTTTATGATTTTTCAAAAATAATTGATTTTTGGGTGAAAAGTGAAAACAAATGACTTTTAAATAAATTCACATTTAAGAAGTAATAATGATATAAGAATAACATAAAATATTATGAGAGATTTTTTCAATGAAAAAAATATATTTTAGATCCAAATAATTCATATAAAAATATAATACTGAGCTTAGAAATATATTCTTAACATTTAAGAAATCTATGTAATGTTTTTGTCCAAATAAAAATTATTTTTGGTTATTAAATTTTTAAAAAGTATTTATAATGATAATTTTAGAAGTGGTTTAGTTTTATATATTAATAATACTCATTTTATTTAACATAATCAATTTAATTCCATTGTAATCAACATTATACATTATTTTGTTGTAAAACCATTTTTAAGGCATAAAAAGTTGTTTTTTTTCGAAAAACAATTTTTTTATCTTTTATAGATTTTTTTAAAAATATATTACTACAATTATATAAATTTAATTTGTTAAAATAGACCCCAAATTTTGAATCATATTGTACAAATTTTTTAATGTGTCTAATTTAATTTTTGGACATCATGAATAAGTAACATCGATAAAAAAATTATGTTACCACTATAAGAATTTAAAAATGTTAAAAGAGTTAATAAAAAAATGATAAGCGTTAAAATGATAAAACAAATATTTTGTAAAGAAACTTTTATGCTCATATTTAGACCCTAAATAATCTCCTCTTCAAATATGATTCATTTTGGGGAAATGTTTCTTGAAAAATACATAAATATATTTTAATATTTTGAAAAATTCCTAGTTTGTCATCTCTAACATTTATAAAAGAACACCACATATACTCTCTTATCCACACTTAATTATCCTCTTATATTTTTCATTACCTATCAAAATCCATTAATAACATCATTTACCACATTATATAAGTCTTGTTTTGATCTAAATACCTTCTTATTTATGATTTATGAATAAACCTATGCAGGTTGTTTGAAGAAGAGATATAGTTCTTAACCGAGTGTTTTCATTTCATATATTATTTTACCTCTTTAAAACCACTCATAAACATTTTAATATTATATTATAAGTATATCCAATATATTTTAATGTTATTATTAATATGTTATAACCCTTTTTCATTAACTTATCTATCTAATTGAAAATGAATACATTGTTCTTGCATAAGTGCATACTACCACCTTATGGTATTATGGTTGGTCATAATGATTGATACAAATGAAATAATATGATATATATGATTAATATTTAATTATTTAATATTTAATTATTTAATATTTAATGAATATTATAATTATTTTTTACCATCTTCTGAAAAATAAAAACCTCACTTATGCGTATGTATGACCTATCATCTCCATGTAGCAATGTAATTCATTTTTATCACTACTTTACTTAGATGGTTATAAATATATAATTAAGGAATATATATATATATATATGATATTTATGAAAAAAAATTTATTCTATAAATATAATATATATTTCTAATTATTACCTTTCAACATATTAAAAATTAAAATGTAACTCATGTGTATATGTGGACTACCACCTCCATGAAGAAATTTGTCTCATTTTTCATTTATTCCCTTATAGAATGATAATAAATAATTATATATTGAATATATATGATAATTATATCTTGATTATAATTCTTGTAATTGTGTAAGAATGAGAAATATGCAATGAATTAATCTACTAAAATTATTATTATAGGTAACCTGAAACATTTAACAATTGAATTTGATGATTCTAATAAATAATTATTGATAAATGGATGTTAAATGTTATAATTTGAATATATATGATATTATACTTTGTATATTATTCTAATATATAAGTATAATAACTTTAATCATATTATATTGGATGTTATAACTAGTTATGATGAATTTCTATTTTTATGTATAGTGTCTCATTGACTATCATATTTTATTTTCGGGATGTTTTTTACATAGATTTCCATTGGGGATATAATATGTTCCTAATCTATTAAACCCCATAACTATTCTTATGCTTTAGTTATTCTTGGGATTTATGTGTTTATTTTCCATTTATTATCTTGTTGTATAACTGATTAAAATATATGTTACATTTAAGGGAATTTCTTTTAAAAATAATGTTTTGAAGATTTATTTGGAATACCTTTCATCTATGCCCATATTTTTTATAACATTTATTCATGAATGTTTTTAATGTTATAAAAATATATATTAACATTATTTTTAAAAATGTTTTAATTTATATAGAAATCATTAAAAGTTATATTCTTGTAATTTTCTAAACTAATTAATTTTTAACAAAGGTGTGAATAAAGTCTTTTTTAACAAATACCATAAGAATGGATTTTACCACCAAAATGACTAATATGTTCTTTAAAGAATCCTTTAACAATTTTCTTTTTTATTTAAAAATATGCTAATTTTTTGAATATTTTATAAATTTTTTATTTAGAATGTTTTTAAAAGAAAAGAATATTTTTATTATGTTTTCAATGAAACAATATAATAATATTTTAGTGTTCTTTTCATGTATGTTGAAATCCTTTTTTGACTCTTGTAATATAAAATGGATATACTCTAAAGATAACATCAAAATTATTTCTCTAGATAGATTATGATCATAATGTTTTTTTCATTTTCTGGAAAAATATTACGTTTCGTATTATTGATTCAATATGAATAATTATTGACTTATATGGAAATTTAAGAAGGAATTAAATTGAACATAAAAAATATATAGATTGCATATGACATGAAAGTGACTTGTGGGGACCAGTTTTAGAGAGCCCCTACATATATTGATGAGTCTCATGAGACAAAAAAATAGACATTCAACATCATGTGGGTATCTGGTTTACACCTATCCATTTATTAAGAATGTTTTCTTGGTTTATGGGCCTTGACATTATGATTCATGAAATCTTGTTTTAGTGGACCTGATCATCAATTTCGAGAATATTGATTTTCCTTTAGGAAGAATTTAGTTTTCATTATACATGTGGTTTCTATCTTTGTATTAGACATGGATGTTAATTTAACATAATTTTTTGATTTAATGAATTAAATTTTGACTATCTATTATAACATATTGATTATTATATATTTACCCTTGATAGATTCTATTGTAAATAACCCTTACCGATCATCTAAGATCACCCATTATTAATTTTCCTTTCCTTTTAATATTATGAATGATTTTAGAGGTTCTCAGAATGTTTCTTATGAATATTTTTTATATTTATTATATAATATGTGAGTTATGTACGTCTATTGTTTTCTAAGACTGCTAAACTGATAAATCCTATGTGGTGAGATCCTTTATATATTCTACAAATGTAAAAAAGTAAACACCATCACTGGGTTTCTTGAGTCAGGATGTTATGACCAAACCTACTGTTACTTCCAACACCCATACCCAAATCAAAAACTTATGATATGTGTAGAAGAATTCATGCACACAAATAATGTTATGCTATATTGGAATACATTAAACCATTGTATTTCAATTATATAAGCCATAAACGAGAACCTCATCAATATCACAATACATAAAAATGAAGAAGGAATGTTCGGTCTAATCCATAACCCAGTCTAGGACAGAAATAATAGCATAAAGGAAACAATTTATATTGAATTTTAGACAAGAATATATTTATACAAGAATATAACAATTAATCAATTTCAAGGACTCTATAAATTGTTTGCAGAGTATATTTTAGTCTGCGATGTTATGGATTTTCAATATAGAAATAAAACTCCCATTTAGATTCTAATTCATAAGCAATATCATATAGTTATGTGAAAGAAACATTGGAAATCCAATCATTAGAGTATTTGGTAGCAGTGGGAGAAAGTGTGTGACGAAAAAATTGACTATGCCTAAGGTAATAAGAATGAAATAAATAAATTAATTCACGTTAAATGCCTTATATTTCAGGGGTAACCTGAATTTCATGTAATCTATTATTCAACTTATCATGTTCTCTAATTCATACTACATTTGATCCTAAATTAATTGGTTTTAATCGTCATAATATATTATCAAGGGTATTTAGATCTTTGTAAAAGTCACTAATGTTGGACGTTTTGTAGGTAATAGTTCCTTGGTAAGGAATGTGGCGTGGATATCAATGTAGTGATATTAAATTATTTATTCATGGGAATTCATCATTATTATAGAAAATGATGCAGTGAAAGTTAAGGAAAACCAATACTTTTATAGAAGAATTGATGGAGAATATAATAGAAAATCATTTCACAGAAAAGTATGATTAATAATATTGTATAATTGTTTCTAAAAAACGTAACAATGATATTTTTATATATTCTATGAATTAATAAAAGGGAAATTATATCAAAACATGTCCAATGGAAAGGAAATGAAATGAATGGTGGGTTTTTAAGGATGGATTATCAATTAATAAAAATTGTTTAAATAATGAGAAACTCAAATTACTAATATCAATAAGGCATGAAAATGTGGAATCATGTATAATAAAATAAAAATCATCATATTCACTATACACCAAAGACTATTATGTTATTTTCTTCAAATATATTCATTCTGAAGAAAACTGAGAGGAATCCACTAATAGCATTTATTAATGGTGTATCCATGAGTGGTTCTGATTCATCTAATCACAAGAAAATGACTATTATCAACCCCATGATATGTTATTATCTCTTAGGTATAAGGTAACTAAAGGATAGATATTTAAATAAATATATAGAATTAACCAAACATTTTAATGTACATCATCTTTCTTATAGAGTAATTAGGGAAACCTCACGTGCCTCATTCAATTAATCATGCATTAAACAACACATGATAAAATGGAATAATGTTAAAATGGTGTGTAAACATTCATCTATATAGTAAGTATAACTGAAATAACTCTCATTTTGTTAACGATATCTTACATAGAAGATTAGTCAAATTTTATCATTTAACATTCAACTTCTTTATGGATCATATGGTTTAATCATGTCATGAGAAATGAAAAGATGAATCAGTAGTAATTTTTTTCCTTATATCATAAGAAATGATATCCAATAATTTTCCATTAATGGTGTTGATGTTATTAATATTCTCATAACTTATTCTATACTCCCTCTACTTATTTTATATTAAATGTGCATAATTTGTGTGAAATGTTAATGTTTAAATATTAAATATAATTTTAGAGCAATGTTTGACTTCATCCAAATTCTATTTAGTTTACAATTTTAATTATAAATATCAACCTACATATCCAAATTTCACAGTTTTTGTTTTTTAGGACTCCAAATTCAATATAAAGCAGTTCATTAGAAGGTATCTTGGACCAATTCGGCCATTTGGAGAATCATATTGTCCCCATAAAAGACACAAATATTCTGTGAAGAAACTAGAAAATCCATGATGATAGTATTAATGGGCTCACTCCAGAAGTCAAAATCATTTAATTATTCTCCAATGGACGAGGTAAAATTCAATATATCTTCGATAAAAATCTCAAGGTCGAACACCAAAGACATTGGGCCCAACTGACGATTTTAAACTCATCCCACCATTCTGTCTGGGAAATAAAATTATCACACTATTATTAATTTTCATCTAGTAATTTACATCCATTTGAGATGATATTTTGTAGTGTGAAATAGGTGATTTAGGTGGCCGACATTGTTGAAGAAACTATTTGGATTTGAGGGAATATTACTATTAAAAACCACATTCACATTTTAGAATGTAAAGGGTTTGGATTGAAATGGACAGATTAAAATTTATTAATCTAAAGGCCATAACTTTGGCTCCTTATGTATAATGGCTAACAAATTTTTATATTAGATATAGAAGATATTTATAAAAAACCTGTAAGAATATCGTATCTCTATATTTGGCTGTATAATTTATCAAAGTGGTGATACGAGTGGAGGGAAAATTTTGGAATGGAAACAACCCACAAAATTGGGCTATAAATACATCCCCCTCCTCTTCTTGTAAGGGGTTGGAATTTCAGAAGAGAGGAGTTCATATTGGAATGAAAAAATCCTTTCCAAGGGATTTTTAGGACCTTCCACACTCAATTTTTCACCTGATATACCCTTCCTCCTCTCTTTGTTTCTTTTTAATTTTGTGCTTTTATTTATTTGTAATCTCATAAGTGCTGTTTTTGTAATTCTATTTTAGTGCAAGTTTCTTCTTCATATTCTGTTTTAATTATCCAACCTATGTTCTTTAAAATTAATGTTATTAAAATAGTTTAAATATAGTTGAATTACCTTCCATTATTTCTCTTTCTCATTCAATCTAAAGTTCATTTTTAATTCTCATCATCATTCGTATGTATGTGTGTTCAGTGCACAACTCTTTTCTTATCCTGTAATTTTTGTTGTATATATAATTCATCACCAAAAATAAATATTACCAGATTAATAACAATTTAAATGGATGAATAAATCTACCATTGGGGTGAGTTATTATTTAGAGATGTTAAGCGATTGAGATCTTTTTCTCGATGGGTATTCTTTGAATTAATATTGTGTAAGTTGGACTTAACATGTCATGGATTAATGAAATATTTTGTTCAACATATGGATTCCATGGATTATTGGAACAATAAATACCATACCATAATCAAGTAATGATTTTGATTAGAATCTTAGTTAATTTAAGGATTGGATTAAAGCCTCAACACTTAGGAATACCAATCAACGTCAACTTGTGAGATGGGTGTTAATTTAATGCAATACAAAGCAAGGATCAAGGATATCACAAGCATAACTACCTATTGATGAACTCACCCCAATATTTATCAAATTTTTAAATCAATCTTAGTCAAACATAATACATAAATTATTTCATAATAACTACAAACAAACCCCCTAAACAAAATACAATCCACTAAAAATAATGGACTGTTAAAAAGTATCATCGTCAGGGATTCGACCCGAGTGTTGCTATACACATTAGCAGATCACGAGAACCTTGACTGATCGATAAGAGACAATAGGCCACAATTTCTGTTGTATAATAAAAAATTATTTTACAAAAAATTATGATATCAAAAATACCATCTAATGGTTTATATAGGCTTTAGGAAACATCTCATTCAATCACCCACTTACACTAAAACATAATAGATTTAGAGAAATTTTAACTTATATTATATTATAAAAAATAATTCATGAAATTATATCAAATAATCCCTATGTATATTCCTAAATCACTTTATGGAAAAATAACATCAACTTTACTTTGTATCAAATCATATTCGATACCTTTAGATGACCAATATAAAACTTCTTTTGGGTAACTCTTAAACATATTTAGATAAGATCTATGAGTAAAAAATGATTCCAACTGAGTAAAATATTTTTTTTGAACCAACATACTTTTATAGAATAGAAAAAAATTATGAAATATTGAATTCAAATATTTATGGAAAGAGATATCTCTAGGAAATCATCCATGCTAATTAAACTATAAATGCATGCATCAGGATCTTTATCAAACACCTGTATCTCTAAACCTGTGTTAACAAAAATCACCATATACATGAATTAATTTTAATTTGATACATTTTTCATAAAAGACAACATCTATAATGTATTCTGATCTTATATAATCAGTCATATATTCTATATTCTCTAAGTGCAGACAGTAAAGAATTATAATTCAGGACATGTTATTCACTTTTATGGATAATAACATAACCCGAATCTTATCTTATAGATAAAACTTCTTATGTCTTAAAAATTTATGAATTCACACATTATTATTCTATTTGAATTGAGGACCAAGATATCATACTCATTAAAAGAAAAAATAAATTCCATATTTGTTAATCTCTAACCAATTAGTTGATCAACATCATACTCACTCTCCCCCTTATTAAATAAGACACAAGTCCTATGTATGGAATGTGTCAGATTATGAATCTTTTTATACATTATATCTCACGGTAATTTATTAAGGGAAAATAATAATATAAATTTTTACCCTTATTATACCAAAGACATAGTGTATGAAACTCTATGTGGTATACTCGATGGTTCATTTACATTGTGATCCCAAATATTCATACATATATACTGAATTTTATTAGTAGAATAATTATTAAATATCAATATGAACCATTCCATAAACTCAATGGTTTGGTGACTTCAGAAAAAAGGATACATAAACAACCAATATAAAAATGATCTACATCATTTTCCATTATGTTCTTCACAACTAGAACCCTTCATAGGCAAAATAAACTTACAACATTTCTCCATAACCTGATGAAGGGAAACAAAAAAAATAGTGATTTTAGATGACCAGTAAGGGTAAACATAATTTATATCAATCAATGATCAAAAGTGATAATATTATATGCCCGATGGTATGATGATATGAGATTAATAATATAAAAGCATGCCCATCAATTCATAGATTATAATCTTGAATCAAAACATGATGTTTATTCAATTAAAACACATAATGAATAAGTGTGTGGAATCATAAATAATCAATAATGATCTATTATAACATATCATAGTCATAATATACTACTACAAAAATGGTCATTAACAGCCCTAAAAACGGGCTTCAACAGCGCTAAAAAAGCGCAGTAAAGATCATCGGTAATAAAGGGGGTACCCCTTTATCATTGCTGAACAAGAGCATCTTTAGCACTGATAAACTTATCTTTTATCAGCGCTTCATTGGAGCTAATAAAGGTGGAGTTTATCAGTGTTTTTTAGAGCTGATAAAAGCACAATTTATCAGCGTTAAAAGAGCACTGATAAATTCCCTCTCTGCTGCTCGATAAATCTGCATCAGCACACCCGAACACCGAAAAAATCAGCATCTCAATAATCCAATTAATGCAAGTATACCCATACAAAATTGACTCATAAATCATCATAAAATTAGACCAAGTATACCCATACAACAATTATAACCGTACACCATTAAAACATAATTTATAAGTTAATCAAGTACTTAATGAAATCAATTCAGAATTCAGGGGGTTTGGGGGGGCTGTTTAAGGGATTGGGGTGGCTGTCCAATGGGGGGTAGGGGGTGTCCAGGGGGCTTTCCAGTTCAATCCTAATGCTCCACATGGGTGTGTTTTATTAATACATAAATCTTTGGACTTTTCTCTATCCACTATGCATCATGTTCTAAACCTCAATGAAGTTATAAGGTTTGTACACACATTGAGGTGCACATAATTGGGGGGGATGAATATCATTAATAAACCCCCAATATTAAACCTACAATAGGCTATTGTAAGTGCATGATCAGGAAATATGCACAACCTAGTTGAGAAAGAACTAGAATAAAACTAATAAAAAATCATCATTGATCCTCAAATCCATGACAATGATTAAACCCAAATTAATTTTCCAAGTGCTGAACTTTTACCAAGCATTTCACAAGGATCGTGTCGACATTATTAAAATATAGTTTGACCAAGTCCTGCCCCATATACATCAAGACACATTGATTCTAAAGTATTAAAGCTTGATCAACCATACCTACTTCATCAAATGTTAGGGTTTCTCTGAGTACATCATAGGAACCACACAAAACATATAATATACCATGGTCTCCCCACTATATACATAATTATCATTGACCTCCAATATGTGAGTTTTATTTATACTCCATCATAGAAATCCACTTATGGGAGTTTTCTCATCCAGGGAATACTCTCAAAAGTATCTCAGACCACCGATATGTGTTCTTCCAATTCCGAGGCATAAGACCTACAAGGATCTCATCCCTATACTATATGATCCCTTATTTAGGGAATAATAGTAAGAAGCATATATTCTTTACTATATGGGAGTATTATCATCCAAATAATAATCCCTAGAAGCATATCAACCCTCTAATATGGGTGTATTCTTTTTTGAGGCATAATCAATATAATCATCTCATCCCTCCCCTATGGGAATATTTTCATTTAGTGAATATTCCCGATAAGAATATCATCCCAATCATATGGTTATATAATAATTTGGGGAATAATACCAATATAAATCTCATCCCTCCCCTATGAGAGTATTCTCATTTAAGGAATAAGACCCATAAGCATAACCACCCTCCCAAATGGGAGTATTTTCATCCACATATAGGCCTATAAGTATCATAGAACCAAACACATGATCACCCTAGTATACCAGGCCAACCATGACTTGAAATATATGAGGCCCCAGATAGATCACATTCCATGACCCCCCATTTAAAATATCAATTCAATCTGAATGTGTTTGGTCGGATTTCCGTAGGTCAGTTGTTATTTTCACTTAAAATCTTGTCCATTTTAAACAAAATAGAGACCCTTTGAGTTCTAGCAGCCACACCGTGCCTCGGATTGAGGCTGGGTTTACTCGTACATGTCTTGAAAGACCCTTGGATCGTTCTTATAAAAGATAAATGCAATCCGAATGCGTTTGGTCAGATTTCCTTAGGTCGGTTGTTGTTTTCACTTAAAATCTTGTCCATTTTAAACAAAATAGAGACCCTTTGAGTGATAGCGGCCACACCGTGCCTCGTATTGAGGTGGGGTTGACGCGTACACGTCACCAATGAAACTTTTATTGTTATTATAAAAGATCAATATAGTCAGAATGCCTTTGGTTGGATTTCCGTAGGTTAGTTGTTGTTTTCACTTAAAATCTTGTCCACTTTAAACAAAATAGAGACCCTTTGAGTGCTAGAGGCCACACCGTGCCTCGGATTGAGGTAGGGTTGACTCTTACACGTCACTAAGGACCCTTGGATCGTTATTATAAAAGATCAATGCAATCCTAATGCGTATTGTTGGATTTTAGTAGGTTAGTTGTTGTTTTCACTAAAAATCTTGTCCATTTTAAACGAAATAGAGACCCTTTGAGTGATAGCGGCCACACCGTACCTCGGATTGAGGCGAGGTTGACACGTACACATAACCAAGGACCCTTGGATCGTTCTTATAAATGATCAATGCAATCTGAATGCGTTTGGTCATATTTCCGTAGGTCAGTTGTTGTTTTCAAATAAAATTGTGTCCACTTTAAACAAAATAGAGACCCTTTGAGTGATAGCGGCCATACCGTGCCTCATATTGATACGGGGTTGACTCTTACACGTCACCAAGAACCCTTGGATCGTTATTATAAAATATCAATTCAATCTGAATACTTTGGGTTGGATTTCCATAGGTCAGTTGTTGTTTTCACTTAAAATCTTGTCCATTTTAAACAAAATAGAGACCCTTTGAGTGCTAGCGGTCACACCGTGCCTCGGATTGAGGTTGGGTTAACTCGTACACGTCACCAAGGACACTTGGATAATTAAAAGAAAATATAAATGCAATCCGAATGCATTTGGTCAGATTTCCATAGGTCAGTTTATGTTTTCACTTAAAATCTATTTCATTTTAAAAACAATTGTGACCCTTTGACTGATAGCGGCCACACCATGCCTTGGATTGAGGCGGGGTTGACTCGTACATGTCAAAAAGGACCCTTGGATTATTCTTATAAAAGTTCAATGCAATCCAAATGCGTTTGGTCAGATTTCCGTAGGTCAGTTGTTGTTTTCAATTAAAATCGTGTCCACTTTAAACAAAATAGAGACCCTTTGAGTGATAGCGGCCACACCGTGCCTCGGATTGAGGCAGGGTTGACTTTTACATGTCAGAAACGACCTTGGTATCGTTCTTATAAATGATCAATACAATCCTAATGCATTTGGTCAGATTTCCATTGGTCAGTTATTGTTTTCACTTAAAATCTTTTCCATTTTAAACAAAATAGAGACCCTTTGAGTGCTAGCGACCACACCGTGCCTCGGATTGAGGCGGGGTTGACTCGTACACATCACCAAGGACCCTTGTATCATTATTATACAAGATAAATGCAATAAGAATGCATTTGGTCAGATTTATGAAGGTCAGTTGTTGTTTTCACTTAAAATCATGTCCATTTTAAACAAAATAGAGACCCTTTGAGTGCTAGCGGCCACACCGTGCCTTGGATTGAGTCGGGGTTGACTTGTACATGTCACCAAGGAACCTTGGATCGTTATTATAAAAGATCAATGCAATAAGAATGTGTTTGGTCATATTTACATTGGTCAGTTGTTGTTTTCACTTAAAATCTTGTCCATTTTAAACAAAATAGAGACTCTTTGAGTGCTAGTGGCCACAACGTTCCTCAGATTGAGGCGAGGTTGACTCATACAAGTCTCCAAGGACCCTTGGATCATTCTTATAAAATATAAATGCAATCCAAAAGCGTTTAGTTGGATTTCTGTAGGTTAGTTGTTTTTTTCACTTAAAATCTGGTCCATTTTAAACAAAATAGAGACCCTGTGAGTGCTAGCGGCCACACCGTGCCTCGGATTGACACGAGGTTGACTCATAAACGTCACCAAGGACCCTTGGATCATTATTATAAAAGATAAATGAAATCCGAATGCGTTTGGTTGGATTTCCATAGGTCATTTGTTGTTTTCACTTATAATCTTGTCCATTTTAAACAAAACAGAGACCCTTTGAGTGCAAGTGGCCACACCGTGCCTCTGATTGAGGTGGGGTTGACTCATACACGTCACCAAGGACCCTTGTATCATTCTTATGAAAGATCAGTGCAATCCGAATGCGTTTGGTCAGATTTCCTTAGGTTAGTTGTTGTTTTCACTTAAAATCTTGTCCATTTTAAAGAAAATAGAGACTCGTTGAGTGCTAGCAGCCACACCGTGCCTCAGATGGAGGCGGGGTTGAATCGTACACATCACCAAGGACCCTTGGATCGTTCTTATAAAAGATCAATGCAATACGAAGTCATTTGGTCCGATTTCCGTAGTTCAGTTGTTGTTTTCACTTAAAATTTTGTCCATTTTAAACAAAATAGAGACCCTTTGAGTGCTAGTGGCCACACCGTGCCTCGGATTGAGGCGGGGTTGACTCTTAAACGTCACCAAGGACCCTTGGATCGTTCTTATAAAAGATCAATGTAATCCGAATTTGATCTACTAATTATTCATTATGCAAAACACAAAGGAACCATTAAATACATACATTGCCCCAAACACCAATAACGCAACCCAACCACAATCTTCATCTCAATGTACTCAACCGATCTAAACAACAACATAGATTTTACCCAAGACTATCTAATTTAAAATGCTGATCATGTCATCAACCAACCACATAATTTCTATGGTGCTCCCCACTATACGCTTAACTCACAAACACCACCATCTGATGTTTAACACCTCCATCGTCGTGAAAGAACCACTAGAACCCTAACTGAAACTCCACAACATACCCAACATGTTTTATAACTTACCATGCTTAGACATCCATGAGAACACCAAACAATGTTATCATCTATCCTTTCCATCAAAACCACTTGGAATGGTTGTGAATCCATCATCCATATATGAATCAAGGAAAATTCAACTTTTCCTCAATGATTGAACCCATTTTCAAAACATAATTAACATTTCAAAACATAAAATAGATGTGGCTTACAACTCACCAAATTTGTTCCTTTTTCCTGGAGGAATTTGAAACATCCACCACATAGGTTGTAAAAGCAATAGAGGATAGATCTCTTTGATCATACAAAGCCATGAACCCAAGTTTATCATTGAGGAAACTGATGAGTGATGTTTGTGAATGATTTTTGGAACTAGGAACTGACTCTCTTGATGAAACACAGGAAATATCTTTAAATGTAGCCTCACTTGCCGAATCATTGGAACAATTTCCTGTATTGGATGCTCTTAATGTCAGATTTAGCATACCATCTTGTTCATCAATTGGATTGGTCAACTTCTAATCTATCACGGAGGCCGCCCCACCACCTTTACATGCAAAAAATGATCAGAGGCAGCTTGATTAGAAAAAAAATCCTGAGGGCACTGGACATGAAAGATCCTGCGATGCCATAGTTGCTCAGCAACCTCAATTTACCCCACATGATATAAGGCTATTGCATGATGTCCAAGACATAGCAAGAGGAGAAGAGAAGGTGAAAGTCTCGTAGACAAACAACATCAACAATGAACATCCACCACCCTTTCACTATATACATCAAAATCATATCATTAAGAACGTCCATGTAAATTTATATCTTACTTCCATCGAGGATGATGCATGTTGGTCAACTTGTTTTAGAAATTGTTTATCTTCATTCGTGCCTTGTACTTGCACCCATGAATTTGAAGGTGAGTATGCGTACATGATAGTTGACCTTCTTAGAGAAGAGTTTCTGGAAGAGTATAAGAGACATGATGCAATGAAGATCATTAGAGTGTTGGAGAAAATGTGGTTTCTACAAACAATGTGGAAATCGGCTTGTGAAACGCGGCCTATGTTACAACTTGCAGGTATTGTACTTTATTTTTTCTGGAGGGTTTCAGTGTAAATGAATTTTGGGATGATCATTGTTATTCATTGTCTTTTAGGTTTTTTTGACAGCTGAGGGGAAAGGGTGGGTTCTGCAGACATTGGAGGATATGTCGAATGGTGACTTTATGGGAAATTACATCCTATATTTTTTCAACATTTCCATAGTATCTAACATCTAACAAAATGGCCTCTTTTCCCTAAAAGCTCCCCGAACCCTGATGGTGATCGGGGTTCGGGGATCTTGAAGGGAAAAGAGTCCATTTATCCAACATATTAATACACAAAATCACCCTTCGACATATCCTCCAATGTCTACAGACCCCACCCTTTCCCCTCGGCTGTCAAAAAAACCTAAAAGACAATGAATAGAAATGATCATTCCAAAATGAATTTGCACTGAAACCCTCCAAAAAAAAATAAATTACAATACCTGCAAGTTGTAACTTAGGCCGCGTTGCACAAGGTGATTGCCACATTATTTGTAGCAACCACATTTACGTTAACACTATAATGATCTTCATTGCTTCATGTCTCTTATAATCTTCCAAAAGCACTTCTCTAAGAAGGTAAACTATCGTACACATCACCAAGGAACCTTGGATCGTTCTTATAAAAGATCAATGCAATCCGAATGCGTTTGTTCGGATTTCCATAGGCCAGTTGTTGTTTTCACTTAAAAGTTTGTCCATTTTAAACAAAATAGAGACCCTTTGAGTTCTAGAGGTCACACCGTGCCTTAGATTGAGGCGGGGTTTATTGAAAAACGTCACCAAGGACCCTTGTATTGTTTTTATAAATTATCAATGAAATCTGAATGCGTTTGGTCAGATTTCCGTAGGTCAGTTGTTGTTTTCACTTAAAATCTTGTCCATTTTAAAAAAAATAGAGACCCTTTGAGTGGTAGCGGCCATACCATGCCTCAGATTGAGGCGGGGTTGACTCATACACATCACCAAGGACTCTTGGATCGTTTTTATAAAAGATCAATTCAATCCAAATGCGTTTGGTTGGATTTCCGTAGGTCAGTTGTTGTTTTCACTTAAAATATTGTCCATTTTAAAGAAAATAGAGAACCTTTGAGTGCCAGCGGACACACTGTGCCTCAGATTGAGGTGGGGTTGACTCGTACACATCAACAAGGACCCCTGGATTGTTCTTATAAAATATCAATGCAATTTGAATGCGTTCAGTTGGATTTTTGTAGGTCAGTTGTTGTTTTCACTTAAAATCTTGTCCACTTTAAACAAAATAGAGACCCTTTGAGTGGTTCAGCATTCTTGCATGTTGCTGGTGCATATCATCTGTTAAAATGGTAAAATGAATCATTGGAGAAAGGATGTTTTATTTAATAATAATTAAAATTTTCCTAGGAACATTTACATACAACAATGTTTCATCTTTTTATCCCCTTAACCCCTCTCAAAAATGACCACAAATTGTACATGTACCCAAGTCAGATCTTCATTGTATTTGTGTACAATCTTCCATCCAGTATGAGTCCCACTCATTTCTGAACACATCTATATTGTCTTGTGAGTATGAGGATTTTCGATAGTCATAGTAGTACTGCAAAATAAAATAATAATGATTTAATAAATAACTTAAACGAACTAGTAGTTGTTTTTAAAAATTCCTCTTTAGGGATGCTAGCTTGCTGATGAAAAACGATCTCTTTCATAAATTTACAAACATAATAACTGAAATCATTATCGTTTGTTTTTTTGGACATTTCAAAAAATTGATCATTAGGAGAATAAGTAACTTGTGTTGAGATGTGTTTGGATAGTGAAACTTTATTATATATACCCTGATATTTGTCCAGACGTAGTACTTGCTCACCTCATTATGCTTAGCCCCTGGACTCATTAATTTTTTTAGATGATAATGATACACCGCCATATCAGTAAAAGATAATGTAAATTATATTACTTGATGTTTATACCTAAAAAGTAAGATGTGGTGTCTTACAGATTCACAAACTCTATCATGTGTAGTCGGTTTGATGGATATCCTTGCTTTAAATCCAGAAAATAAATCTCCGGAGTAGCCAAGTTCACTGCAATTAGAAACCATTGTTTCCTAAAAACACAAAAAAGAATAAGTAATAAAAGAAGTGAAAATATAATTGTTATGCTTTAATTGTAGAGTATTACACCTGCATGGTTGGTATTAGTAAAAGTCTGTCATCTGTAATTTTGTGTTCAAATTTCTTCAGCAAGCCGTTCATTATTTCATCCCTTTTTGATGGCCCTATTTTTATTAGGTGTGTTGATGTTATATGAGGACTAACTAGTCCAAATCATTGCTCATGGGAAAATTCCTTCAATTGTTTTTCATAAATGCGTCTGTCAACAATATAAAATGCATTTAGTCATAATTTTCACGCTAGATCAGCTTTTGGAAAATCAATTCAAGGAAACATACCTCATATATACATTTACAACTGTGACACCTAGCCAACCATTTTCAAGGATTTCATTTACATTTTCAGCAGCAACGAAATCTTGACTTTCCTCTCCGTATATATTCTCTTCAAAAACCACTATATGACTATTACTATATTTTAGCTTCGTATCCACATGAGTCTTCAATGCTAGTAAATGTGGAAAGATAACGGGTGGTGTTACTGTTCTTTCAGTATCTCCTTGGGATTGGTTAGTCGATCCTTTAGATGGTTTTGAGCAGAAGTTTTTCACCCCCTTCCCTTTCTCCGTCTATAACAACAATCATTGGTTCAGACCCTTTTTTCATTAATTGTTAAGGTTTTAGCTTGAAAAGAAAAAGAAATAAATACCTCTTTGTCTGCATGTACTCTTACAACATGTGACAGCCATGCAATGAATGTCCCAATAGCCTTTCCGACCATATGAATATCATTATCATGAAGTGGAATAGGTAGCTCTGTCTTTGTCTCATTATCTACAGTAATCGTCACTTTCAGATGATCTTTCAGAAGTCTTTTATTATGCAGTGTGGCATCTGGGATATTGAACACTATAGCCCTCGCTACAAGGTGATAGGTGGGTGTTGACAGATATAAATCACAATCATTTTCACCCTGTAGAAGATGAGTACAGAAAAATAATCAGTGTTTGTCTAATTCATATTTCATGGGAAAAATTATTAGAATATTGATTACAACGGCTAAGACAGTTCTTTCAGGCGAATGGCTTGCGTCAAAGCTGGTGGGGGTGGGAAGGGATGTTCATGCGGCGGTTGTTCTTGAGTTGTGGCTTCCCTTTGCTTCCCACCCATAAAAGTTGCTAGAAACTCTCTCTGCTATTGCAATTGTTCTTCAAGGGTTTCTATTTTTTCACTCATTTGTTCCAATTTCTCATCTGTATCATCAATTTTTTCTTCTTCTCAAAATATACTCGGGGTGTCACCCCAAACCCTGCACCTCTGACACGGCCGTATTTTTCTGGCTGCTTCAAAGCCATCGATAATAGGTCTTTATCAGCTACAAGAGTAGTTGATTCCTGTTACAGTCAGATATAGAAAAATAACGAATTATTTTTATGTAATTTCAATTTTAAACAAATTATTTTATTGTCGTGTCATACTTACACATATTTCCCACACTTTCTATGTGTTCTCATCTACTAACTTCCCATATTTGTTCGCATATGCCTCCTTACATAGCACATGACATGGGATGGATGTGCATTTGCTTTTAGACTCAAAAATCTACATATAAACATAGAAAAATAATTATGATGTTGTTTATTGGCACCTAACAATATTATTATAAATTTAAAATGCGTACCATTTTCCTTTCTAATGAAGCGTACCCCATCCTTGCTTTACGATAGGGGTATGTTGGTTTTGAAGCACGTTACTTATTTTCAGTACAGAGTTTCTGTTTCATAAATGAAATATTGACAATCAAAGTGATGAATACAGGTATCCTCGAACAAAGTATTATCACTCACAATGTACCTGAAACTTATCATCCCCACGACAGCCAATAAATGTATCGCATGCTTCTTGGGATATCAGGTGAGCATAGACAATGGGTGGGTGCGGGTTTATTTTACCTTTAGAATCCTTGAGGTGACATCATGTTAAAATAGTGTGAAAACCTCAATGAATCATTCCTGCAAGCCTTAGTACATAATCCTTGTGTGAATCATCTACTATAAATGTACTATGCAAGATATTGAGAAGAGTAAGACATTGTTTCATTATTTTATTTTCTAGTAAATTAAAGAAATAAATTCATAATGTTACCGTAATTTTTTCCCAGATCACATCCTTCATCCCGGACACAACATGGTGCCATGAATCTATGTCAATCGGCACACGTTGCTGAGTGAAAAGTCCAATGTAGCTGCTAAACATAGCCTTGTTGGGATTCACATGTTGGCCTCATGCATTCCATCCAACTTCAAATTTGATACCTTTGCTTTTCGCCTTAAGAATTTTGGCTAACACCGTCAAACTACGACGCACCTGTGATTTCTATGACGCTGGTCCTTCATTCCCGACCATTTCATCGATATCAAAATCATCTATATGTTCATATAGAATGGTATCAACGACATGTGTTGATGGTTGTTGGACCTCAACACTAAGAGCAGCAGGAGCAGCAAAAGAAGGAGTAGCAGGAGGAGTAGGAGGAGGAGCAGCAGCAGTAGGAGCCGCAGCAGGAGGAGCAGCAGGAGCAACCGGAGCCGCAGCAGGAGCATCAGCATCAGCAGCATGAGCTACAAGAGCAACAGGAGCAGCAACAGGAGCAATATCAGCAGCAACATGAGCTGCAGGAGAAGCAACAACCGCAATAGTAGATGCATGAGAGACTTGTTCCGCCTCAAGGTTAGGATCATCAGATTGTGCAGAAGTCATTATCTTCAAAAGTGTTTGAACAGTTAATTTAGATTACATAAATTCAGTAATGATAAGATAATAACATGAGATAACACGATCTATATTACAAACAAAATATAACCTGTTTACTGAACTCTCTTTCTTTTTTTCAAAAGTTTAAGGGATTTGACACCTCTATCGACTATCCAAATCCTTTCATTGTGGTCTCCTCTAACATACAAAACATCATCTGCATTGGGAATGCTCTGAAATGATTGCGACGTACCACTAAAAGGATCTTCCTCAACTGAATTTTCATCGGAACCTTCCGTAGTTTTGGACGATAACAGAAAAATCGACCACTTTTGGTTTGTGGGATCTGGTACATAAAAATCTTGTACCACTTGTGATTCTATTATAAACTAATCGTCTTTGTACACTACTTTACTAAAATCAACTTTCACAAATCCCCATTCATCTATTTTAACACAACTGTTGTTATCAATACATTTTCATTAAAAAATAGACAATTGGAATGTCGTATAATCTAACTCCCATATTAGTTTGATAATGCCAAAGTATTACATATTTGCATAAATGGATTTCTGTCCTTACTACCAGAAACATGCATCGCTTCCGCCACTAGTGTAACTCCACTATTTTTCATGGTACCATCTTCATCATGTTCATCTGTATAGAATGTATAACCATTAATTACATAACCACTATAAGATAATATATACACACTTGGTCCAGCGGCTAGCCATTGAAGACATTCTGAAATTAAATTCATATTTTCATCGAACTACTTAAAAATATGGTCCTGAAACCATCCTATAAATTGGTGATTATGTGTATCTGATAACCATTTTTCAGCCCTCGATGGATTCAACTGCCTAATAATTTCTTTATGAGTTTTAATATATAGTGAAACCTCCCAACTGTTATGAAAAACATAAAGATGAGCCTTCTCCCGATCTGTAATACTGATTTTCACAAATTCTCTTCCAGAAATTCCCTCACCCTCAATGCATCCAGTGTGATGAGATTTCGGGAGACCAATGCTTTCCACATCAGATAGGTATTCAGTACAAAATTCAATGGCTTCATCAACAATATATCACCCCACTATACAACCCTCTGTCCGACTTTGATTTTTGACATACCCTTTCAAAATCTTCATATACCGTTCAACAGGAGACATCCATCTATAGTGCACAGGACCACAAAGTCGAATCTCTCTCACCAAGTGAATCATCAAATGAACCATCATATCAAAGAATGTTGGCAGGAAGAACATTTCTAATTCACATAATATGATGAAAATTTCTTTTTCCATAGCTGGAAATTTCTCCGAGTCTAAAACTTTGCTACATATATCTTTGAAAAAGAAACAAAGTTTGGTTAACGTATGACGAACATTCTTGGGAAAAATGAAACGTAAAGATATAGGAATTAGATCTTGCATCAAAACATGGAAATCATGTGATTTCAGACCTTTTAACTTCAAATCATTCATTGAAACAATGTTCTTGATATTTGATGAGTACCCCTATAGAACCTTTACATCATTGATGAAGTTTAAAAACTGATATCTCTCTACCCTAGAATGAGTATAAGTAGTTGGAGGAAGAAACATTCGATTTTCACCCTTCACTAGAGCCAACAATTATCATATTACCATGTCAACCATGTATAAGCTTTCCTTAATTCCATCTTTTTTTTTCAGGGGCATTTAGCAACATTCTGATAACACTGTCACATACATTTTTTTCCACATGCATCATATCAAGAAAATGTCTGACGTACAAACTATTCTAGTATGGTAATTTAAATAAAGACTAATGTCTTTTTCCAATCAATTTTCATATGGTTTTTCAAAAATGGTTTACCAAAAACAGTGTTCAGATATTTTACTTTCTCAAACAGCTGATCACCTGTTAGTGGAGACAGTGTTGCGCATTTTTCTGAACTTCCATTGAATGATGTCGTCCAAGATCGGTACTTATTCTGATGAGGTAGTAATCTACGATGTCTTAGAAACACAGATTTCGATGAATGTTTCAACCTAATTGATTCTATATCATCTTCGCACACGGGACACCCTTCGGTTACTTTAATTCCATAGCCTGAAAAATTTCCATAAGCATGGAAATCATTTATTGTCCCATACAACATCACTCTAAATGTGAAGTATTCACTTTTATAAGCATCATACAACATTACACCAGAGTCCCAAAATAACTTCAAATCCTCGATCAAAGGAGCCAGATAAACATCAATATCATTACCTGGTTGTTTTGGTCCTGATATAAGCATAGATAACATGATGAATTCCTGCTTCATGCATAACCAGGGTGGCAAGTTATAATTTACCAACATAACAGGCCATGTACTATGAGTGCTGGTTTGAAAACCAAAAGGATTCACTCCATCTGTAGATACCACAAGATGAAGTTTTCTCAGCTCTTTTCCAAATTATGGATACTCATGATCAATTTTCTTCCATTGAGGAGAGTCAGCCGGATGACGTAATAACCCATATTTATTTCTTTTATCTGCATGCCATGACAATTGTCTTGCAGTTTCTTCACTTCCATATAGACTCCTAAACCTTGGAATGATTGGAAAGTACCATAAAACTCTTGTAGGATTGGATTTATCTTTCTTGTATCGAGAAAAACCACACTTTGGGCATTCTGTAAGTGATTTTTTCTCTTTTTCAAAACAATATAGAGTCTTTCGGGTAGGCATGTATTCTTTTAGAAATCATTCCCATCAAGCGTAGCATTCGTCTAGCTTCATATGTCCGGATTTTGAGCTCATTATCTTCCGAGAGCATGTCATTCAAGAGAGAAAGTAGTTCAGTAAAACTGACATCAATCCATCTGTTTCCTGCTTTCAATTTATACAACTTCAGTACAGCTGACAATGTAGTATACCTAGTGCAAGCAGCATATAATGGCGTCTTTTCACAACTCTTTAACTTCTCAAACAATTTTGGGAAATCACGGAGTTCATCTTGAATTGTCATTTTCATTTCCTCAATACGATCATCATCATCATTGAAATCTGTAATCACATCCTCCACACTGTCTTCTTAGTTACCTATATTTTTATTCATATCTGACGATCCATAAAACGTAGTTTTATCCCAGCCAGTAGCTATATTCCCTTTTTCTCTGTGTTTATTCCAACATTTATAACTCTGATCTATTCCATGACATATCAAATGTTCTTCCAAGCCCTCTAGAGTAAGTAGTCTATAATAACAACAACGTAAACACGGAGAAAGGACTTAAGAAGGATCCGTTGTGTGATCCTTTGCAAACTTGATGAAAGCTTTCACTTCGTTCTCGTACTCTATTGTTAAAAGATTAGCATCCATCCAATCATTATTCATCTACATCCTATTTGAATCTCAAATATTAGTATTTATGGTTCAAGTACACAAAAAAAGAATTAAAAATACAGAAGAAGAGAACCACTTCCTTATAAAAATGGAGATTAATAGAGCCTAACCATTAGTATTTATTCATCATGCCTAAATACTCACTGCTGGTGGACGTGAAACCGTTCCTGATGATCATTCTAAGAAGAAATGGAAACCAAAAGGGGGAGTGAATCAAAATACCCCAAACAAGATGAAAAAACATGGTATTTGAGAATAGGTTAGTGGATTTCATTTTGGCTAGAAGGAAAAATAATTTATTTCAATGAAAAAGGTTAATTCACAATAAGATACCATCCATTCCATATATTATTTTCATTAATAGGGTTAGTTTGAGCTTCAAAATGATCAAAACATGTCTAACCAACTTCAAATGGATAAAACATGAATTCATGAAAAACATGAATCCCAACAAGAAGATATAGTATAGAAACACCAACTTGGAATCTGAATGAGTCTGCTCAAATGAAGAACATCATACATCTCCAACTACATAGATGCTTTCTCATATACAACGACACCACTAGCTAGATAGTGGCCCTCACCAAGAACATCATACATCTCCAAATAAGAGACTATAAACACTAACCATGAAGAACATCATAAGATAGAAATATTTTAAGAAGACATCCCTTCACCCAAATAAGAGACTACAACCACTAACCATGCAGAACCACTAAGATCATAATTTGAAACATAAGGAAAGGTACACCCAAAACATACCAATGAATTCAAATGAAATACTTTCTAAACCAAACCATTGAAATCCTCAAATGTTCCTAACATCAAAACCCATCATATCTCCTAATAAAATTCTTTGATAACACTATTTCATGGCCTATACCCATTTATACCCCTTTATTGGTTAGTAGATTATAGTCTAGTGACCCCCTAAAACCATCCTCCAACATGTCATGGGTTAGTGAATGCACCGAGGGTGTTTATCACAACCATGTGAAATGTACTTCTAATAATAAATAATTGATATAGTTTAACATCACGTTGTATAGATGATTTTTTGAATGATACCAAGTGAAAGTTAGTATGGTAAATATGTGCAATAAAACATTTTTGGTCTAACTAAAATGGGATATAGCCTAATGAGTGTATTTTGTATTCAAGAAAAATATGACTCTATGTGGTATAGGGTTTTTTCAACTAGTAAGAGTATGGACCACTATGTGAATATGGTCCTCTATGTGTGGGAATGTTTTCATTTACAGTATGTCCTAATATGTATGGTTCCCATAGAATAAGGCCCATTTGAATTGGATATTTGGGCTCATTACACAAGGTGGATCAAATTTTTCATGTGAGGAATCTACACCAATTTGGTTCATAAAAAATATTCATAGCACATAAGGATTTCTATATTCATCAACTAATAAATCGTGTTCATATCACACCAGATAAGAACATAAGATCATCTACTAAGGGAAGTGTTTAGAGATCATATTCTCATCACATAGGGGATTCTTTGGCACATCGCCTAAGGAATCTCATGCTCCTCATATGAGGTATAATCCTAGGATCATTACCTAGGAGATGTATAAAAGATATTATGATCATCACTTAGGGGATTCTTAGGAATATCCCCTAATGAATCTATTTATAATCTCATGAGGTATAATCAAGGGAATATTATTCGGGAGATAAAGAAGATCTCATATTCCCATAACATAGGGACTTCATATTCTCATCACCTAAGGCAACCTAGGATTATCACCTAGAGTTTCATGTTTCCTGAATTAAGAGAGGTCATAGGTTTATATCTCGGAAAAGGAACTCACATATTTCAATTTTAGAAGAGGGAACCACCTGATACACTCATCGTGTAGGGGGTGAGAATAGTTTTATAGCCACCATTTCATTTTTATCCATGAAGTTATTCAATTACCACAAAACCCTTTTCAATTTCATCATTAACAACTATATTCGATGTCACTGGTAAACTAAAAGGAAAACCCATATCAACCAACGATGTAATCTTCCACAATAACCCACTCATTACATCTTTTTAACAATGGAAAGGTTGATGCTTCCCCACTACACGATTTACCACCTCAATCATCTCACATTTTCCCCCAATGGAATCTATCACAAACAAACTAATAAAAAACTTCTCAAACAAACCCACCAAAAAACAATGAAGATTTTCAATAATAAAATTAAAAAAGTACCATGTTTTTGAGAAATATAATTAAAATTAGTAAACACATGTGAATCATCCCCTTTACATCATTTTCCATCAAGTATGGTCCATCATAATACTCACCCATAGAATAAAAATGCATGTTAATAAATGATATAAAAATGGGAGAGGAGAACAATATTGAAAAAATATTTGGAAAACTTGCCTTAAAGGAGGTCCTACAAACAGAATCTTGAAAGCGTTGCGGGCGGCGGAGGTCCCGAAAACTGAAGCTCAAGGGCAGTAGAGGTCGGGAAATGAAAACTCAGCGGGCGGCAGAGGTCCAGCAATGGGAAGCGAGGGCGGCGGAGGTCCGACAACGTGATCTCAGTGGGCGGCAGAGGGGAGTCATAGGGTTCCAGTACCGCGAGAGCTTTAAGTCGCGATAAAACAAGGGCACTGTGCAACCGACTTTATAAAAAAAATGCACTAAGGTTTTATCAGTGCTAAAAAGTGATAATAAAGACTACCTTTATCAGTGCTAACATTTTAGCGCTGATAAAGGTGTCCTTTATGAGCACTTTTTTAGCACTGATAATACTACCCTTTATCAGTGCTAAAAAAGCGCTGATAAATCCTTACTGTATCAGTGCTAAAATTTTACCACTGATACAGGGAGTCTTTATCAGCGCTTTTCTACTGCTGATAAAGGGTCGTTTTATCAGCGCATTTCTAGTGCTAAAATATTCCCTCTTTATCAGTGCTAAAATTTTAGCGTTGATACAGGGTAACATTTATCAACGGTTTTTGTTAGCGATGATATAAGGGTGTGCTTGCCTTGCCCATTTTTGTAGCAGCGATACATATTTTTTTCCATTTACATAAGCATAGAAGATCATTTACTTAGTCAAGGATTGCTACTAAGACTATCACTATGGATTGAGCTCCCTCCCCATTGAATAATTTCATTAGTCAAGGTTCACTCACAAGACTATCTTATTAGAAAAATTCCTCCACAAAAATGGTTCACTCCACAATAAAAACCTTATATTTCCCTGATATATTATTCCTTAATGAATAAAATAAAGACCTATATAATTCTGGTCCCACCCATAACACAATTAAAACCACTTATATATGTGCCTCAATATCATAAAACATTTATCATATCATTAAATCCTAACTCGTGTAAAGGATACAAGTTTTAAAAAAAATCATCATTATAGTCAAAATCTATCCATATAGTTACTAATGATCATAAAATTTAATTATTTCCTTGGTTAATCATTAGAAAAATCAAAGTATGTTTTTATAGAAATAAATACCTTTAAAAGATCACTAGAAAGTTTCTTGAAGAAATAACCACTTTTATTTTAAATCATTTATTTAGAACATAAAAATATCCAAAATATGAAGGATAAAATTCAATTTCAAATAATAAAAGAAAAATATAAGGTAATATTTGGATAAATGGATATTCATAAAGGTGGAGAAATTCATTCATGTGGTGTTTGTTAAAACAAAAATTCCTTTAACTGTTTGTGTAAAGAGTAAAAAGTGTAATGTTTGGAAATGATATGAAAGTTCATTTATAAAAATATTTAAGGATATAAAAATACATACAGAATGAAATGAAACAATCTTATAATAATATTAAAAACATTCTTCACAATATTTTAATGAAAATATGGATATGGAAGAATATATTCCTGGTCGATGAGAAAAACAATCGGTTTTCCATAAAAATATTCCTTCAATATCTTAAGTAACTAAAGAGAAAAAAATTAAATGAAAACATGAAATATATATATATATATATATATATATATCATAATAAAAATTATATGACTTGTGGTATATAGATAATTTAATTTAATCATCAAATAATTTATCCATAATGAATCTACACAAAAATGGGATTTTAATATAAAACTCTTACAAAAAGTTTATATTTCATTATTAGTAATATAAGCACATGTATAACAATATAAAATTTATTAAAATTATATTCCAAAAATATAGTAATATATATAATACCATACATGTTTTAAATATAATATCATATCACGCATTCCTAAAAATATATCATTGTTATCATTATTCTGGGTGTTAACTACTTCGATTATTCATGTTTATTTTAGTTCGACCATTATGGCTAATTAACTTTGATTATGGTTTATTCATTACTAGAATTTATATAATTATATAATTATAACATATATATATATTAAATAAATAAATATTTATGACCATTCATATAAATTATTAATAAAAATGAATTGAATCACTATGTGGAGACGATAGTCCGTACATACAGACGATTAAGGCTTCCATTTTCAGATAGATGGAATGAATGAAAGTTAAATAATAATTCCCAAATATAGAACATTTATTATATAATAAATATAATAAATATAAATATATGTTATATTTTTCCTTATAACCATCCATGCAAAGTGGAAATTAAAAATAAATAATATTGCTCTGTAGTGGTTGTAGTCCAGATGTACACATGATAGACATTATCATATTCCTATAGATGGGAAGGTAAGAAAGTATATCTAATATTATAATTATAGTTTCATAATTTTGATATAAATATAATATAATTATTGTAAAATCATGATAATAACCATCCATAAACATAGATATGTAAAATGAATCAAATCGCTATGTGGAGATGGTAATCTACACATACGCACAAGAGATGCTCTTTTCTCCTAATTAATTGAGAAGAGTTGTTAAAATATTATTCCATCATAAAAATAAAATATTATACAATTTTCAAACTATATTTTACATGTTTTTACAGAAAAAATATGTTTATTGGAAATACAAGAAGAAATAAATTTGAAAGAGTTTTGTTAAGATCTAAACATTTTCATTGAGAGACTTCCTTTTACTTAAACCTTAGGAATTAAAGGATTTGTCTAAAGAGTATACCATGAGATAAAATAAATAAGAAATAATTCTTTTGATGTTTTTTGTCATGGATTTTCTGATATATAAGTCTCAATTAGTTTGAATAAGGGAGGACAATATGATCCCCTTAATAAGTGAGGGGAGGTATGCACGTGCAATTTTTTGAAGAACGTCAATAAAATAAGTTCAATATATTCAAAAAATTGCTCAAAATGGTCAAGGATTTGAATTTAAGACAATATAATGTTTAAATATCTTTATAAAATAATAATTAACTTTGTTTTTGTGGTAATACTACACTTATAAATTGGTTTAACTCCTCGATAAACTCGTTTTATCCTTAACTGTGGTACCAAGATTTTACTATCATTAAAATTCACTATGATAAATATTTAACATAAAACTATTTGATTGTATTAATTATTTTTATGAAAAATATGGAATCCAATTTTTTAGATTCAATTTATATAAGTAGTAGAATTTAATTTTAAAAAAGTGCACAACTCACAATGAAAACTCATTTGTGAAGAATAGATCATTAAGAATATAACTTAATTTTATTACATTACTTACCTTGAAAAACATCATAAAATGAATTTTAAAAACTATTATTGAATATATATTATATAAATTTCATTATAACCATTAATAAATTAATATTATATTAATTTATTATGATAAAAAACTATTGAATTCATAAAAAAAGTTTTTAGAGAAATGTAACTTAAAACTAAAAATTATCTTATATAAGAAAGAAAATATAATGATGAATATTTTATAATTAATTATATTAATTATAATTAAAGGATAATTATATTAATTTAATATCAAATTCACAAAAAATTGGACTTTTACAAAAAACTAAGTGATAATTTTACAAAAAAAGTATTTTCCCATATTCACTGAAAAGTAATCCTTTTTAGAAAAATAAAAACATATACCCTAACCCAATAAAAAATGACTAAATAAAAAATTATGTTACTTAAATAAAATATAAATTTAAAAAAATGGAAATTAATTATAATTTTCATGTGAGAAAATTCCATAAAACCAATTTTCAATGTAAAGATATTTTTGAAGAATAAAATTACCATCGAAATTTTTGTTTTTATTTATTATGAATTAATCAATAAATTATCATTATTAAAAAATTATTATTAATATTATTTATAATGTTTTTAATGAGATTAATACCTAACCATTTAATAGCTATGTTGTAATGATATATTATATCACAGTTCATATGGAATCAATATTTCTTATAAGACAAGCTATTTAATTATGCAAGATTAATTTCAAAGAAAACGAACATAAAAAACATTGGTGTGTCACAACCAAGAGAGAAACCCATTTTTCCTCATGACCATATTTTTTGTCTCAATACAAGTATCCTTCCCATTATAACATTGACATTTTATCATAAACTACACAACAGTGTGATGAACACCAATATTGGATAAATCATTGTCATACTTTCATAGGTCTACTTTCATGTAACTTCATGACTATATGTATCCAACATGAAAATATGATATAGTAAAAATTAACTTTTGTACAAAATGGTAAATTTACAACCTTAAATTCATTTAATAATATTAATGAAACTATACATTAGAATATATCATGACATATGATACATGATAGACTGCTAGATCAACTTTATGGTTGTTTCACTTTTAGGGTTTTCTTTAAGTCATGAAATCACTATATAATTCCTAAAACAACTCCTTGTGGCAATTTTATAAAAAAATGAAATAAAATTTTTGATGAGTTCAATTGATATAGAAATTCATTTTGAATAATGGTGATCATCAGGAATCATAATAAAAATTTTCAAATCCATGAACAAGTATTCAATAATATTTACTTCACAATATCAAATTTTATGAAACTAATGACTTTTATTATTTAGTTATAACTTATTATATTTTCACCATCATCATCATTCTTATAACTATTTCCATAAATCATTTCCATGAATTATTTTAGTATCTATTTCATGTTTTTATATTTATCTTTTACTGACATACACTAAAACATTTAGGGTACTCCAGTTTCATTTTCGTTTCATTTTGATTCATGTAATCTAACAATTGTTAAGCTTTCTACACCTTAAAGACCAAACATACAGATGATTTACTCTTATATTCTATATTTACTTCATAATATAAAGATAAAATACATAAATATTTATATATGTAATAAAAAATACTTTTCATTAGTAGAAATATTTAATAAATAATTACTTGTGACCATATCTTATAAGGTATTCAACATATTTTGATAATTATTATAAAATTAAGACATTATAAATTTAATTATTCCAATTATGATTAAATAAAATTCATTTTATTTTTACAAGCATCCAGATTATTATCTAGATAAAAACCCTTTTGTCATTATATTCTATGGGAAACATATTATAAAATATGATGAATTGTAAACGATGTGTATTAAAACCATCATATTATATTGTTCATATCAACTCTTTTTCGTAAAAAATCTCATATTAAATAAGAAAAATGATATAACTATAAAAATTAATTGATTATATTCATATTAGATTGATATATTTTTATTTTTTATCCATTCTGTAATTCAAAAAATTTATTCTTTATCAATCAAATAAAAAATACAAGCTTTATAAATTATTTAACTCATTTTAGATACAATGTTTTTAAAAATATATATTCATTTCATGTCTGAAATTGTCGGTCCCAATCCCAAAGAAATGAGAAGGGCTGGCTTGGGGTGTTTACATATAGTACAAAACATCATCAAATCTTTTCATGAGATGGATAAATTGTATAAATATTCTAATACTGCATTATTTCCTTGAAGAAACACATTTTATCACTTGAGTGTGGTATTAAAATTGGATAGATATGCCACATCATTGTTTTGGGTGTACTTTCAAATGATCAAGGATCATCACAACCTTATTGATAGATGTTGGGGGTGGAGGTAAGGAAATTATTCCAAAATCATAATATTTGGATAACTAGTTAAAATATTAGAACATTAACTATTAAATTTATGTTTTTTTAAGATACTATGATTCGATGATAGATTTGTTTATTGTGTCTATGACAGAAAAAATGGGTGGAATAAAAGAAAAAATAATTATATAGCTCTGGGATAAAACATTAGAACTCAGGTAAAGCTATGACTAAACAATTTACTACTATTATGGTTTATAAGACTCTAATAGATAAAGTGGATCATGTCAAAATATTAGGGATATAATCATATTTATTAAGATAGTTTTAGAAAATTATACTTTCAAGTGTTTTTGAATTTATTCACCTTAATTTGGTTTATATGTACACTATATGTTTAATTTTGTTTCAATTTTTAAACATTAGTTATAAGTTTTCCTCAATAAGAGAATATTTTTTAGGTGGTTCCCCAAATTGGAATGTAGGAAATTATTATAGTTATCAAATTTATTTCCATGTATGGTTGGACTTGGATTTAATAAATTATTATGGATAGTATATATTAGAAATTTCCTATAGTTTTGATGTTATGGTTACATATGTATGCATTATGAAATGGGAGGAAAACATATCACTAATAAAAGATGATTCAAAAGATCCTAAACTGATTATTTTTTGTGAAAAATAATTTAAATAATATTTTTTAATGACTATAATTCTTTATATGGTAAAATTTTTACCACACAATAACATTTTTAAATTTTACACATGAAAACTAATAATTAAAAGATAAATATGAAACAATTAATAAATCCCATAATAAAATGGTGTCACCTAAAGTTAAAAAATATAATGAAATTAATAATAAAAAAATAATGAAATTATTTGATTTGGAAGATCAAAATAGCTCTAAATACAAATGGGAGGATGAGGAAAAAATATTCATAATATAGATGATTCTATTATAAATGTAAAAAATGGTGTTTCTCTATAAGGAAAATAATCGTGGTGATGGAATGAGAATTTCCAACTAAAAGATAAATTTATGGGAGATTATTTTAAACCTTTACATCTTTCATTAACAATGATACTTGTGTTTGGTATTGTTTCCATTATAGAGAGGCTACAAAAATTGTTAGTGAAGGTGAATATAATGTTTTTATAAGTTTTAAGATTCATTACATACAAATAATGGTGAAATAAATTCTACCATTTAGCTAGACGTGGAGAGTGAAAATATATAGATTTAGATCATGTTTTTTGTATAAAATATAAATAAGAGGGTACAAAATTTGAGGATGTATAAATTGAAAAAAAATTATGGGGAAGGTAATTTAATGATATCTGAAATGAAGAAAGGATGTGTAAATAAGAATTATAATATAATTATTAGTATAGAGGAACTCAAATATATCTATTATAGAAATTATTATCCTATTGAAGTTAATGATTCTTTATGAATTTTGGAAACTACTAGATTCTTTGGTCTAGTACCATCTACATTTACGTGTGAAAATATTTTAGGGACTTGGTAATTACTTAGTTCACTAATTTATTTAATGAGATTATGAAATCTAATAAAACTTCCAATGAATTCGGTTAGAGTACTCTCATACTTTTGCACAAAAATAAAGGGCTCGTTTTATATTCTGGGACTTATATAAACATTAATCTTATGATTCACACAATTTAACTATATGAGAGGTTGATTAAATTTAGGATTCAAAGGGAAAATAATGTATATATTAATTAATATTGTTTTATTCCTAAGAAATCAATAATATATTATTATTTTTAATAATAGGTTTAGTGATTTATTATAAATAAAACCACCAATATTATCATATAGTTTTCATTAATTTTATATATTCAAATTATAATGTTTCTAGTGAGGTTTTATGAAAAGATATAGAAAGAAAATAGTCATAGGTGAAATATATAATACTCTTCTGAGAAATGTAGGAAATTAGTTTTAATATAGTTACATCTCTTTTAGGGGATACCATAGAGTTATCTTTCATAATAGGACAACATCATGGATATTATTTACATCCATAACTTTTTTACTAAGTATTAACCGAACATAGAAAGAATACTGAAGACGATACTCCTTTTTGAAAACTTTTTAGGGGTTATTTATTTTTGTTATAAAATATTTCGAAATTATTGAGTTAAAGCTTCATTTATGGAGAGAGAATTTATAATCAAATGGTTCCCATTATATTTTTGATAAAATGAAATATACAGTGT
The DNA here is from genome assembly GCA_963277665.1 of Viscum album. Classification (NCBI taxonomy): domain Eukaryota; kingdom Viridiplantae; phylum Streptophyta; class Magnoliopsida; order Santalales; family Viscaceae; genus Viscum; species Viscum album. The sequence goes on along the minus strand of OY728143.1, from coordinate 283,725,737 downwards.
TTCATTATATAAAATTATATATTAATATTGTTACCAATGGGGGATTGGTAGCCCATGTTATTTATAAGATTATAGTTATCAATGTTTAGGATAATTAATATATTTTAATGGACATATGATGGAAGATATATCTCACAGGATTCCATGTAGACAGATAAAATAGCGAAATTATTCTTGGGTAATTTGTGAGTGTATGATTCCATTTAATTTATATTCTAAAATTTATATGAAAATTATTTGAAAATATATTATATATGGTAGTGAGTGTTGAGATTCAATGAGACATCTTGAAAAAACTAATTTTAGTAAAATATAAAATTTTGAGTTGGATATAATGGAATACTAATTTGGGTAATATTAGAAAAGAATGTGTTTATTAGAATATCATAGTGTATTTGATTGGTGAGAAGAAGAATGATAAAAGATTAAGATGCTTTTGACATGTTAGAAGAAAAACATGTGGTTCAAGTAATAATAGCATAATATTAATGAAAAACTCAATTAATAAAATAAATAAATGTATACTAAAAATAATTCCTAAACAAATAATTCAAGATGATTCCTTTATAAATGGTTTTAATGAAAATATAGACTTCGATATAGATACTTGCATATGATTGATTCATATAAATTACCCCATTTATTTGGTTTTAAGGATTGATTATTGTTATACATTTGGTTTCATTTTTAGAATTGGAAAATGTGTTTCTCTAACATTTTAGATGAATCTATGATTATATCCTCAATTACATGATACAAGTAGAGTTTGATTAGAAAATATCTTCATGTTCGAAGAGGAAGTATATTGGATTTTTAAGAGCTACAAGGATTGTCACACACTGAGGGATGAATATTCCTAATTTTTTTTCTTAATTTGATGTTGTGATAGTGAGATTCTACCTTTCGAGGAAGGTCATGGATTTCAAAAAATTATAAAAAAAGTGTTTCAAACACATTAAACGCATTTTAGGGTTTCTAGGAACATTATTGTAATAAAAAAATATTCCTATGTGTATTAACCATAAAAAAACACATATATTTATTTATATTATTCTATTTGACTTGTTATGTATCCAAAACTAACTTACAGTTCAAAATATATAGTAGTTTAAATTCGGAAATTTTTTAAGAAGAAATCTGAGCTCTTTTTCAATTTGTGCACCCGACTCCTTTCCAAACTCTTCATATCACCCATGCCCTCAAGAACACATGACTAGTACAATTGTTCTCAAGTATATATTCACACCCATCCTATAGTACCTTGAACATGTTCCAAAATTAATGCACCTCTTGTTTGCTCAGGCATTGTGTACATTCTCACTTGCATGCACCACATAAGCACAATAATTAATTTGAAATGTTAACAAATTTTCTAATAAATAGGACCCTTGAAATCATTATTTTCCAATATAAGATTATAATGAGATGGAACAATGCTATTATCTCCCTAGAGTCATTTACAAGTCCTAAAATCCCTTCAGGTAACATATTTATGCCTAAAACTATGGGTTGTTAACCATATGAGAGGGTAATTGAGTTTACTGATGTTTTTAATAACTAATAGACATTGTGAGGAATAAATTCATTTATAGTAAAACAACACTAGGGTGAAGGATAATTATATAATAAAACACTTGAAAACCTTTCCTCCAATGTAATCCTCGGAGACCCTCTATAACTATAGAGAAGCATCACTCAAGTTCTGTCACCTAGAGTTTCATCTCACCCAAGTACCAGTAGGGTAATAATTAACCCAAAAATCACATTGGTGAAGAATCCTATTTTCCCTCACTACAGTGAATAATATTACTCACCCTCACAATGATGGATCCTCTATCTCATCGAAGACTCATTTGGGAGAATCTTAATCCTCACCCTAGTCTCATAGGGGAATTCCTTTTTACTATCCTAGTACTACATGGTTGAAATCTAATTGAAGCATGTTAATGGGTATTCCACACACCGTTTCTCAAAATCCATGTCATCACCATTGTTCTCACCATAGATCAGTGATTTCCTTGATTATAGGAGGCCCATGAATTATCCTCCTAGATAGGTAGATCACTTGGGGGGAATATTCCTAGATTGCCTTGACATCCAGGGTCCCTATATGGAAGACACAAGAGTGATCTCTCATATCTAAATGTTGGATTTCTTCTCCTTTCAGCATTTCCTGCCACCTAGAAATCACTAAAATATTCATCTACATGTTTTATTATTGAAATTAATACCCCCTACATGTATATCCAAACCTACCTATTTGTAGGCAGGAAGTAAAGATTATGGTAATTATATTAAGTACAAACCCCAACCTACCTCCTAGGGTACCGCAATGCGTAATCCAAATTACAATTTCATTTTGAACTATTATAAAATGTTTCAGATATTCAGTCATAACTTGTTTATAACTTGATCAAGATTCAAATGGGATTAAAGATTTGATTTGATCTTTTTATTAACATAGTAAAAATTCCTCCAATACTGGAATATCAATAGGTATAATACCGAATTTATTTTTCCTTAGTGGACTTATGTGCATAAGACTCACTGAATATTATGTTATTTCACCATTCACTAAATGGAAATCTACACAATATGATGTTAAACAATGTTTCCAATGATATAGTCAAATAAGTTAAAGCTAGATGGAAACATCAATCCTACATGACATTAAACTGCATGAAATGTCTCTATCATATGAAGTTAAATAGTTTGTTTTGTACTATTTGGGTGTTTATTCCAATTAAGTAGGATATGAAGGAAACTTCCTAGATATAAAAACCTAGCATTATCATCCATACATATCCTTGTGAGGCTATATTCATCATGAGATCATATTTTTCCTTCTATCACTAGACTATACCCCATGACTTTCAGATGTACTTTTCCGTATGGGACATATTTCGGATTGACCATCCAAATATCATGAAATATTATTTATAAATTAATTACCCTACTCGGAGGTCCATATTCTCTTTAGGTATTATCAAATTACCCCCACTGAATCATATTCTTTGTGAGCTCTATCCTCATATAGTGACATTCCATAGGAGACCATCATGTTCTTATTGTCCCAAATTCTCTTCATGGTATATCACAAAAAGCCACTCATGGGTAAGTATCACACTATCCATTTCTTGGAATCATTCCCATATACTTTCTTAACTTTTGATGTTAAACTATATAGATCATTCCTTCTTTCACAACCTTAGAATTTATTATGTATTCTATTATTTGGAATTAAACTATATTAGATCATTATACTTTTACAAGGATATTTAAGAATCCATTATTTTTTATTTGATCTGATTTCCATAAACACATTCCACTTTCCTAGAAAATGATAAACATAAAAGTACCTTGATATGTGGCTTTAACCCATTTCTACCATAAAAAAGAGAATAAACAAGTAAAAAAACATTACGGAGTACTTATGAAACACAAAGATGATATGACCAATGGATAACATGTTATGTATAAAATGTTCAAATTAATGGTCAAGCATTGAGATATACTAACGTTCACATTGATATGTATTGTTGAATGATTAATGGAATGGGTGTAACCTTTTCCACAATGGGATATGTATAAGATTCATGAAATACATCTTGAAATATTAAGAGATTCAAAGAGTAGGAAAGAAAAACCTCAAAAAGGTTTGATGATCCTGAACCCTTCCCTTTTTACCAACGTTCATTCTGAAGCATCACTAGTAATACCACCTCAATTTATTCCTGGTTCATATTGGAATTCATACCAAACCTTCATTGATGTGGGAACCATTCGGTAATTTTGAATCTAAAAACAAATTCCCAATAGAAACCTTTTGGCATTGGTTCCCTATATCAAAATTCTATTCACGTTATGATAATCAGTATTCATAGTTTATTAAACTAATTAAATCCTTATCACATCATGATTTTTCTTCGGTGTAATATTGTATGTCAAAATTCCCTAAGAATATTAATCACATTGAGAGGTCCAAGTAGTTCCCAACTACAGTGAGAACCCAAAAGTCTCATGATAATATTAAAAAATATATGTTTTATAGCATGATGATATCATTTGAGGGAAATAAATTATACCTGATATTAGGGGTGGTGAATCATAAGACATTGAGGAACCTTTTCATGGTGTATGCCCTTATTAATATCCAGTGTATTATATTTTTATAAGGTGACCCGCCAGTAGGAAATCTAAATTTATGTGTCATTGGATTTTCCAATATTTGGATGTGTGTTTTGATCATTATAATTTAATAAAATTATTAATGAGTATTATAATTATTTTAATTTGATGTATTGATGATAATTATTATGAAATACGTTCACTATGAGGTAAAATACATTAGGAGTTCCACGAGTAATAGTGCATTAAGGAATAATGTGAAAAAGAATTTTTTCCTTCTATTCATTAAAAGAAGTCAATATCTTGGGACCTTTGATTGAATAGATATTGCCTAAGAAAATCCATCACCATGGTGTTATATAAGATTGTTCAATTTCTAGATTTTCAAAGAAATATACATCAAGAATATAGGTTGATGCCACCAGCATGCAACCTTATTGATTAGAGATATCTTGATAATGGAAATATATTTCATATAAGTATCTATATGACATATTATGTCATTATGGAATTAAAGTCTTTATCTATGGGTGGCTTGGAACGTAGGTTGGAGTTAATCATGGTCTTTATGCTACTTCACCTAATGACACTGAGAAAGATACCTAGAGGGTCACACGCTAAGTGTATCAAAATATTTTTCTAAATAATATACTTGTATTTTTTATTTAACAGGTTCAATAAATTTTATTCCAATATGTGGTTTATTAATTATTCGTGTTAGATTGATCATATATATTATATCACCAATTATTCAAGAGAATATAATGTGTGGAGAATATTTAATAAATATTTATTTTATATTTAGTGAATATAATTTTTAATTATTTACTAGAAAATAATGTAGTGATATTTATTTATTAAATAACTAGTCACTATTCAAGGGATGATAAATATTATAGTGGAATGGAAGTATGTGTTTAATGGTCTACTTTGATATAATTTATATTGAAAATTATTTGAATAAATAATTTTTTATTTTAATTCATAAATTTTGTACACGTTATGAAATAATAATATTTTTTAGGCATAGGGTTGCATAGGGTTTAAATAAACATTAATGGTATAATTATTTATTTCTAACCCTAGAAGTATATAAACCCAATTATATTATTTTTCAATAAAACCAATTCATTTGTTTGGTTGTACATAATGAATATGGAGAATCCTCTCAAAGCACTAGTGTGATACCTTATCCAATAAATCTCCCTTGAATATTGGTAAATCATTCTCTATCATCCTCTCTCATGTCTATAAGGATATAGGGGAGTGATTTGGAAGTGATTCTCATGGAGATCGAAAGTGAATGATTCAAGAGATATAATCTGTTCTGATCGAGCCCGATGATTCTTATAGTGACGTTTAAATATTTATAGAACACGTATAGATCAACACTAGCTGGAATCTACTATTGATTCATGTAATTAAATTACTAGAAAATGTAGATCTGTTTTTATATCCATCAATAAATACGAAATTTCTCATAAGGAAATTATTTCATTTATTAAATTAATTATAAATAGTATGTGATGATCATGCATTGTGGTTACAACGTTTTAACCATTTTCTATTTTCATTGATAAAATTGCATTTATCGTGGTGTTTGTCATCATGTAAATATCATATTGATCAATTATCATGAAAAAAGGAAATGTTTAACTAGAACCATATATGCTTCCTCTTTTCCTGAAACAAATAAGAGGTTAGAGAGAGATCACATAGTTATTTATAATTATTAAATGATCATAGTGTGATTCACACAATTTTGAATTAGTTTTCAAATAATGTTTAGTCATTCTTTAATATGATTGATGAGAACTTATTCTCCATCTTTTTATCCTATAAATATAATAAAATCAATTAATTTTATGAAATAAATAAAATCAAAGATCTAATTTGAAGGTATGGACGAATCTAGTTTGATAACACAAGAGGTTATGGTGAGTAACACAGAGGTACATGTCGTGTACATGTGTCTAATACACTAAGAATTAATTTAGAATTAATTCAAGGCATGATCATTTATTACATTTGGTTCATTTAGTTATACACCAAATATTAATTAGGCCACCCTTGTTCAAGGTTAGCTGGATTACACACCATGAGATATCCTTACACAATGTGTAGTCCTTTTGTCATAAAAAGACTATGAATCTTCTTACACAACCTACCAAACTAGAGAAAATATAACTCGGAGACCACATAATGTGTAGCCTATGTACACACCATGTACTCCTCCTTTTTCCATGTCATGGTTACACACTGACTCCGTAGGCATGTACCATAGATTAACAATGAGAAAACAAACACACTACGTAACGTCAATATACACTCCATGTACTTATATTAAATTTTATTGAATTTAAATTAATTTATAATAGTATGTAAACCTTATCAACATGTTTTTACATGTGGATAATAAGTTGATATGACACTCGATGTGATGGGTTATATATATCTGTGTGTGTGTGTGTGTGTGTGTATAATTAATTTCTTCATAATGTTCAGATATAAATATCATACATAGTTTTTATTATAGTTATTATTATATGTAAATTGAAGAAAAACATCTAATATAAAAATCATGTATTCCATGTAATCATTAATTTGATAGCACACATTATGAAAGTACATGAAAATTCATGTATGTCGCACATTGTAAGGGTAAATAGTATACGAGTAGGAAAAATGTTAGGTTGTTCAGATGGGTACTCATTATGTTTCCTCCAAGGTGAATTTATGTTTACATTTAATCTTAAATAAATTTATTTAATTAGTTTAAAATTATGATGCATGAGAATCTCAAGAAAATTCAGATTGGAATTAAGATAAAATAATTGATTACTTAAAGAAAACAATTAATTGATACGAGAACTATTTATCTAAAATAATAATGTTTAGAACTGAGTTATAATTTTATTAAATTCATAATTCTTTTCATGGATATAGATGATCATGATTCTAGACCAGACCATTGTATGTGATTTCTTTCTTTTTCATTTATTATTTAATCAAATTGTTGGCTGGTGTGTCATCTATCCTCTTATTATGTATGTTCCTAAGTAAAAGTGGTTTATTTTATGTAAACTCCTTACCCTCACCTATAAGTGAGTAAAATATTATGTAATGGATGGAGATCAAAATCTAGTGGTGGCAGTTCATGTTTGGAGATGATGAAAAACCAATCTAACTGATATATATAGGTGGACTGGTGAAAACCTATGACATGACTCTTAATTTGTTGAATGTGCTTCCCCCTAGGCCGATGGTTAGTTTATCATCTACTAGATAAACTTACTATTTGTAAAATTTCATGATTATACCACTTTATTACATTATTTATATCATTTTTCATGTTAATTTCATTTTGTATGTTTTTTATCGAATAAATTTACAAATTTACAGGTTTGCAAGATATAAATGAATTAAATTAGATGACATTAAAATATTGTATAGGACCTGATTAATCACTTATATAAATAAAATTTAAATTAGAAATAATTTAATAAAGATAATAATTGTAAATTTACACATAAAATAGAAAATACCTCAATTTTATATATTATGTTGATATAACATTCCACTACTTCAGTTAGAATCGAACCACAATTCAAAGTTATTAACTATCCAATGTTGGGGTGCCTTAAATTATCAAGGAATTCTAACATTACATTTTCAAATGACTTAAATTAGTTCACATAAAGGGCTTACTACCAAAGTAGGACTTGAATTCACTAAGATTCAGGTATTGAGTAAATCCAATTTATGGATTTCATGATTTTGGAGTCCACTCAACTAATTAATGAAAAATGAGTTAATGTAGTGGAAATTTTGAATTCCAACCTCAGACCCTTCAAATTTCTTGAACAATCAATGATTGGGTAAAGGTATGGTGGCATATGTATTCTTTCCACTATAATTTACCTATAATAGGATATTTAAAATCAAATGGTTAGGGATTTTGGGTTTCAATAAAATAGTGGGAGACTAATAGATATAATTTTTATTATTTGTCTAAATTTTATCAAATAAATTGCAAAATATCATATCATCTTTTTTTTATAAGCATCAATAAAATTTTTCAAACATATCATTGTGATCCATAATTGATAAGGATAACATTCTCAATGAATTTTTTTTCCAAGAGTGGAAAAATCACTAATGTGTCATCCTACTCCATGAATGGAAATTGTTTGTTCTAGAAGAACCTATTCCCGATGTGCATGATAATGATGCTAGTGATGAAGATTTAACACTCAATGAGAAACATAAGAAGTATTTCATATATTTTTAGTGTTTCATACTATCATCTATGACAAATGATATAATGTAGCAAAATTAAGACATGGGTGCATATAACATGATGTACCTCCATTAGGATATATATTAATAGAAGGTGAAAAAACAATGATATGACATCTCCAATGATTGTTTTAGAACTAGTATTGAATAGTCTACTCTAACAGGGCCTCATATAGTCATGCATATTGGCTACATTATGCACTTAGAAATCAGAAGGATTAAATTCTTATATGTTTAGTGAATAGATCCCATACCTTCATCACTACACAAGACATTTTACAGCATTAATATCAATTATAATAAGATAAATAATGAGAAGAGTATTTTTGGAATTTCATACATTGATTTCCCATATAGATAAAGACATTGGGCCTGGAAAACCAATAATATTTATGGTAAATAATAAATGGAATAAGAAAGTGAATGGGAAAAAGACTCATAAAAATTCTAAAGTTCCCAAGAATTACCTTTCTAAGAAGAGGAAGATCCATAGGCAGGGAAAGGAAAAGCGGGAAATATGTTTTTCATGTGGAAAGAAGGCCACTGAAAGAAGAACTACTCCCAGAATCAAGGGGATGAAAAATGTGTTTTCATTAATGAGTGTAATATTTCAATATATAATGATTATTTATTAGATATATATGTGGTGTTCACATCATTACCCAAATATAATAACCGGGTAGATTTTGAAATATTGTTTCAGTTGTGGATTTGTGAGCTACCAATGGAGTGATGATGGCTACTCTAACCATTGGAGACTACCGCCTTTCATTTCCAAAAGAACTAATATTGGTTTGAAATATTAATATTATGTACCAACTATTACCTAGAACATGATTTTTGTATCATGCCTAGATATAGATGTTTCTATTATCATGTTTGAAAATAAATTTTTTCTCTTTTATAAATACATCATTTTTGATGGTATAGTAAATTTAAATAACAGTCTTTATATGTTAAATTAGAAAAACCACACATTGGTAATAGATAAAAAAATCATTACCACACGAATCATATAACACTCGGCTCTGGTATCACTATATTGGTAATTTAAATGAGAAGTGTTTGTCAAATATCTATCAATATGTTTCTTTAGAGTCTTATGAGCTAAAAATGATTGAATGATGTCGTGTTTTTTTTCAAGTAAATTTCACCAAACGTCCATTTTGTGGATTGGGTGAAAGGGAAATAGGGATTCATGGATTTGTACACACTATTGTGTGTAGTCTATTTCTTGTAGAATCTAGACGTGGTTATTCTTATTTTATAACTATTGGTAATGACATGAGTACATACAACTATGTCTATTAGATGTGGTATACATCTAACTCCTTTGAGAAATTCAATGAATTTAGGAATGAAGTAGAGATTCATCTTATCTGGAAGATAAACAATCATTGATCGGATCTATATGGTGAATATCATAATCAAGATTTTATCAACATTATATAAGAGTTTGGGATTTTATCTCAAATCAGTCCACATTACACACCACATTGGAATGGAGTTAGTGAATGGAGTAACCATACTTTTTTAGAAATGGTAAGGTAGATGATGAGTAATATAGATTTTCCATTATCCTTTTTGAGGATAGGCATTACAAAAAAACTATATACATAAATAGACCACCAACTAAAGCGTAAAGTGGAATTTATTTTGAGTAATGGAGTGGAAATAAACATGTTTTGTCACATACCAATTTATGGGGATGCAAGGCATTTTTAATGCATTCTCATGAAACATTATAGCACCATGGGAAACAAAGGGTATCTTAATTGTTTATTCCTATGAAACAAAGGGATAATACCTATACATCCCTCATACATGAAAGTGACTATCACTATAAATGATATCATTATTTAGGGGGAGCATGTCCTCAAAAAGGTTATTAAGAGTAAGAGTGAATTTTATGAGTTGGATGCTAATGATAAAAAAGAGTTATAATATAAATAGATTCCACATGTCCCCAAGGAATAATTGGTTCCAAAAACAAAATTGCTGCATATGAGTAAAAGGAAGGTAAGAGAACCAAAGGGATATGGTTTTCTACTCACCGATATGGTGACTCATTACTGGTTAACAATGATGAACCTATATCCTACAAAGAGGCAGTAGAGATCCTAGAATCTGAAAGATGAAATAAAGTCCAGAATTCTAAATTAGATTCCATATATCAAAACCATGTTTGGGTTCTAGTCAATACACCAATTTATGTTAATCCAATAGAGTGAAAATGGGTATTCAATAAAAAATTGTACATCAAGGTTAATGTAAATAACTAAAACAAAAGGTTAGTGGAAAAGGGGCTTAAAAAACGTCAACGAATTGTCTGTGATGAGACATTTTTTCAAATTTCCATGTTTAAATCTATTAGAATTCGACTTGATATTGAATATTACCATGACTAATAAATTTAGTAGATGGATGTCAAAAGTACTTTCTATAGTGGGAACCTTCAGGAAGATGTCTATATAACACAAATAGAAGGGTTTCTGACCCTAGGTGATGGAAAAAAGATTTTTCATGTTGTCGAGATCTATTTATGGATTGAAAAAAGAATTCAGGTCATGGAAAATTCAATATGATGAATCTATAAAAGAACATGGATTCATTAAGAATGAATGTGATCCAAGTTTTTATAATATGTTTAGTGGTAATTCATTCATTATCCTAGTAGTATATTTTTTATGAAATATTACACACTGGAAATGACATAAGATTATAACAATCTATTAGGGACAAGTTGAAAAAGTGTTTCTCTATAAAAAACATAGGTGTAGATGCCTATATTCTAGGGATGAAGATCATTTGTGATAGATCCAAGATGCTTCTTAGACTAAGTCAAAGTACACACATTGACCAGAGACTAAAGTGATTTAGTATGAAAAAATACAATATGGTATTGGTTCTATTGTCACATGGTATGTATCATTCCCAAAAACTGTGTCCATTGAAGGAACCTGGGAAATAGAGAATGAGTAAGATACTATAATCTCGAGATATAAGATAAATATTTTATGTTATAATATGAACTAGACTTGATATATTCTATGAATTTATCAAGGTAGGAAGATATCAAGAAGAACATAGAGAATAACATTGGTATGTTGTTAAATATATCCTCAATTATCTAAGAAGAACTAATGATATGTTCATGGTGTATGGAGGATACAATGATCTATTCATGAGGAGATATAATGTAGTTATTTTTCATGCAGATATAAATTATTTGAATCACGGTCATTATATGTTTTGTATCTCAAGAGATGATCTATGAGCTAGAAGAGTTCAAAGAAGTTTTTTGTCAATGATTATACACTGGAGTTTGAGTATATAGAGGAATATGATGTAGGAAATTAAGTAATCTGGATACAGAAAATTTTCTGTGATCTTGATGTGGTACCCATTAGTAAAGACCATATAACATTATATTGTGATAATACTACAATGTTGTATCTTGTAAAAGAGTTTATGTCACACCAATAGATAAATAACATACTCCAAAATTATCACCTTTCGAGGGATTTTAATCAAATGAGTGATATTGCAATATGAAAAGATCCCATATAAGAAAATTCACCAGGCTCCTTGGCTAAAGGACTATCTTAGCAGAATCATGAGTATCATGTGAGAGCTAGCAGACCGAAGGTTGCTTGTTGTTGACTCTAGGGAAAGTTAGAGTATGTTGGATTTGGTTCCCTAGAACCAACTATTTTCACCTTATGATAACCTATATTGATAGTTTGGAATAATAATAAACTCATTATTACATCATTATTGTTCTTATAGGTAACTTAGTTCATGATAATCTCCTAAGAGTAGCTATCACATTGAAAGGTCATGGTAGTTCCCTAATATGATGAGAACCCTAAAGTTTCAAAATATTATTATTAAATATATGTTTTATAATGGGATGATATAATTTGATGGGGAGAAAAGATACATGATATCTAGGGTGGAGAATCATTGTAATTTGAGGCACCTTATCGTGGTGTACACCCTTGGTAATATCAAATTAAGGATATTATGAGAATGATACCCAGTAGTAGGAAATATACTTTTATATGTGTAATTATATGTTACTATCTATGGATATTTGTTTTTATCCATAGAATTATTCATGGGTATTATTATTCATGCACTTTGATTTATTGATGAAACACATGACGACAACGGTTCCCAACATGGCATGATATGTTGGGTACCTCAGAGGTAATAATTCATTAATGAATAATGAGACAAAGGATTTAACCCTTCTATTATTTAATGGAAGTTTATATCTCTGGATATTTGATAGAAATTATATATCCAAAATAAGTCAATGGACATGGTGTTCTATAGGCATGTTATATTTTTAGAACGTCAATGAAAGAGATATCGAGCACCCAAGTTGATGGCACTAGCTAGCAACCCGATTGATTAGAGATATCCTGATTAAGGGATTATATGACACTGTAAGCTTCCATATGAGGTATTATGTTGTAAAGACATTATGTTCTTTTTCAATGGATTCCTTGGTGTATTCCTATATGATAACCATTGATGTAACACCCCTATATTTCATAGTACGCTATTTCTTTAAAGTAATTCAATAATTTGTGCTACACGCAACAACAAGTTCGAGCACACCACGACTTACCAAACTAGTCGTTCAAAAAGTGATTATGAATAGTATTAAATAAAATTTGAAATTTATATATATCATATATAATTATAAAATTCATATTTTTTTTTCTTAGGCATAATATAAAGACAAATTCAATTTTTCAGATAAATGAATTATTTTTCAAAAAATGCAATTTTAGTGCCTATTTAATGGAGAATATTTTTAAAACAACTATTTGACACTTTTATATATTCAATTAAAGAAATTAAATTCTTCATTTGAATTAGGACATAAAAAATTAGTTTGAATAAATTTTTGGTACTCTTTTGATAACTATAATATTTTGATGAATAGTGAAAAATAATAAATTTTAATTGAAAACAACATTTTTTATTGAAATAATTAATATTGTGAAATTATGAAGTTTAATTGTTTGGAAGCCTAATTAGATTTTATTATTATCATTTAATACAATTTAAATCATTATAAGTAATTTCACATTTAAACTTGACATAAACACATGTCAACCATTTAATAGTTTTTACTTCTAAAAAACTCACTTTTTTGTTTTGACAACGAGAATTAATTTTAAATTAATTAATACAACTTATATGTTTGAATTTGGTAAAATAGAATTAATCTTTGAATTTAGAATATCAAAATTATCTTTGGGTGAATTTTTGGTAATTTTTTTAAAACATCCTATTTTTGATGAATTGTGAAAAACACTACATTATTATTCATAACCGACTTTTTATTTAAATAATAATTTATTTTATTTAAATTAATTTTAGGTAAAAATGTATATATAATACCTATATAATTTCAATTTAATTAATTGGAGTCTTTTTATAATAAAATTGGGTGTATAAATGTTTATTGAACTTTTTACCGTTTTTACCCACCTTCTAGGAGCATTTGCAAATTTGCACAAAATGTAATTTTACAGCTTCTATGAGATGAATTTCAAGAATCTGAGAGACATGGTTTTAATTATTAAGTAAAATTTGGTTCAATAAGATAAAAATAATTTCTTTTGAATAGTACCTTTTGACTTTCAATTACCATAGTTAAAATTAAATAGGGTGTTTAAGGGTAAAAAGGATATTATAATTACCCTAACACATGTCCTAATTTTATTGGATAAGTGAAATTCGTCCATAAAAACATTAGGAATAAAATACGATACTCTTTGGTCAACTTGGATTATATTAGGACATTTATTATTATTTTATTTAAAGAATAGTTGAAAGTGTTATATTCAATGTTTAATAACTAAAGAATTTTTAAAATAAGGTTATACATAAGATAAATTCCACTATAAATATTCATTAGAAAGTTAAAAATATTTAATACCTCATGTTATTTTATTTATAATTTTTAAACATTAAATAATTAAATTTATTTATGACAAAATCCTGACGAATTAATTACCTTATTAATGAAAAAATCTAATAAATGTTATTATAAATATTAAAATAAATATAATTTCAATGTTTTTATGAAATCCACGAGTTTTCAAAGTGAATATGACATGTTAGGGTTGATTCACTGTATATTGTTCAAAGTAATGAAGTTGTGATCACTTTCACAAAAACCAAATACTAAATATTGTCAAAATTAACATAAATGAGTTTTTAAAACAAGTATTATATTATTAAATTATATAATATTCCTAAAAATCTAATGTTCAAAAAAGGGCATAAATAATATTATATATTTCATTAATGAACCACTTGAGATTCTCTTGTAAGTTTATAGTATGTTTATTAATTATATAGTGTAGGAATAAAAGAAGACATGATAAAAGTTAAACTATTTAACTAAGAGTAAATATAAAAGATAAGGTTATCATGGTGACCTAAACCAGTCTAAAACCTATTGGATGAGTGGTTTTCGACCCATCCCCACCTTATCCTAAAAATAAATCATTTTTGAGCCATTAAAAAACGAAAATTATTTTATTATAAAATAATATTTCATGTGTTTCATAAAGTGACCCTCACCTCTCTTATAAAATGGTACATCCCCTTCTCTCAAAATCACACCTCTAAAGCTATTTGGCTCGGCCAAACCACACCCAAATAACCTCCCAACTTCCCTCCCTTAAACCTATAGTCCTTACTTTTATCAGAAATCCAACCCAAGGAGCCCTTTTGATCAAATCAAAAGGAAACACCCGAAGAAGAGGTAATAATGTCATCACCTCTTACAAGTTCTTTTCTTCTTCCACTTCCTCTTTCTTTATTTTTTCCATACCAAAATAATAACACTAGTATCTTATATATACTATAATGTTATTATATATATGGAACATATATATGCATTATTCTATCCATCCTATGAATGACAAAGTCACTATATGTGCGTACGTACGGCTTACCGTCTCCATGTCATGGTGTAGTTTATTATTAAAACACTTCATTATTTGGATGGGTATAATAATGAGTATAAGTGATATAAATGATAAATATAACATTTTTAAAATTCTGTATATATGATATACCATCAAATTAAATGCGATTTCACCATCAATATAATGATATTATCACTCTTGCGTATGTACTGATTACTATCTCCACGAACGCTATGAGATTCATTCCCCATCGTAATCACACAAGAATAATTTTTTATTTTATGATTAGAAATAATGTTTAAGAACAAAATATAATTCTAGATACGAATCAAATACATCCTATCCATAACAAACATGGCTTACATAACCAAGCATATATAGGATAACCAATCAGTTACAGCCCAAAAATGATGATACTTTTGAAATATTATTTTCAAAGCAATATTAGAGGATCATATATGATATCATATTTATGTATATAGTTATTGCACAATTTAAAAAAAGTATTCAACTATTATACATGAGGTTAACACATCTAAAACTATGGAAAAGTAAAAGGCGAGGGTTAATTCCACAATCTCTTTATTATTTGAGGTTGTTTTTATATAAGTATCTATATGGACCTATTTATTATCCATGTACATGTTTCATAAAAGAGTTTTAAAATGTATTATTTTTAAGGGAATGTTTACTAATTTTTTTTACTGTTTTAAAAATTTATTCTTCTAAACCTTTCTCAATAATGTCCATGTATTCAAAATGATTTTAAGGATTTATTTATATGGACATGAATGTTTTAAAATGTTAATTTCTTTCAAAAGTTTCAAAGTGGTATAGGAAACATTGATTCAAAACAATATTTTAAATGACTTCCATTATAAAATATGTAAATTTTAAATGATTTCATGAAAAAGGGATATTTCTTTCAAAGAATTTTACCGATCATTTTTAGCTATGTGAACATCCTTTACTAGATATTATTCTTGATCAAGGTTGATTTATAATGATACAAATCATCTATATTGTATTGAAAGGTTTGTGATATGTTTCACTCTGGATGCATTATTTTTATACCATTCATGGTTAATAGATAATGTATTGACATTCTATATGCTAGTTTTAATACGAATGTTTATGTTATGTTTAAACCTTTTCATATTAGGAATGCATTGGACTCAGTAAGCGATGGGTGGAGCCCGCTATAGCTCCTCGATGCGTCAGTAGGTCTCATGAGACAAAATAGTGTCTTGGAAGAAGACCTTAAAAAAATATTATTTGTAGTCTTGGAATAAGGACTTGATAATGTGGTTATGATGTCTGGCATTTTTCATTCCATAATTATGAAATTGTCAATGGATATTGCATGTGATTATTTGACTAGTAGAATATTCATGTGAATAAGTAAATGGAATTATTTGAATTATCTTTTCCATATTATGCTGGAGTCTAAGTTTAAAAGGATTCTGTTTTAGTTTTATACATTACCTTAAATGTTTACCCTTATTTGTGAACATTTGCGCTATATTGTTATCCTTACTGAGCATCTGAGCACACCCATTTTTTATGTTTTATTTTCCCAGGATTCCAAGAAGTGTATTATGATTGAAAAGTAGGGTTAATCTAGGGGATTAATGGAATTCTCAAAGGATCATTTATTTTGTGTTTTATTTTTTAATGTGTAATATAATGTTAATGTATGTAATCTATTTTCCACGATTTCTAAACAAATCGGTCTTTCGGGATTTGATCCCTTGTGATCATGCCGATGTACTAAAATAATGAAGCGACTCTGGGCTTCTACGGTCGAGGCATTATAGTTGGTATTATAGGAAGATTACTACATACCTTAAACTAGATTTAGAAAAACTCTGATAAGAGAACATTATCCTAAGATATAATTTTTGGATTAGTATAAAATAACTTCCTAGAATTTTGGTAATATAAAGATTTTGTGTATTTTACAAGCAATACATCCCTGTTTGGATATGAGTAGGTAGAGGCGGTTCTGGCACAGATGTACCTAGGAGTAAAAACACCAACAAGAAGTTTCAGGCTTGACCTGAGGTATCCTGGTACACGATAATGGGCCTTGCTACACTCTTGGTTATGACACTCCTGGGGGATATGCTTAGGAGAATTCAAATTTTCATTAAAAGCCATTATGAATGATTTAGGAGTTAATATTTTCTCAAAGAAAACATTTTTTTATTATAGATTATATGCATAATCTTTTCCATTTGCGTTAGGTATTTAACAATTTTGGAATTATGCATTGTAATTCATAAACTAACCTAGTTTATGCCATTGTTTAGGAATGTCATCCAGTAGAAGGAATGACAACTCCAACAATACGCATGATCCAAAAGTAAGAAGGATCATATAATTCATGGTATTAATACATCATTTAGAAAGGAAATAGTTTCCCATGTATTCTCATCATATGAAGAAATAGTATCATGTGTTGATAAGATAAGTAAGGAATTCTATTAATCCTATGGATTTCAAGGGAATAAATTGAAGAAAAGGATGGTAAAGAGAAAGATGGACAAAGAGAAGAGGGGAAAGAAGGATTTTCTCATATGTGATAACTGTGGAAAGAATCACCTTGGTAAATGCTTGAAGGGGATGGGAGTTTGTTATAAGTGTGTAGAAAATAGACACCAAGTACGTGATTTCAAGGGTAAGAACAAGGTTTCAAATGTAAAATGATTCATCTCCAAGGAGTTGAGGCACTATGTGAATCAATGTCCAAATCATTATAGTATACCCCAAATGCTACTATTTGATAATAATCAAACTATGATACTACCATAGATGAAGAGGAATGATTAGTGATCATATGTTGTTATTAAAGAATTGTGTCATTTGAGAATTGTATTAATGATGTACAAGTTATAATAATTATAAAGTATATAAGGATTGTACTACAGTACGTCTTCTTTAATGATTTTAGATTTTATTGTACCAAGTAATGTGACACAATTTCAAGTTAAACTTCTTGGAAAATACATGGTTAAAGGAAATGTAAACATCAATATGGTTCTGATATTGAGGTTGTGATTTTGGAATAAGATATGATTGATTTGGATGAATTATATTTGATATTCTTGACTACATTGAACTAATTAATTTTTTTATTCCATTATTGCTAGAGTTTACATTTTTTTGAATATAAGGAGTATATACGGTATTCTATAAGGAATAAGGGAGCATGAATGTAATCAATAAGGTTTTATTATAATTCAGGGTGTTATCATGTTTTATAAGAATACATGATTAAGGTATTCACATGTTATTACGTGGAAAAAAAGGATCTTTATTGTGTTTATCTTCCTTATAAAATTTGAACAGTGAGTTTGGACAGAAGTATTTTCTATAATTCTCAAGGTTGGAATGGATGAAGTTTGACACTGGATACTATTATTAAGGTTACAGAATTTCTTAAAATTATTTCTGGATTGTTATTGAAAGGACAAGCCAGAGGCTGGGCGACAACCCATTGCGTCCAGTTAGGGCGCGAGATTTGAACCCACAACTGAAGTGAGACAAAGGTGCTTCACCTGCCACTTCCCTACATGACGTCCTGGTTTGGGTGATGTAGTTTTTTTTAATATTATGAAAAATGAATTATAAATTCATTATTTTTAGAACCCTATACGATTACGATAAATAAAATATTTTTGAATTCTATTATCTTTTGGAGTGAAAGGTGAGTTTGTGGTAGGAATTAGTTGAAGGATGAAACTATACATATCAAGCATATTTTTTCCACTTATTCTAGGAAGAAATTAATTATAAAACTTTAGGGATGGGATCTTAAAACAAAAAATTTGTTATCCGAATACCTTATTTTTTGTGGAACTGTTGATATTATAAATCCCCATAGATTGATGGATTTGAGGCCCTCAATTTTACACTTATTTGTGATTGACGAGCTCAGTCACTCCAGATAAATATTTAAATTTTTTCACCAATTATGTGTCTCCAATTTCCACAAATGTTCTCCTAATCGAGATCATTATTTGGTGGTGACTTTTTCATTTCCCTTTCCCTCTTATTAAATCTAAAGTTTATTAACCTAATTTCCGATGTGGGTTTTCCACAACGGTATTTTTTTATTTTTAAAATTTTATTTTCAAGGAACAATTTCAAATTTCTAGGACACAATTTATTGAAGGAGGGTATTATGTAACACCCGAATATTTCAAAGTATGTTATTTCTTCAATGTAATTCAATAACTTTCCCTTCACGCAACAATGACTTCGAGCGCACCACATCTTTTCAAACTAGTCAATCATAAAGTAGTTATGAATAGTATTAACTACATTTTTAATTTAATATATTTCATATATAATTTTAAAATTCATATTTAGTGTTTCTCAGACATAATATAAAGACAAATTCAATTTTTTAGATAAAAGAAATATTTTTTAAAAAATGCAATTTTACCGCCTATTTAATAGAAAATATTTTTAAAATAAATATTTGACAATTTTATATATTCAATCAAATAAAATTAAATTATTCTTTAGAATTGGGACATAATAATTTCTTTAGTATAATATTTTGGTACTCTTCTGATAACTTTCATATTTTGATGAATAGTGAAAAATACTAAATTTTAATTGAAAACAATTTTTTTATTCGAAATAATTTATAGGGTTAAATTATATATTTTAATGGTTTATAAGTATAATTAGATTATATTTTTCTCATTTAATACAATTTAGGTCATTATAAGTAATTTGACATTTAAATTTGACATAAACACATGTCAATCTTTTGA
Organism: Viscum album; assembly: GCA_963277665.1. Classification (NCBI taxonomy): domain Eukaryota; kingdom Viridiplantae; phylum Streptophyta; class Magnoliopsida; order Santalales; family Viscaceae; genus Viscum; species Viscum album. The sequence continues at coordinate 283,705,561 of OY728143.1, read as the reverse complement.
TAGTTTTTACTTTTTTTAAACACACTTTTTGGTTTTGACAACGAGAATTAATTTTAAATTAATTAATGAAAATTCTATGTTTTTAATTTTTTAAAATATAATAAATTTTTAAATTCGGAATATCAAAATTATATTAGGATAATTTTTGGTAGTTTTCTACAAACATTCAATTTTTGATGAATAGTGAAAAACACTGTGTTATTTTTTAAATCTATCTTTTTATTTAAATAATTATTTATCTTATTTAAACTTATTTTATGTAAAAATAGATATATAATACCTATATAATTTTAATTTAATTCATTGGTGTCGTTTATAATAAAATTAGATGTATACATTTTTATTTAACTTTTTACCGTCTTTTACCCACCTTCGATGAGCATTTGAAAATTTGCATAGAACTTAATTTTACCGCTTCTGTGAGTTTAATTTCAAAAATCTAAGAGACACAGTTGAAATCAGTAAGTAAAATGTGGTTTAATAAGTTGAAAATATTTTTTGTTGAATAGTAACTTTTGGCTTTTATTTACCACGACTAAAAGTAAATAGGGTAAATAAGGGTAAAAGTGATATTATAATTACCCTAACAAATGTCCTAATTCTATTGGATAATTGAAATTCGATCAAAATAACCTGAGGAATAAAATATGATACTCTTTGGTCGACTTTTATCAGACTAAGAAATTTATTATTATTTTATTTAAAAAAGAGTTAAAAGTGTTAAATTCATTGTTTAATAATTAAACAATTTTTAATATAGGGTTATACATAAGATAAATTCTACTATAAATATTTATTAGAAACCTAAAAGTATTTCCTAAATCATGGTATTTTATTTCTAATTTTTAAACATTTTATAATTAAGTTTATTTATGACCCAATGATGATGCAGTAATTACCTTATTAATGAAAGAATCAAATAAATTGTATTATAAATATTAAAATAAATATAATGTCCAAGTTTTTATGACATCCAAGAGTTTTCTAGGTGAACATGGCATGTTAGGGTTGATTAAATGTATCTTTTTTGAATTAATAAAGTTTTAATGACTTTCACAAAAACTAAATACTAAATAGTATCAAAATTGACATAAATGAGTTTTTAATACAAATATTATATTATTAAATTATATAATATTACTAAAAGTATAATCAATGGCCTAAGGGATTAAATAATATTATATATGTCATTAATGAACCACTTTAGGTTCTTTTGGAAGTTTAGTGTAATTTTATAACCATATAATGTAAGAATAAAAGAAGACACGGTAAAAGTTAAAATATTTAACTAAGAGTTAAATGTAAAAGATAAGGTTAATATGGTGCCCTAAACGTATTTGAAACTTATTGGTTGGGTGGTTTTTAACCCATACACACCTTATCCTATAAATAAATCATTTTGGAGCCATTATAAACCAAAAATTATTTTATTATTAAATAATATTTCAAGCTTTTCCTAAAGTGACCCCCACCTCTCTTATAAAAGGGTAATTCCCCTTTCAAGTTCTCTTCTTCTTCCACTTCCTCCTTTTTTTTGTTTCAATAAAAAAATAATAAATTTATTATCTTTTACATAATTTTATGTTATTATAAATATGGAACATCTATATTCATTATTTTATCCATCCTATAAATGACAAAGTCACTATACGTCTGTATGTACGACTTACCGTCTCCATGTCGTGGTGTAGTTTGTTATTAAAACACTTTATTATTTGGAGGGGTATAATAATGGATATAAATTATGTAAATAATAAATATAACATTCAATATTTTTTTATATATGATATATCGACCAATTACATGTGATTTCACCATTAATATAATGATATTGTCGTTTGTGCGTACGTACAGATTATTGTCTCCACGAACGTGATGAGATTCGTTAACCATTGTAATAATTCAAGAATAATTTTAATTTTATGATTAAAAATAATGTTTAAGAACTTAATATAATTCTGGATATGAATCATATAAATCCTATCCGTAACAAACATGGCTAACGTAACGAAGCATATTAAGGAAAACGAATCAGTTAACACCCAAAAACGATGATACTACTAAAATATTATTAACAAAGAAATACTACATGATCATCTATGATATCATATTTATGTATATAGTTATTTTATAATTTTGATAACTATTAATTAACTATTATAAAAAATGTTAACACACCATCGACTAAGAAAAAGTACAAGGTAAGGGTCAATTCCACAATCTCTTTATTATCCGAGGTTGTTTTTATGTAAGTATCTACTGGGACATATTTATTATCCATATCCATGTTTCTTAAAAGAGATTTCAAAGGTATTATTTTTAAGGATCTTTTTACTAAAACAAAATTTTAAACGTTTTAAATATTTATTCTTCTAAACCTTTCTCATTAATTTCCTTGTTTTCGACATGGTTTAAAATATTTATTTATATGGACATGAATGTTTTAAAATGTAAATTCATTTCAAAAGTTTCAAAGTAGTATGGGACACTTTGATTCAAAAATTTATTTTAAATAACTTCCTTTATAAATTATATGACTTTTAAATGATTTCATGAAAAGGGGATATTTCTCTCAAATATTTTTACTGATCGTTTTCAACAATGTTAACATCCTTTACGAGATATTATTCTAGATCTAGGTTGATTTATTATGACACAAATCTTCCATATTGTATTGATGGTTTTGTGATATGTTTGACTGTGGATGTTTTATTTTTATACCATTCATGGTTTATGGATAATGTATTGACATTTCATATGCTACTTTTAATATGAATGTTTATGTTATTTTTAAACCTTTTCATATGAGGAAGGCATTGGACTTAGTAAGTGATTGGTGGAGCCCCCTATAGCTCCTTGATGTATCAGTAGGTCTCATGAGACAAACTACTGTCTTGGCACAAGGCCTTGACAAAATATTATATGTAATCTTGGCACAAGGCCTTGACTATGTGGTTATTAAGTCTAGCATTATGCATTCCATCATTATGAAATTGGATATGGATATTTCATGTGATTATTCAACTAGTAGAATATCCATGTGAATAAGTAAATGGAATTATTTGATTTATATTTTCCATATTATGCTGAAGTTAGTTTTTAAAAGGATTTCTTTAGTTTTATACATTTCCTTAAATGTTTATTATTATTTGTGAAAGTTTCCACTATATTGTTATCCTTACTGAGCATTTGACCTCACCCCTTTATTATGTTTTATTTTCATTGGATTCCAAGAAGTGTATAATGATTGATAAGTAAAGTTAATCTAGGGTATTAATGATGTTCTCAAAGGATCATTTATGTTGTGATTTATTTTATAATTTGCAATGTAACATTCCTATATGTAATCTATTTTCCAATACTGCTAAACTGATCGGTTCTTTGGGATTTGATCCCTTACGATCATGCCAATGTAAAAAAATAATGCATTGAATCTGGGCTTCTGGGGTCGAGGAATTACAATGGATAATAGGATTTTTCTCCTAATACCCTAAGAAAGAGGAATTGAGGGTCGCACACTATGTTCATCAAGAATAATAGGTAAATAATATATTATTATTATTTTTTATTTAAAAAATTGAATGAATACTATTCCATTACATGGTTTAATAGTCATTCATGTTTCTTTATAACTTATATTATATCACTAGTTATTCAAGATAGTATAATGAGAGTGGAATATTTAATAAATATTTATTTTCTATTTAGTAAATATAATATTTATCTACTTACTAGTGAATAAAGAAATGATATTCATTTATTAAATAAATATTCATTATTCAAGACCTGATAAATATTATGGAGTAATGGAGGACTGAGTTTAATGTTCTAGTGAGAAATAATATATATTATTTAATTTTAATTTTTGAGTTTAGAACATCTGGAGAAATAATAATAAAATTATTATTATTATAGACATGGGGTTATAGAAGGGTTAAATAAATATTAATGAGAAATTGTATAATTATTTATCTCTACCCATGGAATTTTATAATCCAAAATATATTATTTTTTATTAAGACAAATTCATATGTCTTTTTGTTCAAAATGAATATGAAGAATCCCCTCGAAGCTCTAGAGAGATTCCTTCTCCAAGAATGCTCCCATGAATGGAGAGCAATCTTCCTACATATTCCACTCCTTTGTATAGAGAGTTCATGGAGAATTCATTGTATGTGATTCTCATAGAGATCCAAATATAATGATACAAGTGATAGGATCTTCCATGCAACCACCCAGATATTCCTATAGTGGTATTCATAGATTTGTAGAACATGTATAGATCACCGATAAAGGGAATCTACTATTGATTCATACAATTCAATGATGGTACAACATATATATGTTGTCATATCAATCAAGGAAGAAATAATTTCTTAGAGGGAAATAATTTAATGGATGAAATATATAATATATAATATGTGATGATCTTGTGCTCTGGTTCTGACATTTTATCCACTAGCTGTTTATTTATTCAATTCTATTGATCACAACATTTATCGTTGTGTAAATCTTGGATTGATCATCAATTATGAAAAAATAAAAGTTGTGAATGACCCATCGCATGATTCCATGGGGCCTAGAACCTACAAAAATATTATAAAAAATAGTGGAACAGATAAGGATCTCTCAACTATGAAAACTGTCCACCATCGAGCATCCGACAATACCAATGAAAACAAAAAATTTCCTAGAATAAATATTTTAAATAATGAAAACTTTGGTTGAACATTTCATTTAATTATGGTCCTTTATTATTGGGTTTTTCATGTACATATTTATTGATAGCTCTATAACTAACATATAATTCAGTTCGATCTAATTTATTTTAATTTCCACAATGATAGAAAATTCCTCAACAGCTTCTAGAGATAACTCCTTGTCAAACATAACGACACTATCACAAATTAATATTATCAATAAATAATAATAAAATGTTTGGGTGTGTGAATTATTCCTTAATATGAATATCCTAATTTTATAGTTTATTATCGATACCCACATTGACACGAATCCCCAACAGTCATCCCACTAATGATGGTTAGTGGAAATTCAATTGTTGGAACTTATCACCATCTCGAACTTCTTTGGTAGGATTATTAGGATGTTGAATATGACTTCATCCCAGTTCAAGATCCCCCTAGGAGAGATATTTTTATCCATTTCCATAAACACTATGTGTAACCGATGCCTTAGTATCCTGCTGTGGAATCCATCCTGGAAGTACTTGCAACTTTCAACCAGACATGAGCTACCAATAGATCCCTTTTGGGGTGGTGGGATATGAACCATGGAGAGAAGGTCCATATTAACTTATCCATTAAATAATCCTACAAACACACATAATTGGAAACTGGATAACATGAAAATATATCCATTTACACTTATAAATACATTATGTATACTCTGGAAGCATCAAAGGAGACACATCATCATACCATGATGATAAATTTAGGACATAAGCTAGAACATATTTCCACCCCCTCTAAGGAATAGATACACATTCCCATTCATACATCAAAATAATATTAACACATTTTATTGAAAATTGAAAGGCATTACTATAACCCTACCAACATAAAAACAACAAATAGAATATCCATGAAATGGTTGAAAAAGATGGTATTTGTCATATCCTAATTAAAAATAGGTGGAATGAATATATTATCGCCGCCTATAGAAGATCCTAAACATACACCAGGATCAAAATAGTATAAAAACATATTTCCTATCCCATGGAGCATGGTCATCATCACATCCCGATGAAGAATGAAAAAACATATCGAGCACATTAATTATTTGAACTATAGATCATTGGAAGACTTCAACAACATTTTCAAGGTAAGAACATGTTCAATCCAATTTGAAAATATCTCATGGTCATGTCCAGATAGTTTGTTATGGGAAGTCTCATATTTCTACCCATTTTGAATAAGAAAATCTAGATATTCTGATAATTGAAAAAGAGTCACATAATAATACTCCATCATATAGTTGTAATTGTGAGAAACAAAAAACTATAGTTTCCCAATGTATAAAATCAAAGGTGGTATCTCGTCAGGGGAAACCCAATGTTTTGAAGCACATGCATTTTCCTATCTTACTCAATCATGGTGTTCCGAATGCCCCCAAACATCTTTCATTAGAATTCCAAGATCAAGTTGACTCGTAATCATATAGAGGAAGTAGTTAAAGTTGTGAAGGACCTCCCCAAATTGTGGTTACCAATATTTTTTGGGGTACCACTATAGTGTTCTACAAATTGTTTCTCCCCATAGTGATATCAGGATCAATAATGGGTAATTTACTTGTGATTCAAACTGTAGACATCCTCCTTACATATGGAAGATAAAATGACATGAAGGACCTCCCTTAGATGCCATCCACCTTCAAGGTAATCCCCATGGTATATGTTATTGGATTTATCCGATTAAAAAAATGTAAAAAAATGTAATTTTATATAAATCCCCCCTATAGTTGTATCTCACCTTGATTGGAAGTCCCTCACCTAATCGAATAAACTTTATGAAAGGATTAATGTCATGAATAATTTGAGATATTTAAGCCACATAATCAAATTTACATATCTCTAACGAGTAATATACTTTATAATCTTGAATATATCCCAAGGAAGTGATCATTATCTATACTACCCAGGAATAATTTATGTTTCAATAAAATATAGTGGATTCCCACTAATACCACACCACTTTATAAGGTAGTATCCAAATGACTACTCTAGTTAGATCATGTAGCAGAATGTCTCCCTGAATATGAAAAATAAACCATGATGAAGAGGAAATAAATAGCCAATGAAAGCCTACTGGTCATGTTCTAACATATTGAAACTTCTCAGTATGACATTCTAAAGGGCTTGCAAGATAAATATACACACCATAATATTATGAATCTGTGAATGAGCCATCATAATCTGGATGTAAAATTAAACTTAAAAATAAAATATGAAAACCATTTCAAGGTGATAGGATTGATCCAGTATCATATTAACCTCACTAAACTTTTAGTGGAACAAGACATTAATGTTTGAAAATAGTGTGGAGATCATCAATTAACATGCCTTAATGCATTGTAGAATCTATTTTAACTGATTTTTAGTGATCCATATAATGTTCTTATTATAGGGTAAGGTGAGAAATCATCACTAAATATCATTATAACACCAAGTCATTAGATATATTTATTAGAGATGAAATTAAATAATACTGTATTAGGACATGGTTAAAGCTTAGCCTCGGAACATGCTGATTGGTTTATTTAGCAATGCTTCATCCAGTCAAAATACATGAAATTAGGAAATTGATGGAAGAGATCCATTTCTAGTATCCTACATCAATACATTGTAATGGTATAACACTTTTCTTATTTCAAAAAAAAATCAAATCCTTGGATAAATAATTTCCACCAATGGAAATTTGATCACAATGATAACTTGAGTTGAATCTATCCCATGCTATAATAAAATACTACAAAATCACAGTGGAATCAGTATTGACTATAATAGCTTATATGTAAGAGAAACCCCATCCCTATGAGGTAGGGGAAATTTTACCCCCACCGACTCCCCCAAGATCATCAAATCCTCAACAAGTTCATTATTAAATGGCGGAAGAACCATGTTAACACTAGCTCATAAATATGGTAGATTTATTATCACAACCTCTTCCTGATACATAAATGTTATTATTGTTTAGGAAAATAGGTAACCAATGAGATATATATTCAAATTTTATCTCATTATATGTCATACCAATCTATTTAGTATGTTTATAGAAATAGTGTTTGAGGAATCTCTCAAGATCATCCTCCTTAAACATGTTTGAGGGAAAATAGGAAAGAGAAGATGAAACCTCACAAAGTAAATAATATAAAATGGTTTACCCAAAATGAAAATTCTAAGGAGGGTCATGATTTTTCTTTCAATAGATATTTAGAAGGAAACCAACCTCCATATCTATATCATGAAGATATGATTCTGGTTTCATGTTACAAATAACTGGATTTCATCAACATTGGTCCACTGATGAACCTGAGTAAAAATTTAATATAGAGGTTTATGATACAAAGTACCTAAAAATTATAATCTAAAATAATTTGAGGTACCATTCATACTTTTCAAAAGTGGGAAAAAAAATTTGATGTAACTCCCGTGAATGTAACACCATGACCCTATAATCCCAAATCTAGTGAATTATTTAATTACATTACCAATATGACAAGGAATAAAATATCGAAGGACCGATCAGATAGTAGTATTCAGAAGCTTGATTACATACATGATACCAATAATAAATTTAGAAATATAAAATAAAACATGATACATAATAAAATGAAATAAACTACATCCTTCAAAGATTATTCAAGGATTTATTCTTCATAACACGGGGAATGAAAAAATAATAAGGGTGAAATCAAAATCCTGGTAAGGGTATATAATGTAGAACTAATAATGGATCAGTGGAAATAAATCTTCATGGGATGGTAAATAACAGATTACACATTCCATTCAAATAAATAGGTAATGAAATATCAACTGGGAAAGGTAAGAAATAGAAACACATGTCATAAAATATTAAAACTCAGAATAGAATATATCCATAGATATGAAGATGTAAAATCTCATGGATAATAAAAATAACCATTATATCAACAAAAGAAATTATTAATTATTGGATTCTATGTTTTCTTTGGTACATGGAACCATTACCATCAAGACATTTCAATAGATTGTCTAAAACATACTGGTTATAGACCAATTTTGTCTGTTTAACCTTAACTAAACTATTAAGACCATTCAAAAATAAGTTTATATCATTCTGGTTACAAACACAAAGGGGTTTTCCAACCTAATTTCATCCCATGAGACTATTGATGCATCAAGGGGATTACATTAATTGGTTTCGAACCTGTAGGGGATTCCTTGAATGACCCCCAACAGTGTCATTCATGTCCTAATAATTCCTCAAATAAAATAAATACTTTGAATTACCAAATGTTCATATTGAATAAATGATATGTAATTATCAAAATTTTCCTAGTGGGGGATTTTTAATGAAAGTATATACAATTTAAAGGCCATTAAAACATTCTTAATGAAAACTAATCTTTAAACCTCCCAATGTGTCGCATTCCACTTTGAAACATTTATAACCATAATAACCTTGGTAGAAAAACATTAGAAGAAACTTATAATATCATTAGAATATGTATATTCAAGATATTACATGTTAGAGGCAGTATATAGACCATGTAAAATAAATTAGAAGCTTGACAATAATTAAGTCTTAGTGGATAATAAATGGAGACAAAAATATTGTACCTTAAACTTCATTTTATTTTGAGGTATTTATAATCCCATATATTTGTTTAAAATATTCTAATAATTTAAATCCTGAACTATACAAAATTTTATAATATCATATATCATCTTCTTATAATATCTTTTTACCTATTTGTTAACAATATTTCATTATTTTCAATATTTTAGTTGTTAATCACCTAGTTTTCTCAAGTATGTTTTGAATTATTATGTGTTGTTAAAAATACATAGGAAATGATTTAATCATCTAAATAATGTAAAACATAATTTACTTATCATATATATACATTATATTTGTATTTAGAATAGTCAATAATATATGGAGATAAGAAATTAAGTGCAATGCTTAGGGAGATGGTAGGTCGTACGTACACATGAACACTACTTTCATTTCATTGTTGTATTAAAAGAATAAAAATAGGATACATATGTATATTATAATTCTAGTATCATATATAAGTTATATATGTTACATAGGTTTATTAAAAACATCCTTTATACACTTCATGTATATTGAGAATGTGTCACATCACTTTGTGGAGGCTGTAGTCCACACTTACACAAACGATGTAATCATATTTATTAAAAATGAAAAGTACAGTGGTAGGTTTTATAAAGGAATTAAATAATCATAAAGAAATAATATATATCACATATATTATATATTAATAGAGTTTCCATCATAATTTCTACCCTGAGAGGAAACAAAGAAAAAATGACCAATAATTGTTTCGTGAGGTGATAGTTAGTCATACACATAAATAGTATGTTCATTAACCATTAATTGGAAGTGCGTGTAAGTTATGGTCAGAAACATCGAACAAAAAAATCCTAGAATATTTCTAAAAATTGTGTTTTTATTCAATCAAGTAAAAATAAAATTATATGGAGTGTTAACGGAAATAAAACTAAATATCTTGAGGTAATACGTTACCTCTTTATAAGGTAACTCCATTTGGTTTGTACCAAAAGTATTTCTTGTATTTATTTCTGACTGAGGGTTGGATTCAATTGGTAATTTAGGGATGTTTTAAGGTTAATTGATCATATCATGGTCTGAAATGACCCAAAAAATCATTAATGAAAATTCCTCTTGTTCAATTTAAATGTATTCTTATGGTTATTTAAAACATATGTTCTTATTGGGTTTTATGTTTTGGAATTTAAAATACTATTAATAATTGTGACCATTTGTAATATAGTCATTGAACAATGATCACATGATTAGTATAAATATAGAGCATTAAAAATCCAATTTACTCAGACAAAGGAAGGGATGACCTCATCCAGTAGACTATCCCCTAATGAAGCCCATCTATCGGAGCTCGTAAAAGTGGTGGTGTCATTTGGCTTTACTCTTGACCAATCCCAAGCCGATCTTGAATACATTATGCTTGAGTGGAACCTCCTACTAGAGAACTGGATGTTGATAGAGATTACCACTCGAGTGATGTTATCCCAGCCACCCCAAGAGTCTGTCACCACCGTGCACCTTAACCTATAGTCTTATGAGGGTGTTTTAAAGGGTTATGTAACAAGTCCCCAGAATTATGATTATGCACAATATTTTCGGGTATAATAAATAATATACTTTTATTTTATTATTGTTACTTTGTAAATAGTTTTTAAAGAACAAGGAGTATTTTTAGTTAATGTTCAACTAAAGAATCTATTTTGATAAATTAATGGATTTATGAGTTAAATAGTTTTTTAATAAAATATTATTATTAGTATATTAATTTTTATTAATTATAAATTATCATATAATTTTTATGGATACAATTGTAAATTTTATTAAGTTTTGAAAGCTATTTTTTTCAAAACCCATGAATTTTTTATAAATGTTAGTTTATATTTTAAAAGTGAAAATTCACATATTTAGAAAATTATTTCAATAAAATGAATATTATTTTTGTAACGAGGACATCAAAATTATCCAACATTTAATTTTTCTTAATTTTCTGAGACAATCGGTTTTTTGGGTAAAAATTATATACCATTTAAATATATAATGTGTTTCATGACTTCATAATGACCGAATAGTGATGTAATAAAATACTATAAAAATTATGCTCGGCCAATATATGATTTAACATTAAAATAATGTGATTTTAGGTTTGTTTTATTTAGTTTACAAAACATTAGTGTACCCTTCTATAATTAAAAAACATTTTAGCTTTTTAAATTGTTTTCCTTGAGAGTGTGACTCACCTCCGCATAATAAACACTGTTATCTTAAGATGTTAGGCCATTGGACTTATAAAATATTGTTTTCCACTCCAATTTTTCAAAGAACATTGGAAACAAACCATGACCTGGTTTGTGGTTTTGATTAGTTTAAAGTGTGGTGTCTCATACGTAAATAATAATGAATTCCCTCTCATTTCCTATATAAACCTGCCCAACATCCCACTTCTGCTTCACTCAAAGACTTTAGAGTTCATATAATATTTTTCCTCCTCTCCCTATAATCCTCCAAATTCACCCCAATATCCTAATAATTCTTTATCAAGACCCTTCCCAGCCTTTGGTATCACACTTCCAAGTTAGGGATTCTCACTTTCTTTATTTATGTCGATGTTTGCTTATATTGTTATGACATTTTATTTTAAATTATAAATATGGGGGTATGATTTCACACGTCCCCCATACTTCCCTCTTCATGTTTTAATAATGAGATATCCCCTTTATCTCTCATTAATTCCTCCCATGTACACCCGTTACCATGCTGAAATTATATAAGTAATTTCTCTCTCCTCATTTACATTCAAACAATTCTTTTTTATTACATATCTAATTTCCATTAATTTTGTTGAAAAATATATATATATGAACCCATTACTGTCCATTTCATTTACATATTATGAGACACCCATTTCTCTCTCATAATCCATTTTTATGAATTCTTATGTCATGTCGTTATGCTACCGAAATTTTACCATGTTTGTTCAAGCCAAGATCATTGTGTACTAAATACCGTACCCATGTCTCAATCAAGGGTATTCACAATTATGAACATATACATATTTAATGGTTCTTTAATTTATTTATTCAACATTACTTAATCATGTAATAACTTATGATGTTGATCGATTCCATTTTATATGATCTATGTGGCACACTTATGCATCAAATGAAATGATTAAGAAGGGTGAACCCTGAGAGAAATCCAATGCATTGGGTAAAGTATAGTATCATGATACGTCATGTGAAATAAGTGTTCAATCATTCTAATTAATGTGAGACTAGGATTTACTCATGTTTCATGAGCAATTAGGGTTTACTCATGCTCCATGTGCAATGAGTTGTGGCTCATGCTAATATCATGTTAAATGTTTTTTCCAGATCTCCAAGTTATGATTATCATGATTTATCATGCATTATTGTTAATGTTTGTCTTGTGCTACATTGATATTCATATTGTCTAATATTTATTGTTTTTCTCATGTTATTCATTGTTTTTTCCCTTAATGGGCTTTATAGCTCACCCTATTCTTATGCATGTCCTCAGGTTTTCCCATGAAATGCTAAGTACGAGGGAATGTAGTGGTCATGTAAAAGAAGTTTTCAATGAGATGATTTGTTTTATGTTTTAAGTTGTTATGTAATGTTACTAATCCCCAAATACACAAGACCTATAGATCTTCTATGTTTTATGAAGTTAATGTATTATGTAATAATTGATGTTAACTGTTAAATAAAAGCATGTTTGTTAAAGATGGTATCAAAGGATAGGTTTAGTTATTTTTGGGATTCGTATTTGAAAACCATAGTGAATCCTTAGAGACCATACTAAGTATAATAAAAATAATCCCTAAGTTTTTGTGAGTATTGAGTAAGTAGTTTATCAAGCTAATACATCTCTGTCTGGATATGATCAGGTAGAGGCGGCTCTGGTATAGAAGTACCTAGGAGTAAAAACTCTGACAAGAAGTTTCAGGCTTGACCTAGGGTATCCTAGTACATGAAAATGGGACTTGTGGAAATCTTGGTTATGACACTCCTGGGGGATGTTCTTTGGTAAATTAACAAGATTATTATGAACCATTATTACGAGAATTTATAAAAATGGACTTTGGATAACAACCGATGTGAAGATCAATGTGATGACTGTTCTAACGAGATCCCCAATCCCATGGGAGTGGGAATCACAAACTTTGTCATGATACTCTCTTGGTTAAGTCATGTATTGAATAGAAATAAGGGTTAATAGGAATTTTCAACCCCCTAAGAAAGAACATGTCAATATTGAGGGCTTCATGAGACAAATTCCTCAAACTTGTAATGTATCATCTAATTCCTCAATCACCAAACAATAGTCCAACTCCATTGAAAAGATCTTATCCATCCTTCAATGTTCTGAGCAAGAGAAGGTTCACCAGGCTACTTATCGTATGGAGGGTGAAGCAGATCAATGGTGGACAATGATAAAAAATAAGAAGCCTGGGGAGGATATCGAGGCGTTGGAATGGAAGTATTTCTTGAAGATGTTTTTTGATACATATTTTCTGCGCGCCCTTCAACTTAAGATGGAAAGGGACATCCTTTCCCTCAAGAAAAAATATGATGAATCCATCTGATCTTGGGAGGAAAAATTTAGAAGGATTTCATTATACACCTCGGGCTTTTTCTTTATGCCCGACTGCAATATTGACTGCTTCTGTGGTGTGATGTAACCTAGCTTGCGGAATCCCCTGACGATCGGTGACTTCGAAAGCTATGAGGAAATTGTCCAATGTGCCCTCAAGATCGAAATACAGATCGATGAATCTTAGTGGTATCATGGGGATAAGAAGCATAAAGTGGACTTCAATTCTAGCAGTATGATGGATAAATCCAATGGTGCTAAGAAATTCCAACACCCCATTTTCCAAAGGTGCGGAAAGAAGCACCCCAAAAATTTCCTGAAGGGGATGAGGAAATGCTTTTGGTGTGGAAGAGAAGGCCACCTAGCTATTAACTATGGACATGAAAAACCCACAGTTGTGATATAGGAGGGGAATTCTCTATTTGAATCTCAATTCATTGTTTATTGCTTCAACTACAAATAACCTGGGCACCTTGCAAATTAATTCCCTAAGCCAAGGGATTTCAGAGGCATCCAACAACATCCAAGGCAGCAAAGGAGATCTTTTTCCATCACTACCTCCAATGTGAACCCGGAAAACAAATTGGTGATATGTACGCTAGTAATTCATTCATTAATAGTGAATATACCTTTTTATTCAGGTTATACGCATTCTTTTATATACAAAAGTTTAGTACAACATTCCCAACACCACCACAAATCATGGAAGTAAATATGTCAGTGAGTACAGAAATGGGGCAATCATTGAATCCCAGGAATATAACTCATTCCTATCAGAATTTGTGGATTTAACATTCCTTATATCCTCTTAATACTCCCTCTAGTGTAATTTGATGAAATTCATGGCATGGATTGGCTTTCCTTATATAGAGCCAACATAAATTAATGGGAGGGGGAAATCACACTCTATGTGGAGAATCGACCCTCGATTATATACCAGTGAAATGATGAAGATGAATCTCTTTTATCTCCATCAGCTCAAGTGTGGATATAACACGCCTATAAAAATGCGTATGTGGCTCAGATGATTGAGGCTAAGGAGGCAACCATCCTTGAAGACATGCCTATTGTAAGGGAATTCCCTAGAGTGATTCTCAAAGAATTGTCTGGTCTTTCTCTTCGAAGAGATGTTGAATCCTCAATTGACCTTATACTTGGGTAATTTCTAATATCCAATACTCCTTATAGAATGACTATTGTGGAGCTTGAGGAGATGAATAAAGCACAACAAGAGAATATGGATAAAGGGTTTATTCACCCATGTTCTTCACTATGGGGTGCACCAGTCCTCTTCATCAAGAAAAAGGATGGGTCAATGCGCCTTTACATTGATTATTGTGAGATAAAAAAATCACGATAAAGAACATGTATCCTCTACCAATAATTGATGACTTGTTTGATCAGTTTCATGGATTACAATACTTCTCCAAGTTAGATTTGTGGTTGGGATATTATCATGTAAGGGTGAAGAAGGAAGATATCCCCAAGACTACTTTTCGTACAAGATATGGGCACTATGAATTCATAGTAATTCCTTTCAGACTCACCAATGCTCTAGAAATATTCATGGACTTGATGAAAATAGTATTTAGATATTATCTCGACAAATTTGTGGTAGTTTTTATAGATTATATTCTAATATACTACAAAATGAAGGAGGATCATGAGGATCATCTAAGAACTGTACTAGAGACCTTGCGAAAGGATAAGCTTTATGAAAATTACAACAAGTGTGAGTTATAGTTGAAGGAGGTCTTATTATTGGGTCATATCACCACAAGAAACGTTATATTAGTGGAAACCTATAAGAAAACTACAATTGAGGGATGAATGAGGCCAACATCAGTTACATATATCTATTGCTTCTTGGGGTTAACTAGATATTATCGCCGATTTGTGAAAAATTTCTCACAATTGTCCAAACCTCTTACCAAGCAATCTCGGAAGGGAGTAATGCTTTCTTGGAGTGATGAATGCGAAGATAGATTCAAGGTGTTGAAAAAGAGGTTTATCACTGCACCCGTGCTCACAGTACCCATGAGTGGAGAACTTTTTTTTTTGGAATTTATTGATGCTTCGAAGAAGGGTTTCGCTTGTGTGTTGATGCAGAATGATAAAGTGATAGCCTAAACCTCATGGTAGCTGAAAATCAATGATAAAAACTATCCCATTCATGATCTGGAGTAGGCGGCTGGGATCTTTGTGTTTAAAATATGGTGGCACTATCTCTATTGTGAGAAGTGTGAGATATATACTAATCACAAGAGCCTCAAATATATATTCACAAAAAAGAGATTAATATGAACCAAGGATTATGGATTGAACTCATCAAGGAATATGACTCCTCAATACATTACCAACCTTGGAATGATAACAAGGTGGTAGATGCTCTATGTAGAATGGATCCAATGATTCTATCATTTATGAGAATTGAGGAGGATCCAATCTTCTTAGATTTATAGAGGATGTACATGGGAATCATTAATGGAGGAACATCATCAATCCTTTCTCAAATGATTTCTTAACGATCCCTATTAGTGAAAAAAAATGATGCTCAAAGAAAGGATGTGGAAATTCTAAAAATGGTGGAAGCTATCAGAACTGGGAAATCCTCAGAGTTCGTGGTTGAAAAGGAAGAAATTGTGAGATTTGTGTCACGATTATGTGTACCATCCAATCCAGAGATAAAGAAGTAGATTCTGAATGATGCACATAGCTCAGCATTCTCTATTCACCTGGGGAGCACAAAGATGTATCGAGATATCCAAGAAAACTTTTAGTGGGACAATATGAAAAGAGATATTGATGAATATACATAAAAGTGTCTGGTATGCCAGAAAGTGAAGGCTAGTAGGAAAGAGTCTAAGGGGATGATGAAACCACTACCCATACCAACATTAAGAGGGAGAAAATTACCATGGACTTTTTCATTATACTTCTAAGTACATACAGATGAAACAATGATATATGGGTCATTGTGGATTGTCTTACGAAGATAGCTCACTTTATCGTGATTCAAGAGGACTTCTCTTTGGATCAACATGCACAGATTTACATCAAAGAAGTGGTAAGGGTTCATAGAGTACCACTATCTATTATATCTAATTGTGATCCAAGATTCACCTCTATGTTCTGTAAAAGTCTCCAACATGCTCTAATCACTGAACTGAACATCAGTATGGCCTATCATCCTAAAACTGATGTCCAATCTGAATGAACGATTCATACACTGGATGATATATAAAGATCGTGTTCTATGGACTTCAAAGGGGGATGTGACCAATATCTTTCACTAGTTGAATTCTCCAACAATAATAGTTTCCACTCAAGCATCTGAACGACACCATATGAAGACCTTAATGGGAAATGGTGAAGAACACCGATGTGTTGGGATGAAGTCAGTGAGCATAAGCTACAAGGACCTGAAATGGTCGAAGAAATGGGGGAAATGGTGGGAACCATTCAGCATCATATCAAGGTATCCCAATGTCGATAGAAGAGTTATGCAGATCACTTCCAATGAGACCTTGAGTTTAAATTTGGAGACACAGTGTTTCTATGCATATCTCTATAGAATAATGTCATGAGGTTTGGAAAGAAGGGGAAGTTAATTCCTAGGTACATCGGCCCCTTTGAGATTCTTGATCGTGTCAGGGTTGTGGCCTATTGACTAAAACATCCACCAAAAAAGGCCAAATTACATGATGTCTTTCATGTATCCCTCTTAAATATGTACATATAGGACCCTTCACATTTACTCTCTTCAAAGGTAGTACAACTAGAAGATGATCTCTCTTATGAAGAGAAACTAGTGAAGATATTAGATCATAGAGAAAATTTTCTATGAAATAAGTCATTTCCCCTCGTCATGGTGTTGTGAAAAAACCAAAAGTTTGAAGAAGCGACGTGGAAAGAAGAAGAAGTGATGAAGCACAGTTACCCACAACTGTTTTAGTGTGGGAAAAGGAAATTTCAACGTGCAATTTCTTAATGGGGGAAGATTGTATTGAACCAAAAGTTCATTAATGAAAATTCCTCTGGTTCAATTTTAATGTCTTTTAATGATTATGTAAAACGTATGAACTTATTTGGTTTATGATTAGGATCTTATAATACCATTAAGAATTGTGGCCATTTCTAATATAGTCGTTGAACAGTGATCACATGATCAGTATAAATATATGGCTTTAATAAATCCCATTCAATCAAACAAAGAAGCAATGGCCTCATCCAGTAGACTTTCCCTGTATGAAGCCCATTTTTCAGAGCTCGGAAAAGAGGTGGTGTCATTAGTCTTTTCTATTGGCCATGCCCAAGATGAGCTTAAATATGTTATGATTGAGTGGTACTGCCTACGGGAGAATTGGAAGTTTATAGAGATTACCACTCGAGCGATGTTATCTAAGCCAACCCAATAGTCTGTCACCATCGTGCACCTTATCCCAAGGTCGTATGCGGGTGTTTTAAGCAATTACGTAAAAAGACCCTATAATTATTATTATGGACATTATTTTTGTGTATAATAATTAATATAATTTCTTTTTATTATTGTTACTTTGTAAATAGTTTTTAAAGAAGGAATAATATTGTTTTTAGTTAATGTTTAATTAAGGAATCTATTTTGATAAATTAATTTTTTTTTGAATTAAATAATATTTTAATAAAATATTATTATTAGTAAATTAATTTTTATTAAGTATAAATTATCATATAATAATTATGAATACAATTGTAATTTTTATTATGGTTTGAAATTTATTTTTGTCAAAACCCATGAATTTTCAATGAATGTTGATTTTTATTTTAAAAGTAAAAATTAACATAATTATCAAATTATTTGAATAAAAGTAATATTATTTTTGGAATAAAGGCGTCAAAATTATCAAACGATGATTTTTTCATAATTTTTTGTGACGGTCAAATTTTTGTGTGAAAATTAAATACCGTTTAAATATATAATGTGTTTTTTGACATCATAATGACCCAATAGTGATGTAATAAAATACTATAAACATTATGTTTGGCCAATATATGTTTTACCATTAAAATAATGTAATTTTAGGTTTGTTTTATTTATTCAATAAAACTTTAGTGAACCATTCAAGGCTTATAAAACATTTTAGCTTTTTAAATAGTTTTCCTTGAGAGTGTGACTCACCTCTATAAAAGTAACCCTATTATTTTAAGAATTTCGACCATTGGCCATATAAAATATTTTTCTACAATCCCCTTTGGGAAAACCATGGGCATAAACCATGTTATGGTTTTTGGTTTTGATAAGTTCAATGTGAGGTGTCTCAAACCTAAATAATAATGAATTCCATCTATTTTCCTATATAAACCCACACAAACTCCCACTTTCTCTTCACTAAAATCTGTTAGAGTTCATCAAAAAATTTCTCTAATCTCTCTAGAATCTTTTCAAGGCACCCCAAGCCCCCTATAATTCTCTCCTTAGACCCTTCCAAGCCTTTGGGATCACACTTCCATGTAAGGGATTTTCACTTTCTGTATTTTTGTCCAAGTTTCATATTATTGTTATTCCCTTTTATTTTATATTATAAATGTAGGTATATAATTTAAAACCTCACCCATACTTCTATTTTAATGTTTGAATAATTATATATCCCCTTTATCTAGCATTAATTCCTCCCATGTACACCCGTTACTATGTAGAAATTCCGTAAGGACTTTCTCTCTCCTCATTTACATTCAAGAAATTTTTTTGTATTACGTATCTAAATTCTATTAAGATTGTTGGGAAATGTATATATATGACCCAATTACTATCCATTTCATGTACATATTATGAGACACTCATTTCTCTCTCATAATCTATTTTTATGAATTTTTATGTCATACAGTTATGCTGCCGAAATTGCACTGCGTTTTTCCAAGCCAAGATCATTGTATAGTGAATACCATACTCATGTCTCTATCAAGGGTATTAACCATTATGAACATATACATATTTAATGGTACATTCATGTATTTATTCCACATTCCTTAGTCCCATAATAAATAATTATGTTGATTGATTCCATGTTATATGATCTATGTGGCACACTTATGCATGTATCGAAATGTTTAAGAAGGGTGCACCCTGATAGCGCTCCAATGCATTGGGTAAAGTATAGTATCATGATACATCATGTTAAATAAGTGTTGACTCATTATAATTCAATTAAAATGAGGTTTTACTCGTTCTTCATGTGCAATGAGGGTTTACCCATGCTTCATGTGCAATGAGCCTTGGATCATGCTAATATCATATTAAATGTTGTTTCAACATATCCATGTTATGATTACCATGCATTATCATGCCTTTATGTTCATTTTTCTCTAGTGATCCATTGATATTCCTATTTTCTAACATATATGGTTTTAATCATGTTATTCTATGTTTATTCCCTTACTGAGCTTTATAGTTCACCCGTTTCTTGTGCATGTCCTCAGGTTATCTCATGCAATGCTAAGTACGAGGGAATGTAGCGGTCATGTAAGTAACTAAATCATCATAAACATTTATCATATGAAGGTTTTATGTAATAATTTCTGTTAAGTGTGAAATTGAATCAGGGTTTTTATATAGACTAACCTATGTTTTTTGAGAGGTGTGAGGAATGGGAGGTATTATGGCATTTTATAAGGGAGGGAGGGGGACACTCTTGTAAATTCCAAAAGGTATTAATTAATTGGATGTATACATCATCTAATGTGTCCCAAAAATGGAAAAATAATATATTAATGGGGAATAATTGTTTATAAAAACCTGCAACACAAAAAAAATATATGCATTTTAATAATCTGGTTCCTTAACTTCTATGATTCCACAAATTTATCATTTTTGGGTATTATTATGGAATATAGTTTTCTAAAATATGTAATTTAACCATTAAGACTAAAATAAAGTGATATTTGTTATAAAATATATATCCATTAAATAATTAATATGATATGTAATTTATAAAATAAAAATCCCATTTTATAGAAATTAGTTTTAAAAGAAGCCCATGTGACTTGCTAAAACACTCTTTAAACACAAATCGTGTTAACAATATATTTAGAGTATATGGGTCAATATGTTAATTATAATAGATCAACAGGTACATTGATAGACCTTATTCAATATTTACTAAAACAAAAAAATTACTTGTTAGAATATAGGTTTTTTATTAATTATAATCATTTCATAAAATATAATTTATTATAAAATAACAATAATATAAATTTCTACATTGTTTATTTAATTTTGATTTTAAAATATAAAATCTATATTGGAATTCAAATATATTAAGTTTTTAACTTATTTAATATGATATATTAATCTAAAAATAATAATTAATTTTATTAATTCAATCAATCTACTTTAATTTTAATACTCATAGTATCATTTATTTTAGTTATTTATTAACTTAATAATCACTGTGTTGGTGTTTCTTAAGCATTTTAAGTAACTAAATCATCATAAAATTTTAATGATGAATTATTATGATAACATTACCCCATTTATATTTCAAGAGGATATATATAATATAAAATCTAATATTTTTTTAAATATTTCAATGTTTCATAAATGTTAAAGGTAAGGATAGTTCCCTTTTTGTATCTTTCCGTACCTAAACATTAATATAGGAAACATCCATTTTACAATATACCAATAACACATAAAATTAAAACCAAGAAGATATGTGTTATAAATATCAGCAGATAATGCATTTTTATAGGTTTCCATGTCATTTAGGCCCTTATGATTAAGGTTTAGTCTCCTGTTAAGATTAATTATACCTTAATCATCGTAATTAATTTTAATAATTTTCCAAAATATTTTTTGTAAAAAAACATGTTCATATTATTAAACCACAAATATTATACTGTTTATAACAATGTTTTATCTTTTTTCAAAATTCAACTCATATTAGTGGGAAAAATAATATTAACGCTAATCTCACAGACTTGATAATAAAGAGGGGTTTTATAGTAAAAATGTTGAAAAGTTGAATAAGTTTTTATATAAAATTATAAACATGATTCCAATGACCTAAATGGGGTTAATATATTTATAATTGGACTCTTTTGGATTTGAAAACTATTTTTGAAAATAATTTAACATTAATAATTATTTAAATGAAAACGTAGTTTAAAACTAAAATGCAGTATTTTTCACTATTCACTAAAAACATTCTGCTCAAAAAAATTCAAAAAATTTACCATAAGCTAATTGTGATATTTAAAATCCAAAAATGGAGTTTATTTTTGAAAAATAAAATTACTAAAATTGTCAAAATTTAGTTTAGAAAAATTATTCCATTAATAGGCGGTAGAACTCAGTCTTGCAAACAAGCTATACACATGTTCTGTATACCATAAACTTAACATGGTGTTGCCAATAAATAAAGTGAGAAAAATAGATATTTTTATTCTAAAATTAAAACATTTTATTAATTGGGGTGTTAAATTATCCTCATCTTCTTCAAATATCATCCTCTGATTTTAAAAATGATCTTAGTAGTCAAGGGATTGATATTTGAAAGTAAAATACTATTGAAGAACCTCCATTGTAAATTGGGAAAAATATATTCTTTGTAAGAGAGAACAAAAATTAAAATGATCTTCTAACTCAGTTTCTTAGTAGGAGAACATAGGTGGAAAATGGAAACATGGATAAAGAATAAATAAATAACTATCATGTTTTCATAGAGAGTGATAAAAAAAATTATTAGGATAAAGTTAAAAATCACAAGGCCATAAATCCCTGATGATCTTTGATGCCATTTTATTAATTAGAAATGAAGGTACTAGGAAATTTATGTTGGTTTTAAGATAATTTTTTTCTGGATTTGAGGAATTCATTCACTCTCTAACATTATAATTAAATATACTTACTTGGTACGTTTTTATAAGCACAATATTATCCTATTTTATGACTTGAACTGTTTCCACTTCATCTCTTAGAATAGGATTCATGATATAGTGATGTAATATATCAATCAATACAACATGGTACAAAATTTAACTTAAAAATTTCATAAATGGTTAATTTTTTCAAAATATTTTGATCGAACACTTCTTAAGGGTGGTCACTAATTTTTTTAATTGATCTTATCATTAGACCTTGATCAATTTAAAGTAGCTATTTAGTCATCCTATAGAGAATATGTGAACACCTTAATCATGTATCCTCTTGAAATATGGTAACAACATGAATTATCATAAGCCCATATTGGAAACATGAATTCTTACATATTTCTTAATAAAGACACATGTTATTCGATATATTCATTAAATCCAAAAGTGTTGCAAACTCCATAAATGATAACATAGAACCCTTGTAGACAAGTCATTAATCAGTTCCAATGTAGTCATCACTTACCCAGATTAATCATATATGTATCATTATCTCCACATAAAGAACACATTAAAGTTCGTCATTCACTCAATCATGTGTTAAAAAAAATAATTTTATAATAAATAACATTTTAGGTACCATTCAATATTTGATCTCAAATCCATGATTAAAATGTTCTATACTGTAAAACACATATATTCCATAATTATTATAACCAGTACATCACTAATAAAATATTCCTAATTATTCAATCTAAATATAGAAAAACTTTAATTATTCCACTTCATCCTTAAGACATTAACAAGGATACCACATAAAATTACTTAATACCTATTTCCTTTCACATTCCATGAGTAGTCTTATCCTCAGTAGAAATATAACCATCACTTGTACCACCTTTCTGGTTCTCTTCATGAGATTTCAACTTGGAACATTGATTTTCATAATGAACATTCAATCCTCACTTAATTCATTTAATAGTAAATGTTGTCTTAGTGAGGGAAATAAAACCATCTATTATATAAACAAAATTCATGAATTTTCTTTGCAATTAATTGATTTGTGTCCTTATTTTCCACAGTCAAAGAATCTAATTTCCCCTTGAATACATTCAATTGGTTGATTATTCCCACATTCTTGATAAATATGATACTGAATATTTATTCCTACACGGTCTCCATTACTCAAAATCATAGTGAACTCATTCATTCTCAACCTTGATGATTCTAAGAGTTAATTGAGGTACAAATTGTTAATTATGTTTTGTGAAAACTTATTTGGTATGATCACAACATACTTTACTCTAGCGAACATTACATTTAACTTCTCATCAGAAAATTTTCCATCACATTCAACGTTAAGCCATTTCCTTATGCTTTAATCCATTAACTAAAACCATAAATCATAGTGGGAAAAAACATATCGAAACGTAAATCCACATAATCCTGAAAAGGTTTGAATGGGATTCCTAAATCAGGGGTCCTACTTATTTAATAAATGACAACTTAGGTGTATCTTATGTTATTCATAGACATATTATAATTAAATTAATTATGATAGTTTATAAGAAAAAATGTGAATTATCATAAGCATATCCCTTAGGGAGTTTCAAACCAGGTGTATAGTAAGGCGTGTTGTGGTGTACCAAGTTACACCGAGTCAGGACTAGAACACATTGTCAGAACTATGCTTTATGGTTTTAGACAGAACTATGTCTACTTTTAGTATCTAGACAGGGATGTACTTCCAAGAATACCTACATAATTTCTACATTACCAAAAATTTAGTATGTTCTTATATACTTATCCTAAAATTTTTTTCATAGGGTTATGTACCTTAATATATGTTTTCTAAATCTAGTTTCCCAAGATACTACTAAACCTCATTTGATACTAGTAGGAATTCCTCGACCATAGAAGACCACAACTAGTGCATTATTTTATTACATTGGAATTATTAAAAGTAATAAAATCATGAAGGACTTATAATGTTATTGGAATTGGAAATATAGATTACATACAAGATACCCATTATATATTGGGAAATAGAAAATAAAACATGATACAAAATAAAATGAAATAAACTAAGTCCTTCTATGATTATTCCAAGTTTTATTCTTCATAACCTGAGGATATGAAACATAATAAGGGTGTTCTAAAATTCCTAGTAAGGATAAGTAAATAAGAATAGAAAATGAATCAATGGAACTAAACTAACCTAGAAAGGTAAATAACTTATAACACATGCCACTCAAATAACTAGATAAGGCAATATCAACATGTCAATGTAGTAAATTTAAACACACACCACTTAAAAATTTAAGAATATAATCTATCCATATATATATAAATGAAACATATCATGGATAATAAAATTAAATATTCTATCAATTAATAAAATTCTTAATTATGGGACACCATGTTTCCTTGGTACATGGAACCATTACCATCAAGACCTTTCATAAGACGATTTAAAACATACTAGTTACAAACCGATTTCATTTTTCCAACATTAACCCTATAATCAATTTTATTCAAAAGAAAATTTATATCATAATTATTACAAACATGAAGTGTCCTTCCAATATAATTTAATCCCATGATAATGTTGATGCATCTAGAGGATTACATTAACAGGACCCCAACCCATAGTGAATTCCTTAAGCAGTCACCAACCCATTCTTTTCATGTCATCAGCCTTCCACATGTGGAATAAATAATATTCATTATCAAATTTCCATATTAAACAAAGGATATGGATTAATCAAAATTTACACAATAGAGGATATACAATTAAATTATATACAATTGAATGACTATTACAATATTTTTGAAGATAATAATCGTTAAACATCCCAAAGTGTCTCATACAACCTTGAAACATTTAGAACCATGATACCCTTGGATTCATAACATTATATTAAACTTATAATATTATGATACTATTGATATTCATGATATAACATGTATAAGGTAGTATAAATAGCATAAAAATGAAATTAGGTGCACAAAAACAATTAATTTTCAATGGAATATAAATTGAGATGAAAAACCCTTAATTTATCCTTCCTTTTATTGTGTGGTATTTATAATCCTATATAGTGGATTAAAATATGTTACTAAATTAATATAGAACTATAATAATGTTTATAATATCATAAATCATCTTCTTATAATATCTTATTACCCGTATGCTAACCATTCATTATTTTAACTATATCGGGTGTTAATTGACATTTTTTCTCAAGTATGTTTTTAATTGTTATCTAATTTAATACTATATAGTTCATGAATTCAATATATCCATAATAGAAAATATTATTTATGTATCATATATATTCAATATAAGTTAATATATAGTAGTCCATAATATTTGTAGATAAGAAATGATGTGCACCGTTCATGGAGACGGTAGGTCGTACATACGCATGAACTCTACTTTAATTTTGTGGTGGTATTAAAAGAATGAAAAAATGATACATATCAATATTATAACTAAATTATAATATCTATGTTAAATATTTTATATATGATTATTAAAACCATCCTTTATACATTTCATGTATAGTGTGAATGAGTCACATATCTTTGAGGAGGTGGTAGTCCACAATTCCACAAATAATGTTATTATATTTAGAAAAAATGGAATGTATAATGATCTATGTTATAAAATAATTAAATAAGAATAAATACATAATTAATATTATATATATATTTTATAAACATACTTTTTATCATAATCGCCACCATCAAAAGCCGAAAAGGAAAACGAACAATCATCGTGTCATGAGGCAGTTGTTCGTCGTACATGAATATAGTATGTTCATTACCCATTAGATGTATGTTTGTGTAAGTAAATTTTTAAACCTTAAAATAACTACATAAAATTATATTAAGGATATGTTTGTTGTTATATAATCATGGAATAATAATATTTGAGGGAGTGGAGAATGGAAAAAAACTAAAGAGCTTGAGGAAGGACGTTACCTATTAATCAGGTAACTCCTTTTGGTTTGTAGAAAAAGGATTATATGGACTTAATCCATAACAAATTGAGGTTTCAAATAAGAATTTATGGATTTACGGAAGATAATGTTTTATATCTTGTCTTAAAATAAGTGGTTCAAGAGGTGTGTGGAAGTGGGAGGTGTGGTGGACTTTTATAAGGGAGGGGGAGTGGCACTCTTGTAAATACCAATAGGTATTCATTAATGGGAGGTCTACATTACCAAATTTGTCTCAAAAACATAAAAAATGAATTAAAGTGGATTCATGTTTGATAAAATTTTCCACCACCCAATAATATGTGCATTTGAATAATTTTGTTACGTAACTTCTACGATTCCACATTATATATTTTTTGTTATTAATAAAGCATCTAGTTCACAGATGGACTTTCTACAGTGGTGGGTCCTTTCAAATATGTATTTCCAAACAAATTTTCATGTTTAACTCCAGAGTGAGAGGTACATTTCTCTGTTGAGCTTGTGCGAGGAGCTGTGCCTATGTTCATTCCTCCTTGTAGGATGGATAAACCAGAGATACAAGATCTCAACAAGCAGTTAGAATAGTTGTAGGCAATGTAACACTCTGAGATTTTATGAAAAATATTATTTTTAATTTCATTGATGTCTTGTGTTGTACACTACACTAAAAGGAGCTTTCACTACACACAAGAATAGTACGCTACACCAAAAGGAGCTTACACTACACACATGAATAGTGAAAACACTGGGTTAATATTTAAAAACCGACTTCATTTTTGGATTAGGAATATCGAAATTATCTTGGGGTAAATTTTTGGTATTTTTCTGAAAACATTCAATTTTTGATGAATAGTGAAAACACTGGGTTAATATTTAAAAAACGACTTTTTAGTTAAATAATTATTTATTTTATATAAATTTATTTTAGGTCAAAATTGATACGTAATACCTATATAAGATCAATTTAATTCATTTGAGTCATTTTATAATAATTTTAGATATATAAAAATTTTATTTAACTTTTCACCGTCTTTTACCGATCTCCTAGGAGAATTTGAAAATTTACATAAAACATAATTTTACCACTACTGTGAGTGGAATTTCGAAAATCCGAGAGACACGGTTAATATCAAGGAGTAAAATGTGGTTCAATAAGATAAAAATAATTGTTAGTGAATAGTAAATTTTTACTTTTATTTACCACGGTTAAAAGTAAATAGGGTAATTAAGGGTAAAAATGATATTATTAATACCCTAAAACAAGTCCTAATTCTATTGGATAAGTGTAATTACAACAAAAATATCCTTATGAATAATATATTTCTCTCTATGTCCACTTGGATTAGGTTAGGACATTTATTATTATTTTATTTAAAGAAGAATTAGAATAGTTAAAATCAAAGTTTAATAACTAAAACATTTTTAATATTGGGTTATACATAATATAAATTTGACTATAAATATTCATTAGAAATATAAAAATATTTCCTACATAATGGTATATTATTTATAATTCTTATACATTAAATAATTTAATTTATTTATGACAGAGTGACGGTGCAGTAATTACCTTATTAATGAAATATTGACATAATTGATGTTATAAATACCCAAATAAATGTAATTTTCGAATTTTTATGAACTCCACTAATTTTATAGGTTAATATGACATGTTAGTATTGATTTAGTTAACTTTTATAGAACTAATCATGCTGTTATGAGTTTCACAAAAATCAAGTACCAAATAGTGTCAAAATTGACATAAAATTGTTTTTAGAAAAAATATTATATTATTAACGGTTATTTTATTCCTAAAAATCTATGGTTCGTCCAAATGACTTAGATAAGGATATATATATTAATAATGAACCACTTGGGGTTCTTTTGGCTTGTTATAGTATGTTTATTAACCATATAGTGTAAGAAAACAAGAAGACATGGTAAAAGATAAATTATTTAACATAAAGTTAAATCTAAATGATAAGGTTAAAATAGTAACATAAACGTTTCTAAAACATATTTGTTGAGATTATTTAGACCCATAACCACATTATCTTCGAAATAAATAAATTTGGAGATATTAAAAAACTAATATGACTTTTTAATAAAATAATATTTTAAGTTTGCCTAAGGTGCCCCTTTCCTCCCTTATAAAAAGGGAACCTCTTCCCTCTTCTCTTCACACCCTTTTTAGCCTTGAAGCTCGGAAAAACCCTACCAATTATTCTTTTAAACCTCTATAGTCATATCATATTGGTTCTGGTCTCCTCAAAATACCAACTCTAGTGCCCTAAGAAGAAGTTTAAAGGAGGTGCGTTGAGGAAGAGGTAATCTCTTCTACCGATTCTTTCAAGTTTTCTTTCTTCTTCAGATTATTCTTCTTTAGTTGTTTCATTATAAAGTAATCACATAAGTATCATAATTTTATGTTATTATAAATATGAAACAACCACATTTCACCTTCTATCCATCCAACGGAAAACGAAAGCACCGCGCGTGCGTACATACGAAATACCGTCTCCACGCCGTGTTGTAATCAGTTTTTCCACCCCCACCATACTTGGATGGGTATAATGGTGTAAAAAATGAATATATATGGTTATTATAACATCATAATGATTCTGATGTATTATATCATCCACTCCAATTCTATTCAATAATTATGGGAACGATATCATCGCTCGTGCGTACGTACGGATTACCGTCTCCGCGACGTGATGAGATTCATTCTCCATGTTAACCATTCAAGAATAATTATAAAGTATATATAATGAATAATAATGAAATATATGACATAATTAAGCTACTTAATTTATTTATTTATATATATATGTCATCTAATTACTTCCATTCAAGTCAATAAGGAAAGGAAAACAGCGTTAATGCGTACGTACGACCTACCATCTCCATGAATGGTGTATTTCATTTGACTTATCTATATATTATATATATATATATATATTCTGAATATATATGATATATAAATCATGATTTACATTCTACAAGTAATTAGATCATGATATAAGTAATAATAATATCAAGAACAACAAGTCCAAACAAGAACGATAAATAAAATGATTTTACCCAAAATGCTGCTTTAACATGGAATTTACAAAAGAACGGCAAATATAAGGTGACAAGTGAACCGTATATGATATAATAATAATGAATATGATTCTTTAATAATTAAATGACATTATTTAAATCATTATATAGTAGGTTTGAATATGTACGAATCATATCGGACCTAAGGTAAGAGATAATTTAACAATCCCATTTTTATCCGAAATTGCTTATTTGTAAGTATTTACTGGGGTTATATTTATCATCCATGTCCATGTTTTCTCAAGATGTTTTCATAAAAAATTTTCTATTCATACATATATGTTTAAAGTCATTTTTACCCATTTTTGACTTTTACTACGATGAATGGAAGGAATCATTCTTTTCTTTACCATATGTTGAACTTTTTGACTTTTCTGGCAAAAGTATGAGAAGAATGTTTTTTTAACTTATACGATATGAACGGATTTTTACGGTTTCATAAATCCTTATTTCCATGAAGCCTCCTATGAAATATTTCATGACTATTTTCAACAAAATCCTTTTATTTTATAATTTCATGGCATTTTTTGAAAAGAAAATGATTTTGAATAAGAAAGGATATTTTCCTCAAGAATTCATTTCAAGTGTTTTATCAAAACCATTTTTACATATAAGATGAAATTATTTCATATGTGTATGTTTCAAGAATAATGTCTCTATGATTTACATGGTTTCACTTTTCTTATGATGAAATGATATCCATTAGTTTTATATGGATTATGTTATGATGGGATGATGTTTATGAAACCCATTTCATTCTTTGGGTTACGATGAATGATTTCTGTTTATGTTGTGGAATAAGTAAAAATGATTTCATTATGTGATGGGTGAGACCCATATCTCCCTTCAATGCATTGGGTAAAGATTTATATATCAAGGGAAAGACATGGCTGGAATGATAAGTTAATCTGGTTCAGTGATACAGGACTGGAACGAGGAGGGAACTCGATTCAGAAAGGGACTTTCTCCACTATGATGGTCTTGGAAGTAATGCCTTGGATACTATGGGAATAATATCATGTGCTTAATGGTTTGACACAAATACATTTTTTATTCCAATGCAATTCCTTTATTATAAATTCCTTTCGTACTTCCAAGATTTATGTCTTTGCTCAAGATTTTGATGATTAGATTTTATGTTCAAATTTTTGCATTAAAATGTTTATGGATTGTTTTATGTTCTCTATGTTTACCCTTACTGATCATTTGAGCTCACCATTTTTATGTTTTCTTTTCCCTAGGATTTAAATAATGTTTTAGGTAAGAAAACAAAAGGGGAAGACCTTTACGGGAGATGTTGAAGATCTTTCACCACGATTAGAAGATTATATTCTGAGTTTCCATAGACACTAAACTCTTACTGTCCTTGTGTGTCTGTTTTTGTTATGTATTATGTATTCTGCAAAATGTAATGTAATGTCCGTGTACGTCAGGTTTGGGGTCTCTAGAGTTTGTATTAGAGGAAAGGTTTAGTTATCCTTTAGAAACTAGGATGCGAAAACTATAGTGAGATCCTGAGAGATATTTCTAAGGAATGTCTAGGGATGTAATTAAGGTTAAGTATAAGTATAGGTTATAGTCCTAGAATTACGGTAACGATATTAGAATTAAACCTAAGATGTTATATATTGAATTTACTCCCACTTTATTATGTTTTTCCCCTAGCATAATTTTTTCCTCTCACACTATTGTTTTTGGGTTTTAGACAATGGCTGGAACCCAAAGGAACCGTGTTGATCAATGTAATGGACAATGCAATGATTGTCCTCCTGAAGAAACCAATGTCATGGGAGATGGAGTGAAAAATCTTATTGCTATACTTACACAAGCTAAGAATCATTCTGGACTTCCAAATGAGTAGGGAAGGGAACAATATACTATTGAGTACTTCATGAGGCAACGTCCGCCTTCTTTTAGTAGGTCTTCTGATCAACATGTCGCTGAACAATGGATCAGTACCATTGAAAAGATATTTTCCAAAATTCGTTGTTCGGAACATGAAAAAGTAATTCTGGCTATTTACCATTTAGAAGGTGAAGCAGATCAATGGTGGAATCTAATTAGGAATACAAGGCCCCAAGATGAAATTGAATCCATGGAAGGGGACGAGTTCAAGAACTTGTTTTTTAGTAAGTACTTCCCTCGTATTCTTTGAACAAAGATGGGGAAGGAGTTCCTTGAGGTTAAACAGAAGGATGATGAATCTTTTGGTATATATGAAGTGAATTTTACAAGGCTTGAAATGTATACATCTGGCTTTATCGTCCAACCTGAAAGTAAAGTTGATCGATTCTTTAGTGGCTTAAAACCAAGTTTTTGAAGGGAATTAGCTATAAGAGACTTCAGTAGCTTTGAAGAAATTGTGCATTATGCTATCAAGGTAGAACTAGAATTTGGTGTAACATATCCATATCATGGTTTTTAGAAGAAACTAAATATGGAGTTTAAGGAGAAATCTCAGAATAATTGTGAAAAGAAGATGAATGTTTATTTATGCTCAAAGTGTAGAAAGAAGCATGGTGGAGATTGTCTTAAAGGGACTAGAAAATGATTTAATTGTGGAAAATAAGGTCATCGAGAAGCTGAGTGTTGAAGTAATGGAAAAAGGGTTTCTAATGATGTGAATAAAGAAAATAATGTAGAGAACTCACCACCAACACTTCTATGCTTCAAGTGCAAGGAAATAGGGCATTATGTTAATCAATGCCCTAATCCAAGGGTTCATGATGATCAATGTGAGAAACCTATTAAGGCAAAGGATAAAGGGAATTCACATGCGATCACTACTTGTGATGTTGAGTATGAAAATTATGTTGTGTAATGATTATGTTTTTATGTAATGGGATTTCAAAATAGTATCATGGAATCTCATTTATGGTATCGTGGTATTTTGTAATATCTATGTATTGGTTTTCAATAATTATATGGTACCGGTAACCATCAAAATTTATTGAAATATTTTTGGAATGAAAATGATATGCGCTTAATGAAGGGATACAGAGAAAATGAAATGATCTCATGACTGATATCATGGTTTGAGTACATAGAAATTTTGGGATTTTGGTATGTGTAAAGAGTTAACTTTCGACAGCATACATGTTTTCAGTAAGGTTCAATGTGTATTCATTTTTCAAGAGAATACATTATTTAGGTATTCACATGTTTGTAATGTGACCAAAAAGATATATC
Organism: Viscum album; assembly: GCA_963277665.1. Lineage (NCBI taxonomy): Eukaryota > Viridiplantae > Streptophyta > Magnoliopsida > Santalales > Viscaceae > Viscum > Viscum album. The sequence continues at coordinate 283,672,509 of OY728143.1, read as the reverse complement.
GTATGATATATGGGGGATAAATTATGGTATTCAGTTGCTTGTTTGATGAAATTTCTAGTAATCGTTCTCTCTATACTATAAGATTGGACATGAGTATTTTGGATAAGCCTAAATATTGGAATTGATTATGTTGTACATAAGTTAGTATTTTTTAAGGATAGAACTTTTTTTATATTATTTTTGGTATGTTATAATAATATAGTTTTAGAAAAAGGATAACCTGTAGGACGGGCGACAACCCGTCGCGTCGAAGAAGGCTTTGGAAATCGAACCCACAACCGAAGTGCGACATGCCTTTATCGCCTACCAATGGCCTACAAGAAGTCCCTGGTTATTAGAAACTAGTTTTATTATATTAAGAGATATGATATATGAAGTATAAGTCCATTTTAGGAACCATATACGATTAATCTCACTATAGATGGACTTATGCATATTTAATAACATTTTCTATCCTTTTGTTTGAGACATATGGAATGACCTATTATTCTATCGCATGATCCACTACCACTTCACGAAAGACAAATTAAACTTCATTTATTTAATAGATGAAGTGGAAATTGTTCAAGGCACAAACAACAGTAAGTTTATACCCAAATCAAGTAAGAATTTCTTTTAATTAAACAATTCTTCAACTTTAGGGAAATGATCTTGAAAACAAAACAAAATGTTTCCCTAGTGTCCTTATATTCGATGAATTAGAAGTTACCTTAAATCATAAAAAATTTATGGCTTTGTGATTAATGGATTTTTCATAGCCATGTTCTCTACCACTCTCCATCAGAACTTGATGGTTATACTTCTCTTCTATATCCATATTTCACCTATGTTGTCCTATGTGGAAACCCAGTGCTGAGTTACATTGGGTGACTGTTATGATTCTAAATTCCCTTTTTAAAATTAAGTTTTAGTATTTTTCATTATGATGTGGGTTTCTATGAAAGAAAATTTCAAGTAGTAAACCATTTATAACCCCAACAAATTTCGAGGGTGAATTTCATTTTAAGGGGGTTAGAATGTAACACCACGAGATTTTATGAAAAAAATTATTTTTAATTTCATTGATGTCTTGTATTGTAAGCCACATCAAAAGGGGCTTACACTACACGCATCCCTGATTTGGCTTTCATTACACGCAATCGTGACCTTCCACGATAGCATGTGTTGTACGCAATACCGAGTTTCACTAAACAACGATATGTTATATAAACTAGCCATTATGAATAGTAATACACACTTTTTGAAATTTTATAAATTCTATTTTTCAAAATGGACCTCATTTTTGTATTAGGAATATCGAAATTAGCCTAGGGTGAATTTTTGGTATTTTTCTGAAAACATTCAATTTTTGATGAATATTGAAAACAATGGATTACTATTTAAAAACCGAATTTTTATTTAAATAATTATTTATTTTATTTAAATTTATTTTAGGTCAAAATTGGTACATAATACTTATATAAGTTCAATTTAATTCATTTGAGTCATTTTATAATAATTTTAGATATGTAAAAATTTTATTGAACTTTTCACCGACTTTTACCCACCTCCTTAGAGAATTTGAAAATTTATATAAAACATAATTTTAACGCTTCTGTGAATATAACTTTGAAAATCCGAGAGACACGGTTAATATCAAGGAGTAAAATGTGGTTCAATAAGATAAAAATAATTTTTGGTGAATAGTAACTTTTTAACTTTTATTTACCACGGTTAAATGTAAATAGGGTAACTAAGGGTAAAAATGATATTATTATTATCCTAACACATGTCATAATTCTATTGGATAAGTGTAATTCGACCAAAAAAACTTAGGAATAAAATATTTCCCTTTATGTCCACCTGGATTAGGTTGGGACATTTATTATTATTTTATTTAAAGTAGAATTAAAATAGTTAAAATCAATGTTTAATAACTAAAACATTTTTATTATAGGGTTATATATAAGATAAATTATACTATAAATATTCATTAGAAAGATAAAACTATTTCCTACATAATGGTATTTTATTTAGAATTTTTAGACATTAAATAATTTAATTTATTTATGACACAATAATGATGCAGTAATTAGCTTATTAATGAAATATTAACATAATTTATGTTATAAATACCCAAATAAATGTAAATTTAGAATTTTTATGAATTACAGTAATTTTATAGGTTAATATGACATGTTAGTATTTATTTAATTAACTTTTTTTGAAATAATAATTCTTTTATGGTTTTCCCAAAAATCAAGTACCAAATAGGGTCAAAATTGACATAAAATAGTTTTTAAAACAAATATTATATTATTAATTGTTATTTTATTCCTAAAAATCTAAGGTTATTCCAAATAACTTAAATAACGATATATATATATTAATAATTAACCACTTCGAGTTCGTTTTTCTTGTTATATTAAGTTTATTAACCATGTAGTGTAAGAAAACAAGAAGACACGGTAAAATTTAAATTATATAACTTAGAGTTAAATCTAAATGATAAGGTTAAAATAGTAACCTACACTTGTCTAAAACATATTGGTTGAGAGTATTTCGAACCATATCCACCTTATCTTCAAAATAAATCAATTTGGAGCTACTAAGAAACCGAATATGACTTTATTATAAAATAATATTTTATGTTTTCCTAAGGTGCCCCTCTCCTCCATTATAAAAAGGGAACACCTTCCCTCTTCTCTTCACACCCTTTTGAGCCTTGAAGCTCGGCCAAACCCTGCCAATTCCTTTTCTAAACCACCATAGTTATATCATAGTGGTTCCAGTCTTCTCAAAAGACCAACTATAGTTCCCTAAGAAGAAGTTTAAAAGAGGTGCGTCGAGGAAGAGGTAATCTCTTCTACCGATTCTATCAAGTTTTCTTTCATCTTCAACTTTTTCTTCTTTAGTTTCTTTATTATAATGTAATAAATTAAGTATCATACTGGTATGTTATTATAAATATTAAACAACTCCATTTCACCTTCTATCCATACTACGGAAAATGAAATCACCGCGCGTGCGTACGTACGGAATACCGTCTCCACGTCGTGGTGTAATCAGGCTTTCCACCACCACCTTACTTGGATGGGTATAATGGTGTAAATAATAACTATATATGGTTATTATAACATCATAATGATTCTTAGGTATTAAATCATCCACTCCAATTCCATTCAATAATTATGGGAACGATATCATCACTCGTGCGTACGTACGGATTACCGTCTCCACGACGCGATGAGATTAATTCTCCATGTTAACCATTCAAGAATAATTATAAAGTATATATAATGAATAACAATGAAATATATTACATAATGAAGCTACTAAATTTATGTATATATATATATATGTCATTTACTTACTTCCATTCAAGTCAATAAGGAAAGGAAAACAACATTAATGCGTACGTACGGCCTACCGTCTCCATGAACAGTGTATTTCATCTCTTTCATCTATCTATTATATATATATCTATATACTGAATATATATGATATATAAATCATTATTTAAATTCTGTAAGTAAATAAATCATGATATAAGTAATAATAATATCAAGAACAACAAGCCCAAACAAGTACGATAAATAAAACGATTTAACCCAAAACGCTGCTTTAACATTGAATTTACAAAAGAACGGGTAATATAAAGTGATAAGTGAACCATATATGATATTATAACAATGAATATGATTCTTTAATGAGTAAATTACATTATTTAAATCATTATACATGAGGTTCGGATACGTACGAAGCATATCAGACCTAAGGTAAGGGATAATTTAAAAATCTCATTTTTATCTAAGATTTCTTATTCGTAAGTATTTACTGGGGTTATATTTATCATCCATGTATATGTTTTCTCAAAATATTTTCATAAAATTTTTACTATTATTACATATATTTTTAAATTCATTTTTACTCCTTATTGACTTTTACTACGATGAATGGAAAGAATCTTTCTTTTGTTTACCATATGATGATCTTTTTGACTTTTCCAGAAACAATACGAGAAGAATGTTTTTTTAACTTATACGGCATGAAAGTATTTTTATGGTTTCATAAATCCTTATTTCCATGAATCCTCCTATGCAAGATTTCATGACTATATTCAAAAAAATCCTTCTATTTTAAAATTCCATGGAATTTTGTGAAAAGAAAATGATTTTGAATAAGAAAGGATATTTTCCACAAGAATTCATTTCAAGTGTTTTATCAAAACCATTATTCCATATAAGATTAAATTAGTTCATATGTTTATGTTTCAAGTATAATGTCTTTATGATTTACATGGTTTCACTTTTCTTATGATGAAATGATATCTATTTTTTTTATATGGATTATGTTTTGATGGGATGATGTTTATGAAAACCAATTCATTTTTTTGGTTATGATGAATGATTCATGTTTATATTGTGGTAAAGGTAATAATGATTTCATTATGAGATGGCTTGGACCTATATATCCCTCTAATGCATTGGGTAAAGATTTATATCTCATGATATAGGCATGGCTGGAATGGAAAGTTAATCTGGTTTAGTGACACAGGACTGGAACGAGGAGTGAACTCGATTCAGAAAGGGACTTTGTCCGCTAAGATGGTCTTGGAAGCAATGCCTTGGCTACTATGGAAATCATATCATGTGCTTAATGGTTTGCCACAAATACATGTTTTATTCTCATGCTATTACTTTATGATATATGCCTTACGTACTTCCACGATTTATGTATTTGCTCAAGATTTTTATGTTTAGATTTTATGTTCAAGTTTTTGCATTCAAATGTTTATGGATTGTTTTATGTTCTCTATGTTTACCCTTACTGAGAATTTGAGCTCACCATTTTTATGTGTTCTTTTCACTAGGATTTAAATAAAGGTTTTAGGTAAGAAAAAAAGGGGGAATATCTTTACGGGATATGTTGAAGATCTTTCACCGTGATTAGAAGATTATATTCCGTGTTTTCAAAGACACTAAATTATTATAGTTCTTGTGTGTCTGTTTTTGTTATGTATTAAGTATTTTGCAAAATGTAATGTAATTTTCGTGTACGTCAGGTTTGGGGTCTCTACAGGAAAATGGTGTTCATCTGACCCATCAATTCTTCTTGGGGTATACCAATATTTTTTGCGAGGAAGGCGGATGGTAGCCTCAGACATTGTGTTGATTATCTGAAGTTGAACCAGATGTCAGTTAAGAACTGATATCCATTATTGGGGATTGATGATCTATTTTATTATATTAGAGGATCCTGAGTGTTCTCAAAGATTGAATTGAGATCTAGTTATCAACAGTTGCATGTTAGACCATCAAATATACATTCTACAGCCTTTCGGAGTAGGTATGGTTTACACGAGTATTTTGTTTTGCTGTTAGGTCTCACTAACATGCTAGTAGTTTTTATGGAACTGTTGAACTGAGTGTTCAATCCTTACATGGATTATTTGGTGGTAGTCATCTTGGAAAATATCATGGTGTACTCTCACACCTAACATGACCATGCCACCTACCATTAGATCCGTTTGAGTACACTAAAAGATCATCAGTTATAAGCTAATCTCTCAAAATTGCACTTTTGTATGGTTCAAATTCACTTCTTGGGTCATGTTATCTCAGAGAAAAGAGTATCAGTCGACATAGAGAATGTGAGAGCAATTTTTTCCTAGGAGAATCCAAATAACATTATTTATTTACAATGTTTATGGGGTCGGATGGTTACTACATGCACTTTATACAAGACTTTTAATTCTCAGTAGTGCCACTGACGGGCCTGACTAAGAAGGGTGAAAATTACTTTTGGATATATTTGTGTGAATTCAACTTTTAGGATCTAAAATAGAGATTGACTTTCACACTGATATAAATTTTTCTAGAGTCTTGTATGAGTTACAATGTTTACTGTGATGCATTAGGTAACGGATTGGGAGTAGTGCTTATGAAGGGGGAAGGAGTCATTTCGAACGGGTATCGGCAGTTGATGCCACATGATAGGAATTACCCAAAACTTGATCTTGAGTTATCTTTAGTTGTGCATACTTTGAGATATCAGAGACATTATCTTTAGGGAGTGAATTTTGTGTTATTAAATGAAAAAAAAATTCTCAGTTATATCTTTATTCTGCGTGATATGAATTTCAGACAAGGATGGTGGTTTCAGTACCTTAAGTATTTTGATGTTTAGCTGCCTACACACATGGTAAAGGCAAAAAAGTGGCTGATTCATTGAGTAGGAGGACTCAGAAAGATGATGTTTAGGAGGCCAATATTGAGTGGAAACTTATGACCATGCTCTCTGAGATGCATTTGGAGGTGCATAAAATGCAGGGTAAGACATTTATTTCTTATATTGATGTTACCAATACTATACATTATCGAGTGATAATGAGGTAGATGTCAGATTAAAAAAGGCCAAGTCCTATGGGAGACTTTGTTAGGAGAGGACCATACCTCTAGGTGGACCATAGGAGACGATGATATCCTGCATTTCCATGGATGCATATAGGTTTCAGTAGACATACCTGAGGAGTTGACGTGATATTTTAATTCTTCAGTTTAGGCAGTTCATCCTAGTGTCACCATGATGTATTGAGATCTACATCATCTATATTGTTGGCCAGGTATGAAGAAGGATGTTGCTGGTTTTGTTATGAGATGTTCCACTTGTTATCAGGTGAAGGCAAAGCATCAACAACCATCATGAATTTTATAGTAGTTACCAATTGCTGAGTGGAATTGGAATGATGTTGTGATGGATTTTGCGACAGGTTTAGTGTGGTATCCATGAGGGAATGACATGGATTGGATTGTTTTTGCTTTACTCAAGAATGTTTGACATTTCTGGCCGATCAAGGAGACCCTTAATGTTGATGACATTGGAAGGTTGTACATCCGAGATATAGTACATTTTCATGGAATTATTCATTCTATTGTTTCAGATAGGGATGCTCGGTTTACTTCTTGTCTATGGAAATGACTAAAAAGGGATTTGGGTATATAGGTATTTCTATATACATCTTACCATCCATATATAGATGGCCAGTCTGAGCGCAGAATTCAGGTTTTGGAGGATATGCTACGAGCATGCATCTTGGATTTCTGGGGGTCTTTGGAGCGACCCATACCGCTAGTGGAGTTTGCATACAATAACAATTTTCAAGAGACAATTCTGATGAAACTTTATGAGGATTTTTACATTAGGACATGTCGATCAACCCTATTTTGGATGGAGGCATGCGAGGAAGCTATGCTGGGACCTCGTCTTGTCCAGGAGACCACTAAGCAGGTGGGGTTGATTTGGTAGGGGATGGATACTGCACAATCTCAACATAAACCTCATACTAGTCAATGGACATGACCTCTATAGTTTGAGGTTAGAGATCATGTTTTATTACATGTCACATCAAGGTTGGAAAACAGGGAGATTCAAGGAGAGGGGAAACATTCTCCGAGATACATCAGGTCGTTTTAGGTTTTGGAGAGAGTCTGTCTAGTTCCCTATCGGTTGTAGTTACCTCAGAGGTACTGGGAAATGCATGACATATTTCATGTTTCTCAGAAACTACATTACTTTTCAGACCTATTTCATGTTTTCCAACCTGAGGAGTTTGAGTCAGAGGTGGACGCATCCTTTGAGGAGCACCCTATTCAGATTTTGGGTCATAGTACGAAGGTTCTCAATGGCCTGTCTGTTTCTTTGGTATGGGTGCTATGGAATCATGGGAAAGTACAGGACAAGTATTTGGAGAGGGAGGCTGACGTTATATCATAATGTCCAGAGTTGTTAAATGCTTCTTCTTTTCCACCCTTGGAAGAGAAATTAAGAGATGAATTGATTTAATGGGGGACGTTTGTAAGAACATGAATATTCGTTTTAGGTATAGATCTTTATTTTTGGTTGTTTTGAGGAAAAAAGAATTTTTTTTGTACACAAAGTGTACTCTTGAGTGTACACAGTGTATCTGGTTGCTGCGGGTAGCCATGTACTAGACATGTAACGGTCGAGTACATGGTCATGGGGGTGACCTGGAAGACCACCTAAAACGGGTGTCGATTGAGGCTAGTACACAACATGTACATTAAATGAACATGCCATGAACTTTTCTCCTAATTTTATTAATCAGACCAGGGTCACATATAATCTACATAAGCATCTTCTTCATCCCACGTCTCATGTAGGAGAGCAATGTACGACTAAAAATCCTCAAGATCCTCCCATTCCTCTATCCGAGTTCCGATTGAGATGTCTTCGGGTTTAATGGATTCCGATTTGTGAGTTCTATATTTATCTAGAGACTCTCTTCTTACATTCTCTTCTCTTTTGAGTTACTGAAGGATGAACATTTTTGACCTTTTTGTAGATCTACGATGTTCTAGGCTGATTCAAGTGCCAAATTTCAACAGTGTTCACTATAGGACATCGAGGTTGGTGTTTTGTGCCTTTCTTTGGTTTTCTTTGGATTATATATGCTAAAAGTGATTAATACCCTTGTTTAGGGTATTGAATGTTTGTAATTTAACCTTGTTTAATGCCTGATATGGTTTGTTGACTGAGAAAGGTTTGTGAATTATGCATAGGTTTATTACCTTGATTATGGGAGCATTTTCCATGATTGATTGTTTATGGCCATCGGGTCCAGAAAGAATGTTTGGAAAAAATTTTTCCATGGATAGTGTTGCTACGATGGAGTTCTTCATTATTTGAGATTCATGTGATTATAATTATCAAAGTATAACCAAGGGTAATTGACTACAAGAAATTCTATAGATAGGGTCTCTTATTTATGAATTGTTGTTAAGAATGACCTGAGGCATTGACTGTGAGAGCTTCTATAGGGTCATTAACAAGAGGGGTTAGATTGTGAGAGCTACCCATAGGTTCATTCTTAAATGAATGTTAGACCATAAGGAATTGAATGTGAGATATCTAATAGGGTCATTATAATTTATTGTTCTTATACATAATAAGGTGTATTGATCGTGAGAGCTCCCATAGGGTCATTATAATTTAGACTATGTGATCTTCTTAAAGGGACATTATTATTTATGGATTTGATGATATATGAAACTAGAGGGGTTTAGAGTGTGAGAGCTTTCTTAGAGGGTTTCTTGTAAATAATTGAATGTTTGTGACGATTTTTCCATGACAAAGCACAAGCTGGGACTTAGTCTTACTAGTTGGTTTATATTGTCTTATGAAATATCTATTTTGCTATTATACAGGAGGATACATTGATTAGGCTAGATCCTAAGTTTATATTATTCAATTGATTGAATAATTAATGAATGTAATTGAATGTAATTGAAAACTGTAGGATTGTTTAATTTCTAGTACTTCATAGTTTATTTCATCATTTATACATATTATCTTATATATATATATATATATATATTCATTGACAGTTACTCATAGATCTTTTTGTGGTTACCTAGTAGGTTTCGTCTCACACCATTTTTGGGTCATGCTTTTGGACCCAAAGAAATTATATTGGTGCAGGTATAGATAATGGAATTCACCCTTCTTCATCAGGTAATGAATTTCTATTAACCCTAGAGATCATCAGACCAAGCTAAGGCTTACAATGCTGTTGGAGTTTACTATTTCATGTACTTTGGTTTCAGTATTTTATTTCCATCATTGTGACTTGTTTGGATGTTTTTCTAGATACTTGTGACATGCATCATTAATATATATGTTGTGATTTTTATACTACAAGTCTTCCACTATTTACTTCAACTTTATGGTATTACTTCTTCTGATATTGATTATTATCCTTTATTCTGTTGTGTATACTCTTCAAATGAGGGCATAGTTTCCCCACTATCAGACCTTGGCCCTCTCTTCCTGTCAGTAGCCTCTGGCGTATGGGAAAATACAATTGAGGTTATGTGACCAACCGGTACCGAGGCACCTATGGGTAGTACCCAAAACTTGGTTGTCATAAAAATGGTATTTTATAAGTTTCTAGTTTATATTGGCCCATAAGAATAAGGTTTAATTTCTTAATATGCTTAATTTAACCTTAATCATGATAATTAAATTTAATCACTTTCACTTGTCTTTTTGGAAAAAATTTGGTTGATATTGTTATAACAAAAATATTATACTAATTATGGCCATGTTTTTATATTTTTCAAAATTAAAATCACAGAATTGGGAAAATTAAGATTGATGCTAATCTCACAGACATGATGAGAAAGAGGATATTTAATGTAAAAACATTAAAATGTTTAATAAGTTTGTGTATCCAATTTTAATGTAAAAATTATTCCATTGACATAAATGGGGTTAATATATTTATTATTGATCTATTTTGACATCAAACCACAATTATGAATTTGATTTAACAGTAATAATTATTTAAATGAAAAGAAAGTTTTTAACTAAAATGTAGTATTTTTTCTCATTAATCATAAAACGAAGCCACTAAAAAAATTAAAAATAACCCTAATCTATTTTTTATAGTACACAACCAATAATAATGTCTATTTTTTAAAATAAAATTTATAAAATTGTCAATATTAAATTTTTGGAAAATGTGAAATACTAACAGGTGGTAAAACTCAGTCTTGTTTTCATGCTATTGTTGTGCTTTGTATACAATAAGCTTAACATGGTGTTTAAAGTATATAAAGTTTGGAGAAAAATTATTTTATTCTAAAATTAAATCATTTTAGTTTCTTGGGTTGTTGTAGTGAATGATTTTTTGTCACCTATCTGGAAAGATTCAACCAAAGATAATGGGACTGGTGTAACTACATACCATGTGATACCTAAAGATATTGATAATTCTATCTATGTAGAGAGATTGAATAAATATTATTATGAGATAAAAAATATAATGTGTCTTAATACAGAGTTACTCATGTCTAATATTCCCAATTATTAATACCCTAAATAAAGACTCAATTTTCTACATTAGTGAATTGCACATAGAATGAATAAGCATATCTTCCAATGAGTGTTTAAACTATATATCCAATCAAATATAGATTAAACTAGCTATTAAACTTAAATTTTTTAGATAAATAATATCAGTGGTTTCCTATACTAGGGTTGTAATAGGAACCATGTTATTTGATCTATTATATGATGACCAATACTATTTACTAACAAAAAACATGAGAAATATAATCATATTAGGCCATACTCCTACCTTTTCACAAATATCCTGATATCCATCAATCCCTTTTGATCTCACTAACTACATTGAATATCTGGTAGGTCTAAAAATTCCTTGGATTTGTGTCACACACTAGTGTGACCGGAAATAATTCCATACCTTGAGTGGAATTATACAACTCCAACTCCACCCAACCATAAAAATAAAGCTCACCCATATTTTAATAGAATTGGGGACCCAAAGAAGGATATTATATATTTTATATCTCAGTGTGGTCCCATAATGGGGGACCCTTGATAAATATGATTCAACCAAGATAAGATACTTAAGATAGACTCAAGATTAGCCAATATTTTTAGGGTATATCAATCTTCTAGAAAGATACATTATAAAATTAAAAAACCTCCACCAATAATTACTCTATCAGTTCACTTATACACTAATGAAGATGATTGTCCAAAATTAATAAAATAAAAATCTATGTGATAGTGTTAGGGTTTCATAAATTACTTCTCGGTGGATGTGTTTGACCTATTCCCTAAACCTAAACCCCCCAAGAGGTGTTTTTGGGAATCATTATAGAAAATAACCTCGATGAGTTTCAAATTCAACTAATTCTGGTAGACTATCTGGGTAGAATTTGTGGACATTAGATAGTTGTAAAGGGTATGGAGGATTCTATTCAGAAGACCAATCCCAATCATTATCCAATTTTAATAAATTAATGAAATATCATTGGTAAAGAAGAAACATTATTTTTTACCCTTAATCCAAAACTAAAACTAGCTCTAACACCCATACCCACACGATATCATGTAGTACATACTACAAAAAAAATGATAACCCTAATTGTAATAATATCATCATCAGTAAATAATGGATGAGAATAGATGCACATCACATGATGATAGAGAGAATAATGTCTATTCTTTTCATGTTGAGTGGGTTCCTGGGTACATAATTGAATATGTATGGAATAATTTGTTGAAGCTTATAGAGACAAGAAAACCTAATAAATATTCCTTTGATAACTTCCAGAACTATTTTCATTTCTATAAATTTTTGATACATACTATCTTGGAGTTCATTTCCTTCAAATACATCCTCTAGAAGGTAGAGTTAGGTCAAGTTTAGATTGAAACTAGTGTATCCGGGTTTCATCTCTATAACTCTCCTATAAGAATAAGTAGAATGACAAAAAGTTACAAAAATGGAATGAATATTTTGATTATTAGATTTCTAGAAAGATGGTAAATCTAGGACCTACCATCCACAAGGAAAAACTAAATTAATAATTTACACCCTTACTCAATTTGTAATGGATGATTCGAACTCATCAACACCACAATACTATAAGATATATTTTTCTATTAATAAGTATTACCAGTTTATTAACATAAAGGAACAATAAGGTGAATATATTACAATTTCTTGTCTTATTTAAATACTAAATGAATTTATGCCTCAAATATTGGGAGGGAAAATGATTCCCCACCTAAAAGTTCAATGGTAACTGACCAATCAAAAAAGACCCTTATCATTAAATTGAATTTTATATGGCTCTATCAATGAATTAAATTTGTTGGATCTATGATCCAACAAGAATGATACATATGATCATGAATTCCTTCTCGTTATCAGGGAGAAGGTGGAAGTGTCCATTGAGGATGATGGGGTTGAGGAAGATGATGTCAATATACACCTCAACAACAAATCCATCCTCAAACTATATATTATGTATAGACCTATAGAAAGGAACAATAGTGAGATCAAAATGATAACCAATATATTCTTGGATCATTGTGAGTGCATTCAAGATCAATCATACTAGAGGAACAACTAGGTATTCAACATCCATAAGGTTAGTTCCAAAATGTGGGAAGGTCAGCTTATCCTAACTCACAAATGACATATATTCCCTCAAGTCCCAATATGGGAAAGTAGCTAATAGAATATGGAACTCCAAATACAAAGAATCAGAATAATATATAACCTCATATACTGAAACATAATTAAATAGATTATAATTACAACACATTGAAGTATCTTTACATTGTTTTAGACATGCACTAAATTAATGATTCCTTACATATTTCAAAGGTTCTTATAGAATCAGTTTTTGAAGATCCTATAATTCCTCTAGATTTTGACATCGATGTCACTGTTATTGAATTAAACCACACGTAAAATGACTATGTACACTATCATATGATTATCTATCACATACATAAATAGTGGGAGACCTCTATATAGGGGCACATTAGCCCCTTATATATTTCTAGCAAGCTGTATAATTTTAACATTCGTCAGGTTATCACTGAAAATGGATCTTGATTTAATCTCATCACCATCCAAATGTTTTTATTTTTAGTCTATAATAAAAATGAATTATCTCCCTCAAATTTCAATATTTATGGTATACAAAAGTTAGAAAAATAAACATGGGAAAATAAAATATAAATCACAATTTAGGGACCATTTCTTTATTTATGAGTTTATGATGGTCCATCGAGAGACATATTTAAATTTCTTATTGGGAAGACCATAAACTCATTTACATGTGTAAATTCCTTCATCATATAAACAATTCCTCAAGTGATCCATCAATGGAATGGTCAGAGTGATACATTGTGATGGAACCCCATTTTATTTCAAAAAATATCAGTACATAGATATAGGACTCTCTTAGAGTGGGTAGAAATATCATACTATAGATAATACCACATATATAACTACCAATATAGTTTAAAAATGTCTATTGTCAACCTATTCCATGAACTAGGTAAATAGGATGTGTTTCCCATCAACCAATTCACGGAAATAACTCTTGTACCAAATACATATATTTATGTCCTCATGATATCGGTCTCATTAGCTGATAATGGCTATGTATAAGAAGGTTTCTCTCTCGGTTGCAATAATAATTACTTGGATGAAAATAACCTCATTATATCTCTGTAATATTATGATATCATTAAATCACCATCTACATTATAAAATAGCCTCACATCATCAATAAGAAATTAATATACCCCTATGTCATCTTATAAATATCAGGATTTTAGTACATCCTCTTCCCATAGTGTAAGTAGTGAAGAGGGAGTGAAGATATAGAATTTAAATGATGATAATTCCCCCACATTAGGTTTTTCAATGTTTTGAGGAAACTTCACAACATTCTTAAAAGAAAAAAATCCCTTAATATGGTCTCTTTTCCATGAAAATATTCAGTTACAGCCTATTTATACTGATACTGATGAATTTTTGCAAGAGGAAAATCATATCAAAAAATCCAACAATCATAATTCACATGTATCTTATAGAATCCTTGGAGAAACATACATGGATATTATATCATTTTAGATGAATATTCCGTACATTAAAAAAATAAATTCCCAAGGACCATAATAGTTTAGTGTCTTTGGAAACATGAAAAAAAATATTCTATCTTCTAGATAGATATTCTAAAACTCCTATAAAGAACTCCACCTTTAGTAATTCAACCTAAAACCTTTATTCATAACCTATATAAAGGAAACATAAGAAATGGGTGAGCTTAGATGCTATTTAAGGGTAAATAAAAGAAACGAGTAATCACAACAAGAACATAAGGTTATGGAACATGATCATAACATTTTAAAATCATACCATGGATATTGGATACCATAATAATTATTTTAAGTTCAAAAGACATGGATAATAAGAGAATTAAGAGCATAATTCATGAAATAATAATATAGGAATAATACATGGAATTTGTGACATGCACGTTTTCTTATAATGTTGTGAACGTGTATAAGTAGAAACCAGTTCACTCAATAAGTTAAAGACATTAAATATGCCCCCGGATCAACTTTGAAACCTGGTCCATATATAACATTGATAATGTTAAATCAGTTTAATGCATAACCATATGCACTTGAATCCAGGTCCATGAATAACATTTTGAACATGTAATTAGGTTCATTCATAAAATTTTGAATATTTAATTAGGCTCACACATACAATTATGGACATGCAACCGGTTCCATGAATTATATTTTAATCATGTTATAATGATTCATCATAACATTGTGAACATGTAATTAGGTTCAAGCATAAACTTATGGAAATGAATCCAGGTCCATACATAACATTGTGACCTGTAATCAGGTTCATGCATAGCATTGTGAACATGAAATCATGTTCATTGTTAACATATATACTCACGAGTCTTCCATCATTACCCAATTCATCAGAGAGATATATAGGTCCCACCCTTCTTATAATAACATCATTCACATGTAATGACCTGACCCCAGTTACCCATAATCGATGCATTATTACATAACATTGGCATGATACAAGTAATCATGTCATGAAAGACCGATCAATTTTGTAGCCTTGGAAGTACTAGATAAATTCATAAGTTTTACATTATATTATGAAATAAAAACATCAACAAAATAGTGTCCCCTTTTGAACACACTTATATCCTTAGCCTATACCTATAAGTCAACCATAAAGTACTTCTTCATATCCTCAGAAAAATAAAACATAGAAAGGGGTGAGCTCAGATGCTCAATAATGATAACAATATAGCAGAAGCTTTCATAAATAAGCATAAACATTTAATGAAATGTATTAGACTAAAACAAATTCTTTTTAAACATAAGCATCAGTATAATTTGGAAAAGATAAAATACAATAATTCAATTAACTTATTCAAATTTAAATTATACTAGTAGAATAATAACATTCAATATCAATAGCCACTTTCATAATGATGGAATGCATAATGCCAGACTTCATAACCACATAGTCAAGGCCTTGTGCCAAGACTACAAATAAGATTTTGTCAAGGCCTTGTGCCAAGACACTAGTTTGTCTCATGGGACCTTCTGATGCATCAAGGAGATATAGTGGGCTCCACCTGCCACTTACTAAGTCCAATGCATTCCTCATATGAAAAGGTTTAAACATAAAATAAAAATTTGTATTAAATGTAGCATATGAAATGTCAATACTTTATCCATAAACCATTAATGGTAAAAAAATAACACATCCACTATTAAACATATCACAAAACCTTCAATACATTATGGAAGATTTGTATCATAATAAATCAACTTCAAACAAGTTTAAAATCTATCAAAATATGTTTAAATAGATGAAATTAAATCTTTTTTAAATAAATACTTCTTTCTATTTTGAATCCATTTAAAAGTCACATAATTATAAAAGAAAATATTTATTTTGAAAATATTCTTATAAGCTTGTATGGGATGCTTCCACGATGTTATAATGACAGAAAATAGTCGCACTCGTCGTAGAAGTTATAAAAACATTCTAACGTTAATTTTGTCGAAAAGGTTATAAAGTAACTTGTTTGGAAAATGATGGAAAGATTCCTTTCAAAACAAATACGGTCAAATAATGGTATAAATGAAATTAAAACATTTTCTAGTAAATAGTAAAATTGTTTTGAAATACAATTTTTAAGAAAACATAGATGTGGATGATAAAGAGGCCCAAGTAGATACTTACATAAAACAACCTCGGATAATAAAGAGATTGTGAAATTAACCCTTACCTTGTACTTTTCCTTGGTATATGGTATGATAACCTATTATATAATAGTTAATTATTTTTTATTAAATTATAAAATAACCATATATATAATTTTGATATCATATATGATCCTCTAATATTTCTTTTTTTTAATATTTTAGTAACATCATCGTTTTAAGTGTTAACTGATTCGTTTTTTTTAAATGCTCAGATACATAAGCCATGTCTGTTATGGATTGGATGTAATTTATTCATATACAGAATGATATTAGGTTCTTAAAAATTATTTTTAATAATAAAATGAAAATTATTCCAAAAATATTATGATGGGGAATGAATCTCATCGCGTTCGTGGAGACGGTAATCCATACGTATGAACGAGCGACAATATCATTATATTAATGGTGAAATAGTATGTAATTGGATAGTATATCATATATAATGAATCCATAACATGTTATATTTATTATTTACATAAGTTATATTCATTATTATACCCATCTAAATAATGATGTATTTGAATAACAAACTACACCACGACGTTGAGACGGTAAGCCCTACATACGCACATATGGTGACTTTTTCATTCATATGATCAATAGAATAATGAATATTGTTGTTCCATTTTTATAATAACATAAAATTATATAGAATATACTCTATTTATTATTTTATAATAGAAATATCAAAGAAAGAGGAAGTGTAAGTAGAAATGAATTTGAATGAGGTGATGAAATATTTACCTCTTCTTTGGGTTCTTCATTTTGATTTGATCAAAATGGATCCTTAGGTTGCCTTTATGACCAAAGGAATGCATATATGATGAAAGGAGGAAGGTTTTGAGGATATTTGGGAAGGGTTTCACTGAGACAAAAGGTTTTGAGGTGTTAAATTAAGAGAAGTGGAAGTGTCCTTTTATAAGAGAGGTGAGGGTCACTTTAAGAAATGTTTGAAATATTATTTTATAATAAAATAAATTTCGGCTTTTAATGGATCCGAAATCAACTATTTAGAGGATAAGGTGGGTATGGATAGAAATCCTTTCAACTAATAGGTTTTAGACTGGTTTATGTCATCATATTAACCTTATCTTTTAGATTTAACTCTTAGTTAAATAGTTTTCCATTCACCATGCCTCTTGGTATTTTTATATTATATGGTTATAAAACTTATTATTACAAGACAAAAGAACCCAAACGGGTTCATAATTAATATATATAACCTTATATAAGTATTTTGGCCAACATTAGATTTTTAGGAATATTATACCAATTAATAATATTGTACTTGTTTTAAAAACTCAATTATGTCAATTTTGACACTATTTAGTATTAGGTTTTTGTGAAAATCATAACAGCATGATTACATTGAAAATAAAATTATTTTATAAACCCTAAAATTTCATATTAACCATGAAAATTAGTTTAATTCATCAAAAGTCTCAAATTACATTTATTTTGATATTTATAATATCAATTATTTTAATGTTTCATTAATAAGGTAATCACTCCATCATTATTGTGTCATAAATAAATTAAAATATTTAATGTCTAAAAATTATAAATAAAATACCATTATATAGTAAATATTTTTATATTTCTAATTTATATTTATAGTTGAATTCTTTTTAGGTATTAAACTATATTAAAATGGTTTAGTTATTAAACTTTGAATTTAATTCTTTTAGCTCTTCTTTAAATAAAAAAATAATAAATGCCCTAATCTAATCCAAGTGGACCAAAGAGGATCATATTTTATTACTAAGATGTGTTTTGGTCGAATTATACTTATCCAATAGAATTAGTACATGTGTTAGGGTAATTATGTTATCATTTTAACCCTTAATTATCCTATTTAATTTTAACTGTGGTAAATAAAATTCAAAAGATACTATTCACAAAAAATTATTTTCATCTTATTGAACCTCATTTTACATATAGATATTAACTGTGTCTCTCAAAATTTTGAAATACAACTCAGAAAAGCGGTAAAATTAGGTTTTATGAAAATTTGAAAATGCCCATAGGAGGTGGGTAAAAGACAGTAAAAAGTTCAATTAAATTTCTATATATCTAATCTTATTATAAAATGACTCCAATTAATTACATTGAACATATATAAGTATTATATATCTATTTTTACCTAAAATAAATTTAAATAATATAAATAAATATTTAAATAAAAAGTTGGTTTTAACCAATAACACAATGTTTTTCACTATTAATCAAAAATTGAATGTTTTTAAAAAAAGACCAAAAATTCACCCTAAGCTAATTTCGATATTCCGAATTCAAAAAATGAAGTCCATTTTGAAAAATAAAATTTATAAAATTTCAAAAAGTGGTTATTACTATTCATAATGGCTAGTTAGATTGGTAACGGTGTGTTAGAATCCAAAAGTTGCATACAACGCAAGCTATTGCATTATTCAAAGGGAAACGTAGCAAGGAAGCTTGGGGTATTACATTCTTCCCTCTAAAAAATTTCATCCTATGAAATCATATAATACTACTGCACAAAACGATTCGAATGGTTCTTCATCATCAGTTTCTCTAGTTCCCACGTTGCCTCTTCCATCTTATGGTTTCCCCGTAGAACATTTACCAGACGAATTGTCTAGTTTCTCAGCACTTGTTCTCTGGTATTATGAATTTTGACACGCTCTTCCCAATAAGATAGACTAGGTTCAAGTTCAATTTCCTCAATGGTTAGTACATGCATTGGGTCAGGTGTGTATTTTCTAAAAGTGATACGTGGAATACATCATTAAATTTGGATAGACATTTAGTCATTGCCAAACGATAAGCTACAACTCCATTTCATTATAGAATTTCGAAAGGTATGATATACCTGGGACTCAATTTAGCCTTCTTACTGAAATTTATAACACCCTTCCATGGAGATACATTTATGAAAACATGGTCTCCTACATGAAATTCCAAATCCTTCCTTCTGTTATCGGCATAGCCCTTTTGCCTACTTTGAGCCGCATGGATGTGGGTTGGGATAACATTCCCCTTTTTAATTGTTTCCTCAACAAGTTATGGGCCTACAAGTTTTCTTTCACCAACATCATCCCAACAAGTTGGTGTGTGCCATCTCATTCCGTATAACACTTCATATGGTTTCATCTAAATACTTGAATAGAAGTTATTGTTATAAGAAAATTCCGCCCGAGGTAGATATTGATCCCACATTCCTTGAAAATCAAGTGAGCAATATCTCAAAATGTCTTCTAAGGTTTGAATATTCTATTTTGATTGTCAATCGATTTGAGGGTGGTAGGCAGTGCTCAAACGAAGTTCAGTATCCAGTGCCTTCTGAAGACTTTTCCATAATCTTGATGTAAAATGGGGATCATGATCAGAAACAATCGATAGGGGTACACCATGGAATCATAGAAATTCATTAATATGTAGTCTTTCAAGATGTTTAGGTGGTAAATCATTTATTATTACAAGAAAATGTGATGAATTGGTATTATGATCAACAATGACCCATATTGCATCATTCCTTCTTTGAGTCTTTAGTAGCCCCATGACACTGTCCTTCATAATATTATCCCATTTCCACTCTGGTATGGGAAGAGGTTTCATGACTCATTTAGGCTATTTTCTTCCAAATTTCAGTTTTTGACATACCATACATCTTGAAAAAAATTAGAAATATCCCTCTTTATGTTGTCAATAAAAAAATGTTCCATAAAATCACTATACATCTTGGTGCTCCTAGGGTGTATAGAGAAATTAGAGATGTGATCATCATCCAACAATTCCCTTTTTAGATTAGGTATGTTAGGAATACACAGTATCATCCAAAATTTCAAAATTCCATCGTCATATTTTATGTCACTCAATCTCTCATCATTCAAAGAATTAATCATCTTTTGAAACTCCTTATCATCAGTTTGAGAACTCTATATCCTTTCATGTAAAGATGGTTTTGCAACCATTTGAAAAAGTATTTTTGTTTTACCTTCCATGGTTATTCTCATATCCATCATTACTAGATCCATGAAAATAATATCTCGTTCAACTCTCATCTTGTTCAAAACTCCAGGATCCTTTCTAATCAAATTATCTTCTACCTTATTTCCCTTCCCTAGGTGGTTGTGTATATTTCTATCATAATCCTTGATTAGTTCAAGCCATTGTCTTTTCCTCGTAATGAGTTTTATTTGGGAGAAAATATATTTCAAACTGTTTTGATCAGTATAATTCTCACATTTTTCACCATAGAGATAGTGTCTCCAAATTTTCAGTGCAAAGATTATAGCTGATAACTCAAGATCATGAGTAGGATAGTTTTTCTCATTAATTGTTTGTTGTCATGATGCATAGGAAATAACTATATCATTCTGCATAAGGACACAACCAAGTCTTTTCTTTGAAGCATCACTATAAATAACAAAACCACCATTCCCTGATGGTAGACTCAAGATAGGAACATTGAAAAATCTTCTTCAGTTATTCAAAACATTCTTCACACACTTTTGTCCAAAAAAATTTAACCCCGTTATGTGTGATCTTTGTTAATGGGTTTTACAATCAGGCAAAATTCTGGTTGAAATTTCGATAATAACATACTAAACCAATAAAAATAAATACCTCAAGTATACTCGTCAGTGCCAGCCATTCTTGGATTGGCTTGGTGTTTAAAGGATCAACAATGTTTCCATCATTAGACATAATATATCCAAGAAAAGAAATATCTTCAAGCCAGAATTCACACTTGACAATCTCCCTATATAATTCATTTCTTCTAAGGGTTTTTAGAATAGTGTGAATGTGATTTTCATGATCTTCATATCTTTTTGAGTATACCTAGATATCATCAATAAATAACACTAAAAATTGCTCAATATATCCCTTGAAAACTCTATTTATTAGATCCATGAATATAGAGGGTGAATTAGTCAATTCAAATGGCATTATTATAAACTCATAATGCCCGTACCTGGTTTGAAATGCTATTTTTAGAATGTCTTCCTTCTTCACACACAACTGATGATATCTAGATCGAAGGTCAATATTATAAACTTAATGAGCTCCATGAAGTTAGTTAAATAAATCATAAATGTGAGGTAGGGGATACTTTGTATTTATTATTATAGAATTTATCTACGAGTAGTCAATGCACAGCCTCATAGATCCATCTTTTTTCTTAAAAAAATGATAGTGGATCCCCATAGAGAAACACTATGGATAATAAATCCCTTATTACTCAATTCCTCTAGCTTTTTCATTAGTTCCACTAATTCCACAGTGGTCATTCTATAAGGGGTCTTTGATATGGGCCTTCAACCAGGAATTAAATCAATGAAAAACTTAATTTCTCATTCTGGAGTATATCCAGGTAAATCCTTTGGAAATACATCAACATATTCTTGCACAATAGGTACATCCTATATTCAAAAATTCTTTTCCTCACATATAGTGATTTAATTATCTTATTCCCCAATAATTTAATTTAGTAGAGCTACTGGGGGCAGATCTAGATAAGAATCAGGTGGTGACGTCTCTGCTCTAAAGATAAGTTAATCTTATCATCATCAAAAATTGTAACCTCCTTATTACAATAAATTTTTGCATCGTGGTCTGGAAGCCAATCCATTTTGAGGATTATATCAAATTCAATCATGGGTATGACGATGATATCAAGAGATAAAGATCATTTATATTCCATAATGGAAACTGATTCACAAAACTTTGTTATGATGATAATTACCTTATGAGTTTTTATTGACAACTCCCTTGTTATGTGAAATTGAAAATATCTAGTTTTCTTAGAAAACTCGGAAGATTTGAAACAATGTGGTGATCCAGAATCAAATAATGCATTGGCTAAACTTGAGGAAAAAAATAAATTACATGCCACCACATATTTTGGATCGTTAAACTCAGTAGTAGTGGTCCCATAAGCTTGGCCTTTCTCCCTTGGACTTTTCTGAGGTATGTTCCCTTACCGCTTATGACATTCATTTGCATAATGCCCCTTTTCTCTACAATTTTAGCATTCAACATTGACAACCTCTTTATTTGAGGACTTTTATACTCATAAAACATTCATAATGTTTTATAAATAAAATGTGAATAATCCTAATCATATCCCCCAATAGCGTCGTAACCTATACTGAATCAAGACCCATTGTCGTGCACCAGTTCCCATTCGATTCTAGCTTAAAACGATGTTTTCGGGTTTTACCCCTAGGTATATATGTGCCAGAGCCGCCACTTCCAGCTCGTATCCAGACAGGGATGTATTTCATGGAAAACTCAGAAAATATCTATAGTACAAAAATTCTAGAAATTTCTTCTATACTAATCCTCAATGTCTATCTTGGGGTATTTTTCTCAAATCAGTGTTTTTCTAAATCTAGTTTCCAAGGTTTGTACTAAACGTACTATGATACCAACGGTAACAACCTGACCCCCGTTACCCAGATTCGGTGAATTATGGATAGAATGTATTTTATTCATATCCATAATGATATTAAGTTATTAAACATTATTTTTAATCATACAATAAAAATTATTCTTGAATGATTATGATGGGGAATGAATCTCAACGTGTTCGTGGAGATGATAATCCATACATACGCACGAGAAAAAATATCAGTATATTAATGGTGAAATCGTACGTAATTGGATGTTATATAATATATACAGAATCAATAACATTTTATATTTATTATTTACATCCGTTATACTGATTAAAATTCACATCCAATTAATGATGTGTTTGAATAACAAACTATACCACGACGTGGTGACGATAAGTCAGACGTACACATGTGTGGTGACTTTTTCATTCATATGATAGATAGAATAAAGAATATGGTTGTATAATTTTTTTAATAACATCAATGTATAGAGAATATATGTGATTTATTATTTTATAGTGGAAACAATAAAGAAAAATGAAGTTGAAGAATAAAAGAACTTGAAGGAGGTGATGAAATATTTACCTCTTCTTCGGGTTCTTCATTTTTTTTGATCAAAAGGGGTCATTAAGTTATCTTTCTAACCAAAGGAAGGCCTCTAGGATGAAGAGAGAAAGGTTTTATGGTTATTTGGGAAGGCTTTTTGAGCCAAAAGGCTTTGGAGGTGTGAAATTAAGAGAAGGGGATGTGGCCTTTTATAAAAGAGGTGAGGGTCACTTTAGGAAAAGATTGAAATATTATTTTATAATAAAATAATTTTCAGTTTCTAATGGCTCGAAAATAAATTATTTATAGTATAAGGCATGGAATGGTTGAAAACCTTTCATCCAATAGGTTTTAGATAGGTTTAGGTCATCATATTAACCTTATCTTTTAGATTTAACTCTTAGTTAAATTGTTTGACATTTACCATGTATCTTTGTATTCTTATATTATATTGTTAATAAACTTATTATAACAAGACAATAGAACCCTAAGTGTTTCATATTAATATATATAACCTTATTTATGTCCTTTTTCTGAAAATTATATTTTTTAGAATAATATATCAATTAATAATATTGTATTTGTTTTAAAAAGTCAATTAGGTCAATTTTGACATTATAGAGTATTTGGTTTTTGTTAACATCATAATTGCATGATTAATTTAAAAAAAAATTAATCAACCCTAAAATGTCATATTAATCTAGAAAATTTGTATAATTCATCAAAATCCTCAAATTACATTTATTTGGATATTTATAATATCAATTATTTTAATCTTTCAATAATAATGTAATTACCGGATCATCATTGTGTCAAAAATAAATTAAATTATTTAATGTATAAAAATTATAAATAAAATACCATTATGTAGGAAATATTTATATCTTTATAACTAATATTTATAGTGAAATATATATTTTGTATAACCCTATATTAAATCAGTTTAGTTATTAAACATTGAATTTAACTATTTTAACTATTCTTTAAATAAAATAATAATAAATGTCCTAATATAATCCAAGTGACCCAAATAGGAACATATTTTATTCATAAGGTTCTTTTCAGTCAAATTGTACTTATCCAATAGAATTATTACATGTGTTAGGGTAATTATGATATCATTTTTACCCTAAATTACCATATTTTCAATTAACTTTGGTAAATAAAAGTCAAAAGTTACTATTCAAAAAAATTATTTTCATCTTATTGAACCTAATTTTACTTACTGATATTAACTATGTCTCTTAGATTTTTGAAATTCAACTAATAGAAGCAATAAAATTAGGTTTTATGAAAATTTTCTAATGCTCATAGGAGGTGGGTAACATATGGTAAAAAGTTCAATAAAATTTTTATATATCTAATCATATTATAAAATGAATACAATGAATTACATTGAAATTATATAGGTATTATGTATCTATTTTGACCTAAAATAAATTTAACTAAACTAAATAATTATTTAAATAAAAATTTGGTTTTAACTAACAACGCAGTGTTTTTAACGATTCATCAAAAATTGAATGTTTTCTGAAAAATACCAAAAATTCAACCTAAGCTAATTTTGATATTCTGAATTCAAAAATGAAGTCCATTTTGCAAAATAAAATTTATATAATTTCAAAAAGTGGGTATTACTATTTATAACCACTAGTTTGATTCATCGCGGTGTGTTAGAATTTCAAAGTTGCGTACAATGCAAGCTATTGCATTATTCAAAGGGAAACGTACCATGGAAGCTTGGGGTGTTACATCTTACATGTTACAAAAATTAAAACTTTCATCATATCAAGACCCATAAAAATACATAGGTTTTATAAACATGAAATCATAACCCATGAAATTAAATGGGTATCATTAACATTTCATCAAATCATAAACTATGAAAAGAGATAGGTTTAGTAATCACATCATGAAAGAATAACACTTGAAAAGAAGCCAGTTTGAAAAACATGTAACTCATAGAAGTGAAATAGGTTTCATAAATAAAATGACATAAAAGTATACTCCATTAATATATAGATCATTAATGGATCCTTTAGATCATTTCCTAGAAAGGCATGAGTCAAATCAATATATGTCATCTTAGATAAAAAATAATTTTGAAATATATTTTGAAGACATTTCTAGAAGAAAATAACCTTTCTTATTTCAAAAACAATTCCATTTTAAAACATAAAAACCTTTCAAAACCATTCCCTTGAAAACAAACATGAGAACATAAAAATAAATCTTTTATATAATTTTGGAAACCTTTTTCTTTGAAAATTTATAAATAATTATTCAAAATGTTTAAAACATTTGTTAAACATAAATAATTCTTGAAAACCTTTTTATTTGAAAATAGTTACGTATTTTTTTAAAGGATTCATTGAAAACAATAAATAATTTTTAAAATAATTTTTCATTGAAAATTTTCTTTAAGGATCATTTTAACACATTTTTCAAAACATTTTTGAAAACCTGGTTTTGGAAATAAATCAAATATCCGACCGAAGAGAGAAATATGGTCAAATTTTCTTAAAAACTATTTCTTAATTATATTAAGTAAAAAATAGTGAAAAATGGTACAAATAAATTTAAATATATTGAATAATTATAGGTTAAGGAAACTCATGAGCTTTATTTAGGGATGGATCATAAGATTTCATCAAAGAAGCATAATCAGTGATAATATCAAAATGTGATGAGATTGTTTTAATAAACTATTATCACTTGGTAACTTGGGGTCATTCTATCCAAGAAAGAAAATTAAATTAAACGATGAAAAAAATATAATTAAAAGGATTATATTCATGATATAACATGTAAAATGGAATTATATACACCTCAAAAAATATTTTGTTGTAGAACCAGAGACGAGTCTCAAAGAAGGTAAATTGAGAAAAAATTATTTTACTGATTTGGTAACTTTTGAAACATAAACCGTATGAAACAATATCTTAAAATTGATATTTAAATAACCATAGACTCATTTATAAGAGACATTTAATTATTTAATGGTCATTATATACACCATAAAAAATAAGTGAACGGTGAATAAGGTATGTACCTCACATAAATAAAAGTGAGATGAAATTCAATTACCCTGTGTCTTAAATAACATAGTCCTTATACATGATTATTTTATAATAAATACTATCTTATTATAAATATTTTAAATAATCATATTCTTATATCTAATACTATATATGGTTTTATTATGATCTTATGTAACCCTCTTGTTAACAATCCAATATTAATGTTTCACTTTGGGTAATGTTGGGTTTGTTTTTCGCATTTGTCATAATTTGTTACATATTTGGTCTTTATACGTATATCATGATTTCAGGAAGGTAAAAAAAATATCATTTACATGCAATATATTTTTTATAACATTCTATAAAATATATAAGTACGAAATGGAATACAATGTTCATAGAGATGGTAAGTCGTACGTCCGCATGAATAGTGTTTCTATTTTTTTATTGTATTGAAAGAGAGAAATAAAATGATATATATGTTCATTTGTATATAATATCATTAAATTATAATTATAATTTTATTTATATCATATAATTTCACTAAACCCATCCTTAATACATTCCATGTAGTTTTTGAACGAATCACATCTCTTTAAGGGGCAGTAGTCCATACTTGCTCAAATGAAATTTTCATATTTACACCAAATGAAAAGTAAAAATATTATTTGTTGAAAATTAATAAAGAAGTTTATAAAAACAAAAAATATAATATATGAAATAGATAAACACAGTTTCCATCATAATTTCCACCATGAGAGGCAGTAAAGGAAAAAATGAACATTCACTGTTTAGTGAGACGGTAGTTCACCGTGCACAAAAATAGTATTTTTGTTACCCATTTGGTGGAGGTGAGTATATATGTAGGTATAAAACTTAGAATAAAAATCATATTATATTTAATATACTGGTTTATTTATCAATTCATGGAATAAATAGAGTGGAGTGTGTGGAGAAAGGAAATAAAAAAATAAGCTTGAGAGAAGGTGTTACCTCTTAATCAGGTAACTCCTCTTGGTTTGTGCCAAAAGGATTCCTTGGATTTTTCCTACCCAAATGGAGGATTCAAGGAGGAATTGAGGTATTTTTTGAAGTGTATTAGGTAGATATTTATAGAACCTAATTGGTTTGAGATGTGAAAATAAGAGGGACAGGTGGTGGCCTTTTTTAGGGTGGGGAAAGGACACACATGTTATTTTTTAAAACAAGTTAGGTGTGCCCACATTTTTACCTAAAGGAATACTAAAAAAACACCAAAAACTCAGTAATGGAAGGTTAATGTACTTATAATGGTCATAAAATGGGTTTTTTATAGGTTTTGGGGTCATTTTGGTTCTTAAATGTAAGGTTTAGTACTCTATTAACATATTTTTTCTCTTAGTCATTGTAATTAATATTAATAACTTCCACTAACATTTTGTTCAAAAAATCTGTTGATATTATTATAAAATGTAAATTATTTTGATTCCAAATATGGTATCAATTTTTTTAAATTCTAATTACATAATTTGCAGAAATTTATTTAAAATTAATATCATTGATGGGATAACACATCATGTTTTAAAAGTAAAAACATCCAAATGTTTGCTATGTTTTTTCCCAAATTCAAAGTAAAATTGCTTCTAATGAATACATTAGATTAATTATAAAAAGTGATATAATTAAACTCATAATCCAAATTAAATTATAATTTATCCTTATAAATAAATTAGACAAAATTGATATTTTGAATAAAAATTTGGTATCTTTCACTATTCATCCAAAAATGATGTTCCTCAGAAAAATCTAAAAACATCTCCCTAATCTAATTTATAAATTCCAAATTAAAAATGAGTATTATTTTTCGAAATTAA
Organism: Viscum album; assembly: GCA_963277665.1. NCBI lineage: Eukaryota > Viridiplantae > Streptophyta > Magnoliopsida > Santalales > Viscaceae > Viscum > Viscum album. The sequence goes on along the minus strand of OY728143.1, from coordinate 283,644,051 downwards.
AATTATAAATTATTCTAAAATTAATTTTTTTATTTATCAAATAGAGAAATTAAAAGAAGTTCATTTGAGAAAATTCTTTTTTAAAACATATAAAAACAATACCAAAAAATATATCCTTAGTTATCAATATGTTTTATTTATATAAAATCATTATAAAACAAATTTTAAATGTATTCCTTAAAATTAATATTACTATTTTTAGTATATAGGTAATAATTATCTCTTTAAAAAAATTATCAATAAAATGATGTTTTATAGAAACTCAGAGTTGTGTGTAACGTATGCCAAGTTAGATTTCAGTGTAATGTATGCTAAGATAGTGTTTAAAGTAATGTAAACCATGTATATGTTCTTTGTAATGGATATAAATTCATTTCGGTGGGAAAATAATTTTTTAATTAGTTATTTAATATTAAAAATGTATTTTTATTTTTATGTGAAATGAAAAAATATCAAAAAATAAAATTAATTCGAAAAAAATAAAAAAATCTGGCGATGTGAAATTCTACCCCCCTTAAATTGAATTTCACTGTCAAAATTATTTTGGGTTATCAAAGTATTAATACATATAATTTTCCTTCATAGAAACCCACATCATAAAAATTAATTCTAAGACATCCCATAAAAAGGGAAAGTTGGAACGATGACGATTATCCAAAGTAACATATAACTACGTTTCCACATTTGACAACACAGTTTGGGGGTACATATTAGGAATAGAATAGAAATATAACTATCATGTTTTCAAGTAATGTGGTAGATAACTTGGTCAAGATAATTTTAATATTCATAAATCCATAAATCTGTGATGATATAAGGGACTATTTGATTAATAAAAAGGAAAGATCTAGGAGAAACTTTTCAGTTTCATGATTCCTCTACTAGTATTTAAGAATTTTCATAAGAAGTTATACTTACTTTATTTTATTCAATTTATCATGCATAATATCACCATTTCATTATTCCATGATAGATTTTTTATATCATATCATACCATAAGAAATGAATGGGAACATTTTTTCATTCCCTATGTACTAACAAATCATGAGATCCATGATAATTAATCCTGTAATTCTTTAGTTACCATCAACACAAATAGGTTATCCAAAGTGCATGAGTCCTCATGTGGTGAGATAATACATTAACATCAAAAGAATTATATTATGTTCGATATAAAAATTACATGATGGCTAACTTTATAGCACTTCGAGAATATAACTCCACATTTGTTCCTTAAATGTTATCTTATTTTATTCCAAATACATTTTTATTAGATACTTGGGTTCATTCTTGCACCGATAGAATGATAAATGTGATTTTATTATATTAAAATCCATGTTTAGTGATATAATCACATTAAACCTCACTAAATAATGAAGAAAAATATTATCACAGTCTTTATTTATACAAAATGAAACATGAACTTCCCAACTAAGGGGTAAAGGATAAGTTATCCACTAATTTTCATTATTCAATTCATCCATTATGATTGCATAAGCTTTCCCATTACCCTTTTTCCTCATAGTTTTTTTGTGTATTATCATCCATATTAGCACTTGGGTTGGGGAATTTGTTCACATAATTCCCAACTCCATGCACATGAAATAGTTATGTGTGGGTAGTTCATTATATTTAGATTTATCTCCACTCATTCCATTGAATTTCTTCTTCTTATCTCCTACACATTCCTTTTCTCACTGGCCAGGCTTCCCACACTTGAAACTTCTTATTATTCATTCTAGACATTCCCCTAAGTGTTCCTTCATAGAGTTTTAGAACATAAGAGATTTAAACTTTTTATTCTCTCCAGGGTTTTTATATTCCCCTTCGAATTCCATATTCCTCTTCATGTTAAAACTATGAAATTGATATGTAATTCCAACCTCCATTTGAACTTTTATTTCATGAAAACAAATATTTGTATATCTATTAAAGTATCCTATGAGAAATTCCCTTCTGATACTTGGATTTACCCACTTAAGAACCTATCAACAAAACTGTCGGGTTGGATGATAATACCAGAAGTGTACATTGAAAGTCTTGTGAAAATACCCCCATAAGATCCAATAGATTCATCATCATTTTTATTCATATCAAGGAACTCCTTTTTCCATATTTGTATGAAGAACACTAGAAATGTACTTATTGAAGAATAATTTCTTATACTCATCCCAATCTACAGATTCAATTTCATATTGATTCCACATATTCTTGATTAAAGGAAACCACTGGTATTCTTCACTTTCTAATTGATATACTATTAAAATTACTTTCTCATAATTTAAACATTAGAGAATAGAAAATTTCTTTTCATTGGTATTGATCTAGTGTATAGTAACAAGTGGATAAGGACACCCAGTGAACGAAGGTGGACGTTTCCTCATGAAGTACTCAACAAAATATTGTTCCCTACTTTTCTTTTTTAGGCTCATCAAGATTCTTGCGTGAGAATGTTATGATAGTATAGAAATGAGGTTTTGTATTGTAGCCCACATACCATTCTAATATTCAGGAGAAAAATTGTTTTATTATCCATTTCAATCACCATTAATGCAGTTCCATTGGTTTCTAACCATTTAATAAAACCAAAATCATAGAGTAAGAACCATTTATAATAATGAGGAAGCACATAATCATATTTAGTCACTTATAAGATGTCTAAATTATGACACCTTCCTTAATCTATAACACATTAGGTTTATTCTAGGTTATTCATATAACCTTCTATTTAAATTATTCATGAATTTTCATGAAGAGTTCATGAACTACCAAATAATACCCCCAGTAGTGTCAAATAAGGTGTATAGTAAGGCGCATTTTCATGTACCCAATTACCTCGAGTCAGGATCAAATAATCTTGTTAGAGTTGTTATTCCTAGGTATATCTGTTCCAAATCAAAATCCACTTGTAGTATCCATATTGGGATGTAATTCTTGGAAAATATTTACTCTATCCTCTAAGAAAATTCTAGAACATTTTACTATAAATTTCTTTATCCTTAGATTTATCATTAGAGTTATCCCTAGACATATTCTTATAAATTCCCATATGGATATCACAAAGGTTTTCTAATTATAGTCTGCAAATGTTTTCTAAAAATTTCCTTTTCTACCAACTCTAGAAAGAAAATCTTATCATACAATTACATTACACTATTTTAGATGAATATTCAACACATTACTAAAATACATACTTGAGGACTGTAATAGTTTAGTTTATTTGGAAACATGGAAAAAAATTATATCCTAGTGAAGGATCATAAATAAATCCCATAAAATTATCCACTTATAGTAGTTATTCCTAGAATATTTCTTCATAGCCCGGGAAAAGGACACATAAAAAGAGGTCAGATCAGATGCCCAGTAAGGGTAAATGAAGGAAATTTGTAAGAATAACATAAATAAATGGTATGTAACATGAGAATAACATTTTATGACTATAACCAACACATTATTTATCTTAATAATTATTTTTAGTTAGTAACAAATAGATCATAAGATGATTAAGAGCATACTTCAAGGAAGCATAACATTGGAAAAAGACAGGGAATATGTGTGCATGCACATTTTTTATAATGTTTTAAATGTGTAAAAGTTGAAATAAGTTAACTTATTATGTTAGAAAAAATGAAATCAAGCCCCATAATCAACTTATGGACATCTAAACAGGTTCATTCATGAAATTCTGAATGTGTAATTAGGTTCATGCATAACATTATGAACTTAAAACTAGGTCCATGCATAACATTGTAGACATGTAATCGAGTTCACACATATCATTGTGAACATGTAACTAGGTACATTCATAAACTTATTGACATGCAACTATATCTATGTATAATATTTTGAACAAGTAAAAATGATCACTCATAAAATTGTGAACGTGTAATTAGGTTCACTCATAAACTTACAGACATGAATCCAGGTCCATGCATAACATTGTGAACGTGTAATTGAGTTCATACATAACATTGAGAACATTAAATCCAGTTCATGTAAAACATATATACTCATGAGTCCTTCATTATTACCCAATGCATTGGTAAGATATATAGGTCCCACCCGTATCATAATAACATCATTCATACATGTGACAAAGATTAAAAATTTCATCTTATCATGAACCATAAAAATTCATAGGTTTTATAAACATGAAATCATAACCCATGAAATTAAATGGGTATCATTAACATTTCATCAAATGATAAATTATGAAAAGTTAAATCTTTCGTAATCACTTCAGGAAAGTATAACAATTGAAAAGAATCTTGTTTCAAAACCATATAACTCATGGAAGAGAAATGGTTCTCATAAATATCATGAAATCAAATCATAAACCATTCATATAAATAATATGAATGGAAATTGAAAATCATTTCCTAGAAAGTCCTGAGTAATATCAACGAATGTCATCATAGAAGGAAAACTATTTTGAAATTTCATTTTAAAATAGTTCTTAAGGAAAATATCCAATCAAATTTGAAAAAATTACTTTTTAAAACAAAAAACTTTTGAAAACCATTTCCTTGAAAAAAATGAAAACCTATGAAGAAATATTTTAAATCATTTTGGAAAACGTTTTTTGGAATTATTATAAAGAGTGCTCAAAAACCATTAAAACATTTCTTAAACATAAAAAATTCTTAAACAAATTTTTATCTGAAAATGGATTTTAAATATTATAATGGAATATTTGAAAACAATAAATAATTCTTAAATTAATTTTTCCTTGAAAATGATCTTCAAGGAAATTTGAATTTTTTAAACATGGTATTTTAAATAAAACAAATTTCTGATCGAAGAGAGAAATACAGTCAAATTTTCTTAAAAATATTTTTTATTATATTAAATACAAATGATTGAGAAAACTGTACTAATACATATATATAACTTGAATAAACACTGGATAAGAAAACTCATATGTGTTCTTTAGATATAGATCATAATATTTCATCAAATAAACATAATCATTGACAATCTTGAAAATTGAAAAGACCGTTTCAATAAGATATTATCACATCGTAATAAGGGCATATAAATTCAATATAAGAAAATAAAATTAAATGTATCTTATTATATCATGAAAATAATTATATTTATTATATAACTTGTAAAATTTATGTGTATACACCTCCAAAAATAATTTTGTTTTATTACCAAACATGAGTCTCAACGAAGAAAAATTGAGACGAAACTATTTTACCGATTTATATATTTTAAAACATAAACCCCATGAAATGAAGAACATAAAATGGATATGTAAATAACAATAATCATTTTTATATGATACATATTAAAAATTAATGGGAAGTACATACACCACAATAATAATTGATCTGTGAATAATGCATGTATCTCACAGAAATAAAACTAAGATTAAAGTCCCTTACCCTGTGTCATGAATTCATTGTACTCATACAATATTTATATATAATAAATATAGTTTTATTTTAAATCTTTTATAGAGGAATATTCTTATATATAATACATTAAATGATTTGATTAATACCCTAAATTACCTTCTTGTCAATAATTCAGTATGAAGGTTTCACTTCGAGTTGTATTCTCTTTGTTCTTCACATGTGTCTAAATTCGTTATATCTTGGGTCCTTATACTTATAACATGGTTTAAATAATGTAAAACATTATATAAATATCATGTATATACATTATATTTGTGTTATAATAATCTATATAATATATATTTTTGTAATGGAATACACTGTTCATGGAGTCGATAATCCATACGTACACATGAACACTATTTCCGTTATTCATTATTGTGTTGAAAGAAATAACGAAATGAAATATATGTATAAATGTTTATAAGATAATTATATTAGAATTTTAATTTTATATATATCATATATTCTTAGTAAAACCATTTTTAATATAATCTATGTAGTGTATGAACGAATCAAATAACTTTGACGGCCAGTAGTCCACATATACTTAAATGAAATTAGCGTATTTACACCAAATGGATGGAAAAAAGATAGGTGATAAATAGGAATAATTAAATTAGAAAAATAATAAAAATAATATATTATATATATAAATATATTTCACCTCATAATTTTCACCTTGAGTGGTGGTAAAGAAAAATGAACAATCATCGTTTAGTGAGGTGGTAGTTCGCCTTACACATGAAAAATATGTTTCTTGATCATTAGATGGATTTGAGTGTATGCGTAGGTCAAAATCATTGCATAAAAAAATTATACTATGTTTTAGATATTCTTTTTTTATAAAATCATGGAATAAAGAGAGTGGATGTGTTAGAGAAAGAAAATAAAAGAAAGGAGATTGAGAGAAGGTGTTACCTCTTAATCGGGTCACTCATTTTGGGTTGTGCAAAAAGGCTTCATTGGATTTAATTCTGACCAAAGGTATGATTAAAGGATGAATTTAGGTATTTTGGAAGTTTATTGGCCAGATATTTTCCAAGCCTAACTTGTTTGAGATACGTAAAGAAGAGGGAGAGGTGATGTCCTTCTACAAGGAAGGGAAAGGACACACTTGAGATTTTTTAAAAAAAAGTTAGGTGTACCAACGTTTTTACCTAAATATATTCATAATCAAACAAACAAAAATAAATAATGGATGTTTCATGGATTAAAAATGTCCATAAAACCTGTGTTGGAAATGGTTTTAGGTCGTTTTGGGTCTTAAATTTAATGTTTTGTACTTTATTAACATAATTTTCGTCTAAACCATTGTAAATAATTGTAATAACTTTCAATAATATTTCTATTAAAAACAAATTTTTAACATTCTAGACATTATAAATTATTTTTATTTAAAATATGGAATCCATTTTTGCAAATTCTAATCAGCGTTGTGGTAGATATTAATTTAAAATTAATCCCACTGATGTCATGACACTGTGGGGATTTAATGTAAAAAATTCTAAATGATTACTATGTTTTTATTCCGAATGTTTTAGTGAGATTAATTTGACTGGCCTAAAATATATTTATTGATAAAATTATGATATAATTAATATTTTAAACCAAATTAAAATATAATTTAACCTTATAAATAAATTTTATGAAAAGGAAGTTTTAAATTAAAATCTGTTATCTTTTAGTATTCATCAAAAAATTATGCTTCTTAGAAAAATCCCCAAAAAATAACCCTATGATAATTTCTATATTTTAAATACAAAAATGAATATTATTTTGTCAAATTAAATTTCTAAATGTGTCCAAATTTTACTTTCTTATTTTTCACTGAAAGACAATTAAAGTAGTTCATTTGAGAAAATAATATTTTTAAAAATATTAGGAATTTACCAGAAATTTTTATCATTTGTTATCAATATATTTTATTTACCTTAAAACATTATAAAAAATATTTGAAACGTATTTATTATTATTAATATTACTATGTTTAACAACTAGGTTATAATTATCTTGTTTAAATCATAATAATAATAATAAACTAATGTTTCATAGAAACTCAATGTTTCATGTAATGCACGCCAAGTTAGTGTTTCATGTAACGTATGACAAGTTAGTGTAGCATGTATCTTAAAAAAAGATGATATTTCTTATAACATATTCCATGTTGGTGTTGTGTGAAATAAATTTTTGAATTATTGTTTTAATATAAAAAAATTCAGTGTTGCGTGAAATGAACAATATCGAAAGATTAAACGAATTTGAAAGAAAAATAAAAAAAATCTCAAGGTGTTACATATCTACACTTTTAGGACATTGGGATTCACCCATTATTCACTAATGATAATAATTATTCCACACTATAACCTCATCTTCAAAACATCCCTTCATCACCCACTTACAATAAAATTAATGATGTGGAAGAAGATGATGATGATCTCAGTGATAGACATATATTATTTGACTAAAACTTCTCTATGACTATTAATGAACTCATAAAAGTAAATATATGGATAGTGGAGACCCCCAATCTACTTTGACCTATGTCATTTGGTCACTGGAAGAGAAATATATGTATACCCATTCACAAGACTTCATTGGGTTTTATTGTTCTAGAACAACACATAAATTCATAGAATTTATACTGAGGAGGCCATCCATTACTAAATAATTACAAAATATTAACATGGAGATAACAAGGAATATATGAGAATGCATAAAACACAATCTAAAATGTTCTAAGCTAAAACATATGTTTAGGACCCATCCACAAGTCCTCATTCACTTCCACCCATACCAAGATATCAATAACAACACAATTATGAAAGGATGAGTCTAAAATGTCTCTATCAACATTCATAAACATATTTTATTTTTATAAATCATACATCATACTTTTATTAAATTTGATTTCTATAATCCTATCATTGGATATCGGTAATGAACATATTTAACTCCAAATGAAACCTCTTCTTGAATATGAATATTTTGAAACCTCGTTTCATAACATGGAAAAAATGTTTTGAAAGGGAAATATAATAAAATGGAGATAAAAAGAGAAATGGATAAGGACAAGAGTTAAAAACTACACTAAAGTACCTTCACGTAGGTAATCACAAGAAGGGATGGTGCATAGTGTACTTGTGCATCAGCCTGTGTGACCAACATGTACATCATCTAGAGTGACACACCTATGTGGAACACATTATCAAAAATAGAAATTCTTCAAAAGTTCCCTTATTTTACTATAAATATGACCTTTTCATCTTCATTTGTATGGATGAAAAATTCACAAAGAACTCCTAATGCTCCTGTCGCCCTAGTAATTCACCGAGGCCCTCTAAAAAACATCCAAGTAGCCCTCCAATACCAAAATAGGATTTAATTAAAAAGGGGATAGTGGAACAAAAGGCCTATGAAGGTTTAAAACACATAAAACCTAATAAGGTAATAATATACCTCATGGTTGATGAACACTAGGGCAAGGTCCCTTCCTCTACCAGAGGACCTGCATGAGACACTTCTAGGAACACCTATAGAGACACATAAAGGGATAGTCCAGGACTCACCCAAGTTTTGTTGCCCAAGTTGTTCATTTCCCAAGGTACCATCATGTCACACATTCTTACCTGTGTGAATCACCCTTGGGCTATATAGGCCTACCTATAAAATACTCCCTTCACTCTCCAAAACAACTACCCTATGCAAGCCTCTGATTATGCCCTCTTCTGATCCATCCTTGGAAGGGTATCTCCAACAATGGATCCTTTGACTGAATGGGAAAAAATTAAAACTGTAACATCCCAACCATAATCAGTTACATGTTATTTTTACTTTATTGTAGTCTAATTAGTTAAGCGACATGGGGGGTGCACCTGCGCACCTCGCTGTAGGTCCTATTTTTCTTTTTATATAATTTAAATAATTGCAGACGTTTCATGAAAAATGTCACTACGCGCTTTGGCACAATGTTCAGGTTTTAAAAAATTAATTAAGGATTTGAAAAGATTAATAATAGATTTTAAGAATATTTAAAAGAACCCATGAAGGGATAAAAAGAAATTCTGAAATAAAATAAATAGGGGGTTATGGGAAAAATGAAAATAATTAAAATGGGGGATTCCCATTTTTAATTATTTTTATTATTTTCTATTCCATTCTTTTAATTTATTTTATCATTTTATCTTTTTTCCTTATCTTTTATTTTTCTGTTATTTTTCTTTTCTTTTCATTTTATTTATTTTCTCTATTTTCTTTATTTTCATCTCCTCCCTCCATACCCCACTCATCACGTCGCATGTAACACCCCAAGCTTCTACGGTACGCTTCTCTTTGAATAATGTGATAGCGTGTGTTGTATGCAACACCGAGTTCTAACACATCATAACCAATCAAACTAGCCATTATGAATAGTAATACCTAATTTTTTGAAATTATATATATTTTATATTTAAAAATGGAATTCATTTTTGGATTTGGAATATCGAATTTATCCTAAGGTAAAATTTTGGTACTTTTCAGATAACATTAATATTTTAATGAATAGTGAAAATTACTAAATTTTATTTAAAAACAACTTTTTTATTCAAAATAATTAATAGTGATAAATTATGAATTTGAGTGGTTTTAAAGTATATTTAGAATATATTTTTACCATTTAATAAAATGTTGGTCATTGGACATAATTTTACAATTAAACCAGACATAAACAAGTGTCAATCTTTTGATAATTATTATCTCTTAAAAACACACTTTTTGTTTTAACAACGGGAATTAATTTTAAATTAACTTCTACCACTTCTGTGTTTTGAATATGGAAAAATTTATTCCATATTTGGAATCAGGATGTTCAAATTGTTTAAATAGGAAACTTTTATTTTTAGACATTTTGAATAATTATTTCGGTAAATATTTTATTTACCATGGTTAAGGGTAAATCCAGTAAATAAGGGTTAAAAATAATATTATAATAATACTAAATTACCCTAAAACGTGTCCTAGACTTGTTGGTTGATACATGTTCGACCATAGGCATATTTGGGTTGATTTTGGGACCCCATGGAGCCACTTGTAGGTGATAGGGACACTTAATTTTAATTAAGTTAAAATGAATACAAAAATGACACAAGCATATATCTTTTAAAAAACAATTTTTACATAGGGTTATATATGTTGGATTTTCGACTATAAATATTAATTAGAAATCTAAAAATATTTTCTACATAGTGATATTTTATTTATAATTTTTAGATATTACATATGTTAATTTATTTATGACACAATGATGATGCAATAATTACCATAATAGTGAACATTTAAAATAATTGATATTATAAATACCCAAATAAATATAATTTGATACTTTTAATGAATTACAATAATTATATAGGATAATATGACATATTATGATTGATTTAATTAACTTCTTTCTAAGTAATAATTCTGTTATGAGTTTCAAATCAATCAACTATTGAATAGTGCCAAAATTGACATAAAAGAGTTTTTAAAACAAATATTATATTATTAATTGATATTAAATTCTTAAAAATCTAAGGTTCGGCCAGTAGACTTATATCATAATATTTGTATCATTAATGGACCACTTGGGGGTCTCTTGGATGTATATAGTATTTTTATTAACCATATAATATAAAAATACAAAGAGACATTGTAAAAGTGAAACTAATTAACTTAGAGTTAATACTTAAAGATAAGGTTAATATAAGTACCCAAACCTGTATAAATTCTATTGGTTTAGTTTTTTTCGACCCATACTCACCTTAACATTTAATTAATCCACTTTGGAGCTATTAGAAACCAAATATGAATTTATTATAAATTAATATTTCTAGCTCTTCCAAAGGTTCCCCTCACCCATCTTATAAAAGGGCACTCCTCCTTATCATTTCTTCACACCTTCAAAGCCTTTTTGTTCGGCCAAAATCTGCCCAAATACTCTCCCAACATCCCTAAATACAACCTAGAGGCATTATTTTGATCAGAAAGCCAACCTATAGAGCCCTTTTGATCAAATCAAAAGGAAGAACCCGAAGAAGAGGTAATGATTTCACCACCCTTTTCCAAGTTCCTTTCTTCTTCCACTTCTTCTTCCTTTGTTATTAACATTATAAATTAATAACTTCAGTATAATATATATATAATGTGATGTTATTATAAATATGGTACAACCATATTCAATATTCTATCCACCCTTTGAATAACATGTCACCATACGTGCATACGTACGGCTTACCGTCTCCACGTCGTGGTGTAATTGTTATTTAATATATTATTATTTGGATGGGTATAATAATGATGTGTAACTCAGGTAAATAATAAATATAACATGTTAATTATTCTGTATATATGATATACCATCCATTTATATATTATTTTAATATCAAAATATTGATATTGTCGCTCGTGCGTACGCACGGACTACCGTCTCCACCAACGCGATGAGATTCATTCTCTATCGTATCCATTCAAGTATAATTCTCATTTTATGATTAATAATAGTATCTAAGGACTTGATATCATTCTGGATATGATTAAGATACAACCTTTCCATTACAAACATGGCTTATGTAACAATATATATAAATGGAAACGAGTAAGTTAACACCCGAAACAACGATAATACTAAGATATTATTATCAAATCAATGTTAAAAGATCATATATGATATCATATTAATGTATATGATTCTTTTATAATTTAATAACAATTATTTCACCATTATACAAGAGGTTAACCTACCCCAACCATGAAAAAGTACAAGGTAAGGGTTTATTTCACAATCTCTTCATTATCCGAGGTTGTTTATACGTAATAATCTAATGGGATCTCTTTATCATCCACATCCATGTTTCTTAAAAATGTATTTCAAAACATTTTTACTATTTACAAGAATATGGGTTAAAGTCATTTATACCCTTGTTTTACTTTTTATAAGTGGTTTATAAAGGAATCATTTCTTCATTTTCCAAACAAGGTGCTTTTTAACCTTTTCGAAAGAATTAAGGTAAGAATGTTTCTTTAACTTATACGGTGGGTGCGGTTATTTTCCTCCGTTATAAAATCGTCGAAGCTTCCCTTACAAGATTATAAGAATATTTTCAAAGAAAATGTTTTATTTCATAAATATAAGACTCTTAAATGATTTCAAAATAGAAAGAGATATTTCTCAAAAAAGAGTTTTGATTTCAACTATGTCAACATCTTTTGATGGATTTTACGCTTATTTGAAGTTGACTTTTTATGATACAAAACTTCTATATTGTATTGAAGGTTTTGTGATATTTTTGACTGTGGATGTGCTATTTTTATACCGTTCATAGTTTATGGTGAAAGTATTGACATTTCTTATGCTAGTTTTAATACGAATGTTTATGTTATGTTTAAACCTTTTCATATGGGAATGCATTGGACTTAATATATGACGGGTGGAGCCCGCTATAGCTCCTCGATGCATCAGTAGGTCTCGTGAGACAAACTAGTGTCTTGGAACAAGGCCTTTGCAAAATCTTATTTGTAGTCTTGGCACGAGGCCTTGGCTATGTGGTTATGATAGTCTGGCATTATGCATTCCATCATTATGAAAGTGGTTATTGATATTGCATGTGATTATTCTATTAGTAGAATATCCATGTGAATAATTAAATGGAATTATTTCATTTTAATTTTTCCATACTATGTTGAAGTTCATGTTTAAAAGGCTTTTGTTTTAGTTATACATTGCCTTAAATGTTTATGTTTATTTTTGAAAGTTTCTGCTATATTGTTATCCTTACTGGGCATTTGAGCTCACCCCTTTTCTATGTTTTATTTTTCCCAGGAAGTGAAGAAGTAAATTATGAATGACCTGTAGGGATATTATCAAGGGATAATAGTGTGTATTATAGAGACAATATGTTGTTGTAGTAGTTTTTCACTTCATGATGTAATGTAAAACTTTATGAATATATCTAGTGTTTCCAAAGCTACTAAACCAATCGGTATTTTGAGATTTGATCTTTCTTGTGATCATGCCAATGTTATGTAATAATGCCCTGACTCTGGGTAACTGGGGTTGGGGTGTTATAGTTGGTATCAGAGGAATTTTAGTACAATCCTTGGAAACTAGATTTAGATAAACTCTGATTAGAGCACGTAGACCTAAGATGAACTTTGAGGATTAGTATAGAAGAACTTCCTATAATTTTGGTATTGTAGAGATTTTGTGAGTTTTCTGAGCAATACATCCCTATCTAGATACGAGTAGGTAGAGGCGGCTCTGGCACAGACGTACCTAGGGGTAAAACCTGAAAACACCACTTTGAGCTAGACTCGAACAGGAACTGGTGCACGACAACGGGCCTTGCTGCACTCTTTGTTACAACACTCCCGGGGGATATGATTAGGATAACTCTCATTTTCTTTTCAAATAATTATTAAGGGTTTATGAGTATATACTTAGTCAAAGAAAACATTCATATGATTAATGGATTATATCCATAAATAGTTCAATTTATGTTAAGTTTTTTATAAGTATGGGATTATGTATTTTGATTCACAAACTGATCTAGTTTATGCCATTGTTTAGAAATGGTGCCTAGTGGAAGAAATGGAAACTGTATCAATGCACGCACTCCATGTAGGGATTGACCTCCTGCTCAAGATAATTATAATGGAGCTGGTGATGCAACTGGTGTCGATCAGCTAATCACCATACTGGGACAACTCACTCTTGTTATGAATAATAACCTTAACCATATGGAGCACCCTGATCCACAGCGTGGAGGATCAATGTTAGATCAATTAATGAGGCAACAACCACCAATGTTCAATGGGAGTACAAATCCCTTAGTAGTTGAGCAATGGATATTTTCCCTAGAGAAAATATTTCAGGCTTTGGGGAGTAGTGAAAGGGAAAAAGTTATCATGGCAGTTTACCGCCTCACTAGAGATGCTGATCAATGGTGGTCATTGATTCAAAATACGAAGGAAGATGATGAAGTATCAAATATGGAATGGAGTGATTTCAAAGATCTATTTTTAGAAAAATACTATCCTCTCAACCACCGAGAAGATATGGAAAGGCAGTTTCTGAGTCTGAGACAAAAGGAGGATGAGAATGTCGCAAAGTATGAGGCTAACTTTACAAGGTTAGCAAGGTATGCTGGAGATTATATTCATAACCCAAGAAGTAAGATTGATCGTTTCTTTGATGGGTTAAAACCATTTCTCTATCGAGCAGTAGTCTCACAATCCTATTCATCGTACGAAGACACTGTCTCATGTGCTATCAAGACCGAAAAGGAATTCTCTAAGTCTTTTGACTTTAAAGAAAAACAAGAGAGGAAGAGACCTGCTGATCAATCTGGGAATGGAAATAAGGGGAAGAAGGGTAAAGTTGAATATCCATCCTGTGGTAAATGTGGAAAGAAAGACCCCAATACTTTCATAAAGGGAAGATGAGTCTGTTACAAGTGTTGTGGAAAAGGCCACCAAGCTCGTGATTGCAAGGGGAAGAAGGAAGCTACCAATGTTCAGTGCTACAATTGCAGGGAGATGGGGAATTATGCAAATGAATGTCCTAAGCATCAGGAGAACTTACCTCAGAAAAGGCCAAGGGATCAAGGCCAAGATTATGCTATCAGTACTACTAAGGTAGAAGCTCCGAAAGACGTGGTGGCAGGTAATTTAATAGTTTCCACAAGTTTAGAAAATTCATTATTTGATTCTGGATCATCGTATTGTTTCATATCTTCCAAGTTTGCTATGAAAATTAGATATTTCCAATTTAGTTTAACAAGGGAGTTGTCAGTTGAAACTCTCAAGGGAAGTATCATTGCAACAATGTTTTGTGAATCAGTCCCCATTAGAGCACATAAATGTTCTTTATCTGCTGATCTCGTCGTCATACCTATGATTTAGTTTGATATAATCCTCGGTATGGACTGGATTTCGGACTATGATGCAAAGATTTATTGTAAGAAGAAAGAGGTTACGATTCTTGATTATGATGATAAGGAACACCTTATCTTTAGAGAAGAATCATCACCACCTAATTCTTATTTAGATCCACCCCCAGTAGCTCAACTAAATTCAATTATTGGGGAGGAAGAGAATGAAATAACTGTGGGTGAGGAAAGGAATGTTCAAATAGAGGATGTACCTATTGTGAAAGAATTTGTAGATGTATTCCCGGATGATTTACCTGGACATCCTCCAGAACGAGAAGTTGAGTTTTCCATTGATTTAATTCCTGGATCAAGGCCTATATCGAAGACCCCTTATAGAATGACCACTGTATGATTAGTTGAACTAAAGAAAAAACTAGAGGAATTGAGTAATAAGGGATTTATTCGCCCTAGTGTTTCTCCATGGAGAGCCCCTGTTCTTTTTGTTAAAAAGAAAGACGGATCTATGAGGTTATGTATCGACTATAGGGAGATCAATGCTATAACAATAAAGAACAAGTATCCCCTACCACACATTGATGATTTATTTGACCAACTGCATGGAGCTCAATACTTTTCAAAGATTGATCTTAGATCTGGATACCATCAGTTGTGTGTGAAGAAGGAAGACATTCCAAAGACAGCATTTCGAACCAGGTACGAGCATTACGAGTTTACTCTAATGCCTTTTGGATTGACTAATACACCCTCTGTATTCATGGATCTGATGAGTAGAGTTTTCAAGGAGTATCCCGATGAATTTGTGGTGGTATTTATTGATGATATCTTAGCATACTCCAAAAGTTACGAAGATCATGAAAATCACTTGCGCATTATCCTGAAGACTCTGAGAAGACATGAATTATATGGGAAGTTTAGCAAATGTGAATTCTGGATTTAGGAGAATTCTTTTCATGTCCATATTGTCTCTAAAGATGGAATCTCTATTGATCCTTCTAAGACTAAGGCAATCCGAGAATGGCCAGCACCAACGAGTATAACTGAGGTACGTATTTTTATTGGTTTGGCAGGTTATTATCGATGTTTCGTCCAGAATTTTGCCCGATTGGCTAACCCATTAACGAAGCTCACACGTAAAGGGGTTAAATTTGTTTGGACAAAAGAGTGTGAAGAATGTTTTAAATAACTGAAGAGAATATTAGTCAATGCTCCTATTTGGACTCTACCATCGGGGAATGATGGGTTCGTTATTTATAGTGATGCATCGAAGAAAGGACTTGGTTGTATCCATATGCATAATGATAGAGTTATTGCCTATGCATCACGATAGTTGAAAATTCATAAACAAAACTATACTACACATGATCTCGAGTTAGCATCTGTGATCTTTGCTTTGAAGATATAGAGGCACTACCTCTATGGTGAAAAATGTGAGATTTATACGGATCACAAGAGTTTGAAGTATATTTTCTCACAAAAAGAACTCAACATGAGGCAAAGGAGATGTCTTGAATTACTCAAGGATTATGAATGCACGATACACTACCACCCGGGGAAGGCAAACAAGGTGGTAGATGCTTTGAGCAGAAAAGATCACGGAGTTTTGAACAATATGAGGATTGAAAGGGATCCAATTTTCATGGATCTGGTGAAGATGGACATGGGAATAACCAGGGAAGGAGAAACATCAATGCTTTTTCAAATGGTTGCCAAACCATCTTTAATAGAAAGGATTAAGAGTTCTCAGACCGATGATGAAGAGTTTCAAAAGAAGATTAAAGCTGTGAATGATGGGAGACTGAGAGACTTTGTGTATGAAGATGGAATTTTGAAATTCGGGAAGAGACTTTGTGCTCCCAATATAACTAATCTAAAAAGGGAATTGCTGGATGATGCTCAAAGTTTCAATTTCTCTATACACCCTGGGAGCACCAAAATGTATAGAGATTTGAAGGAACATTTTTTGTGGGACAATATGAAGAGAGAGATTGCTGATTTTGTGTCAAGATGTATGGTTTGTCAACAAGTGAAAGCTGGAAGGGAACACCCTAGAGGAGTCATGCAACCTCTTTCCATACCAGAGTGAAAATGGGACAATATTACGATGGACTTTGTCATGGGGCTACCAAAGACTCCTAGAAGTAATGATGCAATATGGGTTATTGTTGATCGTCTTACCAAGTCAGCACATTTTATTGCTATAAGAGAAGATCTACCACTGGAATGTCTATCAAGACTATATATTAATGAAGTTGTGAGACTTCATGGAGTACCCCTATCGATTATTTCTGATCGTGATCCCCATTTTACTTCAAGATTCTGGAAGAATCTTCAGAAATCCATGGATACTGAACTTCATTTGAGCACTGCCTACCACCCTCAGACAGACGGACAATCATAACGGACTATTCAGACCTTAGAAGACATGTTGAGATCCTGCTCACTTGACTTTCAGGGTATGTGGGATCAGTATTTACCTCTAGTAGAATTTTCCTATAAAAATAGCTTCTATTCGAGTATTCAGATGGCACCATATGAAGCGTTATACGGAAAGAGATGTCACACACCAACCTATTGGGATGAAGTTGGTGAAAGAAAACGTGTAGGTCTAGAACTGGTGGAGGAAAGGATGGAAAATGTAAAGGTAATCCAAAATCTCATCAAAGCAGCTCAAAGTAGGCAGAAGAGCTATGCCGATAATCGAAGGAAGGATTTGGAATTTCAAGTCAGTGATCATGTTTTCTTGAAGGTATCTCCATGGAAAGGAGTCATACGTTTTGGTAAGAATGGTAAATTGAGTCCCAGGTACATTGGACCTTTCGAAATTCTTGAACGAATTGGGGCTGTAGCTTACCGATTGGCAATGCCGCCCAGTCTCTCCAAAGTTCACGATGTGTTCCACGTATCTCTGTTGAGGAAATACATGCCTGACCCAACGCATGTACTCACCTATGAGGAGTTAGAACTGGAGCCTGATCATTCTTATTGCGAAGATCCCATCAGGATTCTTGATACGAGAAAACAAGTACTGAGAAACCGGACGACGCGTTTTGTAAAAGTTTTGTGGAGAAACCATAAGATGGAAGAGGCAACGTGGGAACCTGAGGAACTTATGATGAAGAACCACCCGAGTCTTTTCATGTGATAAGTATTCTAGGAATTTAGAGGATGAAATTATTTGAAGGAGGGGAGAATGTGACACCCCAAGCTTCAACGGTACGCTTCTCTTTGAATAATGTGATAGCATGTGTTATACGCAACACCGAGTTCTAACACACCATAACCAATCAAACTAGCCGTTATGAATAGTAATACCTACTTTGTTGAAATTATATAAATTTTATATTTAAAAATGGAATTAATTTTTGGATTAGGAATATCGAATTTAGCCTAAGGTGAAATTTTGGTACTTTTCGGATAACATTAATATTTTGATGAATAGTGAAAATTACTAAATTTTAATTAAAAACAACTTTTTTAATAAAAATAATTAATAGTGATAAATTATGAATTTGAGTGGTTTAAAAGTATATTTAGAATATATTATTACCATTTAATACAATGTTGGTCATTGGACATAATTTTACAATTAAACCAGACATAAACAAGTGTCAATCTTTTGATAATTATTATCTCTTAAAAACAGGCTTTTTGTTTTAACAACGGGAATAAATTTTAAATTAATTTCAGCCACTTTTGCGGTTTGAATTGGGAAAAATGGATTCCATATTTGGAATCAGGATTTTCAAAATTGTGTAAATAGGTAACTTTTATTTTTAGACATTTTGAATAATTACTTCGGTAAATATTTTATTTACCATGGTTAAGGGTAAATCCGGTAAATAAGGGTTAAAAAATAATATTATAATAATACTAATTTACCCTAAAACGTTTCCTAGACTTATTGGTTGATACATGTTCGACCATAGGCATCTTTGGGTTGATTTTGGGACCCCATGGAGCCACTTGTAGGTGATATGGACACTTAATTTTAATTAAGTTAAAATGAATACAAAAATGACAGAAGCATATATCTTTTAGAAAAACAATTTTTACATAGGGTTATATATGTTGTATTTTCGACTATAAATATTCATTAGAAACCTAAAAATATTTCATACATAATAATATTTTATTTATAATTTTTAGAGATTACATAAGTTAATTTATTTATGACACAATGATGATGCTGTAATTACGATAATAGTGAAAATTTAAAATAATTGACATTATAAATACCCAAATAAATATAATTTTAGACTTTTAATGAATTACAATAATTTTCTAGGATAATATGACATATTAGGATTGATTTAATTAACATATTTAGAAGTAATAATTCTTTTATGAGTTTAACAAAAATCAACTATTGAATAGTGTCAAAATTGACATAAAAGAGTTTTTAAAACAAATATTATATTATTAATTGATATTAAACTCCTAAAGATCTAAGGATCGGCCAATAGAATTATCTCATAATAGGTGTATCCTTAATGGACCACTTGGGGGGTCTCTTGGATGTATATAGGATGTTTATTAACCATATAATATAAAAATACAAAGAGACATTGTAAAAGTGAAACTAATTAACTTAGTGTTAATACTTAAAGATAAGGTTAATATAAGTACCCAAACCTATCTAAATTCTATTTGTTGAGTGGTTTTCGACCCATACCCACTTTAACATTAAAATAATCCACTTTGGAGCCATTATAACCCGAATATAAATTTATTATAAATTAATATTTCTAGCTTTTCCAAAGGTGCCCCTCACCCCTCTTATAAAAGGGCACTCCTCCTTCTCATTTTTTCACACCTTCAAAGCATTTTGGTTCAGAAAAACTCTTCCCACATACTCTCCCAACTTCCCTCACTACATCCTAGAGGCCTTAGTTTGATCATAAAGCCAACCTATAGAGCCCGTTTGATCAAATCAAAATGAAGAACCCGAAGAAGAGGTAGTGATTTCACGACCCTTTTCAAAGTTCCTTTCTTCTTCCACTTATTATTCCTTTGTTATTACCATTCTAAAATAATAACTCTAGTATAATATATATATAATGTGATGTTATTATAAATATGTTACAACCATATTCAGTATTCTATCCACCCTTTGAATAACATGTCACCATACGTGCGTACGTACGGCTTACCGTCTCCACGTCATGGTGTAATTGTTATTCAATATATTATTATTTGGATGGGTATAATAATGTTGTGTAACTCATGTAAATAATAAATATAACATGTTAATTATTCTGTATTTATTATATACCATCCATTTATATATTATGTTAATATCAAAAGATTGATATTGTCACTAGTGCGTACGTACGGACTACCGTCTCCACGAACGCGATGAGATTCATTCTCTATCGTATCCATTCCAGTATAATTCTCATTTTATGATTAATAATAGTATCTAAGGACTTGATATCATTCTGGATATTATTAAGATACAACCTGTCCATTACAAACATGGCTTATGTAACAAAACATATAAAAGGAAACGAGTAAGTTAACACCCGGAACAATGATAATACTAAGATATTATTAACAAATCAATGTTAAAAGATCATATATGATATCATATTAATGTATATTATTCTTTTATAATTTAATAACAATTATTTCACCATTATACAGGAGGTTAACCTACCCCAACCAAGGAAAAGTATGAGGTAAGGGTTTATTTCACAATCTCTTCATTATCCAAGGTTGTTTATACGTAATAATCTACAGGGATCTATTTATCATCCACATCCATGTTTCATAAAAATGTATTTCAAAACATTTTTACTATTTACAAGAATATGGGTTAAAGTCATTTATAACCTTGTTTGAAATTTTATAAGTGTTTTATAAAGGAATCATTCCGTCGTTTTCCAGAAAAGGTGTTTTTTAACCTTTTCGACAGAATTAAGGTAAGAATGTTTTTTTAACTTATACGGCGGGTGCAGTTATTTTCCGCCGTTATAAAATTGTCGAAGCTTCCCTTACAAGCTTATAAGAATATCTTCAAAGAAAATGTTTTATTTCATAAATATAAGACTCTTAAATGATTTCAAAATAGAAAGAGATATTTCTCGAAAAAGAGTTTTGATTTCATCTATGTCAACATCTTTTGATGGATTTTACGCTTATTTGATGTTGATTTATTATGATACAAAATTTCTATATTATATTGAAGGTTTTGTGATATGTTTGACTATGGATGTGCTATTTTTATACCGTTCATAGTTTATGGTGAAAGTATTGACATTTCGTATGCTAGTTTTATTACGAATGTTTATGTTATGATTAAACCTTTTCATATGGGAATGCATTGGAATTAATATGTGACGGGTGGAGCCCGCTATAGCTCCTCGATGCATTAGTAGGTCTCATGAGACAAACTAGTGTCTTGGAACAAGGCCTTGGAAAAATCTTATTTGTAGTCTTGGCACGAGGCCTTGGCTATGTGGTTATGATAGTCTGGCATTATGCATTCCATCATTATGAAAGTGGTTATTGATATTGAATGTGATTATTCGATTAGTAGAATATCCATGTGAATAAGTAAATGGCATTATTTCATTTTAATTTTGCCATACTATGTTGAAGTTCAAGTTTAAAAGGCTTTTGTTTTAGTTATACATTGCCTTAAATGTTTATGCTTATTTTTGAAAGTTTTTGCTATATTGTTATCTTTACTGGGCATTTGAGCTCACCCCATTTCTAGGTTTTATTTTTCCCAGGAAGTGAAGAAGTAAATTATGAATGACCTGCAGGGATATTATGAGGGGATAATAGTGTGGATTATGGAGACAATATGTTGTTTTAGTAGTTTTTCACTTCATGATGTAATGTAAAACTTTATGAATATATCTAGTGTTTCCAAGGCTACTAAACCAATTTGTCTTTCAGGATTTGATCTTTCTTGTGATCATGCCAATGTTATGTAATAATGCACCGACTCTGGGTAACTGGGGTCAGGGTGTTACATCGCACCCCTCAATCCCATCACACCAAACTTCCACCCCTTCGGAAGGTCGCTGCTCCTCCATCCAAAATCTAATTCCTTTTACTTCATGTACGTAGTAAAACTTAGATAAATTCTAACTTTGCGCAATTAGAACCGTGCATTTTTGTTGAGTAATCTGTGTGTAGTTCATCACGAAATATTGTTACCCTATTTTGGGGGTTTTCTAAAATCCTTAGTTTTCATCCATTTTAGGTCAAATAAAATCCCACCACAGATCGAAGAGTCATCTACGAATATAAGTTAGTGTTCCTACTCGCTTTCCCTCCATTTCATTGTGATTTATAAAAAATGCAATGTTGTGCCGTTAGTCAGTGCCTACCGGCATTGTGAAATTTTACCCATTTTAATTACTTTAATGGTTATGTTTAATTTTTTAAGCATTAATCATCTTAAATTAATTTTTTTGAATGGTAGTAACAAGATCGAACACCCCTTAGGGTGTGCTGATATAGTCAGCATATTTTTCCGTTAGCCGGGATATTAATTTAATTAGCTCTGGGTATTGCGCAACCCCTTTTTATTGTTTTTAAATTAAATGAATAGTTTTTTTTTGAATTATTTCGAAAAAGTTGGACACCCCTTTGGGTGTGCCGACATGATCGGTGTATTCTGCCATTAGCTGAGATTATTTTTTATTAATTGTATGTGTTGCAAAGGAAGTTTTTATTGTAATTAAATTAAATAAATAGTTTCTTGAACATAAAATTCAATTGTTGGATCATTAGCACTTGTTTTGCTGAACTGTTTACTATTTAAATATGCATTATCTGATAAGGTTGATATGATATGTATATTATCTTGAAAGTTTGTGTGTTGTACTGTTAAATTGATGCCTTGTGATGCACTGGTGTATCTGGTTAGTTTTCAAGCAGCGACTTATATGAAGATTATGTCATATCTGCTGCTATGAAAACATTAACTAAATTCAGGGAGGGGAAATGAGGTGGGTCCTATACTAAGGGCCACACTTAGATCCTCCGTTCCTAATGGGTTACCTCTATGTGCCGAGGGGAGGTGTTGTTAGCTTTTCTGAACTGAGACTTCCCAGACATTTAATACTTTTGAGTGACACTGGTTCCAAAAGGGACCATCGGGATGGATTTGTTGGCAATGTGGCTAATCCAGCCTCAGATGACACTCGACCCCTTTTTTCAAGATCGGGACAGACTCAGGGTAAAGCCATGCCTCATGCAATACTTGGTCTTTCGAAAGATTTCCTTGGACAGGCTCGGTGGCATTGGATAAATTGACCGATGTTCAGTAGCGATACCTTTAGTATGGGCTGAGACTCCAACACTCAACTTGAACCCTAAATAATGATGCAATTAAGGTATATGTTAATGTTAGTATAGTATATTGAGAATTGAGATATTTCCCTTGATATGTAAAAGTGTGCCTGGTTTACACTGGACTTGAACCCCAAGTTAAAGCACAAGCTTGAGGTATAATTTTCTTGTTTTTACCTTTATTTCTAGGTTATATATATATATATATATATGCGTGTTCATGCATTTTTGGGGATAGGTACCCTTTCATTCTACCATCTTTGGCTGAAGTAGGTGACTAGGCACGAGTGTCTTATGGGAGGCGAGACGACTTATTTATTTCATTGCATTGCAATTAGTTTATTTGAAATGGTTATGTAATGGAACACTGCATTTTTTTGCACGAAATCGAATGGTTTAGACACGGTGGGTTCTAGACTACTAGGGTTCTTATCTCACACCCTACTCGGGCGTCATCGAAACATGAGTAGATTACATGCTCACTGGTATTGACAAGGGGAAGCATGCTGCTTCCGATGCTTGACTGCTCACTACTGCTTGGGGTAGAGACTGGGTCGGAGGACAAGGCCTTGTTGGCGATTCATATGATGCTTGTTTCTTTTTATTTTGGTTAACTGTGTGTTTGAGTTCTATTTTCCGTACTTTCAGTTTAGACTTATATCATGGCATGAAAATATTTTATGAGTTTCCACACATGTTTTTTATTATTCAGTTGGATTGTTTACATTGCTTCTACTGTAGTTTATTTATTCACATGCTTCTGCTACTTATTATTTGTTTTTTTTACTTCCACTGTGATATTATCCATTACCTATGAGGGCATAGTCTCCCCCACAAACACAAAAAGGTCCCTCGCTGCTAGTCGGCAGGCTCATGCATTCTGGGATATGTGCCTGAGGTTATGTGACGCACCGGTCCGGCCATCGCCTTAGAGGTGAGTCTAGTCGGGATGTTACAAAGTGGTATCAGAGGTGGTTTTTCCTTTTGTCTTACTATTTGCATTAAACAGGGGATTGGGATATAGGGATTTGAGATGTACTTTGTTCTTGGACGTAGCTAAACCATATATGGGAAAAAACTCAGATTCCACGACGCTTTGGTTCACGATCCTCGAGCATAAGACCATTTTGTGACGAGGTCGCTGTGTTCGTCGGCTCACTCTTTGAAACGTTCATGGGATTTCAGTTTTTGGTGGCACGGCATCATCCTAGTCTGTCGGAGCTTGAGGGTTCTGGTCATGATACGATGAATTTAATGCCTCGAAGGTTCGTGGTGGTCTTCTCCGGCTGGACTATTGGCAGCGAAAACATATGATTGGTTGATCTTCACGTCCGGGTTGGTGATGGGTTCTCTCTCTCAAATTTTTTTCTTATTTCTCAATTTTGGATTCACATGTTTCTATCTTTGGATTTATGAATCTTTGTGTTGGTTTTCATTAGATGAATCTTTTCCAGGAATCTCGATGTTCTGTGTTGCGTGATGGATTGGCAATGCTCCTCTGACCTGAATATGGTTTTCCTAGGATTTTTTATTCCCATTTGTCTACTGATTTGGTTTCGTTTAGGGTTACTCCCTAGTTTTTTTATCTTTTTGTGTTCTTCCTTGATGGTGGTTCGTGATCTATGATGGGGGTTTCATTATCTGGTGTAGATCGTTGGTGGCATGAAGATGAGCCAGTGGAGACAGTGGTATGTTTGTGTTGTTTGTGATGTTGTGAAGTCGGTGACATGATGGTGCTGAGTTCATTTGGTGCTGAGGATGGTGGGGAGACGGTTTATTGGTTTTTTTCCTTCATCATTTGATAGAGTTTCTGTTCTATTGTACTGATTCAAGCCAGCCGTTCCTCTGGCCGACGACCGTCAGAGTTCATGACAACGGTGCTTGGAGATGGGATGATAATGAAGGGATAATGCATTAGGTGATGTGATGATGGTGTTGACTATGCATATTTGAATTGGTAGGCTTTTCCTCGGTCCGTGCAGTGGATCTTGTGTCCATAGAGGTGAAGATTTGGTTGGATTTGATGATCACTTTATTTTGAATTCCTGGATCTTGTTTGGTTAAATTTTGAATTTTGAATCCGAAAATTTGAAATTTTTAATCCTGATGTACGGTTACCACTACCATAAAGTGGCTTTTTGAAAATTCAATAACACAGAGATTAGAGGAATGAAACCCAACCTTTGAGGTGGGTTATCTGTTGTTTAGTTCATAGAGGCAGGCTATGTTCCTAACCTCTTTTGCACCTTACTTGTTTTTCTCATCTTCTATACTCCTTTATATCTGATACTGTTGTTGAGAGTCTTGGATTTTAAATTGAGTATCACTGGGGAATCATGTCTCTCGACACTCTGCTTGGGGTCAGGATACAGGGAATATTCTAGTGCCAAGACTGCCCTCTCGAGATAGGTGGGTACCTCATTGTTTGTAATTTCAATATCCCTGATATGTCTGGCATCGAAGTAATTCTTGGAATGAACTTGCTTTCTCTTTTTCATGCCCAAGTGAATTTCTATTTCGGTTGGGTGTCCTTTACATCCCCTGTGGGCGACACATATCTCTACAAAGGAGAATGGGATCTGCTGGCAGACCAAGCTAATCCTAAATACGCAGGGTTGGGCAGAGTGACAGCTCAGTTGGCAAGTCTCTTCATGAGCAATTATGGAATGTAACTAGTTGAAATCCCTCTAGTGGTGGATCTTTTCAGGGAAGTCTTCCCTAATTATTTATCTGTCTTACCTCCTATGAGAGAAGTGGAGTTCACTATCGAGATCATGCCAAGTGCGGCACCAGTGTTTATTCCTCCCTATAGGATGGCACCGACAGAGTTAAAGGAACTCAAAAAGAAGATTTAAGACCACGATGCTAAGGGTTTCATCAGACCTAGCACATCACCGTGGGGTTCACCTGTCCTTTTTTCCAATAAGGCAGACAGTACCCTATGGTTATGCGTGGATTATCGTCAACTCAAACAACTCACGGTAAATAATTGATATCCATTTCCTCATATAGATGATATCTTTGACCAGATCTGGGGAGAAACTGTTTTCTCCATGATTGATATGAGGTCGGGATATGACCAGGTGTGTGTATAACCATCTGAAATACCACGTACAACATTCCAAAGTAGGTATATCTTGTACGAGTATCAAGTTATGCATTTTAGCCTCACGAATTCTCTATTAGTCTTCATGGCTCTGATGAATCTGGGTTTTCATCTGTATCTTGATTACTTTGTGGAAGTCTTCATGGACGACATATTAGTGTAGTAGCATTCCCGACACGACCATGCAACCCATCTTGAGATCATGCCTAGTACACGAAGAGAGCACCATCTATACGCTAAGCTCAGTAAATGCCACTTCTGGATTGATAAGGTATACTTATTGGGTCATATTATATCTGATTCAGGGGTATCAGTTGACCTAGAAAAATTGAGTGTCGTGGTTTCATTGGAGCAGCCCAAGAGAGTCTTCAACATTCACAGTTTCTTGGGGATCGTTGTCTATTAAAGACGATTCATATAGGATTAATTCCACTTAGTAGTTCCTCTAACGGTCCTAACTATGAAAGGTGTATAGTTCATCTGGTCAAAAGCCTGTGAAATGTCCTTTTAAGAATTAAAACGAAGACTAAACTCAGCCTCAATCCTGATTCTGTCTGAGCCAGGTAAGCGAGATATGGTTTATTGTGATACTTCAAGAGTTGGACTAGGTGCAGTTTTGATGCATGGTGATCAAGACATGGCTTTTGGATCCCACTAGATGAGACCTCATGAGCTGAAAAATCCTACCCACGACATGGAGTTGGTAGTTGTGGCTCATTCTCTACGACATTAGAGACACTATTTTTTTGGTGAGAGATTCATTGTTTACATAGATCACAAATGTTTAAAATATATCTCTACACAATGAGACTTGAACTTAAGGCAACACAGGTTGGTCGAATACTTATAGTCATTTGATTTTGAGATTTCATATACCCCTTGTAAGGGTAAAGCTGTGGTAGACGCTTTAAGCCACAAGACACAGACTCAGCCCGTGCAGGTAGCTAGCAGTGAGTGGCAGATGATGGCCTTGTTTTTAGAGATACATATGGAGGTTCAATAGAAGAGTGGAAAACCGGTTCTAGAAGCTTGTAGAGTGATGTCGTCTCTGTAAAGACCCGTAAATTCAAGGGAAATTTTTTTCTTAATTTTCTTTGGAATTTTTCAAGAACGCGGTTTCTGACGGCACCTGATTCCGAGGCCCGGAGTTCCCGGAATCAATTTCCGAAGTTTGGCTCGGGTACGTTCAGTGAACGAACGAGCGGGGATTTCTAACTTTTGATCCGATGCTCGGAATTGAAATCCGAGGGCACCGATGAACTCGCAGCGCCGATATTCGCTTAAGGAGACCTTTTCCGAGGTTGCGTTTATTTCGGTTTGAGAGTTAGTTTTTTGGAGATTTATAAAAAGTTGAATAAAAAATGTGGAATTCTTTTTATTTTACTTTTGTTGGTTTACTTCTCTCAAAGGGGGTTAGGGGTGGGACCCACACCCACTTAACCTCCATTGAGAGGATTAAGTGTGGTGGGACCCACACGAACCTAAACCTTTCATTTTCTCCCTTAAACTCCCCTTTTAAATTAAGTTGGCAAGTTGGGTTAATTAATGGCTTGAGTTGTCTTAATTCAAACCTTTGAAATTCAAATGGTTTGGTTGAGTTATTAAAATAACCCTTAGATTATTCTTTTTTTTGGGTTAGAATTGTTTAGCCAACTTGTGAGGATTTTGAGAGCTCCTCCTCCTTCTTCTTCAACTCTGACGAAGAACACGAAGAACCTTCGAACTTCGACGAAGAACTCCACGTTCTCGGGAACCGTCTTCCGTGACGACATAACCGCGACATCGACGTTCTTCTTCCGTGACGCCGACCACCGCGACACTCGACTTCCGCGAATCGTTATCGATCATCGAACTTCGTTCCAGAACCAAGGTAGGGGTTTGTTTTTTTTAAATTATGTCTATCATTCCGTCGAACATGAAATAATAATCCGTTGGGCGTAGTTCCAAATTTTATTAAAAATTTTTGAAACGTTCATTGTTGTGTTATTACGATTGGCCAATTGATATCGTTTTAACGGGAGGAGACCGGACCGCACGAACATGGCCGAATCTCCTCCCCCTTCTAATCTTTCGTGTTGTTTTAGCGGAGACAGTGCGGTGTCGTCACACCGCGCAGGAACAAAAGAATTTAAGGCTGGTTGGGATCTCGACGAAGAAACGCGGCGCTATAATGCCGCGCCTTTGAAATCGGATGAGACCGCGGCCGGAGTCGGGCCGCGGCGGAGGGGCGTGACGCCATTACGCCGCGCCAATCGTTCAAGGGCCGAGCAAGAAGGGGCGGCCGGAGAACCGGCCGCCGGCAGAAGAGGAAGAGCCGCGGCCGGACGGCCGCGGCGGAATAGCCAGAGGGGGCCGGTCTCGCCGGCCGCCGGAGATCGAGAAGGGCCGCGGCCCTACGGCCGCGGCGGAGCAGCCAGGGGCGGCCGGCCTCGCCGGCCGCGCCGGCCACCTGTTCGGTCAGAAGGCGGGACCCGCGGGTCCCGTGGGTTAATTAAAACGGCCGGCAAAAGCCGGCCGAGATCCGGAAAAGGGGGGGTTTCGCCCCCCGCGTGCGGCACGTGCGCGACACCCTGGCCGCGCCGCCGCTGGCCGGGCCGCCACCGGCCAGGCCGGTTCCAGCGGACCGGGTCGGAGCCGGGTCGGGTCGACCCGGTTCAGGTCAGACCAAGGGGGGGTCGGGCCGGGACGGCCCGGACCCGGACCCCCCGTTTTCGAGACGGTTTTGGTCTTTTTGCCATAACTTGAGCCACGGACCTCCAAATGACGAACCGTCTGTGGCAACGCAATCCTTGGATCGAGACGGTCGTTTCGGTATATCGTACTTAGGGTTTCGGAATATTTTGAGTTCGGCCGGGTTGGTTCTTTCACGAAACCAACCGGGCCCTCGGAGCGGAAACGCTCATATCTTACGCTACGGACGTCCGATTGACGTGCCGTCAGCTTTGTTGTGTTCCTCTTAGTGATACGGTTCTTTTGGAATACTCCGCCCGAGGTTTGGACGCAGGTGGAGTACGGTCGGGTTGGTTTTTCCTTAAAAACCAACCGGGCCCCGGGGACGAAAATGCCAATAACTCTCAGACCGGGCATCCGATCGACGCGCCGTCTGTTGCGTTGAGTTCCTATTGACGATACGGAACTTTTGGATACATCAACTCTGGACTTTGTGATAGTTGATGTATCAGCCTCTCGGCTCGTGGAGCGGACCCTCCGAACGAGCTTGCTGTGTGCGGGAACCCTAGTGCTGGCTGCGACTGTTACTGCGACTGTTTCTGCGACTGCTACTGCTACTGCTACTGTGACTGCGACGACGACAGTACAGAGATCCTGTGTGGATTCGACGACGACGACTACTGCACTCAGCGATCCTACGTGGATCAGTGCTACCGATCCTGCGTGGTTCTGATCCTGTGTAGGTCACTGCGGGGGTTAGTACCTATCGATCCTTCGTGGGTCCGACGACTTAGATGGTTCATTGACCATCTTTAACGTCATCCGAAGAAGTATACCTGTGTGAGCTGAATCTTCTGTTTTACTCGATAGAGGTGGTGCGCTTGGTTGTAGCGGCAGACCCGCGATACTGGAGACGAGCGTACGGAGTACGGAGACCGTGTAGCCGACTGAGACCTGAAGACTGCTCGACCGACTCGACTTGGAGTGAGTCGACTAGCCCAGTGGACAGAGCGCCCGGTATTTGGCGGCAGACCCACGGCGGACGGAGCGCCTGGTAGTTGGCAGCAGACCCGCGGTACTCGACTGGAGGAGTACCTCTCTAGGCTATTTGGGTGAGCGCCCGGTATTTGGCAGCAGACCCTCAGCGGACGGTGCGCCCGGTAGTTGGCGGCAGACCCGCGGTACTCGACAGGAGGAGTACCTCATCAGTCTTAGGTTAGTGAGCAGTACCTCAGAGTCGTGACAGGACTCTGTGCACTTCAGAGATGGGGCTCTTCAGTAGTTACGTTTTTGATAATGAAAATCCTGTGTGAGATGAATCCTGTTACTTTCCTGTGTGGATTTTGTTGTGCTATCCTGTGTGGATTACGTTTTGCTTTCCTGTGTGGAATACGTTTACTTTCCTGTGTGGACTGAGTTGTACTTGGGCTCAGAGGTTGGAGCGTATTTGAAAATGATGACTTAGGTATATGTATGGGCATATACCTAAGCAGTGTCGGTTGTTACTTCGTGATTGTACCTTTCTTTGTGGTTTATCCTTTGTGGATTTTGAGAGACCTTCAGGGATCTCGGGGTCCCTACTGAGTAGCTTATACTCACCCCTACACGGGCTTTGCCCGCACTACGTTGTGTTGGTTGCAGACGACGGACATCGTTGATCTTAGCTGAGGCTTGCAGAGCAGGACGGTACCTGGAGGTGGACCACTGGGCGGGACGTGCTCGGAGCGGACGGCGGGACCCATGGAGTAGTGGAGCTTTCTGTACCCACCCTTCAGGTGGGATTTCCAGTGGACAGCTCGGTGTAGTGGCTTTTACTTTTCAGTTGCTGTTTTCCCTTTCGAGTTGTACTTTACTTTCAGTTTGGGTTTGTATACTGGCCCATTTACTTTTCCGCACTTTCAGTTGTACTCTACTTTTGCTTAGTGTTTACTTTCCGCTTGCTTACTCTGAGGTATTTGTTTACTTTACAAAGGCAATGCCTTCCCTTTTTACCGGGATTTACGCCTTGGTGCTAGTCGCCAGCCCCTGGCCTATGGAAGGCGGGCTTGGGGTAGTCACGGCACGGACCCCGAGGGCGGGTCGTGACAAATTGGTATCAGAGGAATTCGGTTCTACCGCGAACTCTGGTCTTTTCTATGTGAAGCAATAATTTTTAGCGTATTGAGTGTGGTTATCAGTCCAGGGAGTCCAGTGTTGGTGCGGCGGCCGACGTATCCGTACACCAGGACCCTGACTTCTGATTTCTGACTTAATGCACGAAAACATTGATTGCGTGTGTGTTTCAAAGTTTTCTTTGTGATTACTTATATCAGCTCACTAGGTATACTGTTCTGACTGTGGCACACCAGTTTCCTTTTCAAGGATGGCCCCACGATGGCAGCCAGCTAGGGTTCCGAGAGTCGAGTGTGACGACAGCCCACCGAGCGACGAGGCCTCAGTGCATGGCCCTTTGTCAGCAGTGGCACCGGCGGTAGCTCTACCCGCCGAGCCCCCGATGCTTCCAGCACCAGCCGCTGACGATGCACGTCGCCTCAGCGCACTGCATGAGTTTCAGCACCAGCGACCACCCAGGTTTCGCGGGGAGACGGATCCCCAGGCAGCAGAGGACTGGCTGGAGGCAGTGGTACGAGTGTTTAGGCTAGTGAGGACACCAGCAGACCTCATGGTGATCCTCGCTGCGAGCCTAATACATGCAGCAGCAGGACGATGGTGGAGCCTGATTCTCCAGGTGCACGATGAGGCATCTCTACTATGGATGGACTTTGAGAGCCTCTTCCGCTCGGAGTTTGTCCCAGCCACCCTTCGTGCGGTGAGCATCCAGGAGCTTCTTCAGCTGCGGCAGGGCAGCATGACGGTCGCTCAGTACTCAGCGAGATTTACCGATCTCTCGCGCTACTCGACAGACATGGTACGGGACCCCTTCTTCCGGGCCCGGACCTTCGAGCAGGGATTGAGACACGAGATCAGGGCATCACTGATCTCCCTCAGCATCCCGACCCAGGAAGGAGTGCTAGAGCGAGCCCTCCTGATCGAGAGTTTCCTGGCTGAGTCCACAACGAGACCTACCGCAGGGCGGCAGATAGCGGAGTCTTCGGCAACAGGTAGCCGACGGATGACTCAGGGTTCCAGGCAGACCAGACCTACCAGTGGCCGACTGCACGACTCAGGCTCAGTTGTGCGGGGAAGCCGGGGTGGAGTCAGAGCTAGGCGTGCCGAGAGTGGGCAGTGTTACTCCTATGGCGGGATTGGTCACATGGCTCGTGACTGTCCAACCCGCCATGCTGATGATCAGCAGTTGAGTGAAGAACCTCCCAGGCAGAGGCAGAGGTTCGACCGTGGCGGACCGCAGGGAGGAGGCGGATGAGGCAGAGGAGCTGGCCGAGCAGCAGGAGGTGGGAGACGCTTTGAGGCTCTTCCACCACCACCACCAGGAGGTCCACCTCGACCACAGGGAGTAGGTGAACATGCGAGAGCTCAGCTTCAGGCAGCCGAGGCCTTCGATCATGGATCTCTGGGAGCCGATGGACAGGAGAAGAACTAGTGGATACGTCCTTTGTACTTCTGGTTCCTTGTTGCAATTGTGTAGCGTCTTGTATTATGAGCTGCAATAATAAAAGACACATACCTTTGTGATATTTTCGTTCCTTTCCTCTTTCGTGATGTTACTAAAAGGTTCCAGTTTTGGCTGTTGACTTGACCCTCACTTGTGAGACACCTACTGGAGGAAACCCAGTTACCACACACTGATGCCGATAGTGTGACTCAACCCTTGGAGGCGAGAGTAACAGTTGAATCTCTTAGTAGTAGCGTCGAGGCCTTACGACGTCATCCTTTGTATGGATGAGTATCATCCATGTTAGGATTGACTGTTTTAGGCAAAGAATGTGGTTCATCCAGGGGATGAGACCAGATTTCTCTTATCGGCAAAGAAGAAATCATGCAGCTCTTGTGGGACCTGAGATGGTCCAGGTCATCCAGAGGCGAATGAGTACAGCTCAGAGTCGGCAGAAGCCTTACGCTGACAGGAGGCGGAGGCCACTAGAGTTCGAGGATGGCGACCACGTCTTCTTGCGGGTCTCACCTCGACGTGGTATTCGGAGATTTGGCCGAGGCAGCAAGTTATCTCCGCGCTTTATCGGACCCTTTCAGGTCCTCAGCAGGTTTGGCGAGGTGGCTTATCGCCTGGCTCTGCCACCTCAGTTGTACCGGGTGCACGACGTCTTCCACGTATCTCTGCTGAGGAGATACGTGCACGACCCGATGCACACCATTGACCATGGGGAGCTTGACGTTGACGATGGGGCGACTTTTACGGAGGTCCCGGTGGAGATAGAGGATCGACAGGAGCGGGTCCTGCGTGGGCGATTGATTCCTCTTGTGCGCATCAGATGGCAGCACGGGAATCTCCAGGAGAGCACATGGGAGCGGGAGGCTCAGATGCGTGCTCAGTACCCTCATTTGTTTCCCTAGTTTTTGATGTATCTTTACGGGGACGTAAATCCCTGAGGTGGGAGTAATGTAAAGACCTGTAAATTCAAGGGAAATTTTTTTCTTAATTTTCTTTGAAATTTTACAAGAACGCGGTTTCTGACGGCACCTGATTTCGAGGCCCGGAGTGCCCGGAATCACTTTCCGAAGTTTGGCTCGGGTACGTTCAGTGAACGAACGAGCGGGAATTTCTAACTTTTGATCCGGTGCTCGGAATTGAAATCCGAGGGCACCGATGAACTCGCAGCGCCGATATTCGCTTAAGGAGACCTTTTCCGAGGTTGCGTTTATTTCGGGTTGAGAGTTAGTTTTTGGGAGATTTATAAAAAGTTGAATAAAAAATGTGGAATTCTTTTTATTTTACTTTTTTTGGTTTACTTCTCTCAAAGGGGGTTAGGGGTGGGACCCACACCCACTTAACCTCCCTTGAGAGGATTAAGTGTGGTGGGACCCACACGAACCTAAACCTTTCATTTTCTCCCTTAAACTCCCCTTTTAAATTAAGTTGGCAAGTTGGGTTAATTAATGGCTTGAGTTGTCTTAATTCAAACCTTTGAAATTCAAATGGTTTGGTTGAGTTATTAAAATAACCCTTAGCTTATTCTTTTTTTTGGGTTAGAATTGTTTAGCCAACTTGTGAGGATTTTGAGAGCTCCTCCTCCTTCTTCTTCAACTCTGACGAAGAACACGAAGAACCTTCGAACTTCGACGAAGAACTCCACGTTCCCGGGAACCGTCTTCCGTGACGACATAACCGCGACATCGACGTTCTTCTTCCGTGACGCCGACCACAGCGACGATCGACTTCCGCGAATCGTTATCGATCATCGAACTTCATTCCAGAACCAAGGTAGGGGTTTGTTTTTTTTAAATTACGTGTATCATTCCCTCGAACATGAAAGAATAATCTGTTGGGCGTAGTTCCAAATTTTATTAAAAATTTGTGAAACGTTCATTGTTGTGTTATTACGATTGTCCAATTGATATCGTTTTAACGGGAGGAGACCGGACCGCACGAACACGGCCGAATATCCTCCCCCTTCTAATCTTTTGTGTTGTTTTAGCGGAGACAGTGCGGTGTCGTCACACCGCGCAGGAACAAAAGAATTTAAGGCCGGTTGGGATCTCGACGAAGAAACGCGGCGCTATAATGCCGCGCCTTTGAAATCGGATGAGACCGCGGCCGGAGTCGGGCCGCGGCGGAGGGGCGTGACGCCATTACGCCGCGCCAATCGTTCAAGGGCCGAGCAAGAAGGGGCGGCCGGAAAACCGGCCGCCGGCGGAAGAGGAAGAGCCGCGGCCGGACGGCCGCGGCGGAATAGCCAGAGGTGGCCGGTCTCGCCGGCCGCCGGAGATCGAGAAGGGCCGCGGCGGAGCAGCCAGGGGCGGCCGGCCTCGCCGGCCGCCGAAGATGGGAAGAGCCGCGGCGGAGAAGAAGAAGGCGGCCGGCCGCGCCGGCCGCCGGTTCGGTCAGAAGGCGGGACCCGCGGGTCCCATGGGTTAATTAAAACGGAAGGCAAAAGCCGGCCGAGATCCGGAAAAGGGGGGGTTTCGCCCCCCGCGTGCGGCACGTGTGCGGCACCCTGGCCGCGCCGCCGCTGGCCGGGCCGCCACCGGCCGGGCCGGTTCCAGCGGACCGGGTCGGAGCCCGGTCGGGTCGACCCGGAACCGGTCGACCCGGTTCGGGTCAAACCAAGGGGGGGTCGGGCCGGGTCGGCCCGGACCCGGACCCCCCGTTTTCGAGACGGTTTTGGTCTTTTGGCCATAACTTGAGCCACGGACCTTCGAATGACGAACCGTCTGCGGAAACACGATCCTTGGATCGAGACGGTCGTTTCAGTATATTGCACTCAGGGTTTCAGAATACTTTGTGTTCGGCCGGGTTGGTTCGTTCACGAAACCAACCGGGCCCTCGGAGCGGAAACACTCATATCTTAAGCTACGGACGTCCGATTGACGTGCCGTCAGCTTTGTTGTGTTCCTCCTAGTAATACGGTTCTTTTGGCATACTCCGCCCGAGGTTTGGACGCAGGTGGAGTACGGTCGGGTTGGTTTTGCCTTAAAAACCAACCGGGCCCCGGGGACGGAAATGCCAATAACTCTCAGACCGGGCGTCCGATCGACGCGCCGTCTGTTGCGTTGAGTTCCTATTGACGATACAGAACTTTTGGATACATCAACTCTGGACTTTGTGATAGTTGATGTATCAGCCTCTCGGCTCGTGGAGCGGACCCTCCGAACGAGCTTGCTGTGTGCGGGAACCCTAGTGCTGGCTGCGACTGTTACTGCGACTGTTTCTGCGACTGCTACTGCTACTGCTACTGTGACTGCGACGACGACAGTACAAAGATCCTGTGTGGATTCGACGACGACGACTACTGCACTCAGCGATCCTACGTGGATCAGTGCTACCGATCCTGTGTGGTTCTGATCCTGTGTAGGTCACTGCGGGGGTTAGTACCTATCGATCCTTCGTGGGTCCGACGACTTAGATGGTTCATTGACCATCTTTAACGTCATCCGAAGAAGTATACCTGTGTGAGCTGAATCTTCTGTTTTACTCGATAGAGGTGGTGCGCTTGGTTGTAGCGGCAGACCCGCGATACTGGAGACCAGCGTACGGAGTACGGAGACCGTGTAGCCGGCTGAGACCTGAAGACTGCTCGACCGACTCGACTTGGAGTGAGTCGACTAGCCCAGTGGACGGAGCGCCCGGTATTTGGCGGCAGACCCACGGCGGACGGAGCGCCTGGTAGTTGGCAGCAGACCCGCGGTACTCGACTGGAGGAGTACCTCTGTTGGCTATTTGGGTGAGCGCCCGGTATTTGGCAGCAGACCCTCAGCGGACGGAGCGCCCGGTAGTTGGCGGCAGACCCGCGATACTCGACAGGAGGAGTACCTCAGCAGTCTTAGGTTAGTGAGCAGTACCTCAGAGTCGTGACAGGACTCTGTGCACTTCAGAGATGGGGCTCTTCAGTAGTTACGTTTTTGATAATGAAAATCCTGTGTGAGCTGAATCCTGTTACTTTCCTGTGTGGATTGTGTTGTGCTATCCTGTGTGGATTACGTTTTGCTTTCCTGTGTGGAATACGTTTACTTTCCTGTGTGGACTGAGTTGTACTTGGGCTCGGAGGTTGGAGCGTATTTGAAATTGATGACTTAGGTATATGTATGGGCATATACCTAAGCAGCGTCGGTTGTTACTTCGTGATTGTACCTTTCGTTGTGGTTTATCCTTTGTGGATTTTGAGAGACCTTCAGGGGTCTCGGGGTCCCTACTGAGTAGCTTATACTCACCCCTACATGGGCTTTGTCCGCACTACGTTGTGTTGGTTGCAGACGACGGACAGTGTTGATCTTAGATGAGGCTTGCAGAGCAGGACGGTACCTCGAGGTGGACCACTGGGCGGGACGTGCTCGGAGCGGACGGCAGGACCCGTGGAGCAGTGGAGCTATCTGTACCCACCCTTCAGGTGGGATTTCCAGTGGACAGCTCGGTGTAGCGGCTTTTACTTTTCAGTTGTTGTTTTCCCTTTCGAGTTGTACTTTACTTTCAGTTTGGGTTTGTATACTGGCCCATTTGCTTTTCCGCACTTTCATTTGTACTCTGCTTTTGCTTAGTGTTTACTTTCCTCTTGCTTACTCTGAGGTATTTGTTTACTTTACAAAGGCAATGCATTCCCTTTTTACCAGGATTTACGCCTTGGTGCTAGTCTCCAGCCCCTGGCCTATGGAAGGCGGGCTTGGGGTAGTCACGGCACGGACCCCGAGGGCGGGTCGTGACACTCTCTTTTGGAGGAAGTATATAGGGAATAGTTGACTAATCCTGAGGGACTCGTTTTGAGGGAAAGAGTTATGGGAGGGAACCCACCTCCTGGTTGGGTTGTTGACGGCAGTGAAACTTTCATTTACCGTGGCCATGTATGGGTACCTTCAGCTATATGGGAAGAGCTGATGAAGTAGTATCACACCTCTATTTGTGAAGTTCATCCTAGTATGGCCAAGAAGTTTAGAGACACGTGTTGACAGTATTAGTGTCCTGGTATGAAAAATCATATAGCAGGTTTCATCACTCAGTGCTCCACCTGCCAATAGGTGAAGGTAGAGCACCAGTGACCTGCTGGACTCCTACGTCCTCTATCCATTCCTGAATGGAAATGGAATGACATCACCATGGATTTCGTTAGAAACTTTCCAAGATCTCATCGATGCAACGATGCAGTATGGGTGGTTGTTGATAGTTTGACCAAGGTTGCACACTTCTTGCCTATCCGAGAGACCTTTACGATTGATGAGCTGGGAAGGCTTTATATCTGATAAATTGTGAGACTTCATGGAGTACCTCATTATATTGTCTCAGATAGGGATTCTCACTTGACTTCATGGTTTTAGAAAGGGTTAAAAAAGGCAATGGGCTCATAGGTACTTCTGAGTACTGCATATCACCCTCAGACCTATGATCAGTCTGAGAGATCTATACGAGTGTTAGAGGATATGTTATGAGCCAGTATCCTTGATTTTTATAGGTTCCTGGGAGAATAATTTTTCTCGTTTCAAGTTTACCTATAATAAAATCTTTCAGAATACAATCCAAATGGCTCCGTACGATGCTCTCTATGGTAGACCATGTCATTTGCGTTTATGTTGGCTCGAAGCCGGTGATGAAACATTGTGGGGTCCACATCTAGTTCAGGAGACTTCTGAGAAAGTTATATAGATTCAAAAGTGTATTACTACAGCTCAGTCCCAAAAAAAATATTATACCAATTGTCGCTGTAGACCTTTGGGGTTTAGGGTGGGACATCGAGTCTTTCTGCGTGTTTCTCCGAGGTTGGATCATAGGTGAATCAAGAGACATGGGAAGTTTTCACCGAGATACATCGGGTCGTTTGAGATAGTGGAGATAGTTGGGCTAGTATCCTATCAGTTACTGATACCTCAGAGGTACTATTCCATGCACGACGTTTTCCATGTATCCCAGCTTCGACAATATCATCTAGACCCATCTCATTCTTTTTACACTGGCGACATCGAGCTTGATGTTGATGCCTCATTTTTAGAGAATTCGATATATATCATCGACCATAACATTAAATTACTTCAAGGCAAGTTAGTCCCACTGGTCCGGGAGTTGTACCAACACGGGCACGTTTAGGATGAGACCTGGGAGAAAGAGACGGATTTACGTTCCAAGTGGCCGAAACTCTTCTCTGGAGACATTCCTCTACCCTCAGAAGGGAAACACGGGGAAGAGTTGTCTTAAAGAGGCGAGGTTGTAACATCCCGACCTTGATCAAGTACAAACTATTTTTACTTTATTGCGGTCTAATTAATTAAGCGATCTGGGGCGCATGCCTGCGCACCTCACTATGGGTACCAGATAGCTTTTTATTTAATTTAAATAATTGCAGACGTTTCATGAAAAATGTCACGACGTGCTTTGGAATGGTGTTCGGGTTTTAAATAATTAATTAAGGATTGGAAAAGAGTAATAAGATATTTAAAAAATATTTAAATGAAATCCATAAATGATAAGAATAAATTATGAAATAATATTAAGAGGGGGTTGCGTGGAAAATGAAAATAATTAAAATGGGAGATTCCCATTTTTATTTATTTTTATTATTTTACATTCCATTATTGTGTTTTATTTTATCATTTATATTTATTTCCTTTTTTTCTTATCTTTTATTTTTATCTTATTTTTCTTTTATTTTCATTTTCTTTATTTTCTCTCTTTTTTTTATTTTCCACTCCTCTCTCCCTCTCCCACTCATCACATCGCACCCCTCAATCCTGTCACACCAACCCACTGCCCCTTCGGAAGGTCGCTGCTCCTCTATCCGACAACAGATTCTTTCGCTGTCAGGTACAAAGTAAACCTTAGGGAAAGGATAACATGTGGAATTGAAATCAGGCATTTTTGTTGAGTAATCTTCACGCAGTTCGTCACGAAATATTGTTCCCCTATTTTTGGGGTTTTCTAAAATCCTTAGTTTTCATCCATTTTGGGTCAACTAAAAGCCCACCGCAGATCTTATAATCATATATGACTATAAGGTAGGGTTCCTACTCGCTTTCCCACCATTTCGTTGCGATTTATAAAAAATGCACCATTCTACCACTAGTCAGTTCCTACAAGCTTTGTGCCATTTTACCCATTTTAATTACTTTAATGGTTCTGTTTATTTTTTTCA
The DNA here is from genome assembly GCA_963277665.1 of Viscum album. Taxonomy (NCBI): domain Eukaryota; kingdom Viridiplantae; phylum Streptophyta; class Magnoliopsida; order Santalales; family Viscaceae; genus Viscum; species Viscum album. The sequence continues at coordinate 283,603,973 of OY728143.1, read as the reverse complement.
GCCTTAATCATCATTAATTAATTTTTTTTGAATGGTTGTAACAATATCAGAAACCCTTTGGGTGTGCTGACATAGTCGGTGCATTTTTCTGTAAGCCGATTTATTAATTTAACTAGCTGCGAGTATTGAACAACCCCTTTTTATTGTTTTTAAATCAAATGAACAGTTATTTGCATTATTGCAACGAAGTCGGAGACCCCTTTGGGAATGCCGAAATGATTAGTGTATTCTGCCATTTTCCAGGTTTATTGTTTGATTAATTTCATGTGGTGCGAAGGAAATTGTTATTGTAATTAAATTAAATAAATAGTTTCTTGAACTTGAACTTTAGTTGTTGGATCATTGGCACTTGTTTTGCTGAAATTTTTATTATTTAAATATTCATTATCTACTGAGGTTGATATGATATTTATATTGACTTCCAAGTTGTTGTGTTGTACTATTAAATTTATGCCTTGTGATGCACAGGTGTATCTGGTTAGTTTTCAAGATGTGACTTATATATTGATTATGTCATATCTGCTGCTGTGAAAAATTTAACTAAATTTAGGCCGAGGAAAGTAGGTGGGTCCCATATTAAGGGCCACACTTAGATCCTCCGTTCCTGATAAGTTTCCTCTATGTTTCGGGGGGTGGTGTTTTTGGATTTTCCGGACCGAGACTTACCCGGACTTTTAATACTTTTGAGTGATACCGATTCTAAAAGGGCACATCAGGACTGATCTGTCGGCAATGTGGCTAGGCCAGCCTTGAATGACACTCGATCCCTTTTTGTGAGATCGGTGTATACTCAGGGTAAATCCATGCCTCAGGCGATACTTGGTCTTTAGAAATATTTAGTTGGACAGGCTCTGTGGCGTTGGATAAATTGACAGATGTTCCGTAGCGATACCTTTGGGACGGGCTCAGACACCTACACTCAACTAAAACTATAAATAATGATGCACTGAAGGTTTATGTTATTACTAATTGAGTCTATTGAGAATTGAGATATTTACACTGATATGGTGAAGTGTGTCTGGTGGACACTGGACATGAACCCCAAGTTAAAGCTCTATCTTAGGGTATAATTTTTCCTCGTTATACATTTCTTTCTGGGTTATATATATATATATATATGTGTGTGTGTGTGTGTGTTTGTGCATTTCTGCTGACAGGTACCCTTTCAGAAAACTATATTAGGCTGAAGTAGGTGACCAGGAACGAGTGTCGTTTTGGACATGGGACGACTTATTTATTTTATTTCACTACAATTAATTTATTTGAAAAGGTTATGTAATGGCACACTGCATTTTTATTTTTTCACAAAATGGAATTGTTTAGGCACTGTGGCTTCGATCCAACTAAGATTTTAGCTCAGATCCTACTCATGCATCATCGACACCCGAGTAGTTTACATGATCTCAGGTATTGACAAGGGGAAGCGTGCTGATTCTGATGCTTGAATGTTCATTAATACTTAGGATGGAGACTGGGGTAGAGGACCACGCCTTACTCATGATGTATTTGTTGTTTGTGTCTTTTCTTTTAGTTGACTGTGTGTTTGAGTTCTGTTTTCCATACTTTGAGTTTAGACTCATATCGCGGCATGATACACTTTTGGGAGTTTCCACACTTGGTTTTTATTATTTAGTTGGATTGTTTACATTGATTATGCTGCAGTTTATTTATTCACATGCTTCATTTACTTATTATTTGATTTTTTTACTTTGGTTGTGATATTATCTATTACCTTTGAGGGCATAGTCTCCCCCATGTACACAAAAAGGGCCCACGCTTGTAGTCGACCACCTATGGTGTTCAAGTAGATGCGCTTGAGGTTATGTGACGCACCGGTCTAGCCACCCTCATAGAGGTCGTCTGGTTCGGGATGTTACAAAAATCTATACCAAATCCTATGAACTTGAAAAACAATTTAAAGGGGAAAGGACTCATGAATTCCATTTGTATATTCATTCCTATGGTAAGAGATTTACAGCACATTTCCTAACAGATAGTTAAGGTCCTCGAGGTGCACGTGTTTGTGCATACAAATGGAAATGAGGACTCTGACCCTAGGGATGATGTTTCGGTGTTCTGGGTTTTCAGTACTAGGTTTAGAACCATGTTCATCCCTAGTCCTATCTATTAATTTGAGCATATAGTTCTAGTTAGGTATGGTGACGATCACTATAACGACCCATACTTTACATACATTGTTAGTACTTCAAAATTGAAGTACACTTATTACAACATATAACAAAACCATGAAAGAACCGTATAGGTATAGTGTCTTTAGAAACTGGGAAACATAAACAACTGGTTCATAAAGTATCTACATTGTCTCCCACTTATTTCATCATATCTAGAGTCCATTTTGGCATATCCTACTTAATAACCTTCTTACTGACCTGGGGAATGAAAACATACACAGGGGTGAGCTCCAATTCTCAGTAAGGGTAAACAAAAGAAATAAGAACATAACATTTTAGAAATCTTAACCTGCAAAAGAGATCATAATTTCATAACATGGGATAAATCATTGTAGTGAAATGTAATCCCAGTAATCATAACTTAAAACATAAAACATTTTGGCATAAACACATAATCATATAGAATCATTTATTATTTGTCAAGACACATTGCCAAGATTATCGTAGCAGACAAAGTCCATTTCAGAACCGAGTTTACTCCTCGTTTCAGTCCCGTTTCACTGAATCATATTAACCTTCCGTTCCATCCATGTCTATCTCATTAGATATAAATCTTTTCCCAATGCATTGGAGGGAGATATAGGTACCACCCATCTAATAATGATACCATTCTTATGTGCTCCACAAAATCATAAACCATACATCATAGCATAACCCATGTAATAAAAATGGGAATCTTAAACATCATTCCATCATAACATAATCCATATAAGATAAAAAGACATCATAAAAATAATTCCATCATAACATAATCAAATCAATGTAAAAATAGGGATAGAAATAGAACCCTATATTATCTTAGATGGAAAATAATTTTTATAAAACACTGGAACTCCATTAATGAGGAAAATATCCTTTCTACTTCAAAAACATTTTTCCCTTCTTAACATGTCGTACAATTTTAAACTAAAAGAAGTTGATTAAAAAAAACTTGAAAACATGTAAAGGAAGATTCTTGGAAATAATGTTTTAAAAATCCATTCATGTCGTATAAGTTAAAAAACATTCTTCTCGTACTTATGTCGGAAAAGTCAAAAAGTAACTCGTACGAAAAATGGAAAAATATTTTTTTCATATGTTTTACTAAAAACTCACCGAAGGGTTAAATTGGATTTAAAAAATTTTAGGTGGATGGAAATAATATTACATATTGAGGAAACATGGATGTGGAGGAAAAATATTCCCCAGTGAATTTTGAAGTATAAACAATCTCGGATTAAAATGAGATTGCGGGATTTTCCCTTACCTTAGGTCCGATTTGCTTCGTATGTTTATGAACCTCCTGTATAATGATTTAAATAATGTCATGGACTTATTCCAGAATCATACTTATTTTTATTATATCATATATGGTTATATTCTTAGCTTCTTATTAGTAATATTTCATTACTACTTGTTATTCAGGTGTTTATTACTTTGTGATCTTATGCGTGTTTTGTCGAATAAATTCTTATTCTTATTTTTAGGTTATAGATACCTCATTTACAGAATGGTATTAGTGTAATATATATCATATTAATTCATTAAATTCCTTTATATAATAATTATTCAATGAAGATCATGTAGAACAAGTCGCATCACATCGTGGAGACGGTATTCCGTACGTATGCACGTGCGGTGATTTCGTTTTCTATAGGTTGGATAGATGGTGAAATTGGGTTGTTTCATACTTATAATAAAATATCAATACAAGAATTATACTGATGTTATTACTTCATAATGAAACAACTAAATTAGAATAATTGGTAGAAGAAATAAAGTTGAAAGAATCGTTAACAAACATTACCTCTTCTTTGAAGCGCCTCTTTGAGACCTCCTCTTAGGGCACTAAAAATGGTCTTTAAAGAAGACAAGGACCTCTAAGATGTTTCTAGGGAAGTGGAGAAGAGAATTTTTCAGGGGTTGGCCGAGATTTAAGGCTCAAAGTGGTGTGAGGAATAGAGGGAGGAGGTTCCCTTTTATAAGGGAGGAGAGGGGCACCTTTGGAAAAACTAAAAATATTATTTTATTATAATGTCATATTAGGTTTTTAATAGCTCCAAATTAATTTATTTAGAAGCTAAGGTGGGTATGATTCGAAATAATCTCATCAAATATAATTTAGACAAGTTTAGGTATCTATTTTAACCTTATCATTTAGATTTAACTTTAAGTTAGATAATTTAACTTTTACCGTGTCTTCTTTTTTTCTTACACTATAAGGTTAATAAACTTACTATAAAAAGTCAAACGAACCCAAAGTTGTTTATTATTAATATATATAACCTTATCTAAGTCATTTGGGAGAATCTTATATTTTTAGGAATAAAATAACAATTAATAATATAATATTTGTTTTAAAAACTATTTTATGTCAATTTTGACAGTATTTGGTAATTGATTTTTGTGAAAATCATAACAGAAATATTAGTTCGAAAAAAGTTAATTAAATAAATACTAACATGTCATATTAATATATAAAATTATTTGAATTCATAAAAAGTCTCAAATTACATTTATTTGGGTATTTATAAAATCCATTATTTCAATATTTCATTAATAAGATAATTACTGCATCATCATTGTGTCATTAATAAATTAAATTATTTAATGTCTAAAAATTAAAAATAAAATCCCATTATGTAGGAAATCTTTGTATCTTTCAAATTAATACTTATAGTCGAATTTATATTATTAAAAACCCTATATTAAATATTATTTACTTATTAAACTTAGATTTTAAATATTTTAACCCTTCTTTAAATAAATTAATCATAAATGTCCTAATCTAATCCAAGTGGGCCTAAATGATCGTATATTATTCCTAAGGTTGTTTTTGGTCGAATTAAACATATCCAATAGAATTAGGACTATTGACGCTCTTTTCATCACAGAATCTAAAGATTTGAAAAGGGAAATGTCTTAGCACAAATTGATTCATCCTTTGAAGAAAATATCAAAAATCGACAAAGGGATGAACAAGGAGAACATTGGCCATAGGTCGCGCAATTTCCCTCATAGTCATGCGAGTCTACTTGCGCGATGCATGATGGTCGCGCAAGTGACTTGCGCGACCTAAGTGATAACGGCTCGAGGTCTTCTCCTGCCTATAAATAGACCCTGTGGGCCCCCCATTCAAGAAAGGAATTTTTCCAGAAACACAGATTTGAGCTACCGCTTCCCTAGTCTCTTCTCAAAGCTTCCGAAACACTTCTAATGTAATTTCTTACGTAGAACAGAAGATCTTACGATGGGTAGGATGGCTTAAGTTTTGAAACTCATCAACACTTGCGCGCCTGAGTGGCTATCCCTTATGGGAAAAGTCCACACTTGCGTGCCGCCATACTCCTTCAATAGAACTTGGATGCCCCTCTTCTAGAAGAACCTCAAGAGGATTCCAAAGGCATTAACCAAGAGTCTCTCAAGTATTACCCTGCTGGTTAACCGTCCCACAAGTACCCACGTGTTGCGTAGGTATACCTGCGCGACCGGGACTTGTGCACCCACGCAGTACTTGTGCGCTTGTCAAGACTTGCGCGCCTCTGCCTCCATGGGCGCCCTTCTTTCCCATTTCACCCCTCTTATTTCATTCCACCTCTCCTATTCAAGATTCAGTCTCAAGACACTATTCAAATCCATTTATGGCATGATTTCTTGATTTGACATCCTTATCTAAAAGGAATTCTGTGGAATAACTCTCAAAATCTAGTGATAAACACATCTTCATGTCACTAAAGATTGAGATTTCAATTATTCTAACTCATCCATTACGATGAGAGAACTCATTAACCTAGGAATCCTCCTTAATAGTAAGCCCCAGTCCCCTAATATGGGCATATTTTTCATGAGTAATCCCCAGTCACTTAATTTTTCAAGTCTCTTAACCTAGGCCTCCTTTTGAGAAGTAAGCCCCAGTCTTAATTTCTCTTAACCAGTCCTAAATTACCTTTGATCTGGGATTCCTTTTCTGGAGTAAAACCCAATCATATGTCCTCTCCTAATTTGGGCCTCCTTTTCAGAAGTGAGCCCCAAGTTAGAGTATTCAAATCTCCAGGAAGCACATATACCTTTATGGACCCTGTTCCTGGATTTATTCCCTGAAGTAAATCCTAATCTTCATTTATCTGGGAAATCATACATACATAAGCCCCACATTATTTCATATGATTTCTTCTTTCATGGAACAATTGTCTAATTTTTACCAATACCTCTTGTTTCCCACACCGAGCATGACTCACGTGAGCTTAGAGTGTAAAAGTAATTATGACATCCTTCTTTGATCCATCAATCATAAACATCATACTCCCTTACTCGAACTACGTGGGTTCTGATTCCTTTTCTAAATAAAGGATACGTAGGTAGCCCGTCTGTGGGTTCATTCCCAACTCTGAAATAATCCTTGTCCTTCTGAATGACAATAAACTTCAAGTGCCCCACTGAGTGGCTTTAAAACCAGCATGGTCATCATAATGACCAAGATACTTCAATATAAATATGTCGAAGGGTACCATTGAACAAGAATCTCTAATAAATACAGATGATTTTCTATCGATGAAGAACCTCGAATACATATAAAAGATTCTCTAAAATTTCTACATATTTTATCATTGATTGTCAGATCTGAAGGAAATCTCATTTTATACATGGTAACGTAATAAGGATTCAGAAACATAAATTAAATCTATAAAGAGAGTCCCGTAGTAGACAATAATTCCCCTAAAAAATGTTTGATGAGTCCGACCTCCCATCCTCTCGACCAATGCAAATTTATAAACCACATCAGTCTATAAACTAATGAGCACCTACCTTTGGAAAGTAGGTCAGAATGGATGTGGAATCATTGGATGTTTTCGGTTCTATGAACAAACTCGTTAGAAACCGATCAGAACGTTTGAACCTCCCATCAAAAGGAGGTCATTCCAGAAATCTGAGGGAAAGAAAAATGGTGAACCTGACGTGAATCCTTAACCAAGATAAAATAATGTTTTACCCATTTGTTAGGCCCCTATTTAAAACTCAATGAGAGGGCCAACAAAAAAAATCATTGACAAATGTTCTCATCCAAAAGATGTAGTGGATGAATTTATCTTGATTATGTCTGTTATATCAAACAGGGACTCTTTCCAAGATCTTCTGGATTTCTAGAATGGCTGCTCTCAAGTTCACAGCTGTGAATACTACTGCTGCAAATGCCACTGCCGCTACTCCTGCTGGATCATCGTCTGTTCTAAGGATGATATCACCTACTCAGCTTCTTCAACACAGGTTATCAAATGCGCTGGTTAAGGAGTAACATCGACACCGTACCATCCCAACTCTGGAGGCTGCCCGACAAGCCCTCCAAGTAAACAACTCACATTGGTCGTCTGAACAACGACGACCGGTGATCAAGAAGCAGGCAGTGCTGACTACCGTCTCCAACCGTTTCAGGTCGTTATCCCCGGAACGCAATCACCATTCACTCCCTTATTCTGGGGAGGTGAATGAGAAGGTCCCTCAGGGCCTTAATTCAAACAGACATGAGTCCTTCATAAGGGCTCTCACCAACAATCGCCGCCAGACTCGTGCGGCAGTGTGCCCTCAACATGATAAGGGTACCAAATCCAGGTGTTCGGCTCAGGTTCCTTGAACCCGAGCAAGCAAGACGAACCACCAGAGGTGGAATCCGGTCAATAGTGAGCTGATTCTCATCTCTGCCATCTTCGGAGAAGTCCACCAACCTATCTTGGTGGCAAGCAACGAGCGGGCACATACACCTGCCCGTTTTAATTCCACTGTCCAGCAGACTCGTCTGGCAGCATCATGCCAATCCCGCCTGGAAATTCCGGCATAGTACTATAGGTAGGAACATACACCTATTTATAAATCATCAGTTAGTCAGCATGCTCGTCTGACTACATATGATGGATATCGTCAACCACGTTTGGCGAAGTGCAATCAGAAGGCACATACACCTGTTAGTATTAATCAAGATTACCAACAGTCTCGCTTGGTAGCATTCAGAGAAGTTAGTCGGAAATCACCGACAATAAATAGGAGGTAGACTAAACTCTCTTCCCCCAAACTTGAGTACTGTCAGGATTCACTGAGAGGAAAATGAGGACAAGAGTAGGCACATAAACCTGCTCCAAGCCCAGAATGGATGTATATTCCCGTTCCCATAGCTGAAGTCACCAAGCATATTCTATCAATGGTGAAAGAGCAGAAAAAAATCCCTGCTCATATTCTGGATGCTTTCCAGGATATTATTAAAACTTCAGCAGCATCTCAGGGAAAGACACATAAATCTATCCCTACCAGTGGTGTGAAAAATCAATAGTTTACTCCATAACAGACACACACATATGTTCCAGTCCAAGAGGGCTGTGGGGCATACTCCCCCATATCATACGGACAACCAAGTCGGGCACATACACCTGATTTGAGAGGAGATCGGCAGCCTAACCTGGACATCTTTCCCGATCAGGCACATACACCTGCTCAGAGTAGCCAATTTCGTCAACAAGTGGTTTCCAATGTGAGTATGAAGGCGTCTAAGAAAAAGACCCGCCCAGAATAGTCAGGATATCAAGTGACAATATGTAACAAGGCCTTGCTCGATGTTGGAGTTCTTAAAGCCCTCAGACAATTATCTATTGGAATTCAAGATTCCACTCCCTCAGTTCCCAATAGTGGGAACATTAATTCCGAAGGTCTTCAACAGATATTTCTCATGAAGGCTTGCTTCATGACAATTCGGTCGATCTCGAAGTTTCATCTTCATATGAGAGCCAAAGGAACCCTCTGTGTGGTCAGAAGACCAAGGAACAAGAGATCTCATCTTTTGTTGTAACCCATTATGGTGGTCCTCCCCATGATGATGAATTTCGCTGCGAAATCCCTCTCTACAGTAGTGATGCACATTGCCCGGAAAATGCTCCAGTGGACAATGTAGTGCCGAGAAAGCCCTCTTATCTTGAGGCACTTGAAAATGTGAAACCAGTCATGTCTGAAGCTTCATCGCTAGAAGGTGAAATACTTTCTCAATCAGAAGATAGCCCATGGTGTAGGTCATTCTCCGAACCACCCCTATGTCATGCATCTTTTAGTTTGATCAATGATTTCTCTACCAATCCAGTTGAATCTAATGAAGCAACAAAGAAACACCAACTATGGTCAAATCAGGTAGAATAATCTTCATCAATTGATAAAGAGGAAATGATGAACATGAGAAAACAACTGGAGAAAGGTGATGTGCCAGTCATGTTTTGGACTTTGGCTGACTCTCAGTATAATATTCCAGAAATGTTGACGGATGATGAAATTCATGATATTCGTCTCAACATATAGAACACTATTTGTCTGCTGAAAAAGAATGTATTATCTTATGATGAATATGAAAATCATCTTAAGATAATATAAGGGTTACAACGTCAGATTGATTTGGTGTCTCTATCATTCTCTCTATATCCGAATGCTGAAAAGCAGCAGAGAGCCCTTCGACGTTCATGCCTTGGCGCACTAAGAAGATTGTGTCAGTTAATTTCCAATGCCCCATCTAGTATTTGTGTCAGAGGATGGGGTGTTCAGGGAGCACTGCATTTCATGGTACTCTCCAGTCAACAAAGCCTGCCGAAAATAGTCTCAGGAAATGTTATTGCCCATAACCAGCTAGAGTCAATGGGCTTTGTTTCTAATCAAAATATTTCCCAAGAATAGGATTCAACTAGTTCCTCTCAAAATCAAGAATACAGAGAAAAAGTTGTTCAATTACTCTTGCATCAAGCAAACAAGAATACTAAACAGGCCTCTCGTTTGGAGCAAGCACGTCACCAAGTGACAGAAGTGTCAGAAATCATCCAATGGTCTTTTGAACCGGGTGATAAAAGCAGATACAGGTTAATGCATCCAGCTAATTTCCGGACTAAGGTTCACAAGATCAAGAGGACTTTCAAGAAAGACTCAGAAATAACATGTCAAGAACCACCCCAGCTCGCCAGACTGGGGACTCTTTTAAACCACCCTCAGAATCAACAAATAGGATTCGAGGAGTTGAGAGAGAACAGTAGGAACAACCCCAGTCCACTGGACAAGGGACTTTTTCAAATCATCAATCCATTCCTCAAATAAAGTCGGTCTTTTCTCAATTGGGGAAGAAACCTTAAGAGGAACTAAGAGCCAAATTATCAGGAGATTCCCTCCAAATTATGGTTCGTCAAGAAGTTTCTGAGGGATCGAATCAACAAAAGGAAATGTCTCATCAAAGACATGGAAGAAGACAATATCACAGAAATGCTGATAGGAGGGATTTGATGAGTTATGCATCAATCAATGTCATCAATTCCGTTATTTCTGATCCACCAAATGAGGCTCACTCAGGGGACTCAGATGAAGAGGTTCCTGCTCAAGAAGATGTACGCACCGACACAAATGAAGAAGGTGTGCGTACACGAAGTCAAAGTACTACTCAGAACCTAGGTAATCATTCGAGTAACTCACTTTCCCCTCTCCTAAAAGGATCCAACAAAGGGAAGGGAAAGAACCAGGTTACATATCCTTCCTCTGGAGAAGGTCAATCGCTCTCACAAGTGCAAAGGTTTGCACAAAAGGAGGAAGAAATGAAGGAATTAAGAAGGTTGAATACAGAACTACTTCAGAGTAGTCTTCTTCTTAAGCATGATGGAGTAAGTCAGCCAAAGGAATTTATTGCATCTACCGAGATGGATCAAGAATATCCTCCTCTATTAGTACACCCTCATAGGTCTAATCCTACAGGTCAAGTGCAACAATAGTTGGTAGTGCTACCATCAGTTGCAGCACCAATCACCACATCTGTCCAAGCTCCAGTCATTGCACCTACCCAAGTCCAAGTTCAACCGGATGTTTCTCAAAAGTTAATAACTACTATTGAGTCATTAACAACTCGGTTAGAAACTATGGAAGGGAAACATGAGCAAGTTCAACTAGAAAAGAAATTTTACCCTGAATGGGTAGATTCCATTTCTCCTCCATCCAGTTATCGGAATCTTGTATTCCCAATTTTCAATGGATCAGGTGATCCTGAACAGCATTTGATGTATTACGTGTCTTGTTGCGATCCCATGATGGGAACTCTGGAACAAAAAGAAGCAGTGAAACTCAAATTCTTTGTGCGAACCTTGAAAGGACCAGATTTTGTTTAGTATACAAGCTTTCAATCCTGGTCAATTACCAGATGGGAGATCTTTGCCAAAAATTCCACCCTCAGTTCAGCTCAACTTTTCCAAAGACAACAGTTTTTGATCGTACAAACTATAAGCAAAGGGAGAATGAAAGGGTCTCTGATTTCATTACTCGATGGAATGGATTAACATATTCCTTGAGTTTAGCACTCCCTCAAGAAGAATTGTTGCCAATCTATGTGGAAAATCTGCGTGACAAATTATGCACGCCATTAATACCTGTAAAATACATAGGAGGGTTTTGAGACCTTGCTTCAATCGCTCAACAGATTGAAGATTCCCTTATACAGGCTAAGGCTAAATCTCGTGTAATTCCATCAACTCCAGGAAGGATAATGGGTAAAGAAGAAACTGCTACAGTTATGTTTAAACAAGCACCTGTACCTGTTTCTACCTCAAAACCTTCATCTTCTTGAAGGGCTCCACCTTCTGAGTGCCAACAACAAATGCTTTTTTTTTTCAGATGATCAACAAGATCAAAGACGAAAACAATTTTAGGATCTGAAGAGCAAAACATACTCTTTCGAAAATGAACAAGTTCCTAGTTATTTCATTTCGGCTCTGGAAAACAATTTGGTTCAATTGCCAATGCCCAAGAGGCCAAACATGAAACGAGATGAAGACCATCCCAATTATTACACTTTTCATCAAATGTTGGGGCATCCCATCCAGGAGTGTTTTGTCTTAAAAGACCTCCTGCAAAAGATGGTCGACTCAGGACAGGTCACATTGAAAGGCTCCTTAGCCCTGGTAGCATGTGTCACTGCTACAGATCTAGAGGAGGAAGATGAATGGAAATAAGTCAAAATCTAAAATTCACAGAAGTATGATGATTGGATGGTCATAAAGACTATCAATCGAACTCATGCTATTTTGTGAACAAAATTAATGAAACCAATTATGTATTCTTCAATAAATGTTATGGAAAACCCTCTTCATCATAGGGAAAGTCCTCAAAGAAATGACATGATTCAAAGAAAGAAAAAGAATCAGAAGAAGATGAGTATGTGTCAAAGCCTAAGTTGTCTTTGACTTTGGCAGATTTCGTGCCATCTACTTCAAAGCCACGGGCACCACCCCACCAAACGGCACAGCCTAAACAGGTTAATCAGGCAGAGTGTTCATCAGATGAAGAGTTAATCTTTGGTTCTATTAATATGATTCAATTAACAGATCCATATGCCAGTCGCAGTTTCGATTTCAATGATCCTGAATTCCCTGTATCAAACAGATGAATCAAAGGAAGTTCTAGGGGCTCAGGATACAGGGGATGACGTGGATCTTTTAGAAGCCACTATTCCAATTCTAGCCCTTCTAGAACTGTATACGCAGCAGAAACTCGTTGTAGAGCTCTTCAGTGAGCTCAACAAGAACAAGAAAGTTCTTCTACCAATAGCAAATTCAGTCTTAGAATAGTTATTTTGGAAGACCAGTTGAAGGTTCCATCTTCTTCCTCTCAGCAAGTAAATGAATCTAATCAGTCTAATCTTCCAAAACTAGGAATATTGCCAACTCCTATCCCAATACAAGATGCATCAACTTCCAAAGAATATAATTCCAAGGTACCTGCTAAACCACATATTTCTATTGGGAAACACAAACCTCTGGATCAAAAGTATGATATATTGAAACACTTGGCCCAATTTCCAGCCAAGTTATCAATTCTGGCTGCTCTAAATCTGTCAAAAGATCTTCGGGAAGCACTCATCGAGGCTTTGTCAAGTCCTCAAGAGTTTGAAACTGAAATTGCTGCAGCTGAAGTCTATCACATAGAGAATAATCCTACAGAATGCCATGCAATAATATCTTTTACTGATGAAGATGAAGATGATGTTGTGCATGGACATATTTGACCATTTTACTTATCTACAAAGGTCAATGGCGTGGATGTTCGAAGAGCTTTCATTGATAATGGTTCAGGAGTCAACCTTATGCCCATTCGTACACTTCGTCGATTGGGCCTCACAGAATCTGATTTATATCCTTCTACCATGATGTTAAAAGGATATGAAAAAAATGAACAAGAACCTCTGGGTTAAGTTACACTCAGAACTCATTTTGGAGATCTTGTATCCAATTCAGATTTCATGGTTGTTGATGAAGACTCATCCTTCAACATCTTACTTGGAAGACCCTGGCTACATCAACATGCGGTTATCCCTTCATCATACCATCAATGTCTCAAATATTTTTTTTATTGTCAAGTTGGGACATTGTATGGTGATAAGGCCCGGTTCAAGATATGTGAGTCTCGATACATTAAGGCGGAATTCTATCACATGAAGCAAAGGGAGCAATCCGTAACAAAGGAGATTACCAATATTAATGCTCCATATGGTTTGGAAAACATTCCAGTAAATCCATTTACACTTGTGAGTATAGGTTATGTGTTTCCTATCATTAAAATTGACAAGACAGACCCAAATCAAAATACTCTTATGGAAAGATCCATAATGTCAATTACGGCAATCGAGCCAGACAACATGGGAGAAATTGGTAATCTACCATGTAGTGATGAAATCACAAATGGTGACTTATTTATTTCATCTATTGAAATCCAAAAATTCTATGCTTCACCAATTAGGCCAGAAGAAGATTTAGCAACATCGGAGGTGAACAATGATGTCGATTCTCAATCCGTCATCTCCTCTTTATTACCCAAAGAAGACCCTTCATCATTAATCAGGTTGGAAATCGAATATTCTTCTTCTAGATATGCAAATTTTGACATCTCTTCGAATCATGAGAATTCTACTTTATCATCTACTATGAAAGTAGAAAAGGAATAAATAACACATGATGAAGAAGAAGAGGAAGATCTCAGAGATGCTCCTCCAGCATTTGAAGAGGGTATCTCTACCACTGTGGATGAACTCAGAGAAATAAATCTGGGTACAAAAGAAGATCCACGCCCCACTTTAATCAGTGCGGCCATGACTCTTGAAGAGCAAGATATGTGTATTTCTTTTCTAAAGAAAACTAGAGATATATTTTCTCGAAACAATACAGAAATGCCCGGGCTTGATCCTGATGTTGCTACTCATCATTTGGGTTTACCAAAAGAACATCGAGGATTTAAGCAAGCCGCGAGAAGAACACACCCAACTTATGCTTCCAAAATTGAAGCTGAAGTGGATAATCTTATCAAATATAACTTCGTCAGAGAAGTTAAATATCCCAAATGGTAGGATAATATTGTCCATGTAAAGAAAAAGAATGGATAAATTAGAGTTTTCATCGATTTTAGTGATCTTAATCGGCATTGTCCTAAGGATGATTTCCCAGTTCTGATTATAGAACTTCTAATTGATGCAACAGCTGTCTATGAAGCACTTTTCTTCATGGATGGATATTCTGGATATAATCAGATCTGAATGGCCCTAGAAGACGAGGAATCTACAGCCTACAGAGCCCCTCAGGGTGTGTTTTGCTACCGGGTAATGCCCTTTGGCTTAAAGAATGCTGGTGCAACTTATCAGCGTCCCTTGCATCGTATCTTCAAACCCTTCTTAGGGAAGTTTGTTGAATGCTATGTAGACGATATGGTAGTTAAATACAAACAACGTTCTAATCACTTGGCTGATTTTGAAGTCATCTTCTGCAAGCTTTGACAACAGAATTTTAAGATAAACCCCTTAAAATGTGCTTTTGGGGTAACCTCTGGAAAATTTCTTGACTTTTTTGTACGCCATCATGGTATTGAAGTCGATTCTGAGAAGACCAAGTCAATCCCTGGTATGTTACCTCCTCAAAATTTGAAATAATTAAGAGTACTTCAAGGACACTTTGCCTATATTCGGCGTTTCATTGCCAATTTGACAGACAAAAGATTACCCTTCACCAAATTGATGAAGAAGGGAGTCACTTACCAGTGGACTGAATAATGTCAAGAAGCATTTTATATTCTCAAGAAATACCTCTTGAGTCCACCGGTACTCATGCCACCAGTTTAAGGAATACCACTTATCCTCTACATGACAAATCTAGAGCGATCATTGGGTGCCTTTCTTGCTCAAAAGAATGATGCTGGGAATGAAAACAGCCTTTACTATCTTGGTCAAACCATTCTTGAAGCAGAAACCCGGTATTCAAGTATTGGGATGTGCTTCCTGGCATTAATCTTTGCAGTTTAGAAGTTGAGACACTACCTGCAACATCACGAGGTCCAACTGGTATCTCGCAATAACCCTCTCAAATCTATCGTTAGTCGTCCAATGCTTACAGGACGTCTGGCAAGGTGGGTAGTTATTTTGCAGCAATTTGACATTCACTATGTGTCTCAAAAGGTGATAAAGGGCCAAGATCTGGCTGATTTCCTAGATGAACACCCTTCAGTGGAAGATACATCTTCAGATATTGAACTCCCTGATGAGGAAGTCTTCTCTATTCAAGAAATACCTCAGGCATGGGAAATGTATTTTGATGGTGCTTACAGAAGTCCAACATGGAGGAAAATGGAAAATCCTAAATTCAACAAAGTTGGCTTAGGAATTGTACTCATTTCTCCAGAAAAGGCAGTGTTACCTTATTCATTCTTATTGTGGGAAGGTGGTACCGATAATGAAACAGAATACCAAGCTCTCATCGTAGGCTTGGAATTAGCGCTTCAAGCACAAGTGAATCACTTAAAGGTGTAAGGTGATTCAGACCTGGTAATCAAACAATTCAATGGGGATTATGCCATCAGAAAAGAAGAACTAATCCATTTGTATGATTACATCAGAGAGTTAATGGCGGAATTCCCTTTGGAACCGACATTTTCTTGAGTCCCAAGATCACAAAATGCTCAAGCTGATGCATTGGCTAATATAGCCACATCTCTAGGAGATCCAAATCGGGATGAGACAACCATCAGTATTTCCCACTGTCATTTAATTTCAACTTATGTTTGAATCAGAACAGAGGAAATTAATGAAATTTGTCCCATTCCTGAACCGTATGGTCATACTACAGGATGGATGTCACCTATCAGGGAATACCTTAAAAATGGAACACTTCCATATGATAGAGCTGAGAATGAAGAAATCTGGCGACATGTGGTTAATTTTACTCTTTATGATAGCCAAGATCACCTAGAGAAAATTCTCTACAAATGTGGTCTTGATGGAGTTCTCTTCAGATGCATTGATGGTGAAGATACAATGGCTGTCATGAATGAAGTACATGCAGGAGTCTGTGGTTCCCACTATTCTGGACATAGACTGTCATATCAGATTCTAAGTCTTGGATACTTTTGGCCTTCAATGATACGAAATTGTGTCGATTTCACAAAGAAGTGTCATTCATGCCATGTACATGGCAACTTCATTCATCAACCTCCAGAGTTTCATCACACAACTAAATATTCATGGCCATTTCCCACAGGGGAATGGATGTGGTGGGACCTTACCCTTCGGCTACGGCCAAGCAGTTTAAGTACATTCTTACTGCTACTGACTTCTTTTCCAAATGGGAAAAGACAATACCCCTCAAGGAAGTCAGTTCTAAATGCATTATTAGCTTCATAAAGACTAACATCATTACCAGATTTGGTGTCCCTCATACCATATTGACGGATAATGGAACCAATTTATGTTCATCCTAGGTGAAGTAGTTGAATCAAGAATACAACATCAAATCCAACCATTCATCTCAGTATCATGTAGCATCCAATGGCTAGATAGAAGCCTTTAACAAGACTCTTTCAAATATACTGCAAAATATGGTGGATAAAGATAAGAGGTCATGTACTAATAAACTCTTTCATCCTTTATGGGATTATCGGACTACCACCCGCACAACAACTCGGTCAACTCCATATTCATTAGAATATGGAACGGAATCCGTCTTGCCCATTGATGTTCAACTACCCTCACTTAGAGTTTCCATTTGTGATCAATCATCTACAGATGATCAATCTCAAAAGCGATTGAAGGAATTTGAATGGTTAGATGATAAAAGATTATGCACTTGGCACCACTTTGAAGTCTATCAGAATCGAATTGCACGAGCTTTTAACAAAAAAGTTCTTCTTCGTTCATTCACTCAGGGAGAATTGGTATTAGTTCTCAAAACTCTAATGATACCAGGAAAGAAACCCCCCAAAATTGAGCCAAAATGGGAAGGACCATATTCAATACATAGGGTCTACTCCAATGGAGCTTATTCATTAATCTCAATGGATGGAAAACTCATTACTACTCCAACTAATGTAAGATTTTTGAAGAAGTTTTTTATATAAACTACAATGTACCTCTTTCGTCCTTGCTATATGACATTAAACTGTACAACAACGGTCCATACATATGACCTTAAACTATTTTCACTTTCATCCCACATGACGTTAAACTGTGAAAAAGTTCTCTAAATTGTCAAGTATGACCTTAAACTGCAACTAGGTCCTGTATGACCTTAAACT
This sequence comes from Viscum album, assembly GCA_963277665.1. Classification (NCBI taxonomy): domain Eukaryota; kingdom Viridiplantae; phylum Streptophyta; class Magnoliopsida; order Santalales; family Viscaceae; genus Viscum; species Viscum album. The sequence goes on along the minus strand of OY728143.1, from coordinate 283,586,205 downwards.
ACATCAGTGGTCCAGTATGACCTTAAACTGCATCATCAACGGTCCATTCATATGACCTTAAACTATTTGCAATTCCCTTACGTCTAGAAAGACGTTAAACTGTGACGTCCTAACTACATGACGCTAAACTGTATAAAAGTCCCTTACGTCTGGAAAGACGTTAAACTGCATAATCCTCAAAGGTCCTATATGACCTTAAACTTCACTTTTGTCCAGCATGACATTAAACTGCACCATCCACAGTCCATGCATATGACCTTAAACTATTCGCGCTTTTTTCCAACATGATGCTAAAATATATCATCCCTTTTTCGTCCAACATGATGTTAAACTGGGGAAAAAATCCCCAATGCATCCAACAAGATGTTAAATGGTGTACTCTTTTGTCCTCACTGCATGACTTTAAACTGCACAGTCCCCCTTTCATCCAACATGACATTAAACTATATTGTCCCCATCGTCCTAACTACATGACGCTAAACTATACAGAATGTTCTTGATATATCCTACATGACATTAAACTATACATTGTCCCTGCTACATGACATTAAACTGTGCAACTCCAATAGTCATAACTAAAAGACTTTAAACTGCATAGTCCCTGTATATGTCCTGCATGACATTAAACTGTGCATCTTTAAGGTTGTTGTTACCTCTTGTTTCTCACACCAAGTATGACTCACGTGAGCATAGAGAAAACCTCAACCATAACACTCTCTCTGGGCTACTAACCATGTGTAAGTCCCAACATCTTTTTTAGGTCGTTGCCCCCAAGAACAACTTGATCATTAATTCATTCTTTAATTGAACTACATAGACTTTGATCCTTGCCTCCTGGGATGGGTATGCAGGCAACCTCCCAAGGTTTAAGCTCAAAACCAACCTCTTCACATCGGTTCACCTCCATCTCATACGATGTTGATTCGTGAAACCGCCCCTAGAATCAATATCATTACATTGGTTCACTTTCGTCATTGTTATACGATGTTAAAATATACAAAACTTTTGTCCAGTATGACAATAAACTACAATATTCTTTGATTCCCTCACCTGAGAGGGAACCATTATTTACATTGATTTTTTTCAATCATATTTCATTTCAAAGACTACGTGCATACATGGAAATGCCCAAACCTTTTATCTTGGGTTAATCCATCATTGTGCTAAAGTCCCCTTTCACCCTTCACATGTATGAACCAAATTTGTACAAAGGGTATTTCTAGAACTATGTGGACTTGATTCTTATCCTTATGGGATACATAGGAACGTTTGAGTGTCCCTCAAATACAGCCCCAAGTCTTTGGGCCTAACCAAAAATTCCACTTTCAGTCCCTTGGCTAAAAAGTCCCCATGATAACACACATTGTGTATTTCTTACAGTGGTCCAAGATCTATGACCCTAAACTAAGATATCTAATCCCTTTTGTCCCACACAACGTTGAACTGTAGGTTAAGAACTACGTATGGCTTGATTCACATCCTTATGGGATACGTAGTGAAGTCCAACATTTCAATTCAGGACCCGACCACAACATGATTATGGTTAGCATTGATCTGTGTATCTCTGTATACATTGAACAATATCCATCATTATGTGTCATAATCCTAACCTTAAATATTTCCAGATCCTCAAAACCCTTTTCATGACTTCTAGTCACAAAAATGTCAAACTTCTGACAGTTCTTTTGTCTGACTATGCAGCACGTGCCCATAGGAGGCCTTGCATAAATAGTCTACATAAAAAACTTGTTAGCCAAAAGATACTATTATTTGACTATGCAGCCAATGCCTTTAGGTGGCCCTTCATAATTAAACCCCCTAACGGGTTTGTCGGATAGTGGTAACTTCATTCTTGGGAAGAATGCCTCTTTTGTCCTTATTTGTCTTAAATGACAGTATATAGGGATCCGCAAAAATATCCATCCTTAACATATTTGTCCCATATCATTTTTCATGATCTGAAAGTATTCAAGTCTATGGGTTATATTCTCCTTCCCTATATTTGGGTCAGACCTTCATAGGAGTGATATTCATCCAGTTCTTCGATAATCTTGTTTGAAACATATCTTTTCCATATTCAAGTACCTCTTTCCATACAGAAAACTCTATACTTTGGAAGATTTGAATATCCATAAACATTCACTGGATTTTAGCACTAGGAAAGTAAATTTCTGAGAGTTCTTTTTCTTAACTATGCAGCACGTGCCCATAGGCGGCCTTGCATAAACAGTCTACATAACAGACTTGTTAGCCAAAAGATACTATTTATTTGACTATGCAGCCAATGCCCTTAGGTGGCCCTTCATAATTCAACCCCCCTAACAGGTTTGTTAAATAATGGTAACTTCATTCTTGGGAACTACTTCTTCTAATGACTTTTATCTCTTTTTCATATCATTCCTCATATTCAAATATACCTAAGTCATAGTTTACATATTTTCCCTCATACTTGAGTATGGTAATATGTTTTTAGATTAATTTTCAAGGAATTGAGTCAATTATAATTCATTTGGTCAAAGATATTCTGACCTTAAACATTAGCCTTTTTATGTCCGACATGCATGACTTTAAACTGCCATATTTCTTGTTTTTCTTTTCACCTTAGAGTCAAATCCTCTTTTATCTCTAGATCCAACTCTGAGGGGGGACTTTTTTGATGCTCCTTTCATCACAGAATCTAAAGATTGGAAAAGGGAAATGACTTAGTACAAATTGATTCATTCTTTGAAGAAAATATGAAAAATCGACAGAGGGATGAACAAGGAGAACATTGTACGTAGGTCATGCAAGTTCCCTTATAGGCACGCAAGTCTACTTGCGCGACACGTGATAGTCACACAAGTGACTTGAGTGACCTAAGTGATAACCACCCGGGGTCTTCTCCTGCCTATAAATAGACCCTGTGGGCCCCCCATTCAAGAAAGGAATATTTCCAGAAACTCATATTTGAGCTCCTGGCGCCCTAGTATCTTCTCAAAGGCTCCGAAACACTTCTAAGGTAATTTCATACGTAGAACGGAAGATCTAAAGAGGGGGAGGAAGGCCTAAGTGTTGAAACTCATCAGCACTTGCGCGCCTGAGTGGCCATCCCTTAAAAGAAAAGTCCACACTTGTGCGCCGCCTTACTCCTTCAATAGAACGTGCACACCCCTCTTCTAGAAGAACCTAAAGAGGATTAAAAAGGCTTTAACCAAGAGTCGCTCAAGTATTACCCTGCTTGTTAACCGTCGCACAAGTACCCATGTGTCGCGCAGGTATACCTGTGCGACCGGGACTTGCACGCCCACACAGTACTTGCGCGCCTGTCAAGACTTGCGTGCCTCTGCCTCCATGGAAGCCCTTCTTTCCCATTTCAACCCTCTTTTTTCATTTTACCTCTGCTATTCATGATTCAGTCTTCAAGACACTCTTCAAATCCATTTATGGCATGATTTATTGATTTGAAATCCTTATCTAAAAGGAATTCTGTGGAATAACTCTCAAAATCTAGTGATTTACACATCTTTATGTCATTAAACATTGATATTTCATTCATTCAACATTATCCTTTACTATGAGAGAACTCATTAACCTGGGAATCCTCCTTAAGAGTAAGCCCCAGTCCCCTAATCTAGGCCTCCTTTTCAGGAGTAAGCCCCAGTCCCTTAATTTTTCAAGTCTCTTAACCTAGGCCTCCTTTTCAGGAGTAATCCCCAGTCTTAATTTCTCTTAACCAATCATAAATTACCTTTGATATGGGATTCCCTTTCAAGAGTAAATCCCAATCATAAGTCCTCTCCTAATTTGGGCCTCCTTTTTATAAGTAATCCCCAAGTTAGAGTATTCAAATCTTCATGAAGCACATATACCTTTATGGACCCTGTTCCTGGATTTCTTCCCTGATGTAAATCCTAATCTTCATTTATCTGGGCAGTCAAACATACATAAGCCCCACATTATTTTTTATGATTGTATCTTTCATGGCACAATTGTCTGATTTTTACCAATACCTCATGTTTCTCACACCTAGCACGACTCATGTGAGCTTAGAGTGTAAAAGTAATTATGACATCCTTATTTAAGCCATCAATCATAAACATCATACTCCCTTACTCGAACTACATGTATTCTTATTCCTTTTCTAAATAAAGGATACGTAGGTAGCCCGTCTATGGGTTCGATCCCAACTTTGAAATAATCCATGTCCTTCTGAATGACAATAAACTTCATGTGCCACCACTGAGTGGCTTTAAAACCAGCATGGTCATCATAATGACCAGGAGACTTCTATATAAATGTGTCAAAGGGTACCATTGACCATGAATCTCTAATAAATACAGATGATTCCCTATCGATGAAGAACCTCGAATACATATAAAAGATTCTCAAAAATTCCTACATATTTTATCATTGATTGTCAGATCTGAAGGAAATCTCATTTTATACTTGGTAACGTAATAAGGATTCATGAACATAACTTAAATCTATAAAGAGAGTCCCGGAGTAGACAATAATTCCCCTCAAAAAGGTGTGATGAGTCTGACCTCCCATCCTCTCAAACAATGCCAATTCCTAAACCTCATCAGTCTACAAACTAATGAGCACCTACCTTTGGAAAGTAGGTCCGAATGGATGTGGAATCATTGGATGTTTCCGGTTCTACGAACAAACCCGTTAGAAACTAATCAGAACGTTTGAACCTCCCATCAAAAGGAGGTCATTACTGAAATCTGAGAGAAACAAGGACATGTGTTAGGGTAATAATAATATCATTTTTACCCTTAATTACCCTATTTAGTTATAACCGTGGTAAAAAATTAAAAAGTTACTACTCACCAAAAATTATTTTCATATCATTGAACCACATTTAAGTCATTGATATTAACTGTGTCTCTCGGATTTTCAAAAATCCACTCATAGAAGTGGTAAAATTATGTTTTATGTGAATTTGGAAATTCTCCTAGGAGGTGGGTAAAAGACGGTGAAAAGTTCAATAAAATTTTTATATGTCTAACATTATTATAAAATGACTCCAATGAATTGAATTTAACATATATAGGTATTATGTATCAATTTTGACCTAAAATAAATTTAAATTAAATAAATAATTATTTAAATAAAAATTCGGTTTTTAAATAGTAACCAAGTGTTTTCACTATTCATCAAAAATTGAAAGTTTTAAGAAAAATACCAAAATTTCACCCTTGGCTAATTTTGATATTCCGAATCCAAAAATGAAGTCCTTTTTGAAAAATAAAAATTAAAATATTTAAAAAAGTGGGTATTACTATTCATAACGGCTAGTTTAAATAATATTTTAATAGCATATCGTTGTTTATTGAAACTCGGTATTGCGTACAATGCAAGCTATCGAGGAAGGCCGCGGTTGAGTTTAAACCAAGCCAAGCTAGTATTTTGTGTAGTGAAATATTCCTTTGATTATTTATATAAAAACAAAATATTTCTCATAAAAGTCTCGGGTGTTACATTCTACCCCACTTAAAATGAATTTCACCCTCAAAATTCATCACTTTGTAACAAACAGATGAGGATACCTCTCCCTCATCATATCCTCAAGCTCCCATATAGATTCTTCTAATTGGTGGTTCCCCCATAAAACTTTCACCAAGAGAGTGGTATTGTTCCGTAGGACTTTTTCACTACGATCGAGAATCTCTATCGGCTGTTCTTCATAAGAATGATCTTGCTCCAACGGTACAACTTCTGAGCTGAGTACATGTGAACGATCAGGTATGTACTTTCTCAGTAGAGATACATGGAACATATCGTGAACTTGAGAGAGATTCGATGGAAGCTCCAATCGGTAAGCTACTTTCCCAACACGATCCAGTATTTCAAAAGGACCGATATACCTAGGGCTCAGCTTTCCCTTCTTTCCAAATCCCATTACTCTCTTCTAAGGAGATATTCGTAAGAACACTTTATCACCCACTTCAATCTCTAGGTCTTTTCTTCAGTTATCGGCATAAATTTTTTGTCGACTCTGAGCTTCTCTTATGTGTTGTTGAATAGATCTGACGTTTTCTGCCATCTCATCAACAAGATCAGGTCCTAATAGGTTTCTTTCCCCAACTTCATCCCAGCAAGTTGGAGTCCTGCATTTCTTTCCATAGAGAGCTTCATAAGGATCCATCTGAATACTGGAGTGAAAGCTATTATTATAAGAAAATTACACCAAAGGTAAGTGTTAATCCCAACCACCTTTGAAATCCATAGAGCAAGCTCTCAACATATCTTCTAGAGTTTTAATTTTCCTCTCAGATTGACCATATGTCTGAGGATGATAAGCAGTGCTGAAACTCAACTCTGTATCCAGATTATGCTGAAGACTTCTCCATAACTTCAAGGTAAATCTCGGATCCTGAGCAGATATTATGGAAAGTGGTACTCCATGAAATCTTACCACTTCCTTTACATATATCCTCGCAAGCTGATATAGAGAGAAATCCTCTCTAATAGCAATGAAGTATTCAAACTTTGTAAGACGATCAACTATGACCCAGATAACATCATTGCCTTTGGATGTATTATGACGTCCGGTGAAAAAGTCCATAGTGATGTTTTCCCATTTCCATTCACGTATGGGTAATGGTTATAACATCCCCTTAGACTTCTATCTCTCAGCTTTAACTTGCTAACAAACCAATCATCGAGAGACAAATTCAGCAACATCTCTTTTCATGCCATCCCACCAGAAGTACTCTTTCAGGTCCCTATACATCTTTGTGATTCCAGGATTAATAGAGAAAGAAGAACAATGCACCTCACCCCACATCTCCTTCATTAATTCTGGGCTGGGAGGAACACGAACCCAATTTCTGAACTATATTATCCCATCACAATCAAGGTCGAATTCAGGAACATTTCTCACCTTATTTAGTAACTCTAGATCTTCTTTCTATGCCTCTTTAATCTTCACATGTATAGGTGGTTGAACATTCATTTGAGAAAGATAATATTTTCCCCTTCCATTATAATTCCAAGATCCATCCTTTGTAAATCCATAAATATTGGATATTTTGTGATCCTTATCATGGATAAGCTAGCATGGTCTTGTTGACTTAATGCATCTGCCACCCTGTTTGCTTTCCCAGGGTGGTAATGAATTGAGCAGTCGTAATCCTTAATCAGCTCCAACCATCTTCGTTGGTGCATATTCAGCTCCCTTTTTGTGAAAATATACTTTAAACATTTATGATTAGTATAAATATCACACCTTTCTCCATAAAGATAATGCCTCCAAATATTTAATGAAAAGATTACCGTAGCTAACTCCAAATCATGAGTTTTGTAATTTTTCTCATGGATTTTCAATTTTCGTGAGGCATAAGCTATGACCCTATCATTTTTCATAAGAACACACCCCAAACCCATCTTTGATGCATCACTGTAGATCAAAAACCTTTCTCCACTACAAGGCAGTGTGAGCACAGGTGCAATGGATAACCTTATTTTGAACTCCTTGAAATTATCTTCACATTCCTCTATCCAAACAAACATAACTCATTTCCAAGGCAACCTGGTGAGTGGATTAGATAATCATGAAAAATCTTTCACAAAACGTCGATAATATCCAACCAAACCATGAAAACATCGGATCTCAGTTACTGTTGTTGGTCTCGATCATCATCTGATAACCTCCGTCTTTGTTGGATCAATAGATATCCCCTATTTTGAGATTATGTGACCCAAAAATGCAACATTTTGAAGCCAAAATTCACACTTGGTAAATTTGGCATAAATCATCTCCTTTATCAGGGTCTTCAATACAATTCTCAAGTGATCTTTATTTTCTTCCTTGCTCTTTGAATAGACAAGAATATCATCTATAAAGACTACCACAAACTGATCAAGATCATCTCTAAAGACTCTATTCATTAGATCTATGAAGATAGCATGGCCATTAGTAAGACCAAATGGAATCACTATAAATTCATAGTGTCCATACCTTGTACTGAAAGCCCTCTTTGGTATATCTTCCCTTTTGACCCTTAATTGATGATACCCGGAATGAAAATCAATCTTGGAAAAGTATTGAGCTTCGTGTAGTTGGTCAAATAAGTCATCAATGCATGGGAGAGGATATTTGTTCTTGACAGTGATCTTGTTAAGTTATCGATAATTAATGCAGAGTCTCATTGATCCATCATTCTTCTTAAAAATAGAACAGGTGCTCCCCAAGGTGATGCACTAGGGTGTATTAATCCTTTATCAAGATTCTCTTGGAGTTGCTTCTTCAATTCCTGCAACTCAATTGGGGCCATTCTATAAGGTGTCAGCCAAAGCACTCGGTATGAGTTCTATTGAAAACTCAACTTCACAATTTGGTGGAAGACCTGACAATTCCTCCAAAAAGACATCATCAAACTCCCGTACAATGGGTCTATTCTTAATCACGAGTTTCTCACCAACCATTTGAGATAAATAACCTTCATTTAGTGGAATCAAGACCAATAAGATGGAAGAAATTTCCACTGGAAGGTTATGTTCATCCTTGCATCGATAGACGATCATAGATTGATCTAGAATATGAAATGTGACTTCCATTCTTTGGCAATTGATATGAGCTCCATGTAGAGAAATCCAATCCATGCCAAGAATCACATCAAATTCAACTATAGGAAGGATCACAAGATTTTTAGGAAGCACTTTCCCACACACTTCAATCGGAGAAGAATTATAAACTTTTGATGCGACTGTTGTGCCATTAGGGGTTGTCACAACTAACTCAATATCCAATTGTTGAGGTAATACGATGACACCCTTAGAAAATTCTTCAGAAATAAAAGAGTGGGTGGATCTATAATCAAATAAAACATTTGCTACTTTAGAGTGGATGGTACGTATACCTTTCACCACTTCAATATCATACTCTACTTCGTTGATAGAAATTTCATGTGACTTTCCTTTGTCTTTAGCCTTAATAGTTTTTTGACGTCAATCATCATCAACAACCCTTGGATTAAGGCATTGATTGGCATAATACCCCATTTCCTTGCACTTTTAACATTGAAGTGTAGGAGGTGCGTTCTATGTAGCCTTTTCTTTGTTTGCATCACAAGACATCTTCTTCCCATCACTGCGGCATTCAAATTCCCGATGACCTTCCTTTCCACATTTGAAACATTTACTTGTCCCATTAAGACAACTCCCTCCATGTTTCTTTCCACACTTTGAGCATAAGGGAAAACTCATCTTTTTTTTAGTGTCCTCTTTAAATTTTCCTTTGAATTTTATTTTCCTCTTCTTATCAAACCCATATGACTGACGAGTTACTCCAATCTCCATCTCAACCTTGAGAGCACATCGAACAATTTACTCATTGCTATTGAAGTCCCTTATTGCTAACGCCCTTTGAAGACTTGGTTTTAAGCCACTAAGGAATCGATCGATCTTACTCTCAGGTTGGATAATAATACCAGAAGCATACCTTGCAAGTCTTGTAAAATTTTCTTCATAGGTACCAAAAGATTCATCATCCTTTTGATTTAGTTCAAGAAACTCCTTCTCCATCTTTGTTCGAAGAATACGAGAGACGTACTTATTGAAAAATAAGTTCATGAACTCGTCCCATTACATGGACTCAATATCATATCTTTTCCTTGTATTCTTGATAATATTCCACCATTGATCAACGTCTCCTTCCAAACGATACACTGCTAAGATGAATTTATCATGTTCAGAACATTGAAGAACTGAAAATATCTTTTTAGTAGTAGTAATCCACTGTTCAGCAACTAATGGATCTGTAGACCCGCTGAATGAAGGAGTACTCTGCCTCAGGAAGGATTCAACAGAATTTTACTTCTTCCTTTGCTCGTTTGCAAGTCCTGAATGATTCATAGCTTGAGAAAGTTGTGTTAGAATGGATACAAGATTTTCCATTCCATCTCCCTTAACATTTGGTTGCTCAGGGGGACAATCCTTGCATTGCCCGTTGCATTCCGCATTAACACGGTTCTTTCGGGTTCCATCCATTGACTAAAACCAAGAATAATAGTGTGAGAAACACTAATTATAATAGGAAAACCACATAATCAAGAATAAAATTTCACACTTAAGGTCTTATCATAGGTTGTTCATGGCCATTTTTAAAACACTAAGATTGTGTTCTATGCTTAGACTTATCCTTAGGGTTCTTACTAAGGCTTTCACATCCTAGTTTCAAAAAGGTTGACTATACCTTTCCTCTGATACCAACTATAATGTCCCATACTTTAAATACATTGTTAGTACTTCAAAATTGAAGTACACTTACTACAACATATAACAAAACCATGAATGGACCGTATAGGTATAGTGTCTTTAGAAACTGGGAAACATAAACAACTGGTTCATAAAGCATCTACACTATCTCCCATTTATTTCATCATATCTATAGTCCCTTTTGGCATATCCAACTTAATAAAATTCTTCTTGACCTAGGGAAAGAAAACATACAAAAGGGTGAGCTCCAATGCTTTTTAAGGGAAATCAAAAGAAATAAGAACATAACATTTTGGAAATCTTAACCTGCAAAAGGGATCATAATTTTATAACATGGGATATATCATAGTAGTGAATTTTAATCCCAATAATCATAACTTAAAATATAAAAAATTGTGTAATAAACACATAATCATATAGAATCATTTCTTATGAGTGAAGACTCATTTCCAAGACTATCTTAGTGGACAAAGTCCATTTATGAACCGAGTTCACTCCTCATTTCAGTCCTGTTTCACGGAACTGGATTAACCTGCCATTCCAGCCATGTCTATATCATGAGATATAAATCATTACCCAATGAATTGGAGGGAGATATAGGTCCCACCCATTTCATAATTATACCATTATTATGTGTTCCACAAAATCATAAACCATATATCATAACATAACCCATGTAATAAAAATGGGAATCTTAAACATCATGCCATCATAACATAATCCATATAAGATAAAAGGAAATCATAAAAATAATTCCATCATAAAATAATCAAATCAATGTAAAAATAGGGATAGAAACAGAACCCTATATTATCTTAGATGAAAAATAATTTTGATAAAACACTTGAACTCCATTCTTGAAGAAAATATCCTTTATACTTCAAAATCATTTTTCCTTTCTTAACATGTCATAAAATTTTAAACATAAAGAAGTTGATTAAAAATAAACTTGAAAACTTGTAAAGGAAACTTCTTGAAAATAATTTTTTTAAAATCCATTCATTCCGTATAAGTTAAAAAAACATTCTTCTCGTACTTATTTCGGAAGAGTCAAAAAGTACCTCTTATGAAAAATGACAAAATATTCCTTTCATATCTTTTACTAAAAACTCACAGAAGGGTAAAATTTTATTTATAAAATAGTAGGTGGATGGAAATAATATTAAATACTGAGGAAACATGGATGTGGATGATAAATATTCCTTAGTAATTCTGAAGTATAAACAATCTCGGATAAAAATGAGATTGTGAGATTTTCCCTTACCTTACGTCCGATTTGCTTCGTAAGTGTCTGAACCTCCTGTATAATGATTTAAATAATGTCATTGACTTATTCCAGAATCATAATTATTTTTATGATATCATATATGGTTATATTCTTGGCTTCTTATTATTAATATTTCATTAATACTTGTTATTCGAGTGTTTATTACTTTTTGTTCTTATGCGTGTTTTGTCGAATAAATTCTTATTTTTTTTAGGTTATAGATACCTCATTTCCAGAATTGTATTAGTGTAATATATATCATATTAATTCATTTAACTAATTTATATAATCATTATTCAATTAATATCATCTAGAACGAGCCGCATCACATCGTGGAGACGGTATTCTGTACGTACGCACGCGCGGTGATTTTGTTTTCCGTAGGATGGATATATGGTGAAATAGGGTTGTTTCATACTTATAATAAAATATCATTACATGGGTGACACTGATGTTATTACTTTATAATGAAACAACTAAAAAAGAATAAGTGGAAGAAGAAATAAAGTTGGAAGAATCGGTAACGGACATTACCTCTTCTTTGAAGCGCCTCTTTGATACCTCTTCTTAGAGCACTAAAAATGGTCTTTAAATAATACTAGGACCTCTAGGATGTTTCTGGGGAAGTGGAGAAGATACTTTGGCAGGGTTTGTCCGAGCTTGAAGCCTCAAAGTGGTGTGAGGAAGAGAGGGAGGAGGTGCCCTTTTATAAGGGAGGAGAGGGGCACCTTTGGAAAAACAAAAAATATTATTTTATTATAAAGTCATATTCGGTTTTTAATAGCTCCAAATTGATTTATTTCGAATCTAAGGTGAGGATGGATCGAAATCCTATCATCAAAAAGAATTTAGAGAAGTTTAGGTATTTATTTTAACATTATCATTTAGATTTAATTTTAAGATAGATAATTTAACTTTTACCGTGTCTTCTGGTTTTCTTACATTATAAGGTTAATAAACTTACTATAACAAGACAAAAAAACCCCAAGTTGTTTATTATTAATATATATAACCTTATCTAAGTCATTTGGCCGAACCTTTGATTTTTAGGAATAAAATAACAATTAATAATATAATATTTTTTTAAAAACTATTTTATGTCAATTTTGACACTATTTGGTAATTGATTTTTTTAAAATCACAATAGAACAACTAGTTCGAAAAAAGTTAATTAAGTAAATACTAACATGTCCTATTAACGTAAAAAATAATTGTAATTAAAAAAAAGTCTCAAACTACATTTATTTTTGTTTTTATAACATCAATTATGTCAATATTTCGGTAATAAGATAATTACTGCATCATCATTGTGTCATAAATAAATTATATTTTTTAATGTCTAAAAATTACAAATAAAATTCCATTATGTAGGAAATCAGTTTATATTTCTAATGAATATTTATAGTCGAATTTACCTTATGTATAACCCTATATTAAAATTGATTTACTTATTAGACATTGATTTTAACTATTTTAACCCTTCTTTAAATAAATTAATAATAAATGTTCTAATCTAATCCAAGTGGTCCTAAATGGTAATATTTTATTACTAAGGTCGTTTTTGGTCGAATTACACTTATCCAATAGAATTAGGACATGTGTTAGGGTAATAATAATATCATTTTTAACCTTAATTACCCTATTTACTTTTAAACGTGGTGAAAAAGTAAAAAGTTATATTCACAAAAAATTATTTTCATCTCATTGAACCACATTTTAGTCCTTGATATTAACTGTTTCTCTCATATTTTCAAAATTCCACTCACATTAGTCGTAAAATTATGTTTTATGTGAATTTGGAAATTCTCCTAGGAGGTGGGTAAAAGACGGTGAAAAGTTCAATAAAATTTATATATATATAAAATTATTATAAAATGACTTCAATTAATTGCATTCAACTTATATAGGTATTATGTATCAATTTTTACCTAAAATAAATTTAAATAAAATAAATAATTATTTAAATAAAAATTCGGTTTTTAAATAGTAACCATGTGTTTTCACTATTCATCAAAAATTGAAAGTTTTAAGAAAAATACCAAAATTTCACCCTAGGATAATTTCGATATTCAGAATCCAAAAATGAAGTCCGTTTTGAAAAAATAAAAATTAAAAACTTTCAAAAAGTGGTTATTAATATTAATAACAGCTAGTTTTAATAATATTTTAATAGCATATTGTTATTTAGAGAAACTCGGTATTGCGTACAACACAAGCTATCGAGGAAGGCCGCGGTTGCTTGTAAAGCAATCCAAGCTAGTGTTTTGTGTAGTGAAAGTCTTCTATGATGATTTATATAAAAACAAAATATTTCTCATAAAAGTCTTGGGTGTTACAATCACACTTACCTTCCCTTTAATAGGAAACAAGATCCTTATCTCTTATTATGGAACCAATTTTATGGAATCCCCCTTTGAGTATTCCCCATTCCTTTATAGTAGGATGTTTCACTCTTTATCCTCATTTCTCTCAAATCCCCATGTCCATTTGGGTTTTCAATCCTCACTATCCAAAATAGGAATTGGGAGAGGGAAAAGACACATTTAGTCCCGTTTTTATTATCTCGTTTCCCTGAATCCTTCCACTAGTGGATGGGGGGTTGTTTGGTTTGTGGGATCATCACCATCCTCTTATTTCTCACATTTAAGCATGATTTATAATGACTCATGGGCCTAGAGGATATCGATGACCTTGAATTCTAGACATCTTGATGTTTGTTTTGGTGAAGGATCTTCTTAATAATATTCCTTTTGACTTCATTCAGGGTTCATCCAAAGCTGTTCGTACTCAAGGGAATGTATCCAGTCTCAGGGAAAAAAATCCTGTGATTTTCAGATCATCTGCCACTTATTGTTTCTCACACCGAGCATCACTCAAGTGGGATTAAGGGTTTATAATGATATTTACATCCACATGATCCCAAACCTTTTGGGCCTCATTCAATGTGTAATACCCATTCAATTCAAAAGAATCATTCTAATAAGTAAACCCCAATCCAAATCATCTCAAAGGGACATACTCCCATATGAGACACTACCACAGTCATCCTACTTTGTATAATTCCCAAACTTTCAAAATAATGGAATCCTCGTCAGGATTAATCCACAATCAAACCAACCAATGGTCAACCTTCTTAGAATTAAACCCCATTCACAACCACCATTCACTAGGGAATCGTCCACAAGAGTGTGCCCCGAAATCCAACATTAGGGATTACTATTTAGGAATAATCCCCAAGCATACCACCATATTCACCCATGGGCCTCCTCCTAAGGTGTAATCACTGAAAAAGACTCAAAATTACCATGATTCCTGGAATTCCTCATGGTCTCTAGCACATGGAATACTCCTCAGGAAAATCCTCAACCAAATATCAAATCACCCCAAGAATCCTCTTCTGGAATATTCCCTAATATAATCATCTCAAAAGACCATATACCCATATGATACAAATCCATGTTCCTGCATAGGCATAGGTCCTTATAATTGAACTATATGGGATTTTATTCCCATCCAAATGGTATATATTGGAAGCCTCCTCGAGGTCCAAACCCAATTCTCTAAATTAACCCTATTCTCTGTGGTCTGCATTCCTAGTATAGTCTTATCTAACATGAGAATTCATATACCTTATAGGGTCCCTAGGATGCTTCGACACAAGTCCCACACCAAACATTGACTAGGAAAATTCCACCCAGACATTGTTATCGCATGATGAAAAACTACATGGTTTCTTCCTTGTAATGTGACCTTAATAGTTAAAATGTTACCTATTAAGTGGAACTGAAAAATGTGGGTTCTGATTCCTTTCACAAGGATACGTTGGAAGCCCATTCAAGTGTCTGATTTGGATATCAAAACCAACCTGTCTCCCAATATGATACTACACAACACAACACCCCACTCTATGGATAGAAAAAAAGAATCATCATAATAACAACCAAAGAATTTATAATATGTAATAAGAGGATATCATCGATGGAAAACCTCATATACATACTGATATGTCCATTGATGAATAACCTTAGACACATACATATGATTCTAAATTCCATACAATCTAATAATTTAATGTTAATTCAAAGGGTGATCCACATCATACTTGGGAAATTATTGAAGGATTATGGAACATATCTTAAATCTATTAGAGATTCCTAGAGTTGGAAACAATTCCCCTCAAATGGGTGTGATGATTTCAAAATCCCATCCTCTTTAATAAATTGAGTTATTAAGAATCATTGTAAAAACTCTCTAATGAGATCCTACCTTTGGAAATTAGGTCCCTCATGGATGTAGAAAAAATGGGTGTTTCTAGTTCCACAAATAAAACCTATTAGAATCCATTTAAAAATATTGAACTCAATGTGATTAACTTCAATAAATAACCTAGAAAAAAGTTTTCATCAGAAACAAAGAATGTTGTACCCAATGTGAATCCATAACCATGATGACAGTTTTTTTCAATTTTTAGGACCCTTCCACTCTCAAAAAAAGAGGGGAAAGAAAGATAATAAATCGTGCAATTGTTTGATAAAATGAGATGATACTTGGATGTGGTGTTCTTGTTTGCATTTGTCATTTTTAAGGATCATTCTGTCAAAATACCCCTCAATCCAATTTCATCCTTCTAGATTTCAACAACGTATACAGTTCATTCCAAGTCTTCATCCAAGAAAATTAAGTTGTCACCGACTCATCATCATCAATGTTTGGACTCAAATGTACTAGTCTAAGAGTTCTATCAAAACAATTAAATATGAACCCTAGATTCCACCTGATAGTACCTCTAGGTCATAAATCTCCATGGATCATCCAAATAGTGGCGTCAAGTGGTGAAAACTTAAATGAAACCAGTCGCCATCTTCATCTGTTTCAATATTTTATTCCAAAAACACTATAAATAGTACATCCCTTATCTTAGGGTGGTAGACCAAGAGTCCACATACAACATTGTCTAGAAGACATAGAAATCATTCAAATGGGTTATTTCCAATAGTGGTCGCCACTAACACTATGAGGCAGTGAACCGTCATTAGGATGTGGGTGCTATAATTGACTATCAGACCCTGGTCATTTAGAACCTACAATGTAAGAAGGCCTACTGGGGAAAAATCCATTCAACAAAGAGAAAGGGAACTCCTCTCCCACATCCATAGAGTCCCACCATCCTAATTTTGTTGAAAACCAATAGCATGAACATACAAATAACTCCTCTAATTTAGAGAGCCAATCGATTTTCCTCACAACATTCATGGAAACCCACTATTAAAATATGATAGAAACCCATGAGCATAAAAATACACCTACCCACATTTAATAAGCCTACCAGTAGACTCTTCTAGTATAATTTCGATATTCCTGCCAAAAAATATGGTAAAAATCCATAAGCAGGTACATGAACCATCCTGCATTCATCAAGCCTTCCAGTGGTTTCTTCTGGTAGCATCTGTAGAAGTAAATTGTAAAGTATCATCGAAGAAAAGGGAACTAACACAACTATCTTCCCCCAAAAACGAGTACTATCATTATCCATTGAATCAAAAGAGAGGACAAGAGCAAGCAGACCCCCTTCTCCAAATGTGGAATTGTCATATATCCTCATTCAAGTCATTTATGACACCAAGAATATCTTGAGAATGTTGAAAGGAAAGATGGAAATCCCTTTCCGAATCCTATAGATATTATAGAACATCATAATATAGACAATAGTAGTCTTATGGGGATGAGAAGATGGATCTATCCCCATGAATTCTGTGGATCATCAGCGTTTCTCCCCAGAGAAAACACACGCCTCTACTTCAATTCAGTAGGGTAATGCTGAAAACATTAGAGTGATAAATGGAAAACTAGATCAAGAAAACACACCCTCTACAATCAGAGGTAATTGATTTATTTAAATGGCCACCTTGAGGCAAGAAAACACTGCTTCCAATATTTCAGAAACATGTGGAATAATTTGGGCAGCAATGTGGAAGAAAGTTAAACAAGATTCAATGATTGAAAACCACTCCCCACAATATGTCTCCCCTATATCTCAAAATAAGGTATCCAAAAAGAAGCCTCACTATAGAACAGTTAAAAATGAATAGATGACATGTGATCCTTCTCTACATAATGATGGAGTTATTCAATACCTCAGAAACTTGTTTAAGGTAGCTCAAGATTATACTCTCCTATTGTCAAATCACAGGAGTAGTATCATTTATTTCGAAGCTTATCCTCATAAAAATAACCATAAATGATTTCATCATGACCATAATTCGATAATTCTCTAGATCACATCTCTTGGTGAGAGCCACAAAAAACCTCCACATGGCCAGAAGATCAAAGAGTAATAGGGTATTTCTTTTTCTTCAATCCACCATTGTTGTCCTCCCATGATAGAGTTTGCTATGCAAGTTCTTTCTATGATAGTGTTCCATGTCATAAAAAAAGTCATCCCTTTGGTTATTTAGTGATGATATATCCCTTCTACCATGAGGTTCTAGGGGAAATGTTTAGTCATTTTTCATTATTTTCCATTGGTATGTGAAATTATTTCCCAACCAGAAGATATCCCAAGGAAATACTCATTCTTTAAACATCCTTTGGATCACCCACCTTCCAACTTGACAGATGGAGTCCAATCCAATCTCACTGATTATGGTAAAAAATACAAAAATTTCCACTTTTCTCTGACCAAGTAGAGAATTTTCTAGTGAATGAAGATGAAGAAATGATAAAAATGAGAAAAACGATCTATATATGACATATGAATCATGTTATGGACTTTATCCACACTTCAATATAGCATTACACAGGTTTTTTCAGAAGATTGTGTACACGAAACATGCCTCAATATATTGAATATTCTTAAGAACTTGAGAGAGAATGTATTACACTATGATGAGAATCACAGTAATGTCAAGTTAATATAAGGGATGAAACATCAAATCGTATTGTAAGCTCTCCTAGATTTACAACATCAAAAGCTGTTGGGTCGGAAGAACACCCCAAGGAGGGAATGATGGCAAGAGGGGGGTGAATTGCCTTTTAATAAAATTGATTAACAAATAAAAATCAAAGTAAAGAATGCAGCGGAAATAAAGAAGGCAATCACACAAGAAATTGATAACGGAGTTCGGCCAAAACCCGGCCTACGTCTCCGCTCCCAACTCAACCGTTGAGAGATTCCTACCGCTTGCTTTTCAATGGTTTTAGCAAGAAACCCACTAGGCTTTGAGGTAGCACTAGGACCTATTACAGCTTGCTTTTTGTGGTTTAGCAAGAACCCACTTGCTTTTGATGGTTTAGCAAGAACCCACTATCCTTCTTACAGGTGAAGGATAACTCACCTTTTTCTCAAGCTATTTAAAGGAAAGCTTGGCAACCTTTTCACACCTTAGTGGTGATGTGAAACCCAAAGAAAAGAGGGGATGAGAAAATTGGGAGTTTGTAGGCACAAACTCAAAGTTAAGCTCAAAAAGAATAAAACAATAAAAACCGTATATGAGGAAGTCTTGGGCGCCTTTGATTGGATGGAGATGTTGAAGGCCGCTTCCAAGCTTCTTTGGAGGTGATCCTTGGATGTGGAAGTTGTTGGAGCACTTTGGGTTCCCTTGGAACAATCCGTCGGAGCTTCGCCAAAGATGTAAAAATGTGTCCGGTGGCTTGTATTGAGTTCCGGGGCTTCCTAGGCCTTTATTTATAGGCTAGGAACCTTCAAGTATCCGTTGGAGGGCTTTGGAGCCGTTGGAAAAGGCCTCGGAGCCGTTGGGAGGCTTTTGGAGTTGACTGGTCAAAGCCAACGGCTAGTTTGACCAGTGCTACCGGCTGGCCGGTGCAGGGCCACCGGCTGGCCGGTGCCTTGACAGTGGCTGAGTCTTCTTTTCCAGGCACCACCGGTTGACCGGTACATCTCCACCGGCTAGCCGGTGCCTTGGTAGAGAAGAAGTGTCTTGATCCAGGCTCCACCGGTCGACCGGTGAGGAGCCACCGGCTGGCCGGTGGCAAGACAGTAGCAAATACTATTTGAGCTGGGTGCCACAGGTCGACCGGTGGCAGAGCCACCGGTCGACCGGTGGGGAGGCAGTAGCTACCCCTTGAGTCTGGGTGCCACCGGCTGGCCGGTGGTGAAGCCACCGGTCGGCCGGTGGACTGAATTTCAGTCCATTTCTGCCTCTTCCTTGGTCAACTTCTTGGCAATCAAATGCCTATCAACACAAACACTT
The DNA here is from genome assembly GCA_963277665.1 of Viscum album. Classification (NCBI taxonomy): domain Eukaryota; kingdom Viridiplantae; phylum Streptophyta; class Magnoliopsida; order Santalales; family Viscaceae; genus Viscum; species Viscum album. Next base: position 283,566,522 of record OY728143.1, on the reverse strand, counting down.
AAAACACAATGTTAGATAAAAATGAAAGTGATTGTGATCATGAAAATCAAACAACGAGAGGTTCGAGATGTACAACAATCTCCCCCTATTTTGATGATCACAATCACTTAAACAATTAAAGTAAAAACATGAATTGAAAGGAATGCTTAAATAAAAATGAAATGTAAAGCAAAGCATGATCAAAAAAGTTTCTCCCCCAATCAATCAAGAAATTCTCCCCCTTTGTGATTATCAAAATAGAGTGGGGCATAAAACTTGATTGAGGGAAAAATTTGAAAAACAAGATTTTAAACCAATTGAAAATGATACTAATTGTTGGAAATTTTGAAATGAAAAATTGAATAACAGTTTGAATTGAAAGTTTTGAATCAAAAACCAATTGAAATTCGAAATTTGAAACCAAATGAAATTTTTGAAATTGAGAGTTTTGAAAAATCGACACCAACTGTTGGATATTTAAAAAAGAAAATTTAAAAGAAAATTTGAATTTCAAAGCCAAGTGTTGAGTTTGAAATGAAAACTTTGAATACACAACAAGGCTTAAAAAAAAATCCTAACTCCCCCTAAATAAAAACAAAGAATCACTGGGGAGTGGTTTTTGAAACCGAAACAAATTTAGGCCCGGAGAGACTTGCCAAAAGGGATTTTTCAATCCAAATTTGTTTCATGGCGGGTCTTCTCCTATAAAATTCATCGGAATAGAAAATCGATTTGGGTTGGCCGTACCGGGCGTTTTTACAATTACATTCATAAATGAGATGCCCGGGTTTTTTGCAATAGTTACAAAATTTAAAGCTAGAGCTCCCCCTTACAAAAACAGTGGGTGCATGGGAGGAGGAGGCTTGGTTGGTATAGCCAAGTCCATTGGTGGTTCGGGATATACGTTGGGAACCAAGAATATTTTTCAAATTTTGTTCACCTTGGGTGAACTTGGCTAGGGTCTCCCTTAGGTCTTTGATGGTTGATTCCAAGGAATCAACATCGGGGAGGTTTTGGATTTTTAGGGTCAACTCCTCCTTCTCTTTGAGAAGTTGTTCTTTTTCGGAGGAGAGTTTTTTGAAAGATTTTTTTAAAGCAACAAATTTTGAAGAGAGTTCGTGAAAACCATTTTCAAGTTGGTCTCTAGCGTGAGAGAGTTCTTCATAAGAGAGATGATTTAAAGAATTTGAATTTGAAGAACAAGAGGAGGAGTCGGAAGATGTTACCTCATGGAATGCCATTAGGCATTTTGTACCTTGGTCGCTTGAGGAGGAGGAGGAAGATGATGAAGAGGAGGTGTCACTCCATGTCGCCTTGAGGACCTTCTTCTTTCCTTTTTCCTTTGGCGTGGCCCGTTTCTTGTTGAGTGGGCAATCAGGCTTGTAATGCCCTTTTTGGCCGCACCCGTAGCATTTTACCTTGGGCTCGGATCTTGCGGTGGGTTCTTGCTTTCGCGCCTTGCGAGATTGCTTCTTCTTATTGTGCTTCTTCATGAATTTTTGCATTTGGCGGGCGAGATTCTCCATTTCCGAGTCGCCGCTTGATGATGAAGAGGATGAGGAGGAAGAGGATGATGAGGAGCTTACTTCTTTTTGTACCTTGAGGGCGATGTTCTTTGGAGTTTTGATAGGGGTGCCCTCCTTTTGTGCTTGCCTCCTCATCGTGATCTCGTAGGTCATTAGGGATCCGATGAGCTCCTCGACCGGCATATTTTTGACGTCCTTAGCTTCTTGGATCGCCGTCACTTTAGGTGCCCATGAGCTCGGAAGGACCCATAGGATCTTCTTCACCATAGCTTCAGCTGAAACATCATCACCACGGGACTTTCTCCCATTGCACACGTCAGTAAATCTAGTAAACATTTCAGAAATTGATTCATTTGGGTGCATGGAAAAAGACTCAAAATCTTGTCTATACATATCTAACCGAGTATCCTTAACTTTGTTAGTGCCCTCATGGGTCACTTCCAATAGTTTCCAAATTTCATGAGATGAGGTGCAAGTGGAAACTCGGTTAAATTCATTTCTATCTAACCCGCAATGTAGAGCGTTCATGGCTTTGCCATCAAGCTCAAAATTCTTAATATCGGCGGGGGTCCATTTGGATTCGTCGGGGGTAGACAAAGTGTAACCTTGCATGACAATTTTGTAAATGGGATATCCTATACTTCTAAGAAAAGTAGTCATGCGGGTTTTCCAATAATTATAGTCGGATCCATCAAAAAATGGAGCCCGACCCAAAGAGTAGCCCTCGGGGGCGAAAGAGGTAGATGCCATCAAAAAAAAGATCTTAACTTTGAAACCGGGTTAGGGAATTACTCAAAGGTCCCTCTGATACCAATTGTTGGGTCGGAAGAACACCCCAAGGAGGGAATGATGGCAAGAGGGGGGTGAATTGCCTTTTAATAAAATTGATTAACAAATAAAAATCAAAGTAAAGAATGCAGCGGAAATAAAGAAGGCAATCACACAAGAAATTGATAACGGAGTTCGGCCAAAACCCGGCCTACGTCTCCGCTCCCAACTCAACCGTTGAGAGATTCCTACCGCTTGCTTTTCAATGGTTTTAGCAAGAAACCCACTAGGCTTTGAGGTAGCACTAGGACCTATTACAGCTTGCTTTTTGTGGTTTAGCAAGAACCCACTTGCTTTTGATGGTTTAGCAAGAACCCACTATCCTTCTTACAGGTGAAGGATAGCTCACCTTTTTCTCAAGCTATTTAAAGGAAAGCTTGGCAACCTTTTCACACCTTAGTGGTGATGTGAAACCCAAAGAAAAGAGGGGATGAGAAAATTGGGAGTTTGTAGGCACAAACTCAAAGTTAAGCTCAAAAAGAATAAAACAATAAAAACCGTATATGAGGAAGTCTTGGGCGCCTTTGATTGGATGGAGATGTTGAAGGCCGCTTCCAAGCTTCTTTGGAGGTGATCCTTGGATGTGGAAGTTGTTGGAGCACTTTGGGTTCCCTTGGAACAATCCGTCGGAGCTTCGCCAAAGATGTAAAAATGTGTCCGGTGGCTTGTATTGAGTTCCGGGGCTTCCTAGGCCTTTATTTATAGGCTAGGAACCTTCAAGTATCCGTTGGAGGGCTTTGGAGCCGTTGGAAAAGGCCTCGGAGCCGTTGGGAGGCTTTTGGAGTTGACTGGTCAAAGCCAACGGCTAGTTTGACCAGTGCTACCGGCTGGCCGGTGCAGGGCCACCGGCTGGCCGGTGCCTTGACAGTGGCTGAGTCTTCTTTTCCAGGCACCACCGGTTGACCGGTACATCTCCACCGGCTAGCCGGTGCCTTGGTAGAGAAGAAGTGTCTTGATCCAGGCTCCACCGGTCGACCGGTGAGGAGCCACCGGCTGGCCGGTGGCAAGACAGTAGCAAATACTATTTGAGCTGGGTGCCACAGGTCGACCGGTGGCAGAGCCACCGGTCGACCGGTGGGGAGGCAGTAGCTACCCCTTGAGTCTGGGTGCCACCGGCTGGCCGGTGGTGAAGCCACCGGTCGGCCGGTGGACTGAATTTCAGTCCATTTCTGCCTCTTCCTTGGTCAACTTCTTGGCAATCAAATGCCTATCAACACAAACACTTAAAACACAATGTTAGATAAAAATGAAAGTGATTGTGATCATGAAAATCAAACAAAGAGAGGTTCGAGATGTACAACAAAAGCTTGAGAAACTGAAAGGATCCCTTCAATGCACATGAATGAGTGCATTAAAAATATAGAAATAGTTGATCGAAGATACCTCATATGCTGTTCATATTATTGTATGGGGTACACATGGAGTATTACATTTCACTATGGCCCCCAACCATAAATTCATGTTGAAAGTGGTATCATGCAATGTTATAGCCTTAGGTCGGCTTCAACAAATGGATTCTGTTCACAACTGAATATGTGCTCAACAAAAACAGGCCATGAACAACTTTTATCAACGTCAACCAAGAATAGAGTAGGTTATTGAGGTACATTTACGCTATGAATATGAGACTATGGAACAAGAATCCCATTTAGGGGATGTTCATTATTATATAGATCAAATTTGAGAAATAGATAAACGTTATTTAGAAGTGGGTAATCCAAGTGTATACCAAATGATGTACCTATCCCATATTCAAAAATGGTCAGTAAAATCAGAAGATAATTTGTAGTAGTAGTGTCCATGACAGTTTAGGAGAAACTCAAGCTCATAGGGATAAGTGAATTTTTAACCCAACATTTGAGGTAAAAAACAGACATGAAGACTTATGATTTTGGAATGGGAACAACCCCAAACCTCAGGGTGGGTGAATTTTTTCACCAAAAAAACCTCCACCTCAATGAAAATCATTTTATACCAATTAGTAGGAACTTCATAGATAGTATCCTCCCAACTCGTCTCATTTCATGATTCAGAATCCTCATTAAGAACTCACATGTCTGAGCTATCTAGTGTTTCCATTTAGATTATTTTCTGCAAAATGGTTCCCATAAAATCATCAATGGAGAGGATAAGTCCTCATTGAAGTAATATAATGGGTAATTCTCAAGGAGGCAGTGTTAGAATTCCTACCACACCTTACATATCACTAAAATTCATTAACAACACCCCTACAGACCCTATAGAAGATGCACCCAATTTAGAGAAGGAGTCAAAGGAGGATGTTTTAGTACAAAATATGGTTCACACTAAAATGATTGAAAAAGGCATGCATAACTATAACTACAAACACGATCTAAACCTATACATTCCCTCAAATCAATCTACCATTACATCTTTTAAGATTATCTAGAATGAAAAATATAAAGGGTTATATTGTGCCTCACCTACCTCTAGAGAGGTTAAGCACCTTTCAATTGAGGAAATATTTCCCCACAAAGATGAGGATATGATAGAATTGAGAAGACTCAATGTAGAAATACTCAATGGAAGACATACTTCCAAATATAGTCTATAAGTAGACCCTCAATTCACACTCCCATCCGATTTACCTCAAGAAATAAGGTTCATATTATTGATTAATGTAGATCTAAAATACCCTCCCAACATGTGACACCAACCACCAATATATATATAGATCAGAAGACAGTAGATCAGTAGTTCCGTCCATTGGGGGTGCAAATAAAAAATAGTTAGAAACATCCTTATTGGTCTAATACTTTGGGATACTCATGATATATACCAGCAATGCCATCGTAGATGTCCCTAATAGACATGACACATTCTCAAGATCTATCTCATCTAGGGATTTTTTGGGGGGATCAAGAATGCTATTGAGTCACTTATGGATTGATTAGAACCCATTTAGGAATGAAATACTCCAATACAACCATAAAATATGGCTTACCCTGAAATGTTAGATCTAACTCGTCCCACCACTAGACCATAGGAATCCTATATTTCCTTTTTCAATGGATTAGGAGACCCGGAGTAGCATTTGACGCATTTCATCTCTCGTTGTGAACCCATTATAAGATCCCTCAAAAAATATGAAAAAGTGAAACTCAGGTGTTTAATGAAATCACTATAGGTACCATCATTTATATGATTTACAAGTTTGTTGGCTCGATCAATTTTAAGGTGGGAATAACTCCATCATAAGTTTCTCTTACAATTTAGCTCGATGTTGTAGAAGGTAATAGTCTTTGACCTTTTGAACTAGAAATAATGGGAAAATAAAAGGGCCATTGATTTTATTTATTATTGTAAAGGATTTAAAAAATCTTTAAAACTACCACTCCCTTTAGAAAACCTGATTCCCACCTATATAACCAATATTTTCTATGACCTAAACATGCCACATATCGATGTGAAATAAAAATGAGTGTTTAATGACCTCACCATGATTACTCAAATAGTAGATGACTTTATTACAGAGACCAAAGCTATGTCCAGAGTAATTCCATTAACTCAAGGAAGAGGAAAAAAAGGAGAGTCAATGTGGCATCCTTCCTTTTTATTACATAACTTTTCATTACATTTTACAAATAGAGGATCTTTAAAGTATAGTGTCTTAGGAATCAGGAACATAATACATGAAAACAATATAAAACATTCTTTTAAACCAATTGTAAGGCTTAATCATAAGTTCATCCTATGTAAAATTACTGCATCTCATAACCTACGAGCATACATAAAAGGAAAGGGTGAGCAGAAGGCCCAGTAAGGGAAACAAGAGAAACAATTTACATGTAAACTTTAGACACAACAATAATGTCATGATAAATAACTTTAAGGAATGAGAAAGAGATCATGAGGCATATCATAATAAAAATAAAATGTTTCATAACTTGAAGATGTGGATACAACATTTAACTTAGACAATCATTTCTGTATCACCAAGGTCCATCACCAGGGTGTCATTAACAAATTACCAAGGTTATTCACCAAGGTATTGTTAAAATGGTCATCTCTAGAGATTATGTCTTTACCTAATGCATTGGAGTGCTATCAGGGTGCACCCTTAATTTTAATTATTATCATGTGATCCAAATATATCTTCATCAATCATTTCATAAATAACCCATATAGCATAAAATAAATGGGGTTCATTTCATAGTCATAACATTTAAAAACTGCTTTAAAGACGTGATCTTTATGTCACTTTAAACCCATAGAAAAGTAAAGAGGGTCTCATGTATATAAATCACAGAATTTAAAATAGAAAATTTTGATGTAAATACCCCTATAGAAGTAAGATATTTTCATATTCACTTAATAAAATAAAAGAATTTTAGAAAAAGAAAGTCATTTTGAGAAAAAAATTCTGCAGCATAACAGCTATGTTAAAGGGTTTTAGAAAATATTGAAAAGAGAGGGGACATGGTTCACCCACTCATAAATGATCCATAATATAGTAGAGGGAAAGAATATAAGGGATATAAGAACATGGTAATGAAATTTGAAAGACATACCACATGAAATTAAATACATGGAAGGAATAAGAAAAATAAGATTTCTCTTATGAAAATTCGGCAACCTAACGGTGTCACTTAAAACTTCAAAAAATGAATTGATGAGATAAAATAGGGTATCTCATCACATTAAAATAAAATAAAAGTATGATGGATATAGAGATCATACCCCAACATAATAAAAATGATCTTGAATGACTTGACATAAAAATACAAGTTGAAAATGAGAAGGGTGAAATAATCCCTTACAATAATTCGGCAGCCTAACAAGGCCACTTAAACCTTATTAAAATGAATTGATTAGAGAAAGAGGGGGTATATCATCATATGAAAATGAAAATTATAGTAAGATGAATATAAAATAACATTCCCAACAAAAGAACATGTATATTAAAACTAATGACATAAAGGAGAATACATGAAAAGAAATAGAGAGGTAGGATCCCTTACCTTGAAGAGTAACTTCGAAAGCATGAAGGTCGGGATCTTGGGAGGCTTGAGGGAACCTTGGTAGGACTCCTTGGGAGGTAAAAGGACCAGAACTTCGTTTGGGAGGATTTGTTAAATGAAATTAATGAGATAAAGTCTTGGTATTTATATGAGAAATGAGGGGACAAAGCATTAATTGCCAAGGGACACCTCATCTGTGGTAATGGAAAAACCAGGGGCTTAGCCAAGGTATTTTCCCATGGTATTGGTCACTTGGGACACCTTATAACTTATCTTACTATTCATAAGTCTACCAGAATTATTGTATAATTATTACATCCTTAATGATGTCATTAAACACAAGAAACTCAAAAACTGTATTTTCACTATTCACCGAAAATTCAACTTTCTCAAAAAATGCCAAAATTTCACTTTAACCAAATATTGATTCTCTGATTTCAAAATTGAACTCCATTTTATGAAAATAATTTTATAAATATTTTTAATTTAATTTTGAAATAAAACCACTATTCACTGAAAATTCAACTGTTTCAGAAAAATCCAAAAAGTTCACCTTAACCTAATATCGATGCTCTGAATTCAAAAATGAACTCCATTTTATGAAAATAATTTTCTAAATATTTTTAATTTAATTTGAAAATAAAAAACACTATTCACCCAAAAAAACTTATACTTAAATAGTACTTTCTAGAAGAGTTATTTACCTATTTTATTGAAATACATTACTTAATCAATGTGCCTAGATTATATTAATACTTTCTTAAGTGAGGTTACTTTATCCATTTGAGCACATTACTAATCATAAGCATAAAATCACTATTCATAATCTATTCTTCATCAAAAATTATGTTGATCTTATTAGACTGTAAATTTCTTACTGAAAATAAATGTGGAAGACCATTTTTTGAAAATCAGTACACATTATTAATTATTTAAGGTTTACATAAATAGTTTTTTAAATATTTTTTTTAAAATTCATCAATAATATGCATACTATATTTATCCAGACATTTGAAAATTCACAAAAATCATCATAAGAAAAATCACAATTTTTATTTAAATCAATAGATTAAACAAGGCAGTTACGGTCTCGTTACATAACCCCTTATAACACCAGCATAGGTCCTAAGAGTAAGGTGTGCTAGGCTGATAGAATATTGGGGAGGCTCAGCCAACATTGCCCGAGTAGTAATTTCTATCAGCCTGAACTTCTCATGAAGGCGATTCCTTTATAGCTTTACACGATGATGTTCAGCTTGGGTTTGGTCCAAGGCAATGCTCAAAGGTGCTACTTATTTCCCGAGTTCCATCAGATGGGAGTCAATCGGACCGAGGCTACTGGATGGGGCCATCAAATCTACTTTCTATATTAATTAAACAAGATCACTTGTATTTATAGACAATAATTGCAACATTTAGATTCCAATGTTATTATTGACCAATGGTCATATAACAGTTGAAATCCAATGGTCTTATTTTAATTATACTCATTTTATTAAATGAAATAGTTTTATTTAAGTATAAAATAAAATAACACACAAAGTTAGGAAACAACATTTATTCAAAATTCCGGGTCGTTACAATCTTCACCCCTTAAGAAACTACATCCTCAAAATTTTAAAATTGGGATTGGAAATTTCATTGAATGTCCCACATAGGGAAAAGATTCAGTAAAACTATTACTTTAAAAGAAATAAAGGGAAGTACCAAGGTCACCCGAGTTAACCCATACTAGGATTCCATATAGGAAAACATGGATATGGAAGAGAAAACAGAGGGTCAAGTTTTGATGTAGAGTGATAGAAAACATTATTAGGAGAAAATTAACCACAAGAATATCATAAACATAAGATGTGTTAAATGGTATTTGATTGCCCTGTAGGAAACTTAAACAAACAACATTTTTGTTTTACGTTACTTTTCATAATTTTGTAGAATTCATTTACTACATAGAATGAAAACAAAAGAAAATATACTTACCTTCAAGAAGAGTTTCATCCCTTAATAAGTTTCCACCAAGGATAATGTTTTCTTCAAACAATGAGCATTCAAAAAAAATTGGTCTCATCAAAAGCACAAGAATAATCTTCTAGAGAATCACATAATCCACAAAAGAATAACTATTGTTTCCCTTGTCTTTAGTCACCAACTATAACTAAATTGGTTAGTACGAGATAATATAATCCCTAAAAGGATAATACATTATAAAAATAAATATGAATATTAATCTCCAAAATTTAACAGAAGTACCCAAAGTTCCAGAAATACCATTTAATACACAATCATCCTTAAAATTCTTCAGAATAATCCAAACTAAGATTGTAACCCAAAACTCATAAGGAATTAATCACATAGTCTTCCCCAAGAAATCTTAACATTTATCTCCAAATAACATTGACTACTATTAAATTCTCATACAAAAGTGTAATTAACCTATTCACATATTCTCTATGCTAGGTTCATCATTTTCTAGAAATAACCCAAATCACCATATGCCCACAATAAATAAATAAATTTTTACAAAATAAATCAATCTTTCCTCCTCAATTTAAATCCTATAGTATCGTTGGCATATAGTACTCCAAATGAGAAAACATCGTCCAGAATAACCTTTATCATTTAATCTCCAAATAATTTTCCTATACAAAGGATATCCATTTGATATAATTTTCAAAAATCAACTTATTCTTGATCCATAAAAATAGCAGGTTCATTACTCCGAAGGGAAATAACAACAAACTCATAATGCCCATATCTTGATCGAACGATAGTTTTTGGAATATCACCATTCTTCACCATCAATTGATGGTAACTAGAACTAAGATCAATATTAGAAAAGAATTGATTCCCACGAAGATAATCAAATAAGTCATCGATTCTTGGAAGAGTGTACTTGTTCTTTACTGTGATCTCATTCAGTTCTCTATAATCAATGCATAGATGCATCGATCCATCATTCTTCTTCACATAGAGAACTAGTGCTTCCCTAGGAGACACACTTGGTCGGATAAACCCATTCTCCAAAAGATCTCAGAGTTGTTTCTTTAATTCCTCTAGCTCCATATTCTCCATCTTATAGGGGGTCTTTGACATCAGATGAGATCTAGGTATGAGTTCAATGGATAATTCTACCTCTCTTTCTGTGGAAGGTCTGGGTAACTCCTTAGAAAATACGTCAATGTATACCTAGATAATGGGGAAATATTATATAATAATGAATCCTTCGTGAGATAATTATTTCATTTATGAATATCTTATCTAAAAAAGATTTTATGTCTTAAAACATCATGCATAGACAAATTAAAATTTTCTATAATTCCTTCATAATGATTCATAAAAATCTTGCGATTTACCAAACATATCCCCCAGGAGTGTCATAACCAAGAGTTTTCCAAGGCCTGTGGTCGTGTACCAGTTCCCGTTCGAGTCTAGTTCAAAGTGGTGTTTTTGAGTTTTACCCCAATGTACATCTGTGCCAGATCCACCTCTACCTACTCATATCCAGGCAGGGATGTATTTCCCTGATAAACCACTTACTCAATACTCACCAAAATTCCAGGAAGATTTCCTATATTTAAACATTTCTATAGGTTTATTCCAAAATTTTTCATATCCTAATTTCTATAAATAACTAAACTATCCTTGATACCAGCAGTGGAATCCCACCTTTTTATTAGATAACTTTTCATTACATTTTACAAATATAGGATCTTTAAAGTCTAGTGACTTGGAAATCAGGAACATAATACATGAAAACAACATAAAACATTTTTCTAAACCAATTTAAGGACTCATAATAAGTTCGTCCTAAGTAGAATTACTGCATCTCATAACCAGGGAGAATACATCAAAGGAAAAGGTGAGAAGAAGGCCCAGTAATGGAAACGAGAGAAACATTTTACATGTGAACTTGAGATAAACCAATAAAGTCATGATAAATAACTTTAAGGCATGAGAAAGAGATCATGAGGAATATCATAATAAATATAATGTTTTTCATAACTTGAATACGTGGCTAAAACATTTAACTTAGACAATAATTTCCATATAACCAATGTCCATCCATGAGGTGTCATTAAAAAATTACCAAGTTTATTCACCAAGGTATCGTTAAAATGGTCATCTCTAGAGATTAAGTCTATACCCAATGCACTAGAAAGATATGAGGTAGCACCCTTAATTTGTATTTATTTTCATGTGAGCCACATATATCATTATGAATCATTTCATAAATAACCCATATATCATAAAATAAATGGGTTTCATTTCATAGGCATAACATTTAAAAAATTCATTAAAGAGGTGATCTTTATGTCAATTTAAACCCATGGAAAAGGAAAGTGGGTATCATGTATGTAAATACTAGAATTTAAAATAGAAAATTTTGATGTAAATTTCCCTTTAGGAGAAATATCTTTGAGTATTCACTTAATAAAAAAAAGAATTTGAGAAAAACAGAGAGACATTTTGAGACGAAAATTCTGCAGCATAACGGCTTTGTTAATGGGTTTTAGAAAATATTGAAAAGAGAGGGGACATGGGTCACCCACTCATAAATGATCCATAAAACCGTGGAGGGATAGAATATAAGGGATATAAGAATGTGGTAATGAATTTTTAAAGACATTCCATATGAAATGAAAAACATAAAAGGAAGAAAAAAATAAGTTTTCTCTTATGAAAATTCGGCAGCCTAACGACGTCACTTAAAACTAAAAAAAATAAATTGATGAGATCAAATAGGGTCTCTCATCATATGAAAAAGAAAAGAAAAGTATGATGGATATAGAGATCATACCCGATCATAACAAAAAGTAACATGAAAGACTTGACATGAAAATAGAACTTGAAAATGAGAAGGGTGAAAGAATCCCTTACAAAAATTCGGCAGCCTAACGACGCCACTTAAATATTATTAAAATGAATTGATGAGAGAAAGAGGGGGTCTCTCATCATATGAACATGAAAAGTAATGTAGTATGAATAAAAAATAACATCCCCTACATAAGAACATGGAGATTAAAATAAATGACACAAAGGAGAATACATGAAAAGAAAGAGAGAGGTAGGATCCCTTACCTTGAAGAGAAACTTCAAAAGCATGAAGGTCAGGACCATGGGAGGCTTGAGGGCACCTTGGGAGGAATCCTTGGGAGGTAAAGAGACCAGAACATCGCTGGGGAGTATTTGGAAAATGAAATGAATGAGGGAAGGGCTTTGTATTTATAAGAGAAGTGAGGGGACAAAGCATTAATTGGCAAGGGACATCTCATCAGTGGTATTGGAAAAACCATGGGCTTACTCTTGGAATTTTCACTTGGTATTTGAAACTTGGGACACCTCATACCTTATATTAGTATTTATAAGTTGACCAGAATTATTTCATAATTACTACATCCTTAATGATGTCATTAAACACCCGAAAGTCAAAAACTATATTTTCACTATTCACCAAAAATTTAACTTTCTCGGAAAAATCCCAAAAATTCACCTTACGCATATATCGATGCTCTGATTTCAAAAATAAAAACCATTTTATGATAATAATTTTCTAAATATGTTTAATTTAATTTTTAAATAAAAACACTATTCATTGAAAACTCAACTATTTCAGAAACATCACAAAAATTCACCTTAACCTAATATCGATGCTCTGAAATCAAAAATGAACTCAATTTGATAAAAATAACTTTATAAATTTTTTTAATTTAATTTTAAAATAAAAAACATTATTCACCCGAAAAAACTAATACTTAAATAGTACTTTCTGGAACAATTATTTACCAAATTTATTGAATCACATTACTTAATCAAGGTGCCTAGATTATATTAATACTTTCTTAAGTGAAGTTACTTAATCCATTTGATAACATTACAAATCATAAGTGTAAAATCACTATTCATAATTTACTATTCATCAAAAATTAAGTTGATCTTATTAGACTATAAATTTCTTACTGAACATAACTATAGAAGATAATTTTTTGAAAATCATTACACATTATTAATTATTTAAGGTTTACATAAATATTTTTAAAATAAACTTTTTGTAAAATTCATCAATAATATACATACTATATTTATCCGGACATTTGAAAATTCACAAACTTAATCATAAGAAGAAATCAGAATTTTTATTTAAATTAAAGGATTACACAAGGAATTTAGGGTCTTGTTACATAACCCCTTATAACACCAGTATATGACCTAAGAGTAAGGTGTGATAGGGTAATAGAATCTTGGGGCGGCTCAGCCAACATATCCCGAGTAGTCATTTCTATCAACTTGAACTTCTCGAGAAGGAGATTCCGTTCCAGCTTCACACGATGATGTTCGGCTAGGATTTTGTCCAGGGAAAAGCCCAAAGGTGCTACCTCCTTCCTGAGTTCCATCAGATGGGCTTCAATCGGCCCGAGACTACTAGATGGGGACATCAAATCTTCTTTCTATATTAATTAACCAATATCAAATGTATTTATATACAATAATCGCAACATTTTTTTTCCAACAGTCATATTGACCAACGGTCATATAACAGTTGAAACCCAACGGTATTATTTTAATTATAAACCATTTATTAAATGAAATAGTTTTGTTGAGTATAATATAATATAACACACAAAGTTAGGAAACAAAATTTATTCAAAATTTCGGGTCATTACAGTCGACCACTATTACAGATAAGCATGCCCCTACACCCGCTCACGATCCAAATAATGAACCGCATAATGCGGCTCAGTCTCATGAGAATCAAAAACCACACATTCCTTGGTACAATGATCAAAGGTATAAGAGGATAAAATAGCTCAATAAAATGAAAAAAAATTACTATTTATTTCAAAATCACCAAGTCCTTGACTACATCATCTCACTAGTGGAGAAATACATGGTCATGTTTCCAAATCCTAGGAATCGAAAAAAAGATTTTGATAATGATCTCCAAAAATATTTCCACTTCCATAAAGTATTGGGGCACAAAATCCAAGAGTATTTTATTTTCAAAGACCTCATTAAAAAGATTTTGGATTTTAGGAAAGCGAAGTTGGTAAGGCCACCTGCTCAAGTTGCAAATGTTTTTACCGCTGATCTAAATGATGAAAACTAATAGAAGGAAGTTAACAAAAAGAATATTCATATATTCAGTAATTTTATAGTGAAAAAATTATTGAATAAACTCCTGAGATCCTTATAACATAGTTGAAACAATTGGTTTTCCTTCAACAAATTTGGATACAAAACAACCAACCTCATCGGAAGCTCAATCCTCTAAAAGCTTGTCATACAAAAAGAAATATGGATGGAAGAGTAAGAAAGAAATGCATGAATATGAGCCTGTACTAAATCTGAAGCTATATTTGACTTTAGGAATACTTTATTCCAATTCTCCTAGAAGCACAAACACTACCCCTCCAAATGGTACAATAAAGGTTATCCTCCCAGAAAGAATATCCAACAGAAGGGGAGTATATCTTCAGCTAGATTAATGTTATTCACTTAATGGATCCCTTATTAGATAATGAGTTTTATTATGATCCCTCATTATCTACACATGATGTTGGAACAGGGGGAAGAGGCTATCAGAGTTGGTGTCCAAGAACATATATTTAGAAGAGCATCCCTATAATGGGAAGCAAAAACCATTGTACTAGAAATATGATGTTTTGAATAAATTATCCTTAGTGATGGACATGTTTTCAATCCTAGATCCTCGATGTCTATCCAAATACCTTTGGTAAGAAATCATAGAGGCTTTGTCAAGGCTTCAAGAATTCGAAATTCAGGTTTTTGCAACGGTAGTATATCATTTGGAGAATGATCCGGCAGAAGATCACACGGTCAACACTTTCACAGAACATGATGAGGATGCCATCATATAGGGGAACACTAGACCCTTTTATATATCTGGTAGGATAAATTACACAAATATCTGACAAGATTTTATGAAAAATTAATTCGGTTCCATCTTTACTCTGGTTCAAAATCATCACCAACTACATTTCAATTAATCCCAATTGTCCACATCCACTATAATGTTACATGGTTATGAAAATAATGAGAAAATGAAACTTTGTGAAATAAAACATTGAACTCATTTTGGGGATCTCATGTCTGACTTAGAATTCATGGTTATTAAGTAGTATACAAGTTTTAATGTTTCTCTATGAAAACATTGGATATATAAACATGTAGTTATTACCTAATCGTACCACCAATATATCATGTATTATATCAATGGTAAAATTCAGACATTTCATAGTGAAAACGACCCATTAAAAACCTATGAATCCAAATATATTGACATTGGATTGTATCACCAGGATGGGAAAAAGTACATGGTTGATGATGTCTCTTGCATCAATTCCCAAAATGGTATAGAGATGATTCTATAAAGACCTTTAAACTAGATCATCACAGAGTACATGGTTCCCATAAATAAAATTGATGGGGTGGGCCTGAATTTAGTCACACATTCAATGAATTTTATAATGTTAGTCATGAAAACTAATACTGATTAAACTAATGAAGTTGTAAAATCTTGAAACAGTAATGAAACCTTGGATAAAGATGTCTTCATTCCATCCCCCAAGAATAAACATAGAAATATTCCACTAACTAGTCCAGAATGAGTTGTTTTAACACTATGAGAAAATGATGGTTCTTATTCTCAACCCCTAACCCCCTTAGGATATCCAAGAAGGCCTTATGTTAACAATCGAGCCAGAAATTATTTCTTCATATTTTATTTTTCCAAATTCTGACTCCTCCCCTAACTTTTTTGAACATTCCTCATCATCTACCTACTTGGGAGAGATAAAATAGGTAAATCAAGGGGAATAAGAAGAGAAGGAAGGCCTTATGGATGTCCCTCCAGTATTTAAGGAAGGTTTCTCCCCCACTGTTGATGAAATAAAAGAGAAAAATTTGGGTGGGGATAAAGATCCCAGACCCATGTTGATCAGTGTGACCAAGACTTTGAAAGAATTTAAAAATATATACTTCCTTCATAATTAAACATTAATATGTGTTCACCTGGAATTACAAAATAATTCCAATCCTTTACCCTAAGGTGGACCCCAATTAGTGGTTTTTAGTAGACCATCAAGGACACAAACATAGAGTGTGACAGACAGACCCAACTCACACCTTGAATATTGAGGACAAAGTGGAAAATTTCATCAAGGAAAACTTCTATCCGAGAGGTACAATATCTAAAATTGATAGCCAACATTTTTCCTACAAAGAATAAAAATATGAAGATTAGAGTTTACATCAACCTCATATATCTCAACTGAAATTGTTCAAAATATGACTTCCTGATTCCAATTATAAAACTCTTGATTGTTTTAACATATAGTTATCATGACCTATCTCTCATGGATTAACATTATGGGTACAAAAAAAATTCATATGATCTCGTAAGATGAAGAAGCCACCACCTTCATCCCCTAAAGAATATTCTGATTTCAGTTAATTCTGTTCGCCATGGAAAATGTCATCACCACATACCAATGTTCCATGCATCACATCTTCAAACCCCTCACATGGATTTTTATCAAATTCTATGATGAATATATATTGGTTATGTACCAATAACTTTATGACCAACTAACTGACGAGGAGATCATTTTCAACAAGAATGACAAAATAACATGAAGATGAACCTCTTAAAACGTTCTTTTCGGTTATCCTTATGAATATTTCCCAGATTCATTGAATACCATCATGAAATCGAAGATGATACTATGTAAATAAAATATATCCTTAGAATTTCACATCCCAGGAAACATAAACAGTTTAGAGGGATTCAAGGAAACATTTTCTACATTCATAAATTCAAATAAATCCTTGTATAAACGTGTCCTCCCTTCAAAACATTGATAAATAATGGGGTCACAGATCAATGGACTAGTGAATGTCATGAAGAATCATAAAACGTCAAGAAATACCTCTTGATCCCACTAGTAAAATGACACAAGTCTAGGGTAATCCACTGATTCAATATGTGATGGACCTGGAGAAATCACCAGGATCATTTCTTGTGAAATAGAATGATGCATGGAATGGAATCAACATTTATTATCTCAATTAATCCATGGTCGAATCTAAGAATAATTATTTAGATATCGATATGAGATTCCTATTATTAATTTTTTCACTTCAAAAATAGTGGCACTACCTACAGTACCACGGGGTCCATTTGGTATCTCCTAATAACCAATAAAAATATATCATTAGTAATCTTATGTTGAGATCGTTATTGTAATACTAGGTGAATATTCTATAGTAGTTTGATATACAATTCATGTTTCCAAAATCATTGAAAGTATAGAACTTCAGATATTTCCTTACAAAACACCCATATTGATAAACAATGTATTTCAATATTAAAAATTCATATGATGAGATATTTTCAATTCAGGATGACCCCAAAACATAGGAAAAGTTTTTTGATGGTGCATCCTTTATCCCAATTGTGAAGAGAATAAAAGACCCTAAGATCGACAATGTTGGGTTAGAAATCATCCTCACTTCCCTAGAAATGAAAGTCGTACCTTACTCTTTCCAACTATCAGAAGTTTGTACAAATAATAAGGTCGAATATTAGGCCGTCATTGTAGGCCTAGAACCCGCAATTAGAATACCAATGGACCTCATAGAGGTGAAAAGTGACTCATATTTTCTTATCAAACAGGTCTAAGAGGATTAATCAATAGTAAAAAAAGAGTTAATCGCACTACTTGAATATGCCCAAAGGTTAATGGAGGAAATCCCCTTAGAGAAACATTAATGCACATCCCTCAATCAAAGAATTCCCAAATATATGCATTGGAAAATGTTGCTACTCCTCGAGTGGATCCAAGCTAGGAAAAAATGGTCATCAACATTTTCCCATCCCTGAATGGTCTCACTATTTGTTCATGTTAGAATAGAAGAGATCAAAGATGTTATCCCTATCGCTAAATTTTATGTTCTTACCATAGGCTGGATGACTATCATTATAGATTACATCCAAAATAAAGTACTTCTATCAAATAAAGATGGGACAGTTAAAATATGATGATGAGTAGCCAACGCCCCTCTTTATGATAGCTTGAATCACCAAAAAGACTTCTACAAATGAAAATTTAATGGGGTCTTTCTCATATGTATTAATGGTGGAAAGACTTTTAATGTCATGAATGAAGTACAAGCTAGAGCCTGCGGTGCCAACAAGTCAAGGATCAAGCTTTCCCATCAAATCCAACGGCTTGTGAACTACTGGAAAACCATGAAATAGGATTGTATAGAACACACCATGAAATTTAAATCCTATCAAGTACATGCTATATTCATAGATCAACAACAAAAAAACATCTAAATAATAGGCCCCTAATAGCACTAGTATTTATCAACACTATAAAAAAGCACTGATAAATGGAATCATTATGAGAACTAAAGAAATCACTGTTAAATTTAACCTCTTATGAGATCATTTTTAGCACTGATAAAATACACCTTTCTCAACGTGTTTTTTAATGAAGATAAAGACATGATTTATGAGTGCATTATTTTTATCCTTGATAAAGGGTACCATTTTCAAGGATTTTTTTTAGTGCTGATAAAGGATACCATTTATCAACACTATATTTTTAGCACTAATTAAGGAAATGTTTATCATCACATTTTTTGTGCTGATAAATGTCCAAATAAATACAATTAAATAATTAAATAAATAATAAATAATAAATAAATTTATTTAAAAAATATTACAAATTTTATTAATTAAATAATTATTAATAAAAACGAATAAATTGATTATAATGAATATAAATTATAAATACTAATAAATTGTATGTTTTAAATATATATATATGAAAATAAAAAATATAAAAATTAAAAATTAAAAATTAAATAGAGAAAAAATATTAAACATTTTATTAATTAGATAATTATTGATAATGTTAATAAATAGTATATGTTAAATATATAGATATATATATGAATGTATATAAATATTATTTATATATTACTAAATATTTATGTGCTTTACAATAAATAGTCTTATATTTTGTGAGTAATGGTTTATAATTAAAAATTAATATGGATTAAAAATAATAACTAATTCCATAGAGTAATGAACATATAATTGAATGACATTAGATTTTTCAATTTAAAAAAGATCAAATTCATGTTATATTGATTTCACATATATGTAATTAATTCATATTACATTTTTCTAATATTATTAAAGAGTACATATTTTTAGTTTATTCAATTTCACTTATTTTTAACATTCATTCACTTAAAATTAGATATTAACTAATAAAGTTAAAAATATGTTTTTTAAAAAATATTTACAAATAAATATATTTATAAATGTACATTTATTATATTTATACAATTATATATTTATAATTATACATAAATAAATATTTTTTAAAGAATTTATATATTTATAAAAAAATATTATATATATTTAAATTATTATTAAATTTATAATAAATTTACATAAATAATTAATATATATACTACACTTATATTTGTATATACATTTATCAAATATATATATATATAATTATATAAATATATATAAATATAATTATATAAATATATATAAGGATATAAATATTTTGTTTAAAAAAAATTCATATAATTGTAAATAATTAAATATATATTGATATAGCTATAAAATTATTATAAATATATTTAAATAAAAAATAGATTTAAAATATATATATTAAGATATATTTATTAAATATATATATATATAATTTATCTAATTTATAATTATAATTATAAATCCTTTATTAATGATTAAGTAATAAAGGCAGATAAAAGGCATCTTTAAAAATAATTTTTTTGAAGCACTGATAAAAGTGTCCTGATCTATATAAAAAACCCCAACCAGTTGCGAACCCATCGTGATATGAGATTCTTTTCAAAAAATCCACCCACTACTTGCGCTCATCCTCTGTGAATTGAATCTCGAATCATGACTCAATTCAAGGCTCAAACAAATCCAGGGTATAACACATCCAAATCTAAAATTCGAGGATCAAACAATTAATGTCTCAATGAAATTGAAGGCTTGAACAAAATCCTTATCTACTTTCTCTCAGAAAAAATTCTTTCTATACTTTCTCTACCTGAAAATAGGGTGTAAAACATCAATGCTTACAGTCATTGTGGAGGCTGTTTTGTAACTGTGAGTGTGTTGAGTTATCCATTTTGGTATTTAGCCGTGGATATCATCCATTATGATTCTTGGAATTTTTAGAGTGTTAAAAGACTATACCGGGATCCTTCCCAGCTTTTCTCCCAGACCATATGAGCATATGCTTCCTTATCAATTGTAGCTATGAGTTAATTTAGGGGGTTTGGGTGAAAATCTTTTATTTACGGGAAAGTCCTGAAGAATCATGCGTCATTTTTATTGAATAATTACTGGAATTTACCGTATGATAGAATTCCCATGTAAATGTTTATCATTCATATATTTTTTTATGTATCAGTTTCAATGGTGGTGGTTGGGTAACCTATGAGATAGCTTCCTGACATATTAGATTGAATTTTTATTTTCATATTTGTATAGTAGAGACTTTAGATGGGAGTGATTTTTTATAGATCTGTAAATTTTCTGATTTCACTTAGATTTCTGAGTGAATTATGTGTACTCTTATTTGAATGTCTATACTCATGAGAATCATTCCATCTCAGTCGAGGTTAGTGTGTATTGGATTGATATTGTAAGGTTTTCTATGTTTTCCCTCTTGTCTTTGATATATATTATTAATGTGTGTTACTGATTTATTGAAACTTCTTTATGGACCTCCATAGAATCAAAAGGATGTGTCAATGTGTATTAGATGACCTCCCTAGAATCCATGTGATTGTTAGATCCGATGTGACAACCTCCCTGGAATAATTTGTATGGGTCAGTACGGTGATATGACATCCCAAAAGTCTTGATATATTTTCAAATATTTGATATACCATTAATTTTAAATGTAATAATTCCTTATGTTTCTACATCACTTGATCCAAAAAATAGAATTGAATTTATCAAATTAAATATATTAGAAATTATTTTTAGGTATTAGTCATTTTAGTTATACATGTATTGGATCTAATCCAAGGAATCTATGATTACAATATATGTATATGAAATAAAACTTTATCTATTAAAATGTTTTATGAATACATTTTTTAAACTCTAGTTGATTGAATGAGAGTTTATTATTCTTGTTTATCATATTTGGGGATTTTATTAATCCCCAATTGATTATACTATGTTTTCATTTGTTTAGGGGACTTATGAAAGACTTGATGTGTTTCAATCAATAGTTATTATTGCAATTTTTTTCATGAGACTCATCCCCCAAATCTTTTATAGACAAATTTTTTCCTCATAAAATTCATTTCAAATATAGTTGTTATTGTAATTTTCTTCTTGAAACTCATCCCCAATATCATATATGTTTCTTATAATACTCCGATCTTTAGTCATCCCATGGATGATTAATTCTTAGATAATTTCAAGAAACATAGTTTCATGTACACAAGAGATGGAGGATGTGTGTCAACCCAAAAAATGAAACGATAAATGTCAAGTAGATGAGTTTATAAAGATGATAGTTACATATAAAATTCACCATTGATGTAATTAATTAGATAATACATTCCACAGCGCAATAATTATTTTCATAAATTCAATAACTCATTTTATTCAACATACATAAATTCATTGAAACAATCAATTGTTTTTTCCTTATTAGAATTTTCTGTAACATTCCACTATGATAATGAATATCTTATGTGAATTTATTTATTTGATTTAAAAAATTAATCTTTTATGAATCCAATAGGATGGATATGAATTTAAAATGGATTCATGCTAATAGTTTGAAAAAAGTGTATGATGACGGAGATAAAGAGTTAATCCAGTTCACAAGATTGAATGAATTCAACCCTTATCCAATCCTCTATCTGTGTTTACGTTGTTGTTGTTAAAAAATTAGTCCGAAAGAGTTTGAAGTACATTTGATTTTTCATGAAATAGATCAGATCTAAAAATGTTTTACTAAAAATGGGGAAAACAGAATTTTAACACCGATTGGGATGATGCCACAGTTTATGGATCATTTGATACGAATACCAATGTAAATAATGATGGATATCACATTCATGAAATGAAAACGGAAATTAAAATGACCTTAGTGACTATCCAGAGTTGTTTCAGGAGTTAAATAGTTATCCCAAGAAACCATTGTATACTTGTTGTATTAAATAAACAACATATTCATCAATATTGATGTTATATAATTTTAAAAATTATTGTGGATGGAGTGACCCAAGATTTATAGAACAACTTGGGGTCCTATATGATATGCTACCAAAAAAATTGAACTACCATGTTGAAAATATCATGCTAAAATAATGTTACAATCAATGGACATGATCTTTAAAAAAATAGATTCTTGTACAAATGATTGCATATTGGTTTCCAAGGACCATTGATCACTCCTAAAATTACCTAATTGTGGTGTAGATCATTATAAGAAAAATGAACAAAAATCCATCAAAATCTGTTTGATAATTTCCTACCATTTCACATTTCAGAAGACTATATGGATGTCTAGAAATAGTTAGAAAATTTTCATGGAATGCAGAAACAAGAATTAAATATGGGAACCTACATCATCATGAAAATTATCTTCAATAAAATAAAATTGATTATGAGTATCCTGAATTTGGAAATGATCCAAGAAACATTCATATTGAATTATCTATAGATAGGATTAATCCTTTTGGTGTACAGAATAGTACGCAAGTACATGGAACGTCATGTTGCTAAATTATAATTTTCCACCATGGATATGCATGAAGCATAAATATATTATGTTGTATCTTATTATATATACACCTATGGAACCCGATAATGAGATTTGTGTATATTTCTATCCCTTGATCTAAGATCTAAAATTGATGTAGGATAAAAGTGTTACAATGTATGATGCTCACAGAAGTGAAGAAATCACTTTGAGGGCCATGTTATACGGGGTGATAAATGAATTCTCTATTTATGGAAATTTATCAGGCTATATAATTGAGTGAATGTTGGGGTGTAAATTTTTTAAAAACACACATACTCCGTTCGGTTGAAATATTCGTCGAATAATATGTTTTTAGGACATCAGATGTTTTTACCTTAACGACATAAATATCGATCCTGGATGATAGCATTCAATGGGAATATTGAACAAGGTACAACACTATCTCCATTAATAGGAGATCAAAAATAAAATAATTAAATGCTATGGAAACTATTTTCGGTAAACCATTTACAATGAAATTACAAAATAAGTTTAGATGAAAAAATCAATTTTCATTATATTACAATATTGGAATTGTTTTTATGTCATATATTTTTTTGATGTCTTGTATAAAGAAAAAAATTATTTTGTTTTGTTATTGGAACATTAATAAATTTTATAGAAGAAAAGAATGATGGTATCATGGCTGGGTTGGACATGATTGAAATGGTGATATGGGAAGAGTTGACACTAGTGAAGGGTAAAAGGTGGACTTTACTTCCTCCAACTTCTCCAACTCTATCCACATAAGAGAAATTTCAAATTTTCATTTCCCTTAATAGATTAAAATTTATATTGGGGTATTAAAAAAATATAATGAATATCATGTCAATAAATAATTTTAAGTTACAAAGACTAAAATAAAACTACTATCATGTTTTTATTAAAGTTTCCATGCATGTTTCTTTCCATATAATTATGAATCAAAATGTATGACATAAATTAACCAAACTCTACTTATTTTTCCAGTCCATATGTTGTAATGTTAAAAACATGGTGAAGTTCTTCATCATGAATTAGTATCTTGCTATCATATTATGAGAATTAGAGATTGTTTTCCCACTATCATTCTTTGATATAATGGAGCACCTAATGGTTCACTTGGTTATATGGCTTCAACTATGTGGTCCTATCCATTATTGATGGATATACCCTATTGAAAAGTATATGATGATTTTTAAATGGTAGGTCCAGAATTGAATTTTGTCAGAAGGTTGTATTATAGAAAAATATATTGTTGAAGATTCTACGGAATTCTATACTGATTACCTATTAGATGTTGACAACATCAGTTTGCCAAATCTTGTAATTATGAACGCCTAATTGGAGAAGGGATTTATGGAAGATACACTATTAGATACTTGAATCCTTTAAGGGATGAAGTATGGATATCAAATACACATAATTAATAGTTTATAGGATTGTTATGATATCAAATTTATAAGGAGTAATATTAAGATCCAAATTCAATTACTAAACGAATTCAGTTGATAACAATGGGACCGATAGAAAATTTCAAGTCTTACACTATTATTGTAATCAATGGTTATATATTATATTCACAAGAACATGATTAATGCAGTATGATGAAAAATAGTGGTGTTATGCTTGTGGATGAAGCAATGCACATATCTGGTGTCAAGGATAGAAATCCAATTTATGAAAATATGTCATATTCTGGCATTATCAAATAGATATACCATCTGTGTTATACAAAATTTCATGTGCTGATTTTCTGTTTCAAATGGTTGAAAATATTTGTGCAGTAAATGTTCATGAAATGACCTTGTGAAGGTGAATTTCAGCATAGAATGGAAAAAGACAATCCATTCATAATAAAATCCCAATAAGTGCATTTTTTATGTCTCTGATCCAACAAACAAGAATTGGTTGATTGTCCTACTGGTGACTAAAATAATGTTTATTCAGACGAAAATGAAATTAGGTACGGCCCTTTTATTGGTAGATTACAATAAGTTCAGGTCAGTCCCAATGTAGACAATGTCTTGTATGTTATAGGGGGCCACAATGCGAGGCTTTGGATTCTCAATAGAGGAACCAAATCCCTTAAACCTTTAAAATAATAAATATAGGTCAATTAGAAGGTAAAAGTGTTTTTTATATGACACGTTTTCCCTCATAATATGATATGGTCTCAACTGCATTAACATAATCTAAATTAAATGTTTAACTACTAATTCATACAATGTATTCTTCACATGATGAGTATTTCAATACCTTAGAAGAACAGACTATATCAAACGGATCCCGTTCTAAAGATATAAAGATTATGTTATGATATACTTCATCTATTTTATAGAAAAATTATATAATAGAACGTTGATTAATTTTTCCATATTAATTGTAGATTTAATTTATTTTCGATTATTTTTTACATCTATCATGATTTTGTAGGAAGAGAAATGATGATGTATCTACTCAATCATAGAGTTAATCATGATGTTTTAATAGTAAAATCATTTTCTATATTATTGATGTATTGTTTCATATTTATGTTTGTTTTATTTCATTTTAGTATTACTCACATAATAATTAGTCTCTTATATAGGTGGATTAATTTGTTTGAGTTGGGGTAGTCTGTTAATCTTATATGCCTTTGAACCCTAACAATTCCACAAACTTCTTATCTCTCAAAACCTTTTCACCCATGCAGTTTAGTGTTTATAACATTACATAATGTTCTCTCTGTTTTCCTTGTAGGAAGATAAACAACACTTTCCCTTCTCAATCATAGAGTTAATCTTGATATTTTCACCATAATATCATTTGCAATTGAATTAATGTATTGTTTCATATTTTTTATATATTTATTTTTAGTATTACTCAAATAATAATTGTTTTCATATATTGGTGGATTCTTTTGTTCCATTTAGAGTTATATATCTATCTTTCTAGCATTTATGAAGAAAAACATCCACGGACTTCTGCCTCAGAATGTTTTATCCTTGCAGTATTGACATTTATCATTTTCTTTCAATTTACCTCCACTGCTCTATCATAGAGTTAATTTTGATGTTTCCATTTTAAGATAATTTTACATATAATTAATATAATATTTAATATTTATGTTTAATTTTTTAGTGTTTTATCTATAATAATTTTTTTCTCCTACATGATGATGCTTTTTTTCCAATTAAGGATGTTAGTTCGAATCTAATCATGTAATATTGGTATTTTATCAAAAAAAGCCGATGGAAATCATGGTAAAATTGATAGTTATAATTTTTTTGAGACTTTGGTATGTGTAGGAATCATTTGCACCTCAATCTGACACAAGGTGTAACCTGCATGACTCAAATAACTTCTTTCTATTTAAAATTGACATAAATTTCCATAAAAAGGACAACTAACATACTCAAAACTAGGAAAGTAATTTTCATATTATTTTTATACTTTAGGAAACTGATCATGAATTAATTTATGTTGTGTAAGAATTAGACACACCTCAATCCAATACATGATATTCCTTGTATGACTCAATGTTTCTATTATCATTTTAAAATCGACATTTTTATTTAAAAATTACTACTTACTGAAAATCAAGAAACGACGCTCGTATTTTCTTAATAATTTTGTCCATCGATTCATTAATGATTTGTGGTGTTTAAGAATTGGTCTCACATAAAAATGATACATGATGTGATTCATATGAGTCAAAGTGAGTGTTTCATGTTTAAAATAAAATTTTAGTAAAAATACAAGTAACATAAATACAATTAATAAAACATATTAATATAGTTTTGAAACATTTGGAAAATAATCCATATGTTATTTGAGACATGTAAGAATTATCCACACCTTAATATGATGCACATTGTTACTGGTATGACTCCAAGTATGTCTTTATTTAAAAGTATCACCAATTTTAGTAAAATGGATAATTGACCTCCTAAATATTCATTAAAACATTAATATTATTTTGATACTTTTGGAAAATGATCCATATGTCATTTGAGATGTGTAAAAATCAGGTGCACCTCAATCTGATGCACGGTGTGACCAGTATGACTCTAGGTTCATCTTTTTATTTAAAATTGAAATTAATTTTAATAAAAAGGAAAACTAGAATGCTCAAATACAATAAAAAACATTCATATTTTTTTAATAATTTCGAAAAAATCCATGAGTCATTGGTGATGTGTAGGAATCTGCTGCACCTCAATCTGATACATGATGTGCCTGATATGACTTAATGTGTCTGTTATGAGTTTAAAATAGACATTTTAGTTCAAAACATGTTATTCAATAAAATCCAAAAAAACTCACTTATATTTTCTTGATAATATTTTTTATCATTTCAAAATCTATGTGTGATGTGTATGAATTAGTCTCACATCAACTCGAAACAAGATGTTGTCAGTGTGAGTCAATGTAAATGTTTCAATTTTATGATGACATTTTAGTAAAAAAGATAAGTGACGTACTCAAATCTAATAAAATAAATTATATCGATTTTATACTTTAGTAAAATTATACATAATCCATTTAGTATGTTTAGGAATTAGCCACACCTAATTTGATGCATGGTGTGACTAGAATGACTCTAGGTGCATCTTTTTATATAAAATTGATATCAATTTTATTAAAATAGACAAATGACCAACACAAAAACCTGAAAAAACATTTGGATAGCTTTGATACATTATTTAAATGAACTATAAGTCATTTTTTATGTTTAGAAATCATCATCACTTCAATCCAATACATGATGTGCCCTATATGGCTCAAAGTGTCAATTATTAATTTAAAATTGACATTTTTGTTCAAGATGTGTCACTCACTAAAAACCAATCATATTCGATCAAGTTTTCTTGATAGTTTAGGAAAACTATTACTTATTAATTTGAGACATGTGTTAATTTTTCTCATTTCAAATCGAAACATGATTTTATTTAAATGAGTCAAAAGTGTGTGTTTTCAGTTTAAAATGACATTTTAGTAAAAAGACAACTGACATACTCAAAATAGAGAAAACAAATTTCTATTTCCTAGATACTTTATGAAAACAATCCACAAGTCATTTGAGATGATTAATAATCAGTTTCCTCTCAATGTGACCCTCAGTGTGAACAATATGACTCAAAGTGCATATTTTTATTTAAAATTGACATCAATTATAGTAAAATGGACAATTAACCTACTCAAAACTAAGAAGATGCATTCTGATTGTTTTGATACTATATGAAAATGATCCCTATTACATTGTTTATGTGTAATAATAATCCACACCTCAAAAAAATATACGATGTTCGTCAAATGACTCATGGTGTTAGTTATCACTTTATTAAGGACATTTTAGTTTAATATTTGTCATTCTATTAAAACCAATCAATTTCACTTTGATTTTCTTGATAATTTAGGAAAATGATTTAGGAGCCATTTTTAATGGGTAGGAATTAGTTTCACATAAAACTGATACACGATGTGATCAAAATGAGTCAAAGTGTTTGATTACAGTTTAAAAATGACATTTTAGTAAAAAAGACAACTATTGTACTCAAAACCAAGAAAACACATTCAGATTATTTCGATACATTAAGAATGATCCAAAATTCATTTTACATGTGTTGGAATCATCCAAACCACAATCCAACACACATTGTCCTCGATATGACTCCATGTGTGTCATTTTATTTAAAACTGACATCAATTTTAGAAAAATTAATACTTTATATTGATTTATTTCATTATATTACTACTAACAAAAAAATTTGTTCCTTATATAGGTGAATTATTTTACTTGAGTAGTGGTGGTTTGTTCAATAA
Organism: Viscum album; assembly: GCA_963277665.1. NCBI lineage: Eukaryota > Viridiplantae > Streptophyta > Magnoliopsida > Santalales > Viscaceae > Viscum > Viscum album. Next base: position 283,537,566 of record OY728143.1, on the reverse strand, counting down.
TGGCATTATTTAGTATCATGATTAAATTAAAATGTAACATTGATGTTTTTGAATGTTTTTAATAATCTGTGTATACGTAATTGTATAAAGCAATATTTCAAAATGTCTATAATATAGAGTTTTATTTTATTTGTGTTTTAAATTTCATTTCCTTTAAATTCTATATTGGTATATGTATCTATTGATATTTGGTTTGTTTTTGGTATTATGGTGTGATGTTACAACACATTACACTGGTTCTGAAGTCTTCTATTACAGCATACTACAATATGGACCTTTATCAATGATTTTATAAGTTCTAATAAAGGTACCATTTATCAGTTCTTCTATAAGAACTGATAAATGTCCTTTAAAAAAATGTTTCATCACTGATAAAAATGGGTAGGGATTTTAATCTCACACAGGTAGTCAGGGCTTCTCTAGTGCTAATAAAGGCCATTTGTAGCACTGTCAAAGGCATATTTTGTAGTAGTGAATGTTGAAACAAACATCAAAATAATCCGGGCCGTTTTCCATACATGGAATGTATTTTGTAGGACCATACCCTCCACCTATGGCCGAGTTGTTCAAATACTTCTTGACTAACACCTTTTATTCTCCAAATGGGTTGAGAAAATAACATTAATTTACTTAAGTCCAAAATAATTTTCAGTTTGATAAAATAGAACATAATTACCATATTTGGTGTCGCTCATAAAATAATGATATACAATGGAACAAATTTCTATTCCAATGAGGTGGAAAAGAAATATCATGGGTAAAATATCAAATCCAACCAATCTTCCTACTACCATGTAGTGGATAACAGATAGATAAAGGCCTTTAATAAGAACTTATCGAAAACACTCGAAAATATGTGAATAAAGGCATAAATTAGTGGCCTCACACGCTCTTACATGCCTTATGGGATTACCAAACAGCAACTCATACTATTAAATTGGTGGCACCATAGTCACTGGTTTATGAAAAAGAAGAAGTCCTTCACATTGAAGTAATGTTTCCATCACTTCATGTCACCATCTATGTTCGATTATTCGTAGTTGATCAATGCCAGAAATGAATTGATGAATTGGAGCTACTAGATAAAAACATATTTGATACAATGTATCAATTGTATTTCTTTCAAAATCAGATAGTGTGAGCATTTTAAAAGAAGGTTTACCTATGCTCATTCCCCTAAGAAGAAATTTTATTGGTCCTCAAAACTCTAATGATGCCAGGGAAGAACCCCTTAAATCCAAAACTAATGATGGATGGACCTTAGTCCAAACAAACGGTACACCCAAATAGAGATTATTCATTGCGGTAAATGGATCGACAGATCCTTATGAACACAACCAATGCATGATATGTAAATAAAAATATCATGTAATCACATGAAGATCACATCTCAACCGTAGGACATTAAACTGCACAATTGGTATTTATCACATGGCCTTATATGGAATGGAACAACATCTCAGTAGTAAGATGTTAGACTTTGTAGTGGTCCTTGTTACATTACCTTAAAAGGTATGAAAAAACATTTGTGCTGAAAAACATTAAACTGAGTGGAATCATCATTGTTGTCACAAAACGGTAAAATGAATGACACAAGGTCTTAGTCATATGACCTAAAAAATAAGGAAACCATTCATCATCACTATATGAAATTAAAATTCATGGTTAGAGATTATATAGCTCAAAATTATGGAACCACTGATCTACCATGAGCTGAAACATTCCTCATGGTCCCTAAAATATGTCCCTACATCTAAGGTGTAAGACCAAATCACATCCAACACACCTGTAGTGGGTTGAAATGCCATGTTGTCCAGAAAAAAAAGAAATAAAGAATGGTAGCGCCCACATGAAATACCCCATCGCATTATTTCCTAATATAGTGGCATTTGGGCCTCCTTTATAGTTATAAGCCTTAATATTATCACATCCTTATAGCACAACCTAAAATTGTAGGGTGAACGTCCTCGCTTCATGATAAAACTCTGCAAAATCCTTTCAAGAACTATGTGTGGATTGATTCTCATTAAAATGAGATACATAGTGATGCATGAACCCCCTTTACCGGGTCCATTTGTAACAAAGGAAAATTAAATCCTGTTTTTTTCAATGTGTGTGAATCAGATCTGTATAGGGAACTTATCCAAAACCTATGGCTTTGTTCTTATTATAATGAGTCATGTAGTGATGCCTATACCTCATGTCTTGGGCCCAACAAACCGTTTTTTATATATTAAACCCCCTTTCTCCACATTAAATATGAATTAATATGGGGAATGATTTTTCAAGAACTATTTGTGGCTCGATTCTTGATACAACAGGATATATAGTGATGCCCAGATCTCCAATCATTTTCCCGACCACAGAAAAATACAATAAAATTACATCACCATGTGTATTGTTTGGACCTAAATAGAAACTCTTTCTGAAACATGAGTGTCATGATCCCTTCCATAACATGACACACAATGACACCCAATTGCACTCATTAGGCCCAACTACTACATTCAATCTCATTATTGTGAGTTTATCTTCATCCTCACCACATGACGTTAAAATACATGGAATTTCAAGAACTATTTTTTGAATGATTATCATCATAATGAGATAGGTAGTGACACCTGGATCAATCTAATGGCCTAGACCCCCCAAAATCAAGATGCCCCTATCCTTCACTTGTGGCTCCCTTGTTCTATAGAAGAAGCATTTTCATCCCCTTATTTTTGACAACAACTATTGCTCATGTGGTCTATGGAGTTTTGGTAAAAGGATTATATATATAAGTAAGGAATATCTATTATCATTGGGTAACCATAGTCCTGTAAATGAGACCTTAAAAGGAACACTATATTCCCTCATTTCATGACAATAAACTAAATGATTTCCTCATGAACTATTTTTGGTTTGATTGTTGTTACAATGAGATACATAGTAATATGCATATATTCAAACATGGACCTAGTCATCAAAAGAGATGAGAAATTCCCTCATACTCCCATTTATGATCTAGATCTACATGAATGGATCCAATATGGTGTCTCACCCAATGCATGATTCCATATTTAAAAAAACCCCCATTTATTCCGCACACGAATTTTATCAGTGTTGGGTATAATTATTCTATAACATTATGCATCTTGATTCTTGATCGAACAAGATACATAGTGAACCCAATGTCCTACGCCCTAGTCTAGACATAATCATGTCAAGTAACCTTGTTTCCCTACCACATGACATTAAACTGCTCGACCGATGTATTTACTTCATGATAGTTAACTACAAGGCTAATGTCCTCGTCACATGAGTTTATACTATATAGTTTCTTAAGAACTACTTGTGGATTGATTTTCATATTAGGGAGATATGGAATGACAACTAGGCATCATCCCCAAGTCCAAGCCTTCAGGTAAATAAAAATTACCCTCTCTTATGTAAAAACATGGTTATATACAAGAGATCATAATTTGGGTATCCTCATTTATGGGTCAACCAAGGAAACAAAGATTTCCTTATTCTATAGATGAGTCTGATCTATACAAAGTAATCTACAATTCTTGTCCAATATCGGTCATAGAACCTCCTTTGTGATCAAGAATACCCCTTATATACATTATACTCTTAACTTTTGAGACTTTTAGATCTTCATAATATTTCTCAATGTTTGATTGATAGAATTTTTGATACTCATGGAATCCTTTTCCTAACTATGTAGTAATACAGTACAATTTTCATTAAAAAATATAGCTCAAAAAATGGTTCTCTCATCCATAGGACACAACTATCTAATTATGAATTAATATTCCATAGTTGGATTTTCATAATGTTTCCCAAAAAACAAGTTTGTCATCTAACGTAATCTTCACCCCCAGGAGAAGCCTCTTCTGTCCTTGTATGATTAGAAGACTTTATATTGGAACATATGATTCAAATCAGTTTATGGTCATCCCTCACATATTTTCCCCATATCCTTTAGCCCAATTTGATAAACCCCAAGTACATGGTGTATATATCATCCCACATTACCAAAGTATGACAGAATGAACTTGGTCAGAAAATATATATATCACCTATCATTTCCATAGAAACATGGTCCTAGTCGTATGTCCTAAAACTAAAGGAACCATACTTACCATTTTTGGGTCAGACCTATGTTAGAAACTATTTTCCCAATTTTTGGGTAATTTATATTCTTTTTATCCTCCCTTATTCGTGTACCTTCCTTATAAAAACCAAACTCTTTGCCTTTGGAAATCTGAATCTCCATAAACTTCCATAAACCATGAATAATAGAATTTCAAAATTCTGGAGAACTTCTCTGCATGAATATCTTATAACCAGCCCTAGTTTTCACTGCATAAATTAGCCCAATTATTTTATTGGGTAATAGATTCCACTATTTACTATTCTATAATAGGACCTAGTTGGATTTTTATAAGTATCACACAAGGTTTTGTCAATAAGTAGTAACTTCATCCTCAGGAGAGACTTCCTCTGTCGCCATAATCCCTTTTCCCCCTACCACCCTTTTAGATTTAGCTAAAAATATCCCTCCTCATGAAAAAAAGTGATACAACATTACCACACATATTACCATGTATTATAGAATTATTAACCTCTCAGTCAAAGATGAAGACCGTAAATTATTGTGACCAATGTCCTTGATGTATAAATTTAAACGTCATAGCATATTGTCCTTTTAGTACAACTTTATATCATTACATCCAAGTCACAAGATGTTAAACTATACAACAATGTCCTCATAGTAAAACAATAAACTACACAGTTAATATAACAATCACATGACGTTAAAATGAATGATGTTTCAACCCTTTTGAAAAATGGACCTTCCCCTCCCTAGAATTCTTCATTTAACAAATTGTACCCTCCTTCATAAAATAAAAATTCATGTAGGAGTATTTTTTCATTTTGAGACAATGCCAATACAAATACTCTATTCATTATTAGAGATCATCCTTGGGAAAAACTACCCATTACGATCTTTAAAAATTATAATCTCCATAAACTCCCTTCTGTCATCATTGATATAATGTCAGAACTCTCGATGAATCCTTTTCTTGAGCATGTTATAACATTCCCCAGTTGGCCTTGAATATGTCGGTTAAGAATTTTAGAGCCCATAAACAAAATTATTCCACTATTTGGATATATAGTAACACACTCCATTTGGAATTTCATAATGTTTCCCAAAAAATGGATTCTCAACTAGTGGTAACTTATTCTTCAAGAGAGACATTTTATATTCACTAATATCATGTTTTACATTTAGGTACCATTGAATCATGGCCCAAGATCCCCTTAAAATATCTTAATACATTAAGAATATTCTTGGACAATAAAACTTATTTGGGTCATGATTTCAAAACATAAGGTCAAATCTGTTCAACCTAAAACACGAGTCCCATTACTTTGGCTTGAAAGAATTTAAATTGACCACAAAAAGACACAGTACAAATGAGATTGAAATCCCAAAAAGTTAATTTTGGAAAAAATTCAAGTATTATCTCACTAGACCAGTACTATGTGTTGTCTGGGAAAAAAATCATTCAATGACAAGATAATACTCATAAATCTCAGTAGGTTAAAAACCCAAAAATGGAGGTCTAAAAAAATTAAAGTGTCACCCACTAAGTAATCCCGATGTTAGACTTGGGTAGAAATTACGGTGGTGACACAGGAGATATAGATTATATAGCGTTGTCCATATGACCCTAGGAATAATCAAACTATGCTTTCTATCCCCCATGGCTTAGAAAAAAGTTATAGAATCTCCCTATCCCTATCTCTGTGGTTATGACTTCGTGATGAAAATATTATTTTCTATGTAAATTATCTTCAATGTTATTTTAATATCAGATATGGAAAAGTGGGATGGACACATAGATGATTATAAACAAAATTATTTTCATTTGTTAGAAAATGAAATCATAGGAGCATCCAAAAAATGGATTTTATATGTCATACTTTATAAAAGATCATCAATATAAATTTTCATTTATGGAACCACCTCCTGAGCCCACCCAGAAACTTGTCAAAGTCCATCCAACTGAACATATTTGAGCTCATCATCCTAGTGAAGTTCCTCCATAATAGTCATAATAGAATTAGACCCTTCATTTTGGCCTCATTCTCGGAAATGGTTTATTTATATAGTTTATCCCTATGCGGCTTTTAGTTCTTTCTAAAGACCTGAAATTTGAGTAGTATTCTCATTGTTAATTTTTTTAATTCCACTAGTTTTGTAACTTGGATGTCCTATATCTAGGATAATACTTCCTGGACATCATCAATATTGATAAGAAGCTTTGCCTCTATAAGGTCCTATTAAATCCGGTGTTCATTCTCCCATTGGTATGGGATTTCATTCCCAGCAGCACTAATCAAGTGGAAATAAAATCCTTTGTATCTTGCATACCAAACAATAATGGATGTCTATATAAATATAAAGTAATGTCATCTAAAGGAATTTCAGATATTATTTTCTAAATTTCCCACCAAGCCATGTTAGGTGTTATATGAGGGAATTCGGTGTATCCACATCTGAAATTGAGTAACTTTCAGAAGAATAAATATAATCTAGGACCATTTCCTTTAATGAGGCATCCTTATCCACTTCCTCTAGGATAGTGTCAACCTCGCTTTCCAGTATTTACAAAATTGGTGTAGAGGCTCCACCCTCAATCCTGGCCACAAAAGATGATGGAACTGTACAAATGATAAAAATTACTATTAACTTCAAAAGTATAATAGATGAAAGAAATATGTTATAATTAATGTAGTTGTCCAAACTCAACCAGAATTGGGTTCACCGATTGTGTGGATTCTTTCCAAGGACCCCCGCCCCCATCACTTTGGGCTAGGACCTCTTGATGTGGAACACTCTCCTAGTAATTCTTGGAACATGCCATATGAGTCATAGGAAGACTCCTCATTTCAAGATTTAATTAGTTGGTCCCCCTTAATAGTGGTAGTGGTATTGACATCGATCTCTTTTTCATGCACGACCACTTTGAAATTATCCGTGGATGGATATGTGCATTTCATCCAGTCATGATCAGAGAATCAGACATAAAAATTGGTTTCAAAAAAAGTAAATTCTCACATAAATTCAATTTCATATTTACTTACTCAAATTAATTTTTTTTATTGGGAAGATTGATATGTTATATCATTTCAGCAAAGTTTATGCCAATATTTATCATGGAATGTAGTGAGGTCCCCAACCCTATTGTACTCTCACCCATGGAGATGCTTGAAATATTTGTCTCAAAACCATGTACACCACCCTCATCTAATGACTCGATACCCTAAAAAATATTATTTGTGATAGCTATATGGTCAGTGTGATTCATTTAAGGGTCCTCTAGTGCATGGGATGAACCAAAAATATTATAAGGATAAAATTTATAAATCAAAATATGAGGCCTTATTATGTATCTTTTGATGGAACCATGGATATTCTATGCATGAATTGGAGTGTGGTTGGTGTTTTTTGTCAATACTCAGTAGAAGTTCAGAATGTGTACTAGTAAAGTGATCATACAGTTCATGCAGAAAACAGTATTGAAGGTGGATCCGTTTCCTAGTGTTTTACAAATTTTTGGGCCTCAAAATCAAAAAATAAAGATATGAATTGTTGGTAAAAAGAGGTGTGTGCAAAGATGTAGTGGTGCGCGAAAATTGTGGGTTGTGCGTGAAATATTGGAGTTGTGCACAAAAAACTGCACGGTGCATGAAATTGTGGAGTGAGGTTTTTCTTGCAAACACTATTTTGCAATTTGAACGTAGAAAAATGAAAAAGGCACGGGCTACGCGAAAAATCTGAAGATGTGAGCGAAAAATGGTACCTATGTGAAATATTATGAGCCAAATGAAAGGTTTTTTACGCCACATGGGGTTTTTCATGCGGGGGTTTGAGATGCCTATAAATAAGAGGTGAACCCCTTCATTCTGTATGGTTGAAGACTTAGAGATGACCTGAGATCTGATTCGCAAAAAAGGTTCGCGGAAAGAGGATTGCGCGAAAAATTCCGAGCTGCTCGAGAAATTCCAAGTTGGATGAAAAATTCTGCGCTATGTGAAATATTCCAGTTGCGTGAAAAATCTGCATTGAGCGAAAAATTATGGGCTGTGCGAAAAAGGAAGAGTTGCGTGTAAAAATTGAGGTGACGCATAAAAGATTCAGTTGCACGAAAATGGGTGTTGTTGAGAAAAATATTTTTCCACGTGAAAAGAAAATATTTCTGGAAATAATAAGGTCTTTCACACAAATGGATGGTGTTGTACGCAATTTTCAGTGAAAATTGTTTGCACATTATAGTTATCCAGTTCAGTGGTTCAATGCCTATAAGTGCATCATTTCCGGACTTCGATGCAAGAAGAGTCTTCTGCTTAGAAGAGGCAAAAACGTCAATGAAAATATATTGAAGAGACTTTCATGTCTATAAATGGATTGGGACTTCACCAAAGGTAGTGAGCTAGGGGGATTCAATGGGAGTGACTCGAGGGACGCAGTGAGCTACCCCAGAACTTTTGTAATGGAAGTGTGCCTAGGATAGAATGACAGTTCCTGAACCATTGTAATCCACAAATAGTGAAGAATAGTAGAATTTGGTTCAACTGAAAACCTGTCAGTATACACTCTTTGGAAGTATCCCTTAGTGGTGAACCATTTAGTAAGTGTTTTGTCATCTCTTTGCATGTCAATGTCTGATTTCTTCTAATAACCATCATATAGGTTTAACTTGTTTATACCAACATGGGAACAAGATCCATTAGTTTAAAAGAAAAAGTTGACAGACTGATTCACCCCTCCCCTCTCAGGGTGTCCTGGGGTCCTACATCTTAACATTAACAGAATCATAAACCTTCTCTATAGTGATAGGATAAATTATAGTATAATATGAATTTTCTTGATCCCTTGACACTTCTTCTTTCAAGGGAGCTCAATCTCTCATGGGTATCCACATTTGTCCATGAATTCCCTACTTAATTCTTAGAATCTCATTTCTAATTCCCTTAACATAGGAGTGGGAAGAATATTTCATGACCTCAGAAAAGGTTAAATATTTCTTATATAAAAATAATAGGTTAATGATACTGTGGTGACTTACTATTACTGAAAACATTCTTGGAAAATGATTTTATTCTCCGACATTCAATCTTCTTTGATCATGTAAGGATAGTGATGGCCTTCTCAAAGACAACTATTTTATGTGAAAATGGAAATTCTCTCTTCATCATACTCTCCATTACCTAATGGAACTTGTAATTTTCACTCATTTCTAGGGATAATTCATTAGTTCTGAGTGGGGTACCACTCGGGCCATATTTTTGTGATGAAATATCAACCGATTTCCCCATAGCCAGCTATAAATGAAGTTGAAATTTCCCCTCATCAACAGTAATTTGGTTTAATTGAGAGAAATAAGGAAAATATTAAGATATAATAAAAGGATAACTTATAACCCTTGGATTGACACATCCAATCCATTCCTTGAAATATGGATAGTCAACCCATTTAGAGGAACCAAGCCTCAACATTTCCTTCACATGTCTCATATAAAGGGTTAATTTTTTGGTTTCAGAAATAAGAATCTCTGTATCCATAAAATAAATCCCCAAATTAGTTGGATTGAACTCAAAATAAAGATGGGGTGGGGATCAAGCACCTCCCATCTCTAGAGTCTATAGACCAACATGAATAAGAAATGATACAACTTCTGTATTAGAAGGAATGCCCTGTCAAAATTGGGTTACCTTCATTATCATGCATTTATGTGTTTTCCTGGTTTTTAATTAATATAATTTGATAATATTTGATTTAACGAGCCTCATAACTATATTTATTGATAGAAAAAGGGTGTGAATAAAGAACCCAATTTTCTTTATGATGGTTACAACAGTACAGTTTGGGCTCAACCTTAGTTGGTATATCCCTTTCGATTTATGCTGGCAGACTGAACCTTGCATGAGGTCATTTGGGAATACATGGTACCTTTTCATCCAGACCCTTTTGTGAGGATGAGGCATTATATGGGGTAGATAAAGAACATCATCTAAGACGGGGAGAGATTACACCTTTATTTCAATGATTGGTAGTTATTCAAGTATAAATTCTAAGAATAATATCTACTAACACTCCCAAGGGATATAATATAACCCTTTCCTTTATATACATGGTATTAAATCCATTGGACACATCCTTTGGAGGTGTGTTGATTATTACATGATTTATCTCCATTGATATATGAATCTATAGATTTTAGGCTACTATTGGATGATTTTCTAATTGGACAGGCACCATAGGAGATATTGTTATTTATTGAAGGCACTTAAATTAGTGTGAAAACCTATACAGATCATAAGCCTCACATATAAATTCAATATAAATAAGAGTCACCACTAAGACAATGCTAAATTCAATCATGTATGAAATCAGCATGTCTTTAGCCTTTCCATCATTAGTGAATCTCCAAGTAGGTGGATCACTTAATTGATGAAATTGAACTCCTGGAACAAGATCGACCTCATCAATGTCTTTATGGGTTTTAGTGATATGAGATGAATTCCAGATATGGCATGAACATATGGTCGAAACCACCTATCAGGAATATTGACAATTATTAACACATATTAGGATCTAATGTTGGGTGTGACCCATCACCATAGTTCCCAAAATGATCCTAAAATTATAAATGGGGCATTCCCCTTGTGAATATGAAACAGTATTTGGTGATTTTTTTGAGGATCGGTATTTCCAACCCCACATGATTATTCTCTTCTAGAATGGACACTAGTAAAAATTTCCTTAGACCCACACCACCATTGAAACCACATATTGGTAGTAGTTATATTCTTAGACACATGGAAAAAATATTGTGATATGGGTCTTTACAAGTACAGTAGACTTGGGATTGTACCTCGATTTGTTATACTCCCCTTTTTCCAATGCCTTCCAAAATGTACCAGGATTAGACCTATTGACCATTTTGGGACACCATGTTAGACATTTAAATGTGGTACCTTCTTACATAGGCTTTGGGAACGTACTCATCCACACAACATGATTCACATACTCCCTCAGGTGGGGTGTCTTTCTTCTTAATATCATTAGATGACATCAAAAAATCAGGCACCAGAGTTGGAATCCTATTAGTGTCATCCTACATCACTCTTGTTGGGATTAACTCACCATACATATCCCCAAGGATTACATCCCCATATATATTGTGTAAATACCTCATTATATTTCCCACTTCTCCATGCGTTAGGTGGAAAGTTCCATCTATGGACTCCATTGGCTTAACAACTATGGGATGAATTCGGTGTTCTTGTATACACACGTTTGACCAACATAGAATATCTCATATATTTATATATCTTGGAGATCCTTTTTAAAATTTTCAAAAGTCTGGCATACCGAGTATGACCATATCCACTTTATCATAACACCCCCTCTTGGGTAGAAGACCTAGTCTGCCTTCAAATCCTTCAACTGGTCTGTCTGCGAGTCATAGAAGATAGAAGGATAATAGTGAAGCTTCAATTTAGGTGTTCACAACTACAATTATGGAGCACATTGGTTGTGATTAATAATAAAATCCATGGATGAGTCTGGTTTGAGGGACTCTATCATATGGACATGTATTTAAAGAGGCAGATAATTACTCTTAGGTAAGTTGTAATGAAATTTTATTAGATTCCCCTCCTAATTAGGTAGTGTAGTGTTGAAAGAATTTTAGTAGTCATGCCCTACATATTTTACCATATCTTCAATGAACATTAGGTTTATTAGCACTATCGTGAGGACCCAACCTATAACGAGGTACCTTCCCGATAAACTTCCAAGAACACCTATAGAGACCCATTGAGGCATGAGATAAGACTCTTCCATGTTTTGTTGCCCATGTGGTCCATCTCCCAAGGTACCATCATCTCACACTTGCTTACCTTTGCGAAATACCCTAAAATATTTCAGGCCTACCTGCATTATACGGCCTTGTATCACCTAAACCTCTACCTTGCATAGGACTCTGATCATACCCTCTTATGAGCCACCCATGGTAGGGCCTCTCCTCATTTGTATCCATTTCTCAAAAGAGACCAAATTGAACCATCCAGTAAAGGCACTACACTTTCATAAACATGGTAAGTGGCACACTAGTGCGCCTTCCATTTTTATTTGAATTCCTAGGATCAAAGGTATATAAAATTATACTAATGGATAGTTAGGGTCCCTGATATGCACACGATTGTGCATTCCTATAGTCACAGAGAACCTGGACCTAAGGATAGTGTCAAAGAGTCCCAGTCTTGTCTACTAGGTTTAGAACCATGTTCTTCCCTAGTCCTCTCTATGACCAAAAGCATCTATTTCAATGAATGGAGGATGAGGATCACACTTTCCATCCCCTTCGACCGAGAATGAGATCCTCCTCTCATACTGTAGAACAAATTTTAGGGAATCCAATATGGAGAAATACCATAGCTTTTCTTATATTGGTTTGCACTCTTACTCCTGTTATATCCCTGAGGGTCATGTCAATATGGGTAGTTAGACATGACTATCCTGGATATGAAATGAGAGAGTGAATTGGCACATCCAAGATCCTTTTTCTTCTCTTGTTTCCATACCCTCTTCCATGAGTGGAAGCTGGTCATGTGGGTTTTCAGATCATCTGCTTCTTCTTTTTTCTCACATTTAAGAATGAATCATCTTGATTCATTGGATTAAAAGATATCCATGACCATGAAATCCACACATCCAGATGCATGTTTTGGCAGAGGATCTTATTTTGAATCATCCTTTCACCTTGCTTTATGGTGCCTCCATATATATGGGTCAAAAGGCCATGTATCCAATCTTAGGACAAAGAAGCATGTGTGGTTTCTTAGATCTTCCTATTCATCTTGTTTCTCACACCAAGCGTGACTCACATTTCCATAGATGTCAATGGTGGTCATGACATGCACATGATCTCAGAACCTTTGGTCCTCATTCAATGTGTAGGCCTCATGCAATCCAAAGGAATCCTTATCAAGAGAACTCACCAATCCAAATCCTATCAAAGTTTCATAATCACCAATGATACACAGCCTTACGCCTCATATTTGGTACATGCCCCGTCCTTCCACAATATGGTAATCCTTCTTAGGAGTAATCCCCAATCAAACCAACCCACAAGAATCATCCTCAGGATTACTCCCCAATCAAAAACCCTATTGAACAAGGAATCATGCTCAAGTGAAAGCCCCAAAATCCAACCATTGGGATTCATATTTAGGAATAATCACGAACAATACCACCATACTCACCCATGAGCCTTCCCCGTGGTTGTAATCCCCCAAAGCATCCAAATCACCATAAGTTGAGACATTCCTCTTGGAATATTTCACAATGAATACACATCAAGAATAATCGCCAATAAATTATGAAATTACCTGGTCATCCTCATCAAGAAAAATCCAAAACTTAATCCTCTCAAAGATCCATACTCCCCTACGAGACATATCCAAGGGACCTCAAAGGCAAGGGTCCTTATAACCAAACTATGTGGGCTTTGATTATTGTCCAAATATGCTATATAAGAATCCTCCTCGAGGTCCAAACCCATCACCAAAAACCAAAACTATTCTCTTTGGACCACATTCCTATTAGAGTCTTATATAACCTAGAAATCCATATCCCATATAAGATCTTTGGACTACTTTTGAATTATTACCAGATGAAACATTGACAAGGAACCTTCTTCCTAGGAATCCTTGTCGAATGATGTTAAAATAAATAGTTTCATCCTTGTCACATGAACATATATGGTTTGATGTGTCGCATTAAGTGTCACCAAACTATATGAGTTATAATTCGTATCACAAGGATATGTAGGAATCCCATTATAGTGTTTGATCCGGATATCAAAACAACTCCCATCCCACTAGATGACTATACAATCCAGATTTTCCCATTGTGTGGCTATAAAACCAATATCATCGTAATAACAACAAAACGATATATAATCATTAAAAAGGAGAAAATCATTGATGTACAACATCAGATACATATAGATATATAAATTGATGAAGAACCTAAGATACATGAAAATGATTATGAATTACAGAGATTCTAATAATTGATAGTTAATTAAGTGGGTAACCCATGTCATATATGGGAAATTAATATAGGATTAATGAAAATATATTAAATATATAAGTGATTCCAAGCATAAGAAATAATTAATCCAAAAAGAGTCTGATGAGCCTAACATCACATCCTCTTGACCAATGTGATTTCTTTAGCATCATTGGCCAAAATCCCCCACTAAGAGACTACCTTTAAAAAGAATTCCCCTCCGGGATATAGAAATGTTGTGTGTTTTCAGTTTAGTGAATAAAAAAAATTAGAAAACATTTAGAAATAGGGAACCCAATGTGAGTGACTCCAATAAATCACTGATGACAATGTTTTTATAAAAATTAATATACTATGTGCCCATATGAATTTGTATAAGCATGCTTGAAATAGAATTTTATCCATTGGAATTTTTATTCTGAAGGAACTAAACCTCCAATATATTTAAACCGTCAAAACATCGGAATATAATCATCCTTTTGAATATAGTTTTTGTCCATCCATTTCAAACCTACTCCACATAACACTTCTAATCCAAGGAACATGAGTTGCGATTTTCAATTGCATTATGCTCTATTTATATAAATGCTGTTGGAATATTATCATTCCTTTCACTACATTTGGGTAGTTACTCTCACCCCGAGGTCTATGAATCATGAAGTAAATGGTGTATATCCCTTTGATATGGTCTTTATTAAAATTAGTATCTCCATTCACTTGGGTTAATATTAACATTATAACTCGATACACCATCTCGACCTATTATTTTATAAGCACTGATAAATTAATCTATATTTACTCCCCCATGAGATAATCTATATTAGAAATATTATCACCATTCAAAGCAGGGTTTGACTTGACCATTCTGTATCAAGAACCTCACCTCCTAATTGGTAAAAGTTGTATGACATTAAACTCTAACACATATTTTTTTAAATTAAAGCTAAAAAATTATAAGTGAACGAAATTTAAATATTTTTATGATAAAAATACATAAAGGGAATCTTGATAAAAATTGATGTTTTATTGTTGTATGATTTCTAATTTAAAATCCTAATAAAAAAATTAGATTATAAATAGAAAGTAATGAAATTTAACTACCCAACTCTAGTATCCGAGAGCTAGGGTTACATTATTAAATTTGAATAGATACAATGGGGGAAAATCCCAATGGAATGAAAAGTATAGTTTTTTTGGATATGATAAAAATACATGATACCCATTTTAAATTGCAAGTAGAATACAAAACATAGTAATGGAAAACATTAAACATCCTTTAAATATGTAAAATACCATTATTTATATCTTGGGGAAGGCGAAAAAAATAAGGGTGAGCTAAAATGATTTGTAAGGGTTACGTATAGTGGAAGCTATCAAAACTAAATAAGTCGTAATCAAAATAGAAATGAAACATTACTGAAAACATGACACATATATACAATAACAGAGATATCGTGATTAGAAAACACATAATCAACATGGTATGATAAATAAATGAACACACATTCCATTAATCAATAACTTGAGAAATAAATATATACATGGATAATATAAATGATATTATCTCATAGATAATAACAAGTTTATTTTAAATGAAGCAATTGACTAATTTTGGAAATCATGATCTCATTCAACATGATATCAATATTGTATAGATTTTTCAAAATATGGATAAAACTATGGATAAAAACCCATTTAATATGGATAACCAATTTAACTCATGAGACCTACTAATTCATCAAGGGGATATACGAATTTGGGACCCACCCTTCACTTAATTTCCAAATCATTACTCATATATAAAATTATTTATTTAGTTCATGAGAAATATAACTTTTCAGAATATATATATATTTTGTAAGGAAGGTATATTTAATAATATGTCCCCTTTTATACAAATAACATTTAATGTAGACCCCATATATATACCAATGAAATACAGTTTTTTAAATAATTATATACATGATACAAAGAATATAGATATTTTAGAGAAATGTAATTTATAATTAAAAGTGTTCATAATAAATTTATTGTCTCAAGAGAAAGTTAACAGTCACAAAATTAATAAATACATGAGAGGTCTCCATCAGTTCATCTAGAATATGGTTTCTTGAAATAAAACAATGAATGTTTGAAGAATAAAAGGAATAAAAGTGAAATAATAAAATCATAATTCATAAAATATTTTTCATTGTACAACCATTAAAAATTTTTATAATAATTTACTTTTTAGTAAGGGTAATTGATGTAGGGAAGCCTCTTATCACTATATATGTTAAAAAAATATTCATTTTGACTATTTAAAAAAAATCTGTTGAAAAAAGTATAAATATTCCTTTAAAATAATTTTAAAATGTCAAGGATAATTTAAAATTTCGTTAATAAATTATTTTATAATTTAAAATGACTATTTTAAAACAATTTTGAAAATCATGGCCCTGAAAGGAAAATATATCTCATTTAAATTGAAATAAAATCCATTTTTTATATATCTATTTACCTAATTAATATACTAAAGATATAAAAAAATTTATGAAATTATGTGAACTCTATAATTTTTCAATGGATAATAAAATTATAGGATCTTATGAATTATAAATTATAATATTCCTTTAATGAGAGTAAGAATAATCCCAAAAGAAAGTTATATTTTAAAATAGAATCTTACCTCTCTAATAATTATAAAATTGTAAAAACATGAAATAATGGACATTAATTGAGACAATAATCCTAATTAATTAATTTTATTCATTTTAAATACATTAATGGGGATTTATATACACCACATAGAATTAAATAGTTATATATTAACAAATATGTGTCAATGAAAAAAAATTGAGATGAAATCCCTTACCTCAAATTTCTTTTGGGTTAAGAATGCATTAAATTCATGTATAATTGTTCTAATAATGATATTAACTTATTATATAACCATATGTAATTATATAATATCATAAATGATCATATGATACCATTTTACCACTCATTAGTTAATAATATTTTACCATTACCACTGCTTTTTGGTGTTAATTTTCTTTTTTCTCATGCACAATTTGTCACAGAAGTTCTAGTTCATTTACATAGCACATATTTCTATTATAGAAAAATAATATTTATGTTATAAATTTCATATTTACATATTATATACATTTATATAGATAATATTTAATTTTTTAAAAAGAAAATGAATCACATTTATTTTTGGAGACGGTAGTCGGTACATATGCACATTTGACGATATCATTCTCTTAAATGTTGAAAGAGTAAAGAAATTTATAGTCTATTAATTTTAATTTCTCAATATCTTGTCAAAAATATTAAATATATTAATTATTTCAATCATAATGATTATTTAATTGAATCAGTGGTGGAAAGAAAATTAAATCAGTTCGCGAGGTGGTAGTCCTCCGTACACATGAGCGATTGTTTATTTTCCAATTTATTGATAAGTGGATGTATACATATTATTCCATAAATTAAATAACATATAATAATATGGTATATACTGGTTTCATTATAATGTAATCATTAATATATAATTGAAGTTTGTAAAATAGTAAAGGAAAATAAAGGAAATTCTTAAGAAGATTACCATCTCATAGAGAAACCTCCTTTGGATATCCTATTAAGTACCCTAGGGTTGGTATTTCAGTAATACCAGAAACTATTTAATTTGGATAAGGATGTTGAAGATTTATTTTGGTAGGTTTTAATTTGAACTAAATTTTTTGAGGGTTGTGAATAATTGAGGGTAGGGAGTGCCCTCATATAATTGAGGAGTGACATTTTTGTAAATACCCAAAACTATTCAATAATGGGAAATGACACTCACAAAAAGTGAGTAGAAAATTATCAAATAATGGTGTGTAGAGATGAAATGGTATATTTAAAAAATCCACCACAGAAATAGTAAATTTTTAAAACCTTTAATTTTCCTATAATCTATGTTTACAAACTTTTACCATTGTAGTTCTCACTACAATCACTAGTATTTTTAACCTAGTAAATTAATCCATTAAAATAATATAAAATAATCCACATTAGATTATTTTTACCCAATTATTATAAATATGATATCCCCTTAATCAAATATTTTTTTTATATTTGAATAATTAATATTAATATAAGCGCATGTGACACACAAAACAACATTGCAACCTTAAACGCGTTAATTAATTTTTATTGTTTTGTTGTAATCAGTATGAAAAAAATAGTTTAACATATTACCTAATATTAAGATTTATTATTAATGATATTTAACCCAATTTATTAAATTTTATTGAAATAAGTTTCCTAATTTGGTTTAAAAACCAACATGGAATTCAGTTCGAAAATTTGGTTTTCAAGAAATGGATTTTTGAAGTATAAGATGATAATATATTAACCTTATGAATAGTCATAATAATTATATAAATTTAAATTAAAATATTTTAATATATAATATATAATTTTTATTGAAATAATTCATCATTAAATATTATTATAATTAATTATAATGTGAAGAAATTATTCCTTTTAAAACAAAAACAATTTTCAAAAAAAATTTTCTAAAGAATGCTCATTTTTCCTCCCAATGATCGTATATTTATTTATATAAAAATAATAATTAATAAATTTCTAAATATATATATTTTAACAAATTATTATAAATGAAATGTGGAATAGTTATGAACTAAATTTTTTATTTTTCGCAAAATTTTATTTCTAAGGGAAATTTTCAAAATTTTCATTCAAGGATTATATGGACCAAGTATTTTAAAAATAGATATTCATCTTATCGTATAAGATTTTTTGTTCCATGAAATATTAAAATCTGAATTTTATTATTGTTTCATTAAAATATAATTTTTTCCTACTACAATTTTTGTTCTAATGTACCATTCTTCGCTACTATAAAAATCAAATTAATTTTTTAGAGATAATACTTTTCAAGAAATTGTTGGTTGTTTTTTTAATAAAATACACTGGTTCCAACTTTTCTAAATCAATTTTATTATTTCCCTAAAGTACCTTTACAAGTTGATTAATTTGATTACTCAAAACCATCTCTTTAGTTTCATGATTCTGGGAGGTCTCATAAAAATTAGATAGATCTGGTTCTCATTTGATTTGTTAATAGGTTTGACCATATAAAGAGTCTAGAATATTCTTCCATAACAATGATATATGGAACACATCATATATTTGTGAGAGGCTTTGTGGTATTTCCATCTAGTAAGAAACACCTCCAATACTTCAAATAATTTAAATGTGTTTAATATACCTGACACATAGTTTTCCATTCTTACAAAAAATCATGACACCCTTACATTGATATACTTTCACAAAATCGTGATATCCAAATTGAAATTAAAAATCAGTTATAGGATTTTTAACATAAGTATTTTTCTAACTTTTTCCTACTATAATATGGGCCTAAATATCCATTATATTTTTTCACTCTCAATAGTTGTTATGGTCCTATAATATTACTTTCAGAAAATTATTCCCAAGATGTTAGAGTAAAAATATATTTACGTATAATTCTTTATAAGAAACTATTTGAATTTTTGAATGAAAACTATTGTCATAGGAAAATTATACCAAAGGTAAATACCAAACCTATCTACCTCAAAATTCATGTGACAATGACCACAACATGTCTTCCAATGTCTAAATTTTCTATTTGGACTGTCCATAAGATATATGATTGCAGGTGGTTCTCAAATAATGATTAATATCTTGATCCTTCTAAATACTATTTTAAAATTTTAATGTAAAATATAGATCATGATATGTAACAGTTGAAATAGGTACACTATTATATCTAATTAATTCATTATTATAGTTCCTTGTAAGGAACTCAAGGGGTAAATATTCTATTATGGAGAGTAAATTTTTATATTTTTTAGCTGATAAACAATAAAACATATTGTATTATTCATTCTAGGGGTGTTTCTTATCCCTGTGACAAATTCCATAGTAATTCCATCCCACTTCAACAATGGAATAAGAAGAGGTTGTATGACTCTTCTTGGATGTTATATCCTATCCTTCACTTGATGAAAACTACTATCTTGATACATAATTAGAAATATCCTACATCATGATATCCTGCCATAGTTTTCCTTCAAACCCCTATACATCTTGGTGCTACTAAGGTTTATAAAGAAATTAGAGGAATGAACATAATCAAGAAATTCTATTTTTATCCCAATAATAGATGAAACCAATATCCAACATTCAAATTTTAGGATTCCATCATCAAAAATAAATTATTCAAATTTTCCATAACTTAGAGTTTTAATATTATTTTGTAAATTCTGATCATTAGATTGATAACTTTTAAATCTTTTCAAATACATATTATTTCCCAACCATTTAAAAAAGATCTTATTTCTCCCCTTCCTTAATAAATACCATATCCATATTTATTTTTTCCATGAATATAGGATTCATATAAATACACATTTAGGTAATAACTCCATGATATTTCCTACTTAATAAGTCCTCTATCTTATTTTATTTCCCTAGGTAGCTGTGTAATCATAATCCTTGAGTAGCTTGAGCCATATTCTTTGCTTAATAATGAGTACTTTAAAAAAATATGTATTTCAGTATCTTAAGGTCAATTAATATATCATATCATTTTCCATAAAGATATTGTGTCAATGTATTCTAAGAAAATACAACACCTTCCAAATTAATATCATGGTTTGGATAGTTTTGTTCAAGAGTCTTTAACTACCATGATGCATATGAAATAACTATATCATTTCTCATAAAGACATAACCATGTCTGTTCTTTGATGTTTAAATATATGTCACAAATCTATAATATCTTAATGGTATAATAAAAACTGGATCATTTACCAATATCCTCTTCAATTCGTCCATACTAATTCACATTCCTTTGTCCATATGAACATAACCCCGTTACTTGTAAGCTTGGTAAAAATGTTTGAAAGTCCAAAAAAATTAAGAATTAATTGTTGGTAGTAAATTACCAAGACAATTAATCTATTTACCTTGTTTATTTTCATTTTCTAGGTTATTACATGGATCCCTTTCTCTTCAGAGGATCGAATGAGATTCTGTCCCTGGATACAATCTGGATAGGGAAAAAATTTCATAAAGCTATAAATCACACATACAAAATTTTCCATATAACAATTTTATTCCTTGAGTATTAAGAATGAACAACAAGTTATTTTCATGGTTCTCATAGATTTTAAAATATACCAAGACATCATAAATGAATACTAAAAAAATATCAAGATAATCCTTGAATTCTCTATTCATTAGGTCTATAAAAATAAAAGGGGGATTTGTCAATCAAAATGGAATTGTTGTAATCTTATAATTTCTATATCTCATTAGTAAAGTAGTCTTTGGAATGTATTATTTTTTTACTCCAAATTAATGATACCTATAGTAATTTCCATTCATGGAGAAATATCGAGATTCATGATGTTGATCTAATAAGTCATCAATGAGAGAAAATCTTACCTGTTTATTATCCTAATGAAATTTATTTACATACATTCAATACATAGCCACATAGATCAATATTTATTCTTAATTAATAGAACATTATATCCCCATGGTGAACCACTAGGGTTTATAAATCCCGTATTACAAAAATCCCATAATTTTTTTATTCTTCTTCACTAATTCCAGAGTGGACATTATATAGGGAGTCTTTGATATTAGTCATGTATTAGCGGTTAAATTCATGTAGAATTGATCTTAAAAGTCTAGTGGATGTATATTTAATTTTTCAAGAAATAAATAAATGTACTTATATACAATTGGTATGTCCCAAATTTGAATATTTCCATTATTATCCAAATATTTTATTTTCTCACCTTCTATAAGAACCTCATTTAGAAGAGCTATTGGTGGTGGATCTAGGCATGACCCAGATGATCAAGGATCTAATATAATGATAAATAATTTAATATCTTCATCATAAATAATAATTTCATTCTTATAGAAATATTTTTTTTTATATTTTGAAATATTATCCATAATGAGGATTATATCAAAAGAAACTATAGGTATATTAATAATTTCCACAAATAGGGTATGTTTTTGTGTCATAACAGGGACTTCCTAACACATAATTATTGTAGTGATAACTTTTCAAGGGTTTTTATGGAAAACCCCATTGTATTGGTTCCAGGAAAATATATAATTTTCTTGGAAAATAGAGATGATATAAAAGATTTAAAAGATCCAAAATCAAATAAATCATTGGATGAAATTTACCAATTATTAAAGTACCTTCCATGCTATAATTTGGTACCTCCACCTCATTTTTTGTTAGGATATATCTTTTCCTTATCCAATTATCCTTTTATATGGTAGATCATATAATTATTAGGACATTTGTTTAAATAAATGACTCTTTATTTATAGTTGAGTCAGTATATTGCGGCAATCCCTTTCTTCCCCATAAATTCAAGAGCGAAACAAAACTTTTCACTATGTTTTTAATAGAATCCATACCCTTAAATTATTGTCTAGGGTGTTTCTTTCTTAAAATTTCATAAGGTGGAATTTTCTTCACCGTAATATTTTTCATTGAAAAATTCTATTTTTTATGTTGTTTTGTTGACCTCATCTTCTCTTGATTACCTTTGAATATATATTATCTAGAAAATTCATTGTCTATTTTTATGGTGAATAAAATTATTTCACCATATTATGAAAAGGGTTGAGAAATTAGTACCCTTTTAGATTTAGATTTATCCATTCAAAAAAATTGTTGATATTTCAATTTTTATTTCATATGTAATCCATAAAATACCTGTATAGTCTTATAAAGGTAGAATCATTCTTCACAACACTTCATTACAAATTTTTTATTATACTGAGAAGCATTCAATTAATTTCATTTTGTTTCTCAGATGGGAATGATTTCTCAAAAAAAGTCTTCCCAAATTCCTTTCATTCTATGCGTTCTATTTCATATTCCTCTAGTATTTTGGATCAAAAACCAATATTTATCAACATAAACATTGAGATAATATTACAATAGTATAATAATCTATTTTTATCACATCCCATGGATAAAAATATCCTTTTATGAGACATACTCAATTAATCAGATACCACCAGACTAGTAGTCTCACTAAATGATGGGGGATTTTATCACATGTATTTTTCCAACAAATTAGAATCATGCTATGGAATAATATGTTGCTCTATTAAGGAAATTTTATTTTTCAAAACCTATTTTGTAATCCCTAATTTATCAATGATATACTCTTTTCGAATACTATCTTTAATGTATCTCATAGAGAGAAATTTTTACATTGACTTTGAGTATAGATACACATCCTTATTATATGTGTGATTTCTAAATAATGAAATATACTGAATTTTCTTATAAAATTATTAATTTCAAGACATAATATTTCATTATAAATTTTTTTTCATATTTTTTTTTTCTAAATTCATGCATTTTTATTCTTACAATCATACACTTTTTTACTTTGGGGACTTCATTATTTTAAAATCCTTTATAATAGATTTTAAGAGAATGTGAATTAACCTAAAAATATCACTAAGGAGTATAAAACTAGTTGTGTAGTAAGGGTTGTTTCCATACACCATTTGATAATGTATTCAAAGCCAAATATTCCCTTTTCAAAGTTATTAACCTTAGGTATAAATTTTCTAAATCCATGAAAACTTATAGTAACCCAACAATGATGTATTTTTATAAAAAAATCACATAGGATATTCCTTAAGAAAATATTAGGATGCTTTTCAGTACATATCCTAAAGATCTACCACAGGGTTATGTTCCCTAATATATGATATCCTTAACCTAATTATGAATGATTCTAATAAACATACTATGACACCAATTGTAACAACCCTGACTCTAGTAACCCAGAGATGGTGGTTACTATATTACGTTGGCATAGATACAAGGGGTAAAATATGAAAGTCTTGATTAGTTTTTTCGTTTTGGAGAACATAGACATATATAATAACCATTTTACATTGGGAATATAATACCAAACATATTAATGGAAGAAATTTGACACCCTTGAACTCCCCGAAAGAATCATTGTTCATAGACAGGGGGAAGGAAATAAAATGTGGGTGAAATAAAATACTATATAATGGTTATGTACAGTGGAAGCTATCATGAATTAACAATGAATAATAAATATGGAAAGGTAAATAATAGAACCCCTATTCCATTTTATCAATAGTTTAATATCATTGTTAGATAAGGAATAACAAATATTAAAATGTAAATAATTGAACACACATGAAATTTAATTGAAAACATGAGAATAAAATGCATCCATAAATAATATCAATGCAGTAATCACATAGACAACAATAAGTGATTTATAAATTAATAAAAATGAATAATTTTAGACATCATGATATATATACTTCCTAGACCTTTAATAACAAAATTTAAACTGTTGGGTAAAAACCTATTTAATTGAGAAAATTCATTTGGCTCATGAGACCTACCAATTCATCGAGGAAATATATAATTTCAGTCCCCATCCATAATTTCATGTCAAAATAATTCCTCAAATATCAAATGATCAATTTAGTTTATAAAAAATATTCTTTATTAAGGAAATATATTTATTTATTAAATAATATATTTTTAACAATATGTCCCCATCTAATTAAATAACATTTAAATTAAAAAATATTTGTAGAAATGAAATACAGTTTAGGAAATAATCATATCATTGATAAAAAGTATATGGATATTTACGATAAATTTAATTTCCAAATAAAGATTATTATAAGAAAATGAATGTCTCATGTGAATGTAAAAAAATAAAAAAATTAGTCAAGATATTAGAGGTGACTAACTATTCATGAGGAATATAGGTATTTGAAATAGAATCATGAATTTTGGAATAATAAAAGGAATGTAAGTGAAATATTAAAATAATCATTTTTGGAATAGTATACTTTGTAAAACTATTGAAAATATGTAGCAGAAGATATATTTCTTAAAATGGTTCTGCTGGAAGTGAAGTCTATTATCTTTATATATGTTAAAAAAAATCCCTTTATCTTTTTAAAAAATGTATATTTTGAATAATAGTATAAATATAATAATAAAACTATTAATAATATTATTGGATAACATAAAAGTTTCTTATTAAGGCACATGAGTAATTAAAAGGTATTTGGAAAACAATTTCGAAAAAATGGCCATAGAAGAAAAATATATCTGATTTGAAAAGAATTAAAAACTTTTTTTAAAAATTTATTTACATAATTAAAGTACCAAAGAGATTAAAAGTTGAAAAAAATTTAACCTCATTAAATTTTCAATGGATAAAAAATTATTTTATCTTATGAATGACAAGTTAAAATATTCTATTAAGGAGAGTAAAATCAATCCCACAATAATGTGAGATTGTAAAATAGATTATTACAACTTTGGAAACATTGAAATAGTAATAAAATGAAATAGTAAACATGAATTGAAACATTAATAATAATTAATAAATAGTAATTCATGTTAAATATATCAAAGGGGCTTGTATACACTATATAATGGTGAATAGGTGCATATTAACAAATATTCCCTAATGAAATTGAAATTGAGATGAAATTCCATACCTCCCGACACCATTAGGATGAACATGATTTATCCCATTATATAATGGTTTTATGAATTATATTAATTTATAGAAGAACTATATTAATGTTAATAATTTCATAAATTACCCTTTGATAAAATTTTATCATCCATCGGTTATCAATATTTAGTTATTACTATTGTTTTAGGTGTTAAATGCCTTTTTTTCATGTGGGTTTTGTCACAGAAGTTCTTGTTCTTTTAAATAGGATTCATATACATCATTTCATGAATTATATAAATGTTATAAATATCATATTTACTCAATATATATATTTTTATAACCATTTTTGAAAGTTGTATTTAAAAATGAATTTTTTCGTTTCATAGAGAGGGTAGGCCGTATGTACGAATGAGCGATGATATCATTCAATTAATGGGTTAAAGGGTATGGAAATTGGTGGTATATTAGTTTTACAAAAAAAATAATTTAATAAGTGTTATAAATATTCATTATTTTCTTCATCATGACTATCCATTTGATTCAGTGAAGGAAAACAAATGAATCGGTTTGAGAGGTTGTAGTCATCCATACACATAAGTGATAACTTTGATTCCATTCTGATTGAGAAGAAGATGGGTAAATATTATTACATAAATATAATAAAATATCAGTGTATTGAATATTATATCAGTGTATTTTTAATACATAATATAAATTTGTAAAAGTAAAAACTGAAAGAACTTCATTAGGACGACTGTATACTCTTAGAGAAACATCCTTTAGATGTTCTCATAAGGACCCTATGGTCGGTCTTTTGGGAATAAAATCACATATATAATGTGGATAAGGATGTTGGTATTTATTTGGGTAGATTTTTAGTCATTAATAATGTCTTCATAGATGGGAATATGTGAGTGTTGGGAGTGACATTTATTAATTGAGGATGAGTGGCTTTTTTGTAAATTCCCACAACTATTCAATATAGGAATCCACTCTCCCTCTAGGTTCCACAAAATTTTTTATATAATAAATTCCATATAGGGTAAGGTATATCCAAAAAATATGAATAAAAATAAACAATTTTTATACATTTCACTTATTTATCCACTCTGTATACTTATGTATACAATTTTAGTTATCCCAATATTAAATATTTTTGTTATCCTAGGTAATTAATGCATTAAGACAAAAAATAAATACACTTATTAGATACTTTTATTCAAATTTTCATAAAAAAAATAAAATAAATCATATAAAAAATATATAATTTTTAATTTGTAATTGTAAAACTGGCGCATGGGACACGCAAAACATCATATTTACCTACATCATGTTAATTGTTTTCCTCATTTCACTAATAAATTTATCCAAACACTACGATGAAATTATAAGATTATATTAATTATTTTTATTCAGAATATTTAATCAATCTATTAATTTTCATATCAAATTACTATCATAATATTATATAAAAACAAAAAATTGTGTCAAAAAATAGTTTTTCTATAAAAACATTTTTGAAGTATAATATGATCTTATATTAAGTATATAACTAGTAATAAAAATAATTTTAATTTTAATTCATATATTTTTATATATAATATACATTTAATCTAAATAAATCATTATTAATTTTCTTTTTAATTAATAAATATAGGCCGAATTTAGGCATTAAAAAATTGTATTTTGAAAAAAGACATTATTCTAAAAAATGCACTTTTTAGCTACAAATGATATCATATTTATTTATGAAAAATTTATAGTTAATAAACTATTAATTTGAAATTTTTTACACATTATTATAATTAAAAATGGAATTTCTAAATACAGAATGTTAAATTATATATCAAAGCTTAATTTGAAGGGAAAAGTTAAAAAATTCAATCTAGGATTATTTTGATTAATTAAATTCAAAATAAATATTCATCCCATAGTATTTGTTATTTTGTTACATAAAATATTTAAATTTTATTTGTACTATCAGTTGATAAAATATAGTGTTCATCTACTAAAATTTATGCTAGGGTGCTGCTCACAAATAATGTAGATCACATTATATGTCAATAGAAAAAGTTAATATATTATTTTTGGACCCCATAGTTCATTAAAAAGTTTGAATGATGACATATCATATATCTTTCCCCCAATTTTGTGTCCCATACATAGTGGTGAAAACCTTGAGGTTCCATAACCCTCATTAATATTAATTTCTTTTGTAATCCTACTTAATTGTGAAAGTGTTTAAATCCTATTAATAATTTCATGAAATCAATATTGGACATAGTTAACTATAAATGAATCTTATTTTTGTATATGATCTAAATTATCCTAATATGTCTCTAAATAAGAACACCCAATTTATTTTTTAACTAGAGTATTATTAATCCTAAATTAGAAGAGCCCATAATCACCATACACCTATAAAATATCATAGTGGCACCTAAAATCATAATTTAGTCACTAGTCATCCATTTCAGACATATTTTATGTCATTTATCCTAATCCAAGAACCTAAATTTTTAACTTACCACATTTTCAATCCTCATTTTGAAAAGGATTTTGGGAGATTTTTGAGATTATTCCCAATTTTTGTTAACATTATTGACCACTATGGTCTGATAATCATAACCATAAACTATATGTACCTTTTTTTGAAATCCTATAGTGGAATTATGGTCTTAATTAATGTGAAGTTTTTCCTTATCCCAGATTTCTACACTCTCTCCAATTTTTTTCAAATATGCTTTTCCTTAATTTTAGCTCTTTTTGGTTAATGTTATATAAACCTAAATATAGTACTTACGAGCCAAAGATTTATAACTTTACACTTAGCACTAATTTGTCAATGATTCATGATCATGGGCTCTATACCTCATTGTTCCGGGCCATAGGGCTTTAAATCACAAGTGAAAAACATGAAAAAAAATTTAGGACAAAAACTTGTAATGAGAAGGTTGAGAAAATGTTAAGTTCATTCCTTCAAATCCTTAAACTTTTAAAGCATTGGAAAAAAGTAGAGCATAAAATGAAAATGAATAATTATTGTAAATCCCACTATATTTCCCTATAAAATCCCAAGCCTTGGTCATACTATTCATGGTATAGGAAAATTTTAGAGTAGCCACACATCATATTGCTTTTCCAAAATAATGTGTTTCATATGATGAGAAATAACCTCTCGGTTATCGAAACCCTTATTGAATTTCCATTTCCCCTATACACCTTCTTCAATATATATGTGTTTGATACATTATGAATTTTTCTTGGCCACTCTGGATGAGAATATTCGATAATAATAGACACTTCTGTTTAACTATGCTTACTAAGACCATTATATAGATATTCATATATTCCTTAAAATATCCTTTCATTTAAAGGCATATCCATCATAAAAGGTGAATATCATATAATATTTGTACATCCAAACACCATTGAAACATATACTATCTTTTGAATATGTTATAAGACTATACCCATATAATTATCATTGGCTCATCACTTTTGATACAAACTTGATATATTATTATTCACACATCATATAATATAAATTTTCAAGTGGATTCACTACCTTTAATGTTTTATACATTGGAATCACCCTCATATTTAGAGTATAGACTATATATCTCACCCCCAAACCTTTAAACAGTCATCATCACATGAACTAAAAACACATGACAAGATTTTTTAAGCATCATGACCATAAAATTCATGTACCCCTTTTCCAGGATAGTCGAAGAAAAATTTAAACCATTTTTCATGTACAAAAGAGAGGATGAACAATTATCACCATATTAATTGACAATTGTCATATTGAATACTCTTCCTCAGATAAAACAACCAAAATATGGAACACTCTGAGAGATATAAAATCTAATGATCATGGTAATGAGGTTCACTATAATTGGGTTGATTGAGATGTACATATTTTTGTAGTTATCGCTATTAGTAATGTTAGGCATTTCCAATTAAAATTGTGTATATCTAATCTGTGCTAATTTATGGGAAACCAAAAAAATATTTGGTAAAATATTTTTGACATAAAACATTTGAAAATTTTATCCCAAGCACCGATTTCTTAAACTCTTTGCACTTATCCAGACTAGTAACAAAATTAACCCCCCATGTCGAGTTTACTTTTTCTCAGAATAATACACATATCGTGGAACAACAAATAAAAAATGTCTGACATTAAATATTTTCTACATTATTTCACCTTACATGGAATAAAATTTATTGAAAAAACATACACAAAATTTCAAAATTTCAAACCCTAGAAATGCCGTCTTAGGGAAAAGTCATGTCTCCATAAAAATGATATCCACTTCACATGATATTGAAAAAATTAATCATTTAAAATTGTAATGTTACAAAAAACATTAGTTTGAAAACTCATAAAAAGTAACATATGAAAAAACTGTGTCCTTTCTCACTAGGTTTCCTCATTATTAGGTTTAGGATAATGTTATGGAAAAGAAATTACAGACTCAAGGCTTATAAAACCCATAATATGGCCCCCAAAATTCATGTTATTCCCTTTAGGCCGATTTTCCAAGGATAAACATAGATAATTCACTAATTTCTTCATCTATATCATAAAAACCCAAAGTATCAATTTGAAATGAAAGAGACATAATTCTAGGGAGTTCGAATCCTTTTGATATTCAGATTCCCCCTTTAAAGTTCCTCTATTCATAATACTCATAATGTTGAGATAAATAATTTATCAAAATATAAAAACTATAGTTCTGTAGTGGTGGTATATTTATCTACAACCCCCAATAATCCATTCAAAGGAAAAAACATCCAAATGGACCAACTCTATTGTTATACTTATGGTATTTCTGCCACTTCCAATCTAAGTTCCATGACCAGAAGTATATCATTATGACCCAAGTGTTTAAAAAAAACATTTAACTTTTCAATTTAATATTAATGGTTGAAATGTTTTTATGTTTTCATGATATTTAATTTTTATGATTTTATATGTTATCATAAATTGATAAGTTGTGTTTGTACATGTAAATTATGGAAGATTTACCTATCCTACCTTTGAATCCTATTTCTTTCATTTTGAATGAGTCCAATTCTAGGGGTGATTTTTTAGATATTATTAAATATGATTATTGAACTTATACCTAGAATCTATTAAACAATCCTCACTCATAAAGTATATATAGGGTTTGAGTATAAAAATTTCTCTTTTATTAAAGGAAAATTATATTGGAATTCCATGCTCTACATGAATTTTTAGATGTTTTGGGATGAAGATTTATAATGAATATTCCCAATCCGGCGATGTGGCGGTGAAAACCTCAATCAAAAGATTTGACATGGATTTCAAAAAATTTGGACCAAAAGAGTTCGAAATACTTTAAACGTATTTGTTGAGGGTCTTTTGGGAAATATTTGGCCTTGGAAAACGTATTTATAAGAGGTATACCTCATTTATAGGTGAATAGTTCACTTTATTGGAATTTTGTTGATTGGTCACAGATCCAAAATAGGCTTACTTGTCAAAAGGTATGGCTCTCAAATGTTGGTAATATTTCACAATGAATTCCACAGGCATGCTCAAGTCATGCACCCAACTTCTTCACCCAAATATTAAAATCAATCAATTCCTCAAGAACACACATCTAATCCAAGAGATTTTGATTCTATTACCATTCTCAACATAGAGCATTACACTATCATTCACCACTAAACATACCACTTTCACACCCAAGCATCACAGAGAAGACGAAATTTCATGCACTAGTTATATAAAACAATACCTTAATCTAGGGTAATCAAATTTCCTATAAATTGGTGTTTTGGGATCCTTATTTCCCCCCTTTTGAATTATTAAATGATTGATGAACCAACTTACTCACCCATAAATTCCCTCAAAAGGGTGAACCACCTTACTCACCCTCACATAGATTGATCCACTTGGTCTCCCTAGCATCATATGGGAGAAGACACTTGCTCAACCTATTTCAATTAGAGAAAAGACTATCCACCCCCTAAAACTGCTTGGAAAAAACCTACTTCAATCCATCAACTAAGGAAATACATACTCTTTTATCCAAAAAATTGATATCTTTAACACCTTATGATTAATGAAATAAATTTATTACACAAAAGTCTAATTTATCCTTCTAATTACAAATACCTTTCGCAATGATGCTAGATGTACATGATCAAGACTTGAACAATAGCATGCATCACTTATAACATTAATTCTAATGATAAAAGGAGATTGGGAAATTTTACACCTATTTTGTTAGATCCCTTAGGGGTGTCACATCATTGATTTCCTTGATAACTAGGGTCCCCATCAAGAAGTAACTTGAGTAGTCTCTCATATCATGACGATGCATGTTATATATATTTAGGGAGCATATACACCAATAGAATCCCTCTTTAAATAATCCAATGTATTTATTATAGGGGCCATAATCCTCTACCACTATATTGATCCTTTCCTATTATTATTGTAGAGTATGGTCAGATAGGCATCCTACTAGGTGTAATCCTTAACATATCTCTCCATGGAGTCCCTAATGAATAAAACTCATTAAACTATATTTATGAACTCTCATAAAATGTGAGAGACATTCCACAAGATCTTATTTTCACAACAATGACTAATATAAATAAGTCCTTTAATGAAGCTAAAATAATTATTTTTCAACACAAAAAACACTAACAATCAGAGTAAAATTAAAAGGCGTAGGCTTTTATCAGAAATAAAAAAGGGTTTATAAATGGACAATTTATCAACTCTTTTGTTTAGTGTGGATAAGAGGATCCTTTATCAAATAATTTTTTTAGGGATGATAAATGATTCATTTATCAAATCATTTTCTATTATGGATAAACATGCATACTACTTCATTGAGTCGTTAAAATTACAACACACTACAATAGAAAAGGTAGAAATTACCAAATATAGAATAATATACACGAAAAAACTAAGATTTTAATAAAAAAAATTAAAAAAAATATACAAGTAAAATAATATATTATATATATTTTAAAAATTGTATTGTATAATTACTTGAGTAAGAAAAAATTATCCTAGACATTCAAAAGAAGTAGTGTTCCTTTATCTTTGACCCTATTCTTGCTATTAGTAGCTGAACAAATAATCATATATTGATTAAAAGAATTAACATATATAATAAGAAAAAATTTACTTCTCTAATACTATAAATAAATAAATTAAACACAAAATGAAAATTTTAACCTAAAAACATAAACATTAAGTCATGCCAGGCACATCGTGTATCAAATTTAGTTGTGTTTCATTATTACAAATCACATTAATTATTTTTTTCTCAGAAGTACATCCTCTTGAATTGGATATCATCTATGGTGATCAAAACTCATTATGGATCGGAGCCAATTGAAGAGGGATTTTTTTTGAACAAACCTTCAACTATCACACCATTTCTTATTCATATTCAAGAATTATCTCAGGGAAAATTAAATTACTAATTATATAAAAATATTAAAAAAGAAATTAATTATGTAATTGCAGATACATGGTTGAGAAAACAATATGATCTCATTTTCTCAGTTTTGGTGATGAGAAAAATGATTTAAACTAAAAGAGAACATATACAATGAAAACACGCACTTCGATTCATACTAAAAACATCATGTGTTAAATTGACATGCTGTTAATTTCTATGTGTGAGAAATATATTATTTATTATTCTCCTAATTTTTTTAAAACAATACAAACTCATTTGATTAGTTTTTTCTAATGATGATTTTAAAATAAAATGAAACCTTCATATTGAAATTACACAAATTGAGTAATATTGGTTACATCATGTGTCTGATTAGTGTGTGGTTAATTCTTACACATAAAAAATGAATTATGAACTATTGTAATATGGTTTTTAAATAATCAATGCATGTTGTATTAGTCTTATTTATTGACATGTTTTTAAACATAAATTTTGAGTTTTTAGATTGAAAAAACACACTTGGAGTCATATGAATCTTATTGTGGTCAAATTTATCTTCAGTTGATTATTACACATAAAAAATGAATTATGGAAAATATTCCTAATGTTTGAAAACTATATGATATAGTTTTAATGGTTTTGTTTATTTTATGTGTGTTTTAAACTAAACTATAATTTTTTATTGAAAACCCAAACATAGAATAATATCTACCACATCATGTGTTAGATTGATGTGTAGTCAATTATTACACATGAAAAATGAATTACGGATCATTTTACTAAAGTTTCAAATGAATATTTTCTTGTTTTCACAGTTTTAGTAATTATTTTTGTGTTTTAAACTGAAATTAAACTTTTTTATTGATTACATGAACTTTAATTAATATCAATGAAATTGTGTATCGGATTGATGTGTGGTAAATCCCTATATATAAAAAATGAATTATGGATTGTTTTCCTAAATCATGAAAATAATCTGATATCATTTTATCAGTTTTGGATATATGATGTGTTTTTAAATTATATTGGGACTTTTGTATTCAAAACATTCACTCTGAGTAATATCAATTACATCATTTTTTAGATTTATGTGAGGTTAAAAACTATACAAGAAAAATGAAATATGGATTGTTTTCTTATTTATTGAAAATAATCCGGGCTTGTTTTCTTAGTTTTGGTGATGTGAGATACATTTTATACTAAAATATCTCATTTATATTATAAACCTATACATTTAGTCATATTGGACACATGGTGTGTTATATTGTTGCATGATATATTCTTACACATTAAAAAAAAATTATGGACAATTTTGATATTAACTAAAACAATTTATGATTGTTTTCTCAGTTTATTAATTAATGCTAGTTTTAAACTAAAAGGACACTTTTGTATTGAAATCGTGTTCTTTGAGTCATACCCACTACATTAGTGGTCATATTGATGTGTGTTCAATTCTTACAATTCAAAAATTAATTTGGGACCATTTTTATAATGATTGAAAATAATATGAGCTCTTTTTTTTTCAATTTTGGCTATGTGATTATTTTAATCTAAAAAGATTTTTTTAACACACACGTTGAGCCATATCGACTAGATCATTTGTCATATTGGAAATCAGTTGATTTCAACCCAAGAAAAATGAACTTTCGATTATCTTCCTAAAATTTTAAAAAATATGATCTTTTTTCTCAGTTTTGGTTATGTGGCATT
Organism: Viscum album; assembly: GCA_963277665.1. Taxonomy (NCBI): domain Eukaryota; kingdom Viridiplantae; phylum Streptophyta; class Magnoliopsida; order Santalales; family Viscaceae; genus Viscum; species Viscum album. The sequence goes on along the minus strand of OY728143.1, from coordinate 283,502,680 downwards.
CATGATATAATAAAATGGTAACTTTATAATGAAAAGAATATAAATTGAGTAATATTGATCACATTGTGTCTTGGATTGATGTGAATTTGATCCATAAACATTAAAAATGAATTTTGGGTAACATTCCTAATGTTTTAAAATTATCCTATCTATTTTTCCTTTTTTGGCTATTTGAAGCGTGCTTTAATCTAAAATGACACTTTTGTATATGCACATTGAGTCATAATGGCCACATCCGATGTCCGATAGATGTGTGGTCAGTTAATATAAGTCAGAAATTATTTATCGATAGTTTAAATAATGTTTTAAAATAATCAAATATTTTTTATTAGTTTTTTATATGTGATACATTTTAAACTTAAATGATATGTTTATATTAAAAACATGCACTTCGAGTCGTGTTGACCACATCGTCTGTTCAGTTTTCACGCGTTCAATTACTACACATGGGAAATGAATTGTGTATGGTTTTCCTATTCTTTTTAAAAAATATGATCTCATTTTATTGGTTTTGGCGATATGACATAGAAGACACCAAGATCTGTACTCCATGAAGATGTGATGAATTCCAAAACATTACATTTTTGACCTTTATTTTGATCACCGTGACACAAATATTTCATCTGAACCTTAAAAAATAAAAAGAAAAACATGGATCACTTACACCCTCAAGGAACATTTAGTTTAAGAGTCTTAGATAATTATCTCAAATTCATACATAAAAAATCATAGAATCATGGACTCATATACGGTTCAGAATATTGAACATCACCTCTCATTATACCCATCATTTGTAAAAAAGGTTATAAACATTATTATATAAAACCTGGGGAAACATAAACATAATCGGGGTGTGCAAAAATTCCTTGTAATGAAAAAATAATAATTAATAATTGAATTCCATCTATGAGAAGAAGAGTTCATAGAGTTATGATGACATAATCAAAGTGAATTAATGAATTAAAAAATAACTCATACCCATCAATACATGCATCATAAAATATAAAAACATGGAAAATGAAAGAGTCCTTATAAACAGTAATAAAAATCAATTTTATATCAATATCCATCATTAGAAACATTATATACCCATAAAAAGAAATTGGAACAATTTTTTAGTAACAAGGATTATCTATTTTATAAAACCCTTTCAAAAAAATTTCAAAACACTTTTAATTAGAATATTCACATGTCTAACTTCCAACATAATAATTACCTAATTAATCAGAGTGATATTTGGGAGAACACAATGTTAATTATATAAAGGGATTACCCAAAACTATCTAGGCCACCCTAAGTTATGTTGTATCAATCTCACTTAGTGCTATCTACTCCACCCAAGTTAAGCAATAATGATCTTACTTAGAACCATCAAGGTTTCCCCATCATGTAAGATGTCCAAGAACAAAAACATTAATAAAAAACATATAAAAAATAAAATATTCTTTATACAAAATGATTAAAAAAAGGAAAATAAATAAGTATAATGTTAATATGTTTTTTATAACATTAACATGTGGTAATGAAGCACGTTCTATAATAACATTTTTAAGACATGGTTATCCTATGGAAAAGAAATAGTTTCCCAAAAAATCACATTGAAACATGATAAAACCATGGAAAATTAAATGAGTTCTATAAGAATCCCTTTTATACATGGTTATCTAATGAAAAATAAGTAGGTTCCATAACAATCTCATTGAAACATGGTTATCTAATGGAAAAGAAACAAGTTCTATAAAAAAGTCATTAAAACATGGTTTTAGCATGAAAAATAAATAGGTTGCATAACAATATCATTGAAACATGATTAACCAGTGTAAAATAAATGTGTTCCATAAAAATCTCCTAGAAATAAGATTAACCCATGGAAAAGAAATGGGTTCCATAATAATCTATTTGATAAATAAGATTAACCCATGGAAAATAAAGGGGGTCCTTAATAATATCATTGAAGTAATAAACATACATCAAATAAATAATGAGGATCATATAGTTAAAAAATATACATATTATAGTATAATTAATAATAAGGTTTATTTATTTTAATGTATGGTAATTGTATTAAAATATCATTAAAAATGCTCTTGAGGAAAATAATCTTAAAACATTCTGAAGTGTCTCATACCACTTTTAATCATTTGAATCATTAACCCATGAATTGAATAATATTATTTAAAACATATAATATAATGAAAAAAAGTTGAGTTATGATATTACATGAAAAAATAGAAGTATATATACCTTACAAAAACAACTAGGTGCATAAAAACAAAGAAGTCTCAATGGAATTGAAATTGAGACAATCCCTTTACAACTGTGGTAACATATGAATTGGATACCCCAAAAGAAATAATTATCAAATGAAAAATTTAAATAAAATTGAGATACATAAATTAATATACTAAAATAAAAAAAGTGATAGCGCATGCACATCAAAAAACAAAATAAGTGGTGAATATGACATTTATCTAATAGATGTAATAACTTAGATAAAGATACTTTACAAATAATATATCATTGGGGAGATAATAAATGAATAAAATAATAATATATTAAAAAATTTAATCCATAAAATAAAAGTTTAAATAAATTATAACATCATTAGATTTCATTTAACACATATTCTTGCATAAAAAATCCAATTACATAGATGTTTAACCCAATTAACAGAAATTGAGTTTAGAAATCGCTTACATTCAGTCAAATTTTTCATGATTTTCCAATATATTACTGAATAATTAACTTATGTTAAAAATTTACTCAATTATGTTAATTTCCAAAGTTTACAATTAATTTTATTGCACTTAAAATCATGTTATATACAAATACATAATCAATAATTTTTATGTTTTTGTTTTGACCCCAATAGGTTTATGTGCAAAAAATGACATTGAAAGGTCGACTATGGTCAGTGAGGTCATTATTTATTCATATCTATAATTATAAAAATGAAATAATTATCACATTATTACACATATGATACTATAAAAATTAAATAGAAAAGTTTGTTTCAAAAAACTAACCAGTGTTATGGTCAAGGAAATGGTAGGTTGTGCGTACACATGAGTAACATTACCATTTTTCAATTATCCTTATTGAAAGAAGGAAAGTAATTTTTATCTTTTAAGAATCAAAATTATATCATAAATACTATAATTTATAGTTAAATATACTCTTATTTATCATTCTTGTGACATTGTGATTAAAAATTAATAATTACACTACTTCGAGGAGGTGGTAGTCAACACATCAACAAATGACATTAGTAGTTTTCTAGTTTGTGAAATGGTTAGAAGATAATGATGTGTTATATGTAAAGATAAATAATTATGTCATTAATACAAAAAATATTTCCCTTATATAATATATTTTTATTTAAACCATCTATAATACATTCTATATAAACTGTGAATGAATCACATTGATATGTAGAGAGAGTAGTCCATACTTTTACAGATGATGTTATCGTATTCCAAAAAAATGGAAAGCCTAAAGTTATGAGTTATCTAATAATTAAAGAAGCAAAAATAAATCATATTTATCATAAATATCATATTAAAATATTGTTTCCATCATAATTCCCAACCATGACATGTGGTACAGTAAAACATTAATGTCATCATTTTGCGAGGAAGTAGTCTACCATACAAAAGAATAGTGATTTCATTACCCTTTTTATGGAAGTTCTTGTTTGTTTCGGTTTTAAAATTAACATAAAAACATATCAATATATTAAGGATACATAATTTATTATATAATAGAATATAATAATAAATTAATGTTTGAAAAAATAAAAAAAATAAAGTGCTCGTTGAAGAGTGTTACCTCTTCTTTGGGTAACTCCTTTTTTAGACCAAATGACTTCATTGTATTTCTTTAATAAAAAAATAAATCTTATTTTATGATATTAGTTTTGTTTTTAGTTGATTTGGGAAGGTTTTGGATGAAATAAAATGGCTTCATAGGTATAAATAGAGGGAGAGGTGTGGGGGTATTTTATATGGGAGGGAGACGACACACTTGGAATTATTGAGAATATTTGACTATTTCTAACATTTAACTAGCCCCAAAAGGTTAAAAGTACAATATTATAGAACCTTATATGATTAATGGTATATATATTACTATAAAATGATTTTTAGTAATGTGTAGGTTCATTTTGACTAAGTAAATTATAAGTTAAATGATTAATTAAACTTGTTTTTACATTAAAAACTTTAATTAATTTTAATTACATTCACTAATAATTGAATCAAAAAATTAATTTTAACATGATATTAATTATGAATTATTAATATTTTGAATATGGAAACCATTTTTTCAAATTCCATTCATATATGTGGCATAAGATAATTTTAATATTAATCCCCTAGACAAGATAACACAATAAGTTTTTGAAGTGAAAAATTTAGAAGAATGAAATGTTTTTCTATCCAATTTCAATTTTAAATTTAATATAATGAAAAAATTGGATTTATTTATTTAAAATATAACTAATTATACTTTATATACAATTTAAAAATTAAGTCTACTATATAAATAAATTATTTTAAAAATAGTTTTCAATTAAAATTCACTATTTGTCACTATTAATCCAAAAAAAATCTTCTCAGAATAATATAAATAATTCACCCATAGTGAATATGGATATTAAAATTTTAAAAAATAAGTTTAATTTTTCAATAAAAAATTCTAAAAATTTTAAAATTTAGTTTTAATTTCATTCTTTCATTAAAAGGCAGTAAAATGACTTTTAAAAAAATAAACACATTTAATGCTCAACAATGTAATTTTTTTATTTTTTTAGGCGTATAAAAATAGTTTTATGAAGTTGAAAACATTTACTAAATATCTATCATATATTTTTCAATAATATCATTCAAAAACAATGATTGATTTAATTTATTAAGGTAAAACTCCAATATTGTCAAAAAATAGTATTTTATAAAAACATAACCATTATATTTAATTGGTTTTTATATTCACTTATGATTAATAGGTAACCAAATAATTCAATATATATAAATTTTAAACTATATATTAATAATTTAGTTAATCATATTTATTCATTCCATTCTAATGATGATGTGATAACATTCATGTTAAATAATAATATTCTATTGTTCTTCCATAAAACATGGTCTTGTGTGAAACACATGTTGTCATAGAGAATCTATGCTGTGTGAAATGTAAGATAAACATGGTGTATCATATAAATCAAGATAAAATGTTCACTAATTGTAACTAATTCTTTCAAATAATTGAAATTAATTTGAAATAATATATTTCATAAAATATAGTGTTATCAGATTCTACCCAAATTAATTTGAATTTCACCCACAAAAAATTTTATTAGTTATAGAAGGATTAATGTATTTATAATTCCTTTATTGAAACCTAAATAATATAAAGGGATATTAAAAAATACTCTTATAAAGAAACTGTGGGATATATAAATGTCACCAGATGTTATGCATAACTATGATTACACTATGGGAGAACACAGGTGAGAAGAATTAATAATTAAAGAAAGTGATTGAGTTCATTTATCTCAAACATGTAAAGGATTAAATTAATGTTAAGGGCCTAAAAAAGATAAATTTTTTATGATTGAAAAGACCATGACTTCATTATATTTGAAGGTAAAAGGAAAATAATTTTATTTCACGAATCATTTCCCTAGAGTAAAAAAATTATCTTACCATCCAGACTAATAGAAAAAAGGATAATTACATAATTGATGAGTATAATTGCATCGTTTAGTCAATTTCCCCAAAATATCATCTTTTTCCCCAAATTATGTGTATTTGAAATAAATTTATAATTCCTGAATCACTATAATAAGCTTTTAAAGATCACATCACCATAAAATGGATATTCAATACATTTCCATTACCTTTGTATATTAAAGAAAAAAATAGTTAGAATGTAATAAGATAACTCAACAAAATTGTAAACCATTATATGAAACAATAATCTTCAAAATTCAATAGTAATACCAAAAGATCAAACTAAATCATTCCATAAATTATTGTCCTTAAAATTATTCCATAATTTATTGACTATGTTAGGAACAAAAAGATTTTGTGAATTTGTGCATAAACTTTACCAATATAAATAAACCATTATACCTCCAATAAAATCCAATCTATTTATTTAAAAATATAATATTGAAATGGAAAATAAAATTATTCTAACCAGTACATAGTGTAAGGTAGTGGTAGTGTGTGAAACCCTTATCATCCTTTGGTTATGGGCTTAATCCCTCGTCCTCTTCAAATGATATGGTTTGTACCCTAGTATACTAGTCTTCCTTATTTCGTTTAATCATGAAAAAATGAATCCTCCCAAAAAATAGTGTATTTTTTCCCTAGGTGTAACAAATACCTCACCCAAAAAAATGTCTCCAAAAATGACTGTGATCACTTTATGGTCTCATTAATTAAAACATCAATGGGGTGTCCAATAATTTTAACATATGATAATCATTAATCTTATAAAACTATGAAAGTGCCTATAACTATTAATAAAACCTCACATGAAAACATATAAATATCCCAAGTCATAAAAATAGTCCTCAGATACTAACTATATTAGCCCAAGACCTGCACTCCAATATCCATTTCTAAATTCCATTACATTACATTTATTGTATGATTCCAATAATTATGAAAAAAAATCAGCTAAACCTTACAACACAAAAAAAGGAATGGTTGAATCATATACAACCTCAATGACATTATTGTTTTAGAGTTTTAAATAATTTTAGAAAACTATTAAAAAAATATCTCCTATCATCTTGGACTCATAATAATGTTGTTCATAAAGTTTAACAACATCACCTGCTATACCAATTTTTTTATTTCAAGAATGGTAAAAAATATAATTATTTAAAACCATGGGAAAAAAACATAAGAAAGGTGATATCAAATTCTCAATATGGGAAACATATTAATTAACAATTGAAAATAAATAGTGAGAATAATGGTGCATAAGGGGATGATGACATAATCAAAGTGCATGAGATAATTATAAAATAACTCAAACAAATAAATACTTTGATAATAAAATATGAAAACATGGAAAAGAAAATAGACATCAAAATAAATAATAAAAAGTCATGTTATATAAATATTAATCATTATATATATTAAAAACACGTAATAAGTAATTAAAACTCTTTATTGGTAATTTAGACAATCAATTTCTTAAAAACCTATCAAAACCCTTTTAATTAGAATAACTATATGACCATGTTATAATATAATTATTACCCAATGAATCAGAGCACTATCTAGGTGCACCCATTATTTATGTTATAACATTATTACAAAAATTTAACTAGGACACCTGAATTAATGTGTATTGGGCGTACATGGTGATATCTGGGCCACCCTATGTTAGATATAATGAACTTACCTAGTGCTATCATTACCACCCCATCAATTAAGATGTTCAATAACCACAAACTCAATAAAATTCATAAAAAAATAATTATTCCTTTTAAAACATGATTAAACCATATAAAATAAATGGGTCTCATGTCAATATCATTGTTACATGAATAACTCATGGAAATTAAAAGGTCCATATAACAAACTATCTGAAATAAGGTTATCCCATAGAAATGAAAAATGTTCCCAAACAATATATCTAGAACATGATTAACCAAGAAAAATGAAATTGGTTCCACAATAATCTCTTTGAAACATGGATTTCTATTAGAAAAGAAATGGTTTCCATAAGAATATAATCAAAAAATGGTTATACTATGGAAAATAAATGGGTTTAGTAACAATATCATTGATACATAGTAATCCATTTTAAAATAAATAGTCTTAGTAACAATATCATTAAAACACGACTAACCCATGAAAAATAAATAGTTATGATAAAAATATCATTAATACATGACTAACCAATTAAAAAGTAATTGATTCCATAATAATATATTATAAATAAAATTAACCCCTAGAAAATAAATGGGTTTCATAAGAATCTCTTTGAAACAAGATTGACCTGTGGAAAAGAAACAGATTCCTTAAAAATATCTTTAAAATAATCATAATCCATCAAAAAAATAATTGGGATGGTATCATTAAAAAATTATCCCCATTTTAGGATAAGTAAAAAAATGGTGTTTTATATTGGTTAATGGAAATACCATTAAAAGATCCTTACAAACATTCTTGAGGAAAATAGTCTTTAAACATTCCAAAGTGTCCCATACCACTTTGAAACATTTGAATCATTAACACCAGAATAGAATAAAATTAGTGAAAATTATAATATCATGATAGTAGTGATATTTTTGACATAACATTTCAAATAATCAGTATATAAACATTATAAAAATAATTAGTTTCATAAAGACAAATAAGTCTCATTGGAATGGTGATTGAGATGAAACTCCTTACATTTGTGGTAACATGTGAACTAGGAGATGCAAAAGTTATAAGTGTTAAATGAAATATTTAAATACCCTGAATATAAAATAATTAATAATATAATATATTCAATTTTTTAGTATATACACCACAAATAATAAGTAAGTGAAGGATATGTCATTTATCTCCGAGATAAAAAAAGGGAGATAAAAATACCTTACAATGATTGTATCATTGGAGTGAGAATAAATCAATGATGTAATGATCTATGAAAAATGTATATCTAAAAAATAAAATTTTAAATACATTAAAAAACTATTATAGTCCATTTCACTCATATTCATGGAATACATATCCAATGTCATATATGTGCAATCCCATAAATTAGAATTTAACTAAGAAATCCCTTATCTTGAGTCAGATTTGTCATCATTGTCCATTATATTTCAAGACAATAAACTTAAGTTAAATATTTAATTAATTAATAAAATTTTATAAGTTTATTATTATATTTATTTCACATGATAAAAATTATATACAATTACATAATACACAATTTTTAAGTCAAAGTATTTGACCATATTCAGTTAATGGGTCAAAATTGCATTGATAGGCCAGCTATGGACAAGGAGGTTATAATTTTAACTTATTTAGAATATTAAATATGAAAGATTTATTTCATTTTTAAATCATTTTTTCTTTTAAAATAAAATGTCATATGTCATTCTAAAAATAAACCAACTTTACGATTAGGGAGACTATAGGTCATACATACGCTTGAGTAACATTCCCATTTTTCAATGATTATTAATAATAAATGGTATGAAAGCTTTATGTTTATAGAAATACAATTATATCATAAATAAAATGTTATTTAACTATATATAAATATATATTATTCCTGTTATGTGGTGATGAAATGGGTTGAATCACATCACTTTAAGGAGGCAGAAATCCACACGCCCTTGAACGACGTTATCAGGTTTTCATTGTGTGAAATGGAAGGAATACGAGGATATGTTATACGTAAATATAGATATTTATGTCACTAATATAATACATATTTCATATATATCCTAAATATTTCTTATACCAATATTTAATAAATTCCATGTAATGCACGAACATATCACATTACTTTGAGGAGGTGGTATTGCACACATTCACAAATGATGTTATCGTATTCCCATAAAATGGAAATCATGATGGAAAGATTTAGATAAGAATTAAAGACACAAAAATACATTATAAATATCATATATATCACACAAAAATAGTATTTCCATCTTAATTCTCAACTATTACAGGTGGTAAAGTAAAAAACAAAAGTCATCATTTCACAAGGCGTTAATCCACCGTACACACGAACATGGATTTCATTACCCATTTGATGTAAATGTGTGTAAATATAGGTATAAAACATAATATAAACAAATATAATTATATTGGTAACAATGAGGATATTTTATAAGAAATACATAAGAATAAATTTAGGGATGTTTGAAGAACAAAACAAAAGTTCTCGTTGAATAATTTTACCTCTTCTTCGGGTAACTCATTTTGGTTTACACCAAAGGAAATTATTGGTTTTAGTTATACTAGAATTTAAGATTATAGGATGAGATTAGGAATTTGGGAGTTTATCTGGGTAGTTTTATAATGGTTCAGATGGTATTGATAATCGAGAAGAGAGGTGGTGTGGTGGCGGCCTTTTATATGTGAAGTAGAGGAGACACCAATTATTAATGAAAATATTTGAGTTCTCCCCATGTTTTACTTATCCCAAAAGGATAAAAGTGGAATATAATATAAAATTATAGGTTTAATGGTAGAAATATGTTCAGAATATATTATTTACAAAAGTGTATTGCAATTTTTACACCTTAATTTCTAAGATTAATCATTAGGTAAAATCGTTGTCACCTTAATCACTATGATTACTTTTTATTAAATTCACAAATAATAATGGTAAAAAACTAAGTTTACATTAATATATATTATAAATAATTATTATCAAAAATATGGAATCCATTTTTCCAAATTCAAATAAAAAAAGTTTCTGAACTAAATTTAAAATTAATCCTGCAAATGGGATGACACAATGGATTTTTAAAGTACAATGTTCAAAAGTTTGAATTCTCTGTATATATAATTTCAATTTAAAATTGATTATAGTGACCTAATATTGTTTTATTGATGTATATTTGTAGTAATTATTACTTAAAAAGAATTTAAAAATAATTTTTCAATACAAATAAATTAGATGAAAAAACTGTTTCCAATTAAAATTCTGTGTTTGTCAATACTTATCCAAAAAATTATTCTTCTTAGAAAAATACCAAAAAATCACCCTAAAAAAATTCTGATATTAAAATTTCAAAAAATATGTTCTTTTTTTTTGAAATAAAATTTATGAAATATTAAAAATTCAGGATTAAAAAAAGTCTTCTATTAAAAGTCATCAAAACATACTTTTAGAAAAAAAACACCATTTTAATGATTAAAATTGGATTTCTTCTTATTTTATCCCAAAAAAAATTATCTGATGAATTTAAAAACATTTGATAAAAAATATAATAGAAAAATTTCATTAATATTTTTTATTAATTTTTATTAAATAATTTAATTAATTAAGGTGATATTTCTTTTGGTTTTATGATTGTTTTTCATAAAAATATACCCTTTATATTCAATTGGAGTTTATATTCATTTAAATGTAATTGGAAACCAATGAATTCATTATATAAACATGTGTATACCATATATTAATAAAATTTTAATAATATTATATATCACCATTCCAATAGTTAGGTGACAACTATCATGTTAAATAATAATATTATATTATTATTTCAGAAGACATGGTCTTGCCTATCACCATCCTTATTGAAGAGAATCAATGTTGCATGAAACAAAAGATAAAATTTATAATTATTTATAAAAATAATAAATATTGATTTTTGGTAACACAATCTATAAAATAATTAAAATAAGTTTGGAAAAATATATCTCATAAAATTACGTAATATTACATGACACATGCTTCAAACATAAGAGGAACCTTTCAATTGAAATCACTTAGATTAGGTCTTATCGATTTCATCATGTCTCAGATTGATGTGGGGGGGATTCATGAAAAATAAAAATATATTATAAACCATTTTCAAAATGATGGAAAATAATCCAAGATCATTTTTTTGTTTTTCTATTTCATGTGTGTTTTTATGTAAAATGACACTTTTGTATTAGAAACATTTTCTTTGAGTAATATAGATTACATCAGGTGTCAAATTCATGTTTGTTCAATTATTATATCTTGTAAATGAATTATGGAATATTTATCTAAAGTTTGAAAATAATCCAACATCTTTTTCTCATTTTTGATATGTTATGAATTTTAAACTAAAATCGCACTTCATATTAAAAATATGCACTTCAAGTCATTTTGACCACATTGTATGTCAGATTTATACAATTTAAATTTCTACACATGAAATATTAATTACGGACCATTTTCTAGAAGAATGAAAATAAAAAATGATTTTTTTCTCAAATTTTGGGGTATGACACACATTTTATAATAAATGGAACATTTATATTAAACACTCATACTTTGAATCATATCGATCACGCCATGCTTCGAATTTATGTGCGGTAAATGTTTACACATAAAAAATAACATATGGATTTTTTTTCTAAACATTCAATATAGTCGAAAACCATTTTGTCAGTTTTTTCTATTTGATTCAATTTTTTAAAAATATTTAGCTTTTTTAATGAAAACATGCAGTTCGAGTCGTACTGACCTCATCAGGTTTCTGATTGATGTGTGGTCAATTTCTACAGGTCAAAAATTAATTATGGACTTATTTAATAACTTTTGAAAATAATCTGATACTTTTTTCTCAGTTTTATATATATTATTTTTTAAAACTATAATGACACATTTATATTGAAAACAAGAAATTTAATTCATATCAACCACATAATATTTCAAATTGGTGTTTCATCAATTCATGCACATGACAGATAAATGAAGGATCATTTTCCAACTTTTTGAAAAAAAAATATGAGATATTTTTCATGATTTTGGTGATGTGACACATGATTTAAACTAGAATGAAATATTTCTATTGAAAACATAAACATTGAGGCTTTCTGGTCATATAATTTCTTAGATTGATGTGTTGTTGATTCATACACATTAATAGTTAATTATGGATGGTTATCCTTAATTTTGAAAATAAACTAGGAATTTTTACATTATTTTGGCTATTTTAGGTGTGTAATAAATTAAAAAGACACATTTGTATTAAAAAAAATGAAATTCGAATCATACCAAACACATAAGTTGGTAGATTAACTTTTTATTGATTTCAACAGATGAAAAATAAATTATGGAATATTTCAGTAAATTTTAATGTCAATATGTGCGATTTCCTTAATTTTTTCAATGTGATGTGTTTTGTTCTAAAATGATGGTTTTATATTAAAAACACACTATTCAAGCCATATTAACCTCATCGGGTGCCAGATTTGTGTTAATTAAATTCCTAGACATATAAATAAATTATGGATCATTTTAATACTGTTTGAAATGAATATAATCTAGTGTGCTTAATTTTAGTGATGTGACATGCATTTTGTACTAAAATAGAACCTTTCTAATCAAAACTCATATTTTTGTAATATTTATCACATCATGTCTCAGATTGATGTGTAGTAGATTTATAAATTTTATAAATAAATTATGGATGTTTTTCCTAATGTTTGAAAATAACATGATCATATTTTCTCAATTTTGGTGATTTGATGCATGTTTTAAACTAAGATGACACATTTATATTAAAAACACTCACTTCAAGCCATATCAACCTCATAGGGTGTCAGATTGATGTGTGGTCGATTATTAGAGTCCAAAAATGAAATATGGACCATTTTACTAAATTTTAATGAAAATATATGGTTGTTTTCTCAGTTTTTGGAAATGGGATTCATTTTAATATAAAATGATAGTCTTATATTGAATACCCATACTTTGAGTCATATCAACTTTAACAACCAAAAAAATATAGAATAAGAATTTATCATATCTATAAATATTTATAATTTAGATATTTATTTTTTTAAAGGGAATGATATGTCAAATAGCATACCCAACATGCAAAAATGGGTTTCAAAAAAATCTTATTTTTTACACAAGACTAAGTTATACTGAAAAATAATATATTATTAATATTATTATTTTAAATGGATATTATTACATAGCCATCGTATAGGCGGGAATGAATATAATGAACTACGTTATTTTAACATGTGTTTATTCAATACTTTTTTACTTTATTCTAATAAATTTTAGAGGATTAAAATGATAATAAATCCAATTTTAAGAATAAAAACTCTATGATTTTTAAAAGGTAGTTTTACCTCCTTTTGATGGAGACCCATTTTTATATATACCTTTTTCAAATTAATATGTTATATTTGAAAAATAAACTTCTTATATGGATGTGGGACATCAAATTTTTCTTTTATTGGAATTTTGGTATTTTTCTGATAATAATCATTTTTTCATGAATACTGAAAAATACTTCATTTTAATTTCAAATTGTATTTTTGTCTAATTTTTTTCAATTTTTTTATAATTTTACATGGTTTTAAGTAATAACTATATGATGTTTTTATCTGTTAATCTAATTCATTTCATTGGATATAATTTACATTTAAAATTAAATAGAAAATCAATGTGAGCTTTTGAATTTTATACTAAAAAAACTCATTTACTTGATCTATCAACGAGATTAGTTTTAAACCAAATTTAACCACATTTTTTAATTTAATTTTAAATAAAAACATAAATGGGTTTACTTAGTATGAAAAATTTGGTCCAATAGGATCCAAATATTTTTTGGTCAACATCAATTGTAGTATTTTATTTACCACAGTTAATGGTAAATAAGGTAATTAAAGGTAAAATTAATATTATAATATTACAATCATACCCTAACAATATTTATAATCTTATTAGATGATTTATTATATACCATGACCAGCATTTGGCCGAAATGGTGACCTTTGGAAGGAACTTCGGTGTAATTATGAAATTTATAACATTTAATTTAAAATAAAAGCAAATATGTCTCTTCTTACTAATACAATTTTAATATGGTGTTATATATGTGATATATTTAACTACAAAAAGTAAATTAATGATAAAAATAAAACCTAAATTATTTTAAATTTTTTATAATTTTTAGGAAATAAATAATTAAATTAAATATTGACTCAATGAAGATTCAACAATTGACTTATTAAAGAAAGAATCAAATAAATGTTATTAATAATATAAAAATAAATATAATTTTAAATATTTAATTCCTTAAATGAATTTTCTATATGAATATAACATGTCAATATTGTGTTAATGTAGTTTTTCATGAATAAATCATGTTATGAGTTTTTTAAAAATTCGTGTAATGAATAGTGTCTAAGTTGACCAAATTCCCAACAAAAACTATAAAACATATAATTAAATGATATAAAATTTTAAAAAACAAATAAAAAACCAAAAAGTTGATATAAATCTACATATTTCATTAACGACTCATTCATTTGTTGTTTGGCATGATTTGGTAATTATTTTAACCCTCTAAGTGTAAATTACTTGAAAAATGGTCAGATTTAAAAGGGGTGAAAAAAGATAAGGATTAAAAAAATACTAAAACATGTATAATTTTAATCTTAGGATTATATTTAAACCCATAATCATTATATATTTTAACTAAAAAAATTGGATTCATTTGGAATTTAATTTTAATTTATATTAATTGATTACTTTTAATAATTCAAAGGGTCCCCTCTCTTATAAAATGGCACCCACTCCTCTCTATTACCCACAAATAAAAACCCATTTCGTTATTCCAATATCTACCCAAACACATTATTATAATTCCTCCACACATTCTTTAGGCCTTACATAAGGTGTAAACCCATATTAGATTTGTTAATGTGTTAAGAAAGGTGATCATCCGAAGGAAAGGTTTTTTTTTATTTTAGTGTTTCTGTTTTATTTCATGTTGCACTTCCTTTAAATATCATTAATACATGAATAAATAATAACACCATTATCTTAAATATAATTATATGTTAATATGTTAATAAAATTACCCAAATCTTTCTTCATTTTCATCAAATGGGAAATTTACATTTCGCTCGTCTGTACGGCGGACTACCGCCTCACAAACCGATATAGTTAATTTTTTATTACTGTATCTCAAGACTGGTCATAATGATGTAATTATTTTTTTTATGATATTTTCATGACTTATTGTCATTATATGATAATAATATATCAATTATTCTATTACTTTCTATGAAACTAAAAATGATAATTACATTCGTGCGTACGTTTTAAGTATCACCTCCATGAAGCGCTGTGAATCATTTTTATTCACCACATCACAGGTTTGATATATATAAGTATATTTAAATTATTATTATGATTTTAATTATAATATTATAATTTTTTATGTTAAAATAATAATTACATTATTTAAATAAAGATCAATGAAAAATTGAAACGTTACTCATTCATATATATGTCATACAGTCTTCATGATTATAAAATTGTTAATTTTTATACAATAAATAAATGGATTGATTTATAAATATAATTTATGTATAGACATGATTATTATTTAATTAATATTATTCTGAAGATGATGGACTTATGACTAAATGGGCTATTGACATCATACCATTTTCGTTTTCGACTCAAGTACCGAATATCGATAAAACACCTCATATGAACATAAATAATTATTTAATTATTATAAAGTGGAAAAAAGTGATATAAAGGAGTAATAAAATTGAAAAATATTGTCATGAATATATAAATTAACCTTAATTTATTATTTAGAAATATAGAGATGTTACACGGTGATTTAGACTCACGGTATTGGACTTAATCTTAATCTCTTTTCATTGTGGCATATGTTGACGTTATACACCATGTTCTTTTATATGGTGTATAATTAACACCATTGAAATTTAAATTTATTAAATGGTTCTTTAATGTAATCATTTTCTATGAAGCCTTTTAATAAATACAAAAGGAAATTTTTTAACAAATGTGTCGGCAATGACTTTTATGCCATTGTGACCATTATTTTTTATGTGGAAATACCTATAAGCCTTAGTGATTTTAGAAGGAAAAAAATAAAATATTCTATTTTCAGGTATTTTGGTACCAAAAATGGTTTTGAGTACAGATTGATTATGTTAATATCTTGAAATGATACATTGTTATTGCAATGTGGAAATATTATTTTCCCTTTATACTTGATAATGTTTTATGATTATGTTATGGATCATGGGATTTATTTATGTATACAGGTGTTTTTGTGATAAAATGATGGATGGTGAGCCTGTGATAGCTCTCCAATGCATTGGGTAATGATAACGAGTTAAACAACAAGGTTTCTTTTTAATATATTTAGGAAATATTCTGTGATGGGTATTCCAAATGTAACCATGATGGTTACTCTCCTTATAGCCGTGAAATCTACATTTTAAGTAAGATATTGATTCTAAATGTTACCTTTATGATTTATTATTACTAATAAGTTTTTTAGGAATCCTTTGATTTCATGAAGTTTTTTAAAGAACTTAAGATTTGTGGGTGAAATGTGTGACTTTGTGATATTTTTTTTCATAAGTTTAAAATATTCCTAGACTAATAGTTTCATTCATTATTTATATCCATTAGTGAGATTGTTGTGCTCATACCATGTTTTTGAAATGTTTTCTATAGGTTATAAGGATGGTTAAGAGGAATTAAGATGAAAAGATGAATGTTATGAAAAATTTTATCAAGAACAATAATTCATGTTTTCTTTTAAAATGTTTTAGAGTACGAAAAAATGGATAGAGTGTAGACTTCTATATTTGTAATATTTGATTTGTTATATAACAGTCATTGCATAATTCTCTAAAAATATACTATAAAAAATGTCCTGAATGGTAGTGAATTTAAATTCTCGACTTAACTAATGATTATGTAATGTTTATGGATGGGCCTTATAGTTGGTATCAATGGTCGGTTTAAATAACTTTAGGGTGAGGATATTGTTAATACAGTATCCATAAATTATTTTTAATTTATGTTCAAATTGAAGTGATATAGAAATTGAAGATTACCATGTTTCTTCATGAATAATATGTTTGTTCACAATGGTTTTCCAAAGAGGAAACCTGGAAGCTACGCTGGGAAAACATCCAGGGCAAAACAACCTTCCAAATCAACAACCTAAGATGGTCGGAATCCGAACAGAACGGTTTGTTCCAGTGATGATGTAATTGACTGAGGAAATAAAATTTTGGGGTATCCATCCGAAATATTATCCAAATAAAACACATATAAACATTTCAGTAGTAAATAATTTCATGAGGCAACATCCACCTTTATTCATAAGATCATCTGACCTCTTACTAGCTGAAGGGTTTATTAGAGCACTAGAAAAGATTTTTGATGTTATGGTGTATTCAGAAAATCAAAAGGCTAGTCTTGTTTTTTACTATCTTGAAGGTGAATCTGATCTCGGGTGGTTGATGGTAAATTATATTAGTTACAGTTAGGATATTTATTCTCTTTAGTCGGATGAATTCAAAATTATGTTTCTTGAGAAATTTTTTCCTAAGATGGTACATCTTAGGTTGGGAAAAACAATGGAATTGAGGATATCTGAGGATTCAATTAGTACATTCGAATAAAAATTCACATAACTAGATAGTTTTGATTCAAACATCCTATATGATACTTATAGTAAAATCAATCCTTTTTTACTTTGGATTAAAGCCAATGTATCGAAGGGCATTGGCTTCGCATGGGGTCAAAATTTATGAAAAACTTGTTCAATGTTCAGAGAAAGTGGAAATGGAGTTCTACGATGATTAGGTGTCTTGTTAAAAAAAATCAGAATAAGAGGTCAAGTTGTAAAGATAAAGGGAATAATTCTTCAAAAATGTATTATTATAAGAAAATTAAGTTTACATTTTGGGAAAATTTTTGTATAAAACAGACTAGAGAATTCTGTTTGAATTATGGTATGTGCTTACAATGTTGTAAAATGGTGGAAAAGGCCAATAACTGCACTGAAAAAGATCAAGGTAGTGGTAAGAGAAAATTGGATTTACATTTTGTAAATTTTTTTTAATTGAAATGACTTGGGTCATTATGAAAATGATAGTTTGAAGAAGAACTCAAATGATATGAAGCATCCAGACTATAAGAAAAAAGGTGTGGTGAATTCATTTGGAACTACTTGAGCAGATGTTGGGCTATCAAATGAAGTGGTATTAATTAAATTGTCTTTTTATTTAGATTAATCCAATGCATTTTTTTATTCAGGGTCTACACATTATTTCATTTTTGAGAAATTTTCTAGTAAATTGGAAATTCCACCTCAATAAATGAATCTAGAAAATATGGTGAAAACACAAAGGTGAAATTTTGAGGCAAAAAGAAATTATAAGAATCTTCCTATCATTATATGCTGAAATAATTTACCTTCAAGACTTGTTTTTTCCATAGTAGAGTTTGATGTTAGTCTGGGTATGGATTGACATTCAGTTTGTGTACAAGAATGAACCCTTACCATTGATTACATATTAGGAAGCTGAGAAACTATTAAAATATAGAAATTAATTTTACCTTGAAAATATTGTTGAAAAAAAGGAACTATTCAAAATAATGATGTGACAGTGGTAAATGAGTATCTTAATGTTTTTCTAGATGATTCTCTAGGTATTGCACCTAATAGAGAATTAAATTTTTCTACTGACCTATTTTCTGATGCTAATCCAATTTCATTGCCCTCTTATTGAATGACTTAAACTGATCATTTATAGTTGAAGGGGAAATTGAAAGGGTTATTAGATAAAGGTTTTATTCAACCTATTATATCACCATGGGGTGAACAAGTCTTATTTGTTAAAAAGAAATATGGTTCAATGATACATTGCATTGAATATAATGCCTTGAATAACATCACTTTTAAGAACAAGTATACTTTTCCTCATATCCATGATTTTTTTGATCAACTATAGTGAGCCTAACATTTTTTGAAGGTAAACAAGTGGGTGAGGTACCATCAGTTGAATGTAAAGGAAGCAGTCATTCAAAAGACTAATTTTCATTCTAGATATAGGCATCATAAATTTTTAGTTACTCCATTTTGATAAACTAATAAACATGTTGTATTCATGGATCTTATGAATAGAATATTCTTAAAGTTCTTGGATATGTTTTGGATTTTTTTTATTGATGACATTTTGGTATATTCTAAATGTGAAGTGGAGCATAAAATACATCTATGGATTATTTTCGACTCCTTAAAAGAAAATAAAACATATGAAAAATTCTGAATGAGTGAATTTTGGTTGTAACAAATTTATTTCCTTGGTCACATTGTTTCTAAATATTGAATAACTTTTGATCCTGCTAAAAAGATGATATTGATGAATGGCCATGACACACAAAAATAACTGAGATTCGTAGTTTTCTGGGTTTAGCATGCTATTATTGGAGTTTTTTGATCTTTTTTTCATGGTTATATAACCCACTGACTATGTTAATGTGAAAAGGTGTTAATTTAATCTAGAAAAAATAATTTAATGATTGTTTTCAAGAATTTGAAACAAATTTGGTGATGTCTCAAATTTTGGAACTGCCTTCAAGAAATGGTGAATTTGTTATCCCCAGAGATGCATCATTGAAAGGACTTAGTTGAAACCTAATACAGAATTATCAGATAATTTATTATGCTTTATATAATTTAAAAACTCATGAGTTAAATTACCATACACATGATTCTTAATTAGCAGTATATTTTTTTTCATTAAAAATTTATAGGCATCATCTATATGGAGTAAAATGTGAAATATACACTGATCACAAAAATTTGAAGTAGATATTCACCAAGAAATAATTGAACACGAGGGAGAGAATATATTTGTAACTAATCATGGATTATGATTTCATGTTTCATTACCACATTGGAAAAGAAAATATGATGGATAATGCTTTGAGTCAGAAAATTAATGCTACATTAACCATGTTATTTTTGGAATCTGATCATTTGGTTAATGATTTTATAACCTTTGTCTTGGAAGTTGTTGGCATTGAAAATTCCCCTATTTTATTTTAGTGTTTAGTGAAATCATCTCTATCAGACAGAATTCTGAAATCATAGATGAAAGATAGTGAATTTTAGAAAATGGTAGAATTGGTTTAGAAGGGTAAGTTTCCCGATTTTAATATTTATACATATTTTATTTTGTTATTGGGGAAGAGATTATCTTTTCTTTGTGATTCACATTTGAGGAAAGAGTTGTTTTGTGCAGTTTATTGTTCTCCATTTTAGGTCATCATTGTATTAATAAGATTTACGAAGGCCTTCAAGAATATTACTGGTGGGATATAATGAAAAGATATATTAGTGACTTTCTATAAATTGTTAGACCTGTTAGTAGGTTGAATAAGAATGTATGTTTCCAAAGGGGATGATTTTTTCCTTTTTCAGTACCAAATTGGGAATGGTAAAATATATATTCATGGATTTTTAGTAGGATTCCCAAATATTTCACAAGGTAATAATGCGATTTGGTTTAATATTGATTGATTGACTAAATCTGCTCATTTTCATTGTATTTGAGACACACTATCTCCATATCAAATTTATTATTTTTATCATAACGAGATAGTCAGTTTACATGGATTTACTCTCTCCATTGTATCTGATTGAGATCCAAGTTTCACTTCTTACTTTTGGAGAGGACATTAGAAGTTGTTGGTTACTGAAATAAATTTCAGTATAGCTTTGCATCCACAATCAGATGGGAAGAAAAAATAAACAATTCCAACCATTGATGATATGATACATTATAGTTTATTGGATTACTAGGGATTTTGTGATCAACATATTTATTTGGTTATGTTTTAAAATAAATACAGTTTCATTCCAATATAAATATGGAACCATTTGAGGCATTATATGGAATTAGACTCCAAAATCTCTCTTTTTGGGATGATATATGAGAAAGGAAGTTGATGGGATCAGAGTTGGTAGAATAGATGGCAGAAAACGTTCATCTGATTCAGAGACAGATGCATTCATCAGAGGGGAGGCCACAAAGTTATGTGGATAATTAGAGGAAGGATATTTTTTTTAGGTTGGTGATCAGGTCCTTCACAATGTCTATCCATGGAAAACTATGATGCATTTTGGTAAGAAGGGGAAGTTGATTCCATGTTTCATTGGACCCTATGAAATCCTAGAAAATGTTGGATAAGTTTCCTATATATTGGATTTTACATAGATTTTATCCTAGGTACACAATTTTTTTTCATGTTTCAATGTTAAGAAAATATATTCCAGATCCATCTCAAGTTTTGAGTGATGAATTAGTTCAGTAGGAAGATAATTCTTCTTACAAGGAACAACATTTCTAGATTCATAACCATAGAGTGAAAGTGATGTGTAATATGTTGATTCATAATAGGTAGTTTTTGTGGAAAACCCATAGGGTTGAAGAGGAAATATGAGACTATGAAAATTCTATGCGGGTTAAGTACCCCTACTTATTTGATAAGTAAATAAAATTTTGAGGACACAATTTCTAAAAGGGAGGAAGGATGTAACATCCTAGGTAGTTATAGAATAATAATTTATCATATATATTAATATTTATGAATTATAAATGTTTTTTATTTTATAGGGGATTTTATGTTTGAAATGGTCCTGAAATGTAATAATGAGTTTCTCCCAAATATAATGTTTTACACAAGATAGAGTTATACCAAAAAATATTATTTTATTAATATTTTTTTAAATTGTAGTTATCAAATTGCCATTTTATTTGTAGGAATAAACCTAAAAAACTATATTATATTTACACAAGTTTATTAAATATCATTACTTTTTTCCTGTTAAATTTAGAGTCCTAAAATGAGAATAAATCAAATTTTAAGGTAAGTTACTCTAATATTTTTAAAAGGTGGCTTTGTCGCCATTCAATGGAGAACCCTATTTAAATATATTTTTTTTTAAATTTTATATGTTTTATTTGAAAAAGATAATCTTCTTATTTGGAATCAGGACATCAAACATTACATTGGTTGATTTTTTGGTATTTTTCTAATAATATTCATTTCGTAGTGATTTGTAAAACATTCTGCATTCCAATTCAAAATTACCTTTTCATATAATTTATTTATATTAATAGATCATACTTTCAAATAGTATAAAGGTATAATTAGATTATTTTATTATTAATTAATCCAAATTAGTTCACTAGATGCAATTTCAAATTAAAATTAAATTGAAAAACAATTTGAGCTTTTGAACATTTTACTTAAGAAACATGTTTTCTCGATCCGTCAGTGGGATTAGTGTCAAACATAATTTAACAACTTCTGTGAATTAAATTTTAAAAAATGGACATGGATAATCATAATAAACATGAAAAATTTTGTCTAATAGGATCAAAATAATTGTTGGTGAATAGTAACATAAGTATTTTATTTACCACGGTTAAAGGTAAATTTGTTCATTAAAGGTAAAATTAATCATATAATATTATAATATTCCCATAGAAATTGTATTATTATTAATATATTAGTTATTATTGACCATTACCATCCTTGGGATGAAAATGTATCCTTTTAAAGAAACTTTTTTGTGATTATGACATTTATAACATTTAATTTAATATAACGACAAATATGTCATAAATATGTCTCTATCTTCTAAAAAAAATTTAATATGTGGTTATATAAGTGATATCTTCAATTAATAAAATTAATTAAAAAAAATATTACCTAAATCATGGTAATTTATTTATAATTTTTATTAAATAAATAATTAAATAAAATAATGACTCATTGATGATATTGTATTTGATTAATTAAAGGAAGAATAAAATAAATGATATTAATAATATTAAAATAAATTTAAATTTGAAATATTTTATTCCATAAAAAAATATTTTTGATTAATATGACATGCAATGATTGATTTAATGTTGTTTTTTAAGGATTAATGTTGTTATTATTTTTCTAAAAAAGTTATGTAATGAATAGTTTAAAACTTGTCAATGTTCATGACTTAAATTATATAATATCTAATTAAATGATATACTTCTTTTTGAAAAAACAAGATTCATCCCAAAAGGTGAGATAAATCTAAAAATTTAATTAATGAATCATTCATTGTTTTTTTGTGGAAATTATTTGAACTCTCTATGAGTAAATTAGTCGATAAAATAGAAAGAGTTATAAGGGGTTAAAACAAAAAGATTGGGATTTCAAAAATAATTAAAAATGTATAATTTTAATTGGATGATTATATATCTTCCCATATTAATATTATATTTGAAAAAAATAATCTTTGAACCATTTGGAGTCCAAATTGAATTTATATTAATTTAATAATTTTAATAATTTTAATGGCACCCCTCCCCACTAATATAAAAAGTCACCCATTCCACACTATTAACATTATAAAATCTATATTTTATTTCTTCTCACACTTACTATATATCTACATCATCCATGAAGAACTAAAAAATCAAGTATCCTTAATATAATGATATGTTATTATGTCAATATCATCACCCAAATCCATCTCCAATTTTATCAAATGGGAAATGAACAATTTTTTTGTGTATGACAGACTACGACTCGTGAAACGATATAGTTTTTTATCATTACCATATATCCTGACTTGTAAAAATGATTGAAGTAATGTTTTTATATGAATATTATGAAATATTTATCAATGTATGAGAATAATATATTAATTATGTTCTTACTTTTCATGCACATAAAAATAATAACATCGTTTGTGCGCACATGTGATTTATCACCTCCATGAAGAGATGTGAATCATTTTTATTTACCACATAATTTGTATGAGATATATAATTATATTTAAATTATTTATGTGATTTTAATTATATAATGATAATTATGGAAATATAAAATAATAATTACCTTATTTACATAATTATCATTAAAAAATGGAAAATCTGCTCATTCGTTCATACGACCTAACATCTCTATTATTATAACATTGTATATTTTTCAAACCATAAATAAATGGTTTTATTTAAAAGTTTATTTATAATAGATATTATTATTTCAATAATATTATTTTTGAGATGATGGACTTTTGACCACATAGACTATTGACATTATACCATGTTCATTTTCAACTCAAGTATTGAATATCGACAGAACGTACGATATGAACTTAAATAATTATAAAATTTTATAACATTGTCATAACATATATATTGGGAATAATAAAATTGATAAATGTTCTATTGTATGTATAAATTAACTAAAGATTATTATTCAAGAAAATAAAGATTATATGTGATGATTCAGAGTCACGGTGAAGGACTTCATATCAATCTCCATTGAGTGAGGCATATTTTGATGTTATACACCACCTTATTTTATAACTTTTTTAATTAAACCCCCTTGACTATTAATTTCATTAAAAGGTTTTATAAATCAATATTTTTTTATGAATCATTTTACTAAGTGACAAAATGATATTTTATAATGTATTCAGTGATAATTAATTTTCCACCGCTGTGACCATTATTTTATATTTGAATTCATCTATAATATTTAATTATTTTAAAATAAAAGTTAAAATAATATTTCCTTTTCATGTATCTTGGTATTGAAAATGGATTTAAGTCGGGATCGATTATGTCCATATCTTGAAATGATACATTGTGATTGCATTGTGTAAATGTTATTTTTACACAATTCTTGTAAATGTGTTATGATTATTTTATGGTTCTTGATAATTGATTATGTATATACGTGGTTCCATGATAAAAAAGGGATAGGTGAGCCCGGAAAATCTCTCCAATCCATTTGGTAATGAGATAGAGTTAAATGATAATGTTTCTCCTTAGAGATTTAGGGAAAATACTGTGTTGGGTATTCCAAACATAACCATGAAGGTTACTCCCTATGCAGTTGTGAATGCTAAAATATAATTATGATATGGATTCTACAAGTTACCATTATGATTTAAGATTGCTAAGATTTATGCCCAAAATGTTATGATTTCATGAGGTATCTTAATGAACCTATTATAAATGGGTGAAATGTTTCATTTTGTGAAAATGTTTTCATGAGTTTAAAATATTCATGGACTAATATTTTCATTCTTATATATATTCATTACTGAGATTTTTGGGCTCATCCCATGTTTTTGAATTGTTTCCCATATGTTATAAGAATTGTTAATGAAAATTAAGGAGATAAGATGAATTTTTTTAAAAATATTAATAATAAAAATAATTTATGATTTATTTTAAAATGTTTTAGATTGTAAAAAATGGATAGTGTGTAGGATTGCCTACTTTTTAATATTTGAGATGCTATGTAATAGTTATGGCCTAATTCTATAAAACTATATACCTGAAAAGTTCTTCGATGCGAGTGACTATAAATTCTTGACTTAACTCAATATTATGTAATGTTTAAGGCTAGGGCCTTATATTGACCACAACATGTTATGGATTGGCATGTGGTAAATTCCTACACATTAAAAAATGATGTATGGATCGTTTTCAATTTTTTTGATAACAATAAATGATTTTTTTATTTTTGGGTATGTGAAACATGTTCTATACTAAAATGAAACTTCTGTATTGAAAACAAGAAATTTGAGTAATACCGACCACATCATGTGTCATATTGATTTGGGGTGAATTCTTACCAATAAAAAATTATTTATGAACCACTATCTTAATGTATCAAAACAATTCAAATGTTTTTTCTCGGTTTTGATCATGTGACATTCATTTTGAAGTAATGTTTAAATATTAAAAAATAAGGGTCAAATTAAAATGTTAAGGAAATTAAATAAATAACGATTATAAAATTATTATAAAATTAACTAAATGAGTTATATTAAGTAACCTCTTCATGATATCTATATACAAACTAACACTATGTACTCTTCCAATTCATTTCTAAAAAATTGAGTTCATCTATTATTCCTATCCTTGAAAAACATATAAAAAATAATATATAAGCAGTATGATACTAATCATGCATAGCCCAAAAATATTTCTATGTTCATATCCCATACTAGATCAAAAACATAATATGTAATCACCTAAATTTGATGTTAGGGTACATTCAAACAACATGTTTTCTTCCCAATCTTCTCTAAAAATATATAATCTGTCTTTTGAGTATGTAGATCACTAGAAATAATGATAGTATCGAGATAATATAGAAACAAATGATTAAAAAATATATTTTTAATGAAATTATAAGTACCTATAGAAGTTACTTATTCAGGGATCCAAGTCTTTTTATAGTATAATATATCTTTCATAAATTTTAAAATATAACATTTAGAATCATTTTTTATCTTCAATTAGGAACTAAAAAAACTAAACCAAATATGTAAATATTTTTGAAATTTGTTTTAATAGTTAAATATATTTATACTTACCTTATTCTATTTTCATTTAGATTAATCCATAAGATTCTTATTTTGAGTCACCAACTTCATACCATGGTTTGGACTATATTTATAGATTTATCTATCATAAATAATTATTGTCAAAAAAAACTGAAACATATCATACGATCTTTATTAATTAAATGTTTATTATAGTGCATTTAAAATTCACTATACACATCATGCATTTTTGATTAAATGGAAATCCATTCAATCAATCTGAAGAAAAAATACTTTGGTTATCCAATACAATTGGGATCAGTATATAGAGATTTTATGGAAAAAAACAACTATTGAAAAAATTAAAAAAATAACTTAAATGATTATAGTTTATATTTTTAACCCTTCTTTGTAGTCATCAAAAAGAGTTCTTCTATGATTTTCTTCTGAAACTCCTCGTTTAGCTCATGTTTTTTCTTATCATTTTTGTTAACTACAAAGTAAATTTTTCCATAGAAAATATAAAGGGATTAATGAATCCAAATCATGATTCAAAAAAGTTTTCCTTTATATAATAGTAATATAAGCTCATAATAAAAATGTGAATAGTATTAAATTCAATGTATATATTAGATCATTTGGTAGATAGATTTATTATGACAATATACCTTATGTTTGTATTCACAAATGAGACTTCCATCCATTCAAACATGAGAGTATCATTTATACTCTAGAGACTAACAATATTTGTATTATAGATCTAAATATTACTTCCTCATATGGATTTTAGGACACATATCTTTCATTGAATGTAGAATCTACATGTCGTTATAATGATAATATATGTTGTTGTGGAATTGGCAGGTATAAGGTAATCTCGGAAGATAATTTTGTTTTATTTGTTTATTGAATAGAATTTCTTGATCTGACCTTCCGTTTCCCCAATTCATTATCCATCTGTTATACCATAACTCACTTAAAATATTTTTATATCAACAATGATAGGTTTTTTATTTGAAACAATTTGATAAATAAATAACACATTTATATATATAAGATTAAATGGAAATGACTTTAAAGTAACAGTAGCCTCATTTTCCATTTTAATATCTAGATCATCATGTGGAATATGTATCTCATAACTCATATCTTGAGCTACTTTAATCACCTATCTCATGTTATCTTATGTGATTTATTTGTTGTCTAGAATCTATCCAATGATATTATACAGACTACACCTCACAAAAAAATTGTTTGTGGGTGTTGATAGATTTAAATCACATGCAACATTACCCTACATAATTTTGGTAATATAAATTTATTAGAAGTATTTTTATTGACATTTAATATAAAGGGTAATGGAATCACTGATTACATTGGGTAAGGTATATGGTTGAGGGGCACGACTAGCCTCAAATATAGCATGATCATTTGAATGTTCATGTGTTGATCTTTTTTCCACTTCCCGTTCTCTTTGATCATTTTTCATATATTGGTTATCCATACTAGACTAGATAATAATATCTAATAAATAATCTATATTCACTAACTATAAATTCATCATCTGATATTTATCTTCTTGCAGTTTTTTCTTCTAAAAGTATTTTCATGGAGACACTCTAAAACCTACACATGAAACATGATGATATTGTTTCGTTCATTACAAAGGTACTGAATTTAGTTCTTCTTCTGTTACAATTGATGGAGACAGTTTTTTCAAAACCATATAAAGAAAATATGAACATAAATATATATTTTTAGGTAATACAATTTTAAATTATAACGAATTATTATTATTCCACAGTTACATATGTTTCCCATACTGATTTTGTTTTTTATCAACTAGTTTACAATCCTAATTTACATAGATCTCCTTCTATATCACATAACATGAGATTTAATTGGATTTATATTTATATTTGTTAATATGACTATATAAAAATGAACAAATGTTGTTTCATATCATATAAAAATTTTATTTTTGCTTTTAAATGCATACGATTGTCTTCCCTAATGAAGTGCACCACATCATTGATTTCTAATAGGGTTTATTAGTTTGGATGCATGTTGTTTATATTCATCACTTCTCTTCTATTTCATAAAATTACATTTTTGAATTAAATTTGATAAATTAAATAATGTAAAATAATATATTATTGACTAATTTTTTTTGAAAATGATTTCTCATCATATGAAATGATGAAATCATTTTATGTTTCCAACTTTATAATGGTTTTATAAATAAATGGTGGGTAGGGATTTATGTTTACCTCAACAAAACTAAGATGAAACTTTGAAAGAAGAGTCTATAAGACACTATATGATTTCCTAGCATCCATTAAGAGATATTAATTATATAAATCATCTAAAGTAAACAATCCCTATAAGGGATAATGATAACTATAACAATGTTTTATTATATATATATTTTTTAAAATAGTTAAAGTAATTCATAACATTACATTTCATGTCTTTTGAAATGTTTTCCTTTGTTATTGTTTGGAAAAGATTCCATGAATCTATATCAATCAGCACATTCATCTTATTTTTGACCCCAACATAACTACTGAATATTGGACAATTGGGGTCAATATACTGGTCACATTGCTTCCATCAAACATAAAATTTTATAAAATTACTTATTTCCTTTATAGTTTTAGTAAACTCTATGATACTCTATCATTATTTTTTCCATCAACATGATTTTGATCCTATAATAATTCCGTAGTTTTAGCATTGACATATTATTCTTCCCTAATATTGGAAACATCCTAATTTAAATAAGTTGTTGTCTAAAATAGTAATTAAATATTTAAATTAGTTTATATTAATATTGTACAGAACATATAATATTATGAAGAGGAAAATATTATATTTAAAAACCCATTACCATTCTTATTTAACTCTCTTAAATTCCTTTAAAGGGTAAATGTATTTTTATCTTACATAGAGAATAAAAATCACCTCATTTTGGTCCCTACTATATATATGATGATATTGTTTAAAATGGAACCATCAAAAAATTGTTGTGATTCCCCTATAAAAGGTTAAACCAAGATTGAGTTTTCTTCTGACACAATAGTTGTTTTAGTCAATAGTAAGAAAATTGTACAATTCCTATTTGCTAGATTTGTGACATAACATAACTGTACAACTCAGATTCCATTATAATGACTCATCATTTCTAATTAAACACTCAAATTCTCCTTCATGAAGATCATTTCACTAGAATTCACTACACTCCCATTGTGTACCCATTTTATATTTAAAATTGACACTTTAAATGTTTTATAATCTAACTCGTTTATCTATTCGATGATGCCAAATGATGGAAAATTGAAATAAATTAGATTTATTTCATTTGAACATAATATGTGCATAAATTACTCAATATTCATAAATTCACTAATTTTTATTGTAATATGATCTTTATTTTCATTTATTTATAATGTATAACCATTAATTAAAAAATAGTTTAAGATTACAAATTTTAATTTGGTCCTCGAGTCTAGGCATCGAAGTAGTTCAGAAATTAAATTCATATTTTCAGATAACTATTTATAATATGGTCTTGAAACCATCCTATAAACTATTGATTATGTGTATTTGATATCCATATTTCATCCCATGATGGATTAAAATTTATATGAATTTCTTCGTGGGATTCAACATATGGATCAACATCTTCGATATTGTGTAAAATATAATGGTTAGATTTATCTATCTATGATGGTAATTGTAACAACATCACTTTATGAAATCTAATTACCCATAAAGATTCCTCCAATATGAGACTTTGGGAGACTGATTATATCAATATCTGGTTGGTAATTGATACATAATTAATCATTTTCATCTACAATATATCGTTATGTAATAAAACCTTCTGGAACACTTGGATTAATGATATACCCTTTGAAAATACTCATAAACTGTTCAAAGGGGTACATCCATATGTAATGGATAGGACCACAAAGTTAATCCTCTCTAACCAATTACCCATCTGGTGGACAATTATATCAAAAAATGAAGGGGTAAGAATATATCTAATTTAAATGATATTTATGAAACCTCTTTATTCATGAATAAAAACTTCCCTGGGACTATAACTCTACAACATCTAACATTGTAATAAAAGAAAATTTGGGTTAATGTATACAATACATTTTAAATTAGATTTCAACATAATGTGACAAGAATCAAATATTCTATCCAAACAAAGAAGTGATTTTATTTTAGATCATATAACTTCAAATTAGACATTGACATGACATTAATGGAATTTTATGAATAACCCACTATAATTTTTACACAATTATGGAAAATGAGATATTTATTTTTTTCTTTTATGGATAGAGTGTAAGCTACTGGAGGAGGAAAATTCCATATTTTACCTTTCTCCAGTGACAAATCTTCCCTTATCTCCATGTCAATGATCTCTTATCTACGGTTGATTCCATATTTTCTTTCATTAGGAACATTTAGTAACCGGTCAAGAATACTATCAAGTACATTTATTTCTACATGCATGAAATCAATAAATGCATGACATAAACATAGTTAAATTATAGTAATTAAAATAAAATTTATCTCATTTTACAACTTGTTTTCATGTTGATTTTCAAAAATTGATTACTGAAAACAATATCGATATATTTTACTCTATATAATAGTTGATCACCCGTTACTGGATATGGGGTTATACCTTGTTTAGTATTCCCATAAAATTCTATCATCTATGATCAATATTTATGTTTTCACTGTAAAAATTTATAGTTTTCTAAAAACACATTCTTTAAGATTGTTTCAAAAGAACTTTTTGTAGTAATTATCCAAAAATGGGACACCCCAACATTTATTTAATGTTATATAAAAAGAATACATTATGTGTAAATACAGTTATCTTCACTTAAAACATGTACCTCAATGTGAATTCTATTCTTCCATGAAAATCATACATTATAATACATGTACCCCATATCAATTTTATATCTTCGATCAATAGAGACAAATATAAATTAATATCATTTCTAGGTTATATTGATAATGATATAAGAAGTGAAAACCTAATGTATTTTTTTCCCATGTGTGACCATGGTTACAATTTATAATTTAATAAATAAATTGTCTATATACTATAAGTACTACTATATTCACCAAATAGATTTATTTTGTTTGTAGATAACACATGAATAATGTTTCTCAGCTTATTTCCAAATTTAGGATACTCATAATAAATTTTCTTCCACTGAGGAGAGTCCACTGAATGATATATTTCCACTTATTAATTCTTTTATCTGTGTTACATGACAATCATCTAATGTTTTCCAGATATACATATAGTCTTCTAAATCATGGAATGATAGGAATGTGCCATACAAAATTTGGAGGACCCGATGCATCTATCTTGTATTAATTCATTCCAAACATAGGGAATTCTATGAGTGAGTCATGGTCCTTGTGAAATAATATGTAATCATTTATAAAAGCATATAATTTATATAGATCATTCCCATTGAAGCAAACTTTTTTTAACATCATTTGTTCGACTTGGAAGTTTATTTTCATCTAGAATCATATCATTTAGAAGACCAAATAGTTCTATAAGTATAGTGTGGCTCTATCCACATAGATATTTTAAATTATTTAACTTCAATACAGATGAATTTAATTATTTTATTACAAACAATAATAAATGGTCTCTTGGCATCAATATTTATCTTCTAAACAACTTCAGACAATCATTAACATCATCATAAATTGATATATTCATTTATTCCATTTGATCTCCACAATAATTTACACTACAATTATAATAAAATAATCCTTAAACCATGGTATAATCCCAATAGATTTGTAAATTCAATTTTTCCCATGTTTAGTGAAAAATTTATAGCTCTAATATGTCCCTCGACAAATTAAATGTTCTTAAAACTATTCACATCTATTTTTTATTGAATAAAAATAACCTGAAAATGGAAAAGGTATTTATGATGGTTCATATTTTTATTATTTTTAAAACATTATGAAACCTTTAAATTCATTATAATAACATTTTTTTTCTTACAATTATCCTGCATACATTTTTTATTCATATTTATCCTATCAGGTTGATACAATATAAATTTAATACCAAAAAATAAATACACATAAGATATTTATAATCAAAGGAAAGAGTTATATATAATTCTTGTAAGGGGAATCCAACATTTGAATGTTATTATATATGATTCCTGTCTTGTTATCATCTTACACAAAGGTGAAATGAAAAGAAAAAACATAAGGCAAAGATGTGGTTTCTGGTCCCGGTTGTCAATTTGATGTTGTGTGGGGGAAATGTTTGGAATAAATAATTTAGTAAAACAATATTTTTTTATTGGCTGGAATACTTCCCTAGGAAATTATTGATCTTATTTTCAATTTAATTTTGAATTTTTTTATAAATTTATGAAAAAAATACTTCATTTGAACATATATGGTCATGTAATCACCAGATTTTGACACAGGTTAAAGGAACATGAAATTTTTTGAAATGAAAGGATGAAACTATTGTTGATGACCAAGGTGATCTTGGATTCCATGTTACTATCATTTTCTATAGATTATTACTGACTATGTGTTATAAAAATACCAAAAAATATATTTGTTATATAACCCGGGGATGAATCCCTTTTTCAAAAAGCTTAGAGTTATAAATCTTAGGTATATTTCACATGTACTAATATATCAAAAAAATCTATTAAATTTCCTTAAAACACCACAAATAATTTACATTAATAAAAATTAAAAAATAAAGGGATATCATGGATTTCACATCTGTGAGATCCAAAACATTTTGATCCCACATCAAGCAATGAAAAAAATCACTATAAGTTATCCCATACATATAGTTATCAAAATCTTCACATGTATATCCAAAAGAGTATTCACATAATTAATAAATTCCAGATCAAATGTCCAACTAAGAGAGTTAATAAAAAACATTATAAAAAATTTACACTATCTTCTAATATTGTATATTTCTATGTAAAAAATGTTTTAAATTATAACTTTTAATGAGTGACACTCAAAGAAATCATAGTTCTAAAAAATAGGAAATAATAATAATAATATTTTTTACATGGTTTAATAAAGATAAATAATTTAAACTAATCATGAATTCATTCTTGTAGACCATGCAACTACATTAAATACCCATTTGACTCATCTATTTAATAATTCTATCATTAATCATTTCTTAGTCACTTCATACATTAAACACCACCTATTAAAGGTTTGAGTAAGAATATCAAAACATGATTTAAGGAGTTTTAATAATTATATCACTTTATTATTTATAAAACATATTAAATTTCAGCATAATTTAACAAATAAATATTCTGTTTTAATAATTTATAAGATAAATCAATACAAACCCTACCCAATATACCCATTTAATCATATAATACATTGTAAAACCTGAATAATCAGTTTCAATTCTATATGCCACTGGAACCAAACTATACCCCTCAAACAGCATGTTACTAATTTTACATAACATATTATATACTAATTTCAATAACCAAAAATATACTAACTCAAAGCTTCAACATAACTTATATAAACTATTACTTTATCCAAACACTTTCCTAATGTATGAAATCTAAATAAAAACCATTTTCAAATAACTAAAGCATCGCAACCCAATCATATTGACCCATAATAAAATGGGTTTTGAGGACTTAAAGATCAAAACTGTCATTCTGAGGTAAGTATGGTTTTCTCGACTCCTATATATTTCCATATAAATATCAAAAATATTATAGAATCTCTACAAAGGAATAGATAATACTTCGTCACTATCATTACCTTCTAATTTTGTACATTCGTTTTTCATATTAGTGAATCTTTTGGATGAAACTTGCATAAAAATACTGATTAATATCTCTCCACCATTTGAATACCCAATACCTTATTTCTCAAATTGAAGGTGTATATAGATAACCACACAATTTTATTATCCTGAAATCAATTTTTTTTATTTATAATGTACTATTTAAAAAATAGTTTAGGGGATACAATAAGTGACTAAATTAAATAATGGGTGGAGGGAACTTTTTTACACCATCGAACCCCATCTTAATGGGATGGGGGAGAAACTAAGAAACATGAGAAACTAGGCTGGTAGAAAGATTACAGGATCAAGTTTGCTACAACATGAACCCCAAACACCCTACTAAATCACAGTTAAATCTAAAGATCATTACCAAAATGGAGACATATATAATGTGTATAGGACAACGAGGAAGAGAATGACCAAGAAAAACCAGAACAAAAAACAAGGTAACACAAAAACAAAAACACAAAACTAGGAATCAGATGTCATTAAAGTATGAACTATGAAAAATGTAGTAAGTTAAAATCAGGAATGGTGAGAATCACGAACAATTAACCATTATAGGAGGATGAACCACAGTGGACATTTCATTGAAAAATCTCCTAAATGTGGAACCATGATTCCACAATGAAAAGATAATTCCACACTATCATACACCATTTAACCCAAACAATCAAATAGTGAGAGAGGAGGAGAAAAAATAACACACCTTATATTTTTTGAGTTGACTCTTCCAAGGAATGATCTGGGGGAGTAGTGATATAGAGTATCTTTGGTGAGATATTGAATGGAATTGTGGAAATCAGTTTGGTTAGGGTTCTTTCAAAAATATTAGAGAGGATTTTATCAGCACATCCAAAAAAAATGACAAAGATGGGTTTTATCAGTGTCAAAATAAGCATAACATATAAAATGTATCTTTATCAGTGCTAAGGTTTTATTGCTGATAAACATATATTTTATAAGTGCTTCTTTAGCGCTAATAATGAGCGATATTATTAACATTTATAACATAAGTAACATAATTAAAAAATTTATATATCTATAATTATAAATAATAAATAAATAAATATGTATATAATTATAAATATATTAATATAGTTATAGAAATGTATTTATAAATATAATTATAGATATATATTTATAAATATAATTATAAATAAATATATGTGTAAATATATTTATAAATTTATATAAACAATTACGAACATATTTATGTCATTATATATATTTATATAATTATATATCTGTAATATATATATATATATATAAAAATATAAATTTAATTAAATTATATATATTTATTTTCATTTTATAATTATTGGAATATTAAATTATTTATTTATAATTGTATAATTAATTTTTTAAAAAATATATATACATTTCTAGTTGTAAATTTATAAAATTATAAATAGGTTTAATTGTAATGAAGTGTCACATGGGGAATTTGGTAATGTTCATGGCATAAGAGGCAATGAGCCACATGATCAAGAAGATGAATCATTGAGCATGAATGACTAAGATGTCACTTAAAAAACTCCTAAGAAATGGAATAGATTCAAACACCAGAGTGGTATGGGTGCCACTTAGGGAAGGGGTGGTCGACTAAAAGGAAGTTGGTTGGAGAATTCTTCGGTTGCATTGTTGGTGAAACTTTTTTTTAGTATTATAAACCCCCACTCTCCTTGCTTTTGGACTTTCTATTCTATAATTTTTTTTTGTGATAATGTATTTTACCAATGTTTTGTGATGTTTCATGTATTACTATTTATCGTGAATATATATATATATTAAATTTAATATCTTGTATTAATAATACTTTCATTAATAAGTTG
Organism: Viscum album; assembly: GCA_963277665.1. Taxonomy (NCBI): domain Eukaryota; kingdom Viridiplantae; phylum Streptophyta; class Magnoliopsida; order Santalales; family Viscaceae; genus Viscum; species Viscum album. The sequence goes on along the minus strand of OY728143.1, from coordinate 283,466,079 downwards.
TAAAATATTTTTTCTTATTTATTCATTTTTATTTTTTGAATAATTATTAAAATTGATTCATTTTTATATCTATATTTAATATATTCTATTTATAAATATATATAATTGTTATATATGTATATTAAATTTATTCATATTTTTTAAAAATTATTTAATTAATAAAAATTGAAATAATTTTTTTAACTTATACTTTTTCAATTTGTATTGGATTAATTATTTCAATTTATTCATTATATGTATATATATATTTAATATATACTATTTATTAACATTTATAACATATATATATATATATTAATATTTTTAATACATGTATTTTTAAATTTTTATATGTTTTAAATTTTTAAATTTTATATGTTTAATTATTTCTATTTTTTAATATTTTTAATACATGTATTTTATTTACTAGTATATATAAAAAATTGGGGGCTGTGGCCTCTATGGGAATGTGGGTCAAGCTATGTAGAGGCCCGGATGGGGGGGGGGGTGGATTGGGTAAGGTCATATCGGACCCATCCCTTTCAGACTGTGTGTATGCTGGTGGGCTAAAGCCTACTGGATGCTTAAGGTGGGATAAGGTATGTGAAATTCCATTCATGTATTCTTTGGCCCATAAAAGTGTGTAGATCATGTATAAGGGAGACCATCCCTGTAATAGGTTTCTATGTTTGGGATGAAGTTGAATAATATATAAAAAACGACTAAACATCCTCAATTTTGATGTGGGATTCATGCAAACCATCATAATGTTTATCATTACAAGAAATTTCACGGATAAGGGTACCCCATTATTAGTGCTAAAATGAAAGTGTTGATAACATAGACCCTTATCAACACTTTTCAGCAGCACTGCTTAATAACCCAAAAATAGTAGTACTGAATAATGAATCACATATACTTAGAAATTTGAGATTATGTTTCTATTATAACAATTACATTTTTCGTTAATTTGGGATACCATTGATTTATGAACCAATCAATCATTCATGGAAACCTTATATGAATAACATCATCCCAATTCTCTATTTTTGTACCTTTCATTACAAAAATTTCCCTGCAAAATTCCAGTAAACCGTGTTACCAATTTCTTAGTCACACAACCTATAAAAGCGATACTATCCTAACCAAATAATGCCAATGTGGATGGAAGATCCTACTATATGACCTTAAACTATGCTTCTTTAACAATATGGGCTCTTATTCATGTTTAAAGAGATATATATGATGCTTTTGAGAGGTCCAAACCCACATCATCCTCAATACCCATCCTCACATTACTATACTCCACAATAGATCATCTGAATCCTTCCCTCTCTAGGATAAGTTCACATGAGTTTTGGAATACCTTTATTATAGGACCATATTTTATATGGAGAATCCCTATAATAGGATATATTCATTATATAGTCATTCCCCCACTCAGAAGACCACATCCCCTTTGGGTCTTATGAAATTACACTCATTGGGACATATTATTGTGGAATCCCATTTTTGAAATACAACTTAAATCTTTAAGTATTTCCTAGATTAGGTAATAATTAACTCAAGAATTTATGAAAATCCCAACCTATATCCATCATTACAAACACTAATTCTATAGAATTTCTGTCAAAATCACCTCATTCCCTGTCTATCATTGGAAAGTAAGTTGATAGTGATTTTTATGTTGAACCGTAATTGATACAATATTTTTTTGGTATTTATGGATCTATAAACACCTTCCCATCTCAATGAAATCAAAACAATCATATACTCTACATACTATAAGAATTTATATCTATAATTTTGGTACCCAATGTGGACATTTTATAGAGTTCCTCCAAATTCTGCATGTATTGTAGAATATTCCATCCTACAAAAACAATTTACTTCCTCCCAGATTTGAACTTTAGGTTTCATTATCCTTTAATTCTTATTCAGGGAATTATTCTTTATATTTTCAAAATAAAATTTATTCTTATATTGTGAAATTTTACCCTCTTATACTGCCAATAAAACCCCATAACTTGGACATCTCAATATATAGTTTATCTATTCTCAATACATTCTGAAAATGGTGAAATATTTTCTTGAAGCCATTCACATTGTCAAAAAAATTTCAGTGACAATCCCAGAATGAATTCTATAATGAAAATAATTCGTAAAATAAATATTTATTGAATTAATATATGCTTCATATAAGTATCCATATTCTATTTTTGATGACCATCAATGGTTGTTATGTTAGAAAGATGTTTCTCTAACACCTAGAATTTTAATTCTTCATTAAGAACAATTATAATGTTATATATTAGTATAAGATGTTTCATACATTAATCTTTATCATTCTTATATATTTTTCTCAAATTTAATTAACATGGTGATGATTTTATTTGTATATAGTAAAATATATTATCAAATGAATATCATGGTTTATATTAATTTTATAAGGTTATTAAAAAATCATGTTTCCACTAATTTATGACCCCTTTATGTTTATATCATATACATTAGTGGGAAAAGATCCAATTTTCACTAATAAATGATTATGATTTTATTTTACTATCACCACATTGTTATTTAGGTGCTGAATCATCAAAATGATATTATATATTACACTTGGATGGTCGAGAAGAGAAATATTTTCCCAATTTATAATATGGATAAAATCCATTTTATTCCTCCCGTAAAATAATCTTATCCAGGTCTCCTAGATATTTGAAACATAAAAAAATGGAAAAAGGCTCATAATCATTTTAGGGTCTCCCAGATTTGTGTAACAAAAATAAAATTCCAAAAATTGGTCTTGAATCTTATTATGGGAACTCATTTCATGAATTACGTAAATATTATAGTATAGGGGCGCCTAGATTTGTAATGAATCATCCCATTGGATGATCATGATATTGAAAAGAGTTCACATTAGAATTAATCTAACACTTTTTATTTTTAATGGTATTTAATATCACTATTTTACCTTATTTATTACCATTCATAGGTATAAATGATTTTAAATGATCTAGTTATAGGATCTAATTAATTCCACTAAATCAATATGCTTTAACCATTTTGATGTACAAATTTTTATACAACTTATAACTTATGTTACTATCCTTGAAAAGACACCTATATTTATACACATCCGAATACATCCCACGAAAAAGGTATATGAAAACTATTAATGTAATATATTATAACAATATGAAATTAATTATCCCTATAAGAGTATTCTTAGAGTGATAGATAGCCAACCCCCAAATTTCTAGACATGGAATAAGCCTCTAAGAATGTGAGTTATCTGACCAACCCCTTACTCAATGATAATATACTCAAGAGAAAACTAAATTCCATTATAATTATAATATATAATATTTAGAAATCAAATTTGACTACTTAATTCAAGATCATAACCTACTACAATACAATGATAATTTTGATGAAAAACTACATTTTTTTATTATACCTAGCATGTAACTCCTTAAATGCATGTATATCAATTTATAGAATAATTTTAACCATTTAAATTAAATTATACACATATTAATAATGTGAATATTATATTCATAAACAATGAACATGGGAATAAAACAAATAAATGGTTAATTAATATATTTTAAAAGGAGATAAATAATATTTGAAAATAATATAAAATATTGAATATTATAAACGATTTATAATTTAGCCATGCACTATGTACATTCCATATTCAGGTAAAATTAATAATTTTATATTCATATTTAATTTAAACTTCTCCATATTTTTATTTTTCTTAAATTCAATTTAAATATTTCATAATAGAAATTTTAACAATATATATGTGTTATGGATATTTATTATGTAAACATACAAAACCTTGAATATTTATTATATAAACCATGATCATATCACCTATCTAAAAAACTTTTTTATATTTTAAATAACTATTTAAATTAACAAATTTAAATTGAATAATAATAATTATATAATTATAAAAAATTAATACTTTTAAAAAAAATTCTAGTTATATTTTTCTATATTTTTTTAAATTTACAAACACATTAAAAATTACACTAATAATTTCTATATAAATAATTTACATCCAACTTATAAGTAATTATATATTATTTGAAATTTATTTAATATTTAAATTAAATATTTATGAAATATTTACTTATTAAATGTTTCCTCAACATTAAATAATTCATTTTAAACCCTTTATAAATAATTAATATATAAACATAATAATAATTTTAAAAAATATAACAAAATACCTTTTCCAATGATTAATAATCCATTTAATTCAATTCATTATTTATTTATTTTTTAAATAAATTTTATATGATATCATATCATACATAATCCGTTTATTGTATTATGATGTTGTGGTACTTCATTTAGTACCTGTTGTGTTTTATTTACTGACATGTATCCTATCAGTCTTATGATATGATTATTTGGGTTTAACGTATAAAACAATGCCACCAAATCCCAGAAATTCATATATCATATACTAAAATATCTCAAAACCTAAATGAATTTCTAATTTAGCTTTGTAACTCTTAGATATTTCAGAAAATATATTTTATTTGAACAATTATATTTATTTAATAAATTGTGTTACACGCAACATTGAATTTAAATAAACAATGATATATTATAAAAATATTTTTTTTGACTCTTATAATCATGCTGTTAAATTAGTATGTATAAATGGAACTAAATAATTTAGAAGATACATAAAAAAGAACCTGCTCAATATTAATGTGTTGATTAATTCTTAGGAAAGAAGAATTTAATTTTGTAGCAAAATTATATTATTCATAAAAATATATTTCCTTAAAAATAGGTTTATTGCATTATGAGAGAATATAATATATTTTATCTTTGAAATTTTTTGAAATTTAATTCAATAAAATTAAATATATTTTTTTAATCATCATATCAAAATTTTCTTTAGGAAATTTCATTGATTTCCCTGAAATTATTTATTCTCCAGTGAATTGCGAAAAATACTAACATGTTTATTAAAAACCGAATGTTTTTCTAGCATGTTCAAAGATTAATTTAATTTTAAAACAATTTAAAAGAAAATTGGATTTATTATAAATTTGTTATTTATTGTACTGAATATTATTTATTATTTATTTGTTTAAATATTTTAAAAATTCAACAAATATTTTCCTAGGAACATGATAATAATAAATCATGTCTTACGGGTAAAAATGTAGGTTTTTAAAGTATTTTTTTTAATTTTGTGTGCTTAAATTAAATTTATTTCAAAAATTTATTTTTATTGAATTTCATAAATTTAATTAAATATATTGAACGACGAGGTTTAAATTTGGAAAATAGGCTGCTTTTATATTTGGTCATTTTTAATAGTAATTCTGGTATCATTTATCATCTCAGTAAAGGGTAAATCATGTCAATCTAGATTAAAAATTATAGATAAGTCAATAATAATTCAACCTAATTTTTATTAGATGAATTTAATTCAACCCTTAACACCATAGTATCGATATTTAGTTGTTTAATGGTCACCCTTCCCTGAAAATTCATTAAATAGTATTTAAATCAAATAAAGTTACAAAATTTCATGCTCGTAATTTTAAATATCCATTACGTGTTCACATATGAAAAAAAAAATTATGAATGAACATTCATAGTAATTTTGTGAATAATGAAATTATATTCATGACGTTAATTTATTTCTAATTTTTTTATTATATAATTACCTAATATGCATACACAATAGTAGAACCATATTTATTTAATTAAAAGAGAAATAAAATAACAGATTTTAAAAATAATAAAACCTAAATAATTTGAAATAATTATTATTTCCCATGAATATTATAGATATATATGTTATTTTAGTAATTATTAAATGATTATATTCAAAATACACCATTGTCTGTATGTGTGTAGAGTTAAATTAAACTAATTCTGTCATAACGGAAAATAATAATATTTTATCAAAATGTTATCTTCTTAAATTATGAAAAAATAATAAAAATACTAAAAAAGGACAAGGTAGATAAAATACCATCAAAAAATTTATAAATTAGACATATTGGGGAATATTTTTAACTTATAAATAAATAATAATGACCATTTAATATTAAAAAAATACTATCTAAGTTAAAATTAAATTTGGTTATCTATGTGTTAATTAAAATGATAAGGTTTAAAATTATTCCAAAACCTATCAAAAAAAAATTGGTGTAATTTGACCCTAAATTACATTATATTATATTGCCCATCTTTTTTGAGGGATTTTTATTGACAATGAATTTATTGTAATTTAATCTTTTGAGAAATTACAAATGTTTTCCTCACCTTAATTATAAAAGGGAACCTCCTCCATCACTTATTTACACCACATTGTGCCTTATTGTTTGAAAAAAATCTAACATTTTTTCTTCTAAAATTCCATATAAATATTTGTGTGTTTCTTCTCTTCCAAAAATTAAAACTCTAGAGGCCTTTAGATGAGATCTAAAATAGTCCTTTTGAGGAAGAGGTAATCACTTTAATAACTCACTTTCTTTTATACTCCTTTTTACCTACACTAAATATATGATATGTTTCATAAAATATTAAATAAAATAACCAAAATAATCTGAAAATTTATTATGATTATGAAAAAACCACTACACACCCTCTTTCCTACCAAAATATAAATGAAATTATCAATCGTGTATAGATATGGTTAACCATCTCCACGTAGTGATACAATTCATCTTTTCATAACCATATTTGATGTATGGGTAATATAATGAGTTTAATGTGTATATATATATATTAATTATTACGCAATTATACTTATTTAATGATAATATCATGTATAACTTCATACCATACAATCCTTTGGGAAACAATAAAATCGTTCATGGGTATGTTTGGACTACCACCTCTGCGAAGTGATGTGATGTTTTCATTTATATTTTCATTGGATGGTTTTGAGGATGAATTTGATTAATATATATGATATATATGATATAATAATTATATTTTAATGTTGAAATAATAGTTACCTTTAATTCATTCCAACCATGGATAAATGAAAACAATGTTCTTTTGTGGGTACGACATACCGTCTCCATGAATGTTGTAATACATTTTTATATCAATTACTTTTATGGATGACTATAAATATTTATATAATTAATATATATTATATTTATATCATGAATAATATTCTGGAGATGATTTAACCATGATAAATTTATAATGTCAGGAAACACTGACCTACAATACTCATGATAAATGAAGCAGTAATCACATGAAAATGGAAATTTTAAAAATGAATTATCGATGAAAGGGGAGTTAAAATGTTATAATTATTCATAATTACTTCGTATAGGGTTAAAATAAATTCAAATTTATTATATAGGAATTTATATTTCTTTCAAATAATGTCAAACATGAGGTAACTAATTTTTATTAAAATGTTATTTCTGTAGAAAATATGTTAATTCACTGCTTATTTCATTTGTGATGTGCATAGAATTCCTATTAATTTTTTAATATTATAAAATTTATGGGGGTTCATATAGCTATATATGTTTATCTCATTCATGGGTATTTTGATTCAAAAGTTAACAAAGTGATTTGTTATTTATATTACAATGTCATTTTTTATATAGATTGTTTATGATAAAGTATCCAATGATGAAATATTATGATATATATATATAGCAATAAACACATGAATTATATTATCCTATGATTTTTGAAAAGAATAATTTTTTTCATTTCATTTTTATCACCTTAAGTGCACAAAATACTGATTTTATTTTAATGAAAATTGAAATTATTTCTCACATTGATCGAAATTTGTTTCTTTCCTATCCTTGTTTTCTAAAAACAATTATATAAGTTTTGTAAAATTATAATGTGATTGTTTAAATTCATTTATATACAAGTTTTTGTTTATAAAAAATGTTTTAAAAGGAATGTTAGTTTAAATTTTCAAACAATAAACTATTTGGATACTTACCAAATATGTCAAAGGAATGTTGTTTTAACTTATATGAAATCAAATACATTACTTTCCACCATGAATAATATTTTCCATTGATATTACCTTACATGTTTATAAGTTATTTTCAATGAAAATGATTTCCATTATAATTTTAGCGTTTTTAATATGTTTTTAAAGGAAATATAAATTTTTCTGAAGAATTTTTTAATGGTCTTTTACATTCATTTCTATTAACCAATGATGAAAACCCTTTTTAGGACTTATAATTTATTTAGAATATAATCTTGTGATTCTAAACATATCCTTTCTTTAGGTAATTTATGTTTATAATGATAATATTTTTTGAAACCCATTTATTTTCCATTGGATATACTATGAGGAAATGATGAAATTTTTATGAAACCCATTTATTTTTCACGGGTTATGCTATTTTTAAATGTTTATAAAGCATATTTACTTCCATGGTTTCTAATAATGTGAATTTTTTATGATCATGTGGCACACAAATGTAATTTTATATGATATAATGGGTGGTTCCTATATCTCTATCCAATGAATTTTTTAATGATTGGTATCCCATGATAGAAATAGGAATATAATGGTGTGTGAGCTCAATTAAATAAGAGAATATTTCTTTTATGATAGTCTTGAGAGTTAACCTATTTTAAAAAGATAGTTTGGGGAGTGATCCCATTCCACTACGGTAGAAATTGAAATGATCCTTGAATACTAAGGAAACTATTTTTGATGATTATGTGTATATAAAAAATCTTGGTCTTATGCCAATTTAAAAATTTCACATATCATGTTGTTTTATTTTATTTTGATTCCTATCTTTTGAACAAAAAATATTTATTCCATGACTTAAAATCATGATCTTCAATATGTAGGTTATGGTTTTATTACATTAATATTATATTCTTATACAGTTATTCTTGTGTTTTTATTATGTGATCATTAATATCTCCCTTTTTACACTTACTATGAATATGAGAACACCTTTTTCCTATGTTCCCTTTTCTGAGGTTTTTAAGAAATGTATTATGTATGATAGGTCAAATAAGGGTGATAATTATGATGAATCAAGTGGGAGATGATGTAGTTATCTTATGAATGTGTTTTTTATATTTTCAATGATTCCAAAGATACTAGACCAAAATGATTTTGTCATGGATCAAAATTATATGTAATAAATATTTATATATTAATATGCAATATATATTAATTAAATTTGGGGTCACAATATTTGGTATTAGATATAGGTGTAGTCAATGATTAAAAACTATGTAGAGAAAAAATTAGTGAGAACCTTGGTATGGGTATAAGTACTAGATAATATACAAATGTTTTGGTAATATCAATGATGACTAGAAATAAACATAAGGATTCATAGATTGAAAATAGTGTGCATTGATTTAGACAAAAACAAAATATCTTTCATTATATTGTGGTTTTCAACTATGATTAATGTTTCATAAACTATTATTTTTGGTATTAGTAAATGGATGGAGCACAAAATAATTGTCTTAATATGGAATGTGATGTTCAATTGAATGCTTTAACTCATGAGAAACATAGTTAAATATGAGATATAATTTTAAACTTGGTGTTTATGCCTAATCTTCTATCTCATTATATGAATTATAATCTCAACATTAGAATGTTACCTAACACACCCAATCATAGAATGATGGGGTTTCGTGAAGATCATGGAGGAAAGAATATTCATCATCCAACATGTCCATTATGTGGGAAGAGTTACCCTTGTGAATGTCTCATAGGAATTGGAATATATTTTGATTGTGGAAAAAAAGACACAAAAATGAAATTGTTGATAAAAAATGAAAATATTGGTTAATTAAATGTAGGAGAATAATGGTGTCCCCTTGGAATCCTCAATGGTTGAATATATAAAATGTAGAAAGTAGATGCATTATGAATATCAATGTTATAGGGTTAATGTTCAAGAAGATAATTAGTAAGGTTTTATGATTAATGGTTTTAAAATTGACGATGAAGAGACTGTGAATGACTTATGAATGGTATATGTAATTTTAACACTATTTCTTATGTTAAAAGTAGGAAGCATCATTAAATTATATTGATGAATATTAAAACATGATTAAAATATCATATTAGTGGAAATAATTATTGGGGAATACGATTATGAATCATAGATAATGGTTTAAGAAGAAACTTGGATGATTGATGTATTAATGAATTTGGATTCAATAATAACATTCTATAGCTGTTATACAAATGATATTCTAGTATAGAGTCAAGAAACATCTAAGGATTATTCTAAATTATGTTTTCTTTAAGAAATATATTGAATTGTAATAATAACTATGAAAATTTATTTAGTGATATAGAAATATTTTTGGAGAACATGTGATAAAGTAAAGATAAACCTTAATATATTTCAGATATTGATTTAATAATGTTTAGATAACATAATTTGATGATTGACATTGATAGGATTTTTAACCTTGAAATTCTTTGTTGATTTGATAAAAAGGTTGTTTAAGGAATCCTTGATGATTTTTTTTTTCATTTTTTAATTTATGGAATATATAAAATAGTTTTTGAACATATTTGATAAAGAAGGATTGTTTTATTTTTTGGAAGCATATTTTTTAATGTGAGGTTAACTTAAAAGTTGTGGCTAAAATAATGGGTTTATATGTTTAAGGTTTATTTTATTTTCAAAATAATCAACACCCCCTTTTAATGTTTTATGTTCTCGATTTTCGATACTATATTGAGGTTTAAATAACCCTTTGTGGTGAATATTGTATTTTAGGATTTGTTAATTATGGAATAATAGATACTCGGATATAGAAAATCGTGATTTTTAAAAAGTAATTGATTGATAATGATATATTTATAGAGATATTTATGGTCAAGTTAAATATTACCTTCAATATTATTATCTAAACTTGATTCATTTTATATTTGTGAAGTTAACCATGTCATCGAATTTTATAGGAATTTATCACTGTGATTAATGATATTTGGGAGTTTTTTCAATAGGTTGAGTAATTTTTTACCCTATTGTTTAACAAGTTATTTAAAATGAATGATTATTTGGTAAATAATGAAATTAAAATATTTGAGATATGTATGATGAATGGTATGATATGTAATTTGAGATTAAAACATTCTTTAATGTTGAGGTTATTGAGGAAAATAAAAATTTTGAGATTATTATTTTATTTCTTCATGTGATGGTTTTTTAATGTTTTAAATTTTCTTTTATTTTTCTAACCATTTTTTAATTGTATTAATTCCTAAATAAATAAGTAATCTCTTGATATACATTTTACCCATTAGATGTTGAATTTAGTGCTTCAAGTATAAATTTTTTTACACAACTTCTCATAATTTGGAAAGATAGATTAGATTGTGGTAGAAAATTATTTACCAATGAAATGATACTTTTAATATAAGTTTATTTACATATAATTTTAATATAGATAACAATAGAATGACTAAAATATATGGAAACAGGATAAAAAAATAAATTTTTAAAAACTTGAATTTAGATGAATTGATAGTCTTTAAACCCCTCAAAGATTCATGTTTTTTTTGGGATAATCTTTATACTAATCATGTTCTCTATCACTCTCTATTAGTCCTTTGATTTTATTTTTCTCTTATATGTCCTTGTTTATACTTCCCATTTATGTTCTCATGTTTGGAAACATAAAGTTTTGGTGACCTCCATATTTCCTTCCCCTATTTTTAGGGAATGTTTTATTAATCCTATTTATGATGTGTGTTTTCAAAAAATAATATTCAAATATCAAAACAAACATTACTAAGAAAAAGGTCAAATTATGAGGTTTCATTTTATGAGTTTGGGGGGGGGGGGGGTGGGTAGATGTCACACCTCAATATTTCAGAAAATAATTCTTTATAAAAAATTTTATTCATTTGATAGCTATAATACCACACAACACTGAGTTTGAATGAAATATTATATATATGATACTACTATACTTCTAGAATTATAATATCTTGTCTTACTTCTTACCATCCAATCCTTTAGGAAACAATGACTTTGTACATGCATACCTGTGGACTACCGCCTACAAGAAGGGTGTGATTAATTTTTCATTTATAATTTTATTGGATGGTAATGATGATGATTTTGAGTAATATATATGATATATATGATTAATAATGATATTGATAATTTTAACTAATATAACATTCTATTATTCTATCTATTGAAAAATGAAAACATCGTTCATGTGTATATATATGACATGTCATCTTTAAGAATGGTGTAATTAATTTTTATATCAATATATTTAATGCAATACTATAAATATGTATATAATGAATTTATATGGTATTTATATCTTGATTAATTTTATAGAGATAATGGAGCCAAGATAATTGTATAAAGATTAGAACAACAGAACTGAAATACTCATGATAAACAAAATAGTTAACACCTAAATATAATTATTTTAATATGAATTTATTGGTAGTAGGTGAGATGAAATGTTATAAATGGATTTTATATGATATTTTTATTATGAACATCATTATTTTATACAATTATAATAAATTTAAATATATAATACATTAGGTGAGAGTGTTTTCTAATAAATGTGAATTGGAGGTGAGGGATTTTTGTGTCAATTTTATTTCTATGAGACATATGTCATAATTATCCACTTATTTGTTTTTGGTATTGAATTTACTATACATGAATTTATTTCAGGGTTCATATTTTTAATATGATGGGGATTTAAATATCTATCCACAATTATTTCTTTCATATGGAATAAGTTTTAAAATCTTCCAATGTGATAAGTGTTTATGTTATAATTTTATTTTAAAAATATTTTTTATTATTATGTCTCCCATAATGAAATCTTGTGATATATATATCAAGAAATAATTAATTTTATTCCCATATATTTATTTCAAAATAATACATATTTTCCTATAATTTTCCTCTTCTTAAGTAGTGAGAATACAAAAAAATATTGTTTTAAGGAAAACAAATTTATTACTCACTTTGGTAGAAATTCATTTTATTCCGTAACTATGTTCTCTAAAAAAGTTTTAATGAATGTTTTTTTCTATTATAGTATGATTTTTAATTCATTCTATACATGTTTTACTTTTTATGAAATCATTTAGAAAATCTCATTATCATTTTACAAAAAAAAGAAATCTTTGAATTTACACAAAAAACTTAAATGGAATATATTATTCAACATATTAGGCATGAACATATTATCCCACCAGAGTGACTAATATTTTTTTTGACTCATACTTTATAAGTTTACATGGTTTTTTCAAATTAAAATGTTTCCTTTATAATTTCAATGTTTTTTTAAAAAAATTAAATCAAAATAGAATTTTATTTTCCATAAAAAATATTAGTGATATTTTATCAGTATATCTATTCATCAGTGAAAAAAACCCTTGATTTCACATATAATATTTTAGGAATATGATCCAGGTATAGAATCCTTATTATTTATCAGGATTATTAATATTCATGATGATAAGATGTTATTGAAATCTATTTTTTTCATGAGTTTGTATATGTGGATATAATGAAATCTTTACGATGCCCATTTCTTTTCTATGGGATTTTCTATGTTGAAATGTTATGAAATACATTTTTTTCATAGGTTATAATATAATTAATTCTTTATAATATTATGGAACACGTTAGTTTTATTTTCTTTATCTGATGGGTGGAACCTATATCTCCCTCCATGGAATTGTGTAATATTTACATCTCATGAGATAAATAACACTCAAATAGGAATCAAATCCATTTAAGTAAAGAAATATGTCCGTTATAATAGTCTTGGGAGTGAACCATGAATACATCGATTGTTTGGGGAGTGAACCCATTCAAATAAAATAACATTAGAAATGAACCTTAACTAAAATGTAAATTATTCTTATTCTTATATGTATGCAAAAAATCAATGTATTATAGATATGTTAAAAATTAATGGATCATGTTATTTGATTCCCATATGAATCGTGTCTTATGAACAGCCCACATGTATTCCATGACATGAAATCATGGTTCTTTATATTTAGAGTATGGTTTTTGAAAGTTAACATCATGTTCTTATACATATATTCTCATGTTATTTTTACGAGATCATTGATATCACCATTCATTACCCTTACTAAGCATTTGAGCTCACCTGCTTTTTATGTTTATTTTCCCTAGGTCCTGAAGAAAGGTAATAAGTATGATATGTCTAAGAAGGGTTTTATTTATGAAGAAATAAGTGGATGATGATGTAGATATTTTATGAATCAGTTTTTTATGTTTCTGATTTTTCAATAATAGTATAACCAAATGATTCTAGTGTGCATTGAAATGTTATTCAATGAATATTCATCATTCAAGATGTAATATCTATGTATGAAATGTTTAGGTTTCAATAACAACCTATGATATCTTATATCATATAACCAAACCATATCACATATATTGACATCAATTATCACAAATCTAACTAGAGTTCCAATTTTTTGTTGTCCTTAATGATATAAAATACGATATCAATAACGATATATAATTTTCTCATTTATTTATTACATTGAGAATAAAAACATTCATAGATTGGATTTGATACCATTATAGAGTTTCCAATGATTAATTCAGAAATTATTAGTGCTAAAAAACAATAAAAACCAAAATCAAAATTATTTACCATTCATAGAAACCTAAAACAATGTATTGTAACAACCCAGGTGTTAATTGAATATTACTTTTTCATTTCAATTAGTATTTAGGAATGAGATATTATATTTATATTGAAGGGGATGATTTTTCTGACAACATACTCAAAATTAAACAATGGGTTTCTTTGAAATCTTACGTTGAAAACAACGCTGACTTATACTGAAAAATAAGATAATATAATTTTAAATGATAGTTAACACATATCTGTTGTATTTGAAGGGATAAAAATAACTAACTACAACATGATTTTACATTTTTTTAAAAGTCTTTACATTTTTCAAATAAATTTTAGTTGATTAAAATAAGAATGAATCTTATTTAAAGCATGAAATGCTCTAATATTTTTAAAAGGTCGTTTTATCGGCATTTGATGGAGAAAACTTTTTAAATTTAATTATTTTTAAATTTTTTATTTTCTATTTGAATAATTAAATTCTTATACAGAATCGAGACACCAAAATTTACTTTGGTTAAATTTTTGGTAATTTTATAATAATGTTCATTTTTTTAAATGAATATTTAAAATACAACATTTTAATTCAAAACCGACTTTTAATATAATTTATTTATATAGTTATAATGTACATTTATTTGGTTTTAAAGTTTAATTGGATTTTATATTTTGGATTTAATCCAATTTTTTTCATTGGAAGTAATTTCACTTTTTAATTGGACATAAACACATGTCATCCTTTTGGAATTTATTACTTCTTAATAAACTGACTTTTGGTTTTAACACCGAGAATTAATTTTAAATTAATTAATCCACCATCTGTGTTTTGAATTTTTAAATAATGGATTCCATATTTGGAATAATTATTTCTAGATAATGTTAATAGGTTCCTTTTATTTTTAGACATTATGAATAGTAACTATAATAATTATTGTATTTACCATGGTTAAAGGGTAAATCTGGTAAATAAGGGTGAAACATTAATATTATAATAATATCAAACTACCATAAAACTTGTCCAAATACTATTTTATGAGACATTTGCAACCATGGGAATCCTTGGGTCGATTTTGGGACCCTATGGAGCCACATGGGAGTGATAATGACATGTCATATTAATGAATTTAATGTAAAGGGAAATATAACAAAAACATGTATCTTTTAATAAAAAAAATTATATTGGGTTATATAAGTGATATTTTAAACAATAAATAGTCATTATAATTCTAAAAAGATCTTCTACATAATGTTATTTTATTTATAATTTTTAGACATCAAATAAATAAATTTATTTATGACACAATGATGGTGTAGTGATTACTTTATTAATGAATGATTAAAATAAATGAGATAATAAATATTAAAATAAATTTATTTTGAAACCTTTTATTCCGTCCAAGAATTTTATAGACTATTATGAATTGTTATCTTTGATTTAATGATGTTTTTATTAGAGGAATAAAGTTTTAAGGGATTTTAAAAGCGTCCTCATATGTATAGTACAGCAAATTGAGATAAATTCGTTTTTAGAACAAACACTATTTTAATAAATGATATAGTTTTCCTAAATATATAATAATTGTAAAAATGAATTATATAATGTTTAAAATGTCATTAATTAACCACTTGTGGTTTTTTTGGAATTTTATAGTAACTATAGTAACAAAAAATTATGAAAATAAAAGATGAAAAGGTAAAAGTTAATGCTTTTTACTAAGGGTTAAAAAAAAGATATGTTAAAATTTTTTACCGAGAATTGTCTAAAACCTAATGGATGGAAGGTTTTATACCCAAAAGAATATTATATTTTATATAAAAGATTTTGGGACCATTTGAAACCAAAAATAATTTCATAATAAAATAATACTTCAAAACATTCCTAAAGTGCCCCATCATCCCCCTTATAAAAAGCCACCCCCTATACCCATTTAATAAAACCTCTCAATCCCCTTGTATCATCGTAATTAAGGCCAAATAGGATCCGAAAATCACTCCCTTACTCATACATGCCTTACCTTTGGCATCCAGAAATTCCATAAAGCCTTTTGGCTCAAATCAATTGAAGTTAAACATTTCAGAGGTAGCGTCTTCTCTAAAGTTTCTTTCCATTATTTTCAATATCCTTTCCATATTATATACTTATTATTTGATTACGTAACAACACATTTATCTTCAATATAATATGATGTTGTTATGGGATGTATTTTAATTACACTTAAACACACGTCCATCAAATGGATACGAACATACTATTTAAGTGGACAAAGAACTACTACCGCATGAAATGATTATTGATCAATTTTCTCCTACCACCTATCATGGTGGACATTATGAAGGAAATATATTTATATATGATATATATTATATTTATATTGTCCCTATGATTTGGTAATTCTTATTTACAAACATACCTTTATGATTTCCAAGATGTGTAAATATGATAAATCTATTTGACAAAGTGTGGACTTCCACCCCCTCTAAGTAATATAACTCGTTCATGCCATATATGGAACATATAAAGTATGGAGTTTATGAAATGATGTAAAATATATGACATATGATATTATAATAGAATTATATGACACCTATGTATCATTTAGTTTTCATTTCATTAATATGACAAATGAATGAAAGTAGAGTTCATGTGTATATACGACCTACCATCCCCACGAATGGTGTATTTAATTTATTATCTCCAAATGTTACAGTCTATTATAGATACATATATCTTAGATATATATGTTATTTAAATCATTAATATCATTTTGGGTATTATTTGCCTTTTCCTATATGGACAATTTACCTCAAAACAAGTTCATTTTCTACTCAAGTACCGAATTTCAAAAAAATGACTGATATTAACTTAAATAATTATTTAATTGTTATAACATCATAATAAGTGATATGAAAGGAATAAAAACTTTAAAAGGGTTATGAAATAAGTAGAAATTAACTTAAATTTATTATTCATGAAGAACAAGGAACATACATGACGAATCAGACTCAAGTTTAGGGACATCGTCTCAATCTCATTTAATTGATGCATATTTTGATAATATACACCTATTTATTTTATATGGTGTATAATAAAATGTTTTGAATATTAATTTCATTCAAAGAGGATATTTGTTTCTACGAATTTTTTTTTGTAAATGGTAAAAGTTTTTTTTAACGTATGCAGCGACAACAACCTCTCCACCACCATAATCTTTATTTGATATTGGGATTCCTCTATAAGACTTAATGTTTTTAAAGGGAAATTAAGTACCTTATTACATTTAGGAAATTTTGGTATTGAATTTTTTAAAAAAGATTGATTATTTCAACATCTGGAAATTATTTCTTGTGACTTCAAATGAAATGATATTAGTGAATTTCTGATATTAGCAATATTTTACGTGTTATGATTATATAATCGTACTTGGACAAATGATATGTGGTTACATGATAATCCAATGATATGTGGTCACATTATAGACTAAATAATGGGTTGTACTATGATTAAACGAGGACGTGTGGTTATGTTATAATGTCCAGGGCATTGGATATGGAAGTCAGTTGTATGTCTATTCCATTTAGTGATATGTGTGGAATTCGACCGTATAGTTATTCCATTTTGGTATGTTTATGTCCAAACATACCTTTATATGATATATTTTTCTTTATATAGGATTTTTAGTAATATTTTGGTTTCAAAAAGAGTAATAAATGATCTTATATTCGGTGAATTATATTTATTACTTCTTAAAGGTTACAAGTAATAATTTATGATAAATTATTCATGGTTTTCATGTTATCCCAACACTAACAGTTTTCTTTATTTTTTTATCCCTTACTGAGATTTTTATGATCATACCATTTTTTTGGAAGGTTTTTCATTTTACATAAAGAAGAATAGTGTCAAGGATGGGATCAAGGAAAATTTATGTTATTAAAACATGAAACAATGTCATTTTTCGTTTTAAAGAGTTTTTGTTTTATGGAAAAATTGATAGTGAGTAAAATTGTATACTTGTAATATTCTAGATATTATTTGTAAGTTATGAACTAATTATCTAAAGATAAAAACATGAAAATATCCAAAATCTGAATTAAAAGTCAAATTATTGACTTAAATAAAGATTATGTAATGTTTAATGATGGGTCCTTAAGTTTGTATCAGAGGTATGTTTAGATAAATTTAAATTATTGAATATTATTAGTAGAATATTCATAAAATATATTTACATTATGTTCAAATTGAAATGATATAGAATTTTAATATTACCAAGTTTCTTCATCTAATTTATGTTTGTTCAGAGTGGTTTTTCGTACAGGATGTAGGGAAATCGTTCTGGGAGGGCATACATAGGGAAATAATATTCAAAATCAACATCCTGAGATAGTTGAAATAAGAAATGAACAGTTTGTTGAAGTGATGGAACAATTGAATCTGGGTATAAATGGTGGTGGTATCCTTGCATGATATTAGCCAGATCAACCATAAAAGAACATGTTAGTAGAAGTGCCTTTCATGAGGTAACATCCCCCATCATTTAGAGGATCATCTGACCCTGTTCTAGCTAAAGGGTGGATTAAATCACTCGAAATGATTTTTGATGTCCTGGGGTGTTCAGAACATCAAATGCTTAGTCTAATTGTTTACTATTTTAAAGGTGAAGCTAACTAGTGGTGTTTAATGATTAAAAATATCATTGGAAGTAAAGATATTGAATTCATGGAGTGGGATGAATTTATGAATTTATTCCATCAAAAATACTTTCCCAAGGCTGTTTGACATATGATTTAAAATAAATTCTCGGAATTGGGACAAAAGGAGGAAGATTTGATGACTTCATAAGCTGAAAATGTCATCTATTTGTTAAGGAACGTTCCATATTTTATCTTGGATATATATATATAAATTGATTTTACTAAGGGTTAGAGCTGAAATATCGAAGGGCGTTAGCTTCTCCTAAGTTCAAAATCTATGACAAACTTTTTCGGTGTGATGAGAAGGTAGAAATAGATTATTCTGATGAGAATTTATTCCCTTATAGAAAAGAAAAGAAGTGATCTTGTTGGAAGGCAATGGAGATTAATTCATCAAATAATCCGGGAGGTCAGAAAACCATATTTCCATGTTTTGAGAAGTGTTGTAAAAAGTATCATGGAGAATGTCTCTCAATGTTCGGGAAGTGCTTTCGATGTGGTAAGACTGGTCATATTTCTCATAAAAATAATGATGATTATTAGGTGGGAAATGAAAAACTAGTAGTAAGATGATATAATTGCAATGAGTTGAGAAAATATGCCAATGTGTGACCTAGTTTATTACTCATGGTGGAAACCAGTAAGATCGAAAGCAGAAGGGCGTGGAAAAATCATTCGCAACTACTACGATTGGTGTGGGACCGTCAAATGAAGTGGTGAATGGAATGGTGATTTTTTATCTATAGTGATTCCTCATTGAAAAGACTTGATTATTTAATAATAGAGAATAATCAAGTAATTTCTTAATTCATGTTAGTTGAAACCCCATGAACTAAATTAACTTACACAAGAATCAGAATTAGCTCCCATTGTTTTTGCATTAAAAATTTAGAGGCATAATTTTTATGGTGTAAAGTATGAAATATATGTTGATCCCAAAATTTTAAAGTATATATTCACTAAAAAAGTATTAAACATGTTATAGAGGTGATAGCTAGAATTAATCAAGGATTATGATTGCACAATCAATTTCCATCAGGGGGAAAGAAAATAAAGTGGCTGACACTTTGAGTCAAAATCATAATTCTAAATTAACCAAGATAAATTTAGAATGATATCCTATGGTATTTGATTTAATGAATTTTGGATTAGAGTTTTTTATTGTAGGGAATTCCACTTTTTTGTCTTAGGTGGAAGTGAAATCATCTCTATCATACATAATTACAAAAGAACAGTAAAAGTATAATGACTTACAGAAAAAGGTAGAATTGGTTCAGAAGTGTAAGATACCTAAATATAACATTAACAAAATTGTGTTTTGAGCTTTGGAATGATATTTTTTGTGCCTTTTGATTCATATATTAAGATATATTTGTTATGTGAATCTCGTTGATCTCCATTTTCATTTCATCCTCATAGTACTAAGATGTAAAAAGAACTTCAAGAGAATTTTATGGTGGGATGTTATGAAAAGATATATTTTAAACTTTACTATGATGTGTTTGATTTTTTAGCAGGTTAATAAAAAGTGGAAGTTACAAAATGGGACGCTTCAGCCTTTTCAAGTGCCAGAGTGGAAATGGAAAAATGTGTGAATGGATTTCGTAGTAGGATTACTATATATTTCTGAATGTAACAATGCAGTCTAGGTTATTATTGATTGATTGAGTAAATCTACTCATTTTCTTTCTATTCAAGATACTCTATATCTAGGTCAACTTTATCAATTTTATACTAAATAGATACTTAATTTACATGGTGTTTACCTCTCTATTGTATCTGATCATGATCCCAGATTCACTTATAAATTTTGGAAAGGCCTTCAAAAGAAATTAGTAACTGAATTTAATTTCATTAGAGTTTTTCATCATCAATCATATGTGCAGTCAGAACAAACAATTCAGACCTTGGAAGATATGCTATGTTTTTGTTCAATGGATTACAAGGGAAGCTGTGATCAATATATTTCATTGGTTGAGTTTTCTTATAATAACAGTTTTCATTCCAGTATACAGATGGAACCATTTGAGTTATTATATGGAATGTGATGACAAATTCAATCTTCTCCGGATTAAGTAGGTGAATGGATGTTAATGGGATCAGAATTTGTAAAAGAGATGGCACAAAAAGTTCAGCTGATTCACAAGAACATGAAAAGAGCTCATATCAGGATGGAATGTTATGCAGATAACCAGAGGAGGGATCTTTCTTTCACGGTAGGTGATCATGTCTTTCTAAAAGATTCTCCATGGAAAAGTGTTATGCATTTTGGTAAAAAGGTAAATATGAGTCCAAGGATCATTGGGCTGTATGAAATCGTAGAGAAAGTGGGATTTGTTTCCTATATGGTGGCCATATCTCCATGTTTATCCCAGGTACTCAATGTTTTTCATTTTTCAATGTTGAGAAAGTATATACCAGATCCATATCATATTTTGAGTTTCGAGGTAGGTCAGTTGGAAGAGAATATTTCTTATGAGGAACATCCAGAACAGATTCTTAACTGTGGAGAGAAAGTATTGAGGAATATAGTGATTCATAAGGTAATTTTTTTGGATAAACTATATGGTTGAATAAGCAATGTGGGAATCTGAATATGTTATGATGGATAAATACCCTCACTTATTGGATATTCAAATAAAATTTCAGGGACACAATTTCCAAAAGGGTGAATGATGTAAAAACCCAAGTATTTCTAGAATAATACATACTAATTTATATTAATATTTATGAATAATATATTATTTTTTTATTAAAGGGGGAGATTTTTCTGATAGTGTACTCGACATGAAACAACGAGTTTCTTTGAAATATTATGCTGCACACAATGTTGTGTTATACTAATAAATAAGTTAATATATTTTTAAATGGTAGTTAATGCCTAGGCCTTTTGTTGGATGGAATGAACATAAGTAACCACAATATAATTATACATGTTTTTTTTAATTTCATTACATTTATCCAATAAATTTTAGAGGCATAAAATAGGATTGAATTTGATTTTAAGCATGAAATAATCTAATATTTTTAAAAGGCCATTTTACCACCTTTTGATAGTGAACAGTTTTTAAATTTAGTTTTTTTTCACATTTATATGTTCGATTTAAAAAAATAAAATTCTTATATAGTATAGGGATAAAAAAATTTACATTCGTTAAATTTTTGGTAATTTTCTTATAAATTTCATTTTTTTAATGAATTGCGAATAACACAACATTTTAATTCAAAAATATCTTTTAATGTAATTTATTTTTATAGTTAGATTGTACTTTTAATTTGTTTTAAAGTGTAATTGGATTATATTTTTATAATTTAATCCAATTTTGGTTATTATATATATTTTCAATTTTAAATTGGACATAAACACTTTCCAACCTTTTAGTAGTTATTACTTCTAAAATACCCGCTTTTTGTTTTTGAAAACGAGAATTTATTTTAAATTAATTACAACAACTTATGTGTTTTGAATTTGGAAAAATGGATTCTATATTGAGTCAATCTATTCATATTTGAAATGGGATCAGTCGAGTTGTGGGCATTTGATTTTGGAATTTTCATTGAAGACCATCTTGATTTAATGTTAAACATGATTCTAAGCCGATTTGTTGTGTTCACCAAGTGAGTGATCTCACTTGGTCGTGATTTCTTGAAAATGGTGGTATCCTTCATTGAAAATGGTGGTATTTTGGATGTGATGTTGGTTTTTTTCTCAATATTCCGCGACTCAAGGGATTCTGCAACGTTTTCTTACAAAAAGATGCTTCAGATGAGGTTCAGAGCAAAGATGTTTTACTATTTCATGGCTTTTCAGATTCAGAAGATTGAGAGGATATGGCTTTGGACATCGGTACCAAGCCCGTGCTCTTTGGCACATGTCGGCTAGTTGTGCTTCGATAAGTCAATGACAGATGGACTTTATGGTTTTCAGTTGCTGGGAGGAGCTTCTCTTTTGTGGTAAGTATTGTTTTTAAACTTGAGTTTTGGTATGTTGGAGGCTTTTTTTGTGTTTAAGTTTTTATGTCATGGTTTCTCATTTTCCTTAAAAGTGTTTGGAATTAAAAAAGTAATTTTCAGTCATGTTTAAAGGTTAAATCTGGTAAATAAGGGTAAAAAATAATATTATTATAGTATTAAAATTCGATAACTTATTTCTTAATCATATTGGATGAGATATGTACGACCATAGTCATCCTTGGGTGGATTTTGGGACCTCATAGAGCCACATGGGAGTGAAAATGAAATGTTATATTAATTAATTTAATGTAAAGGGAAATTTGGCATAAACATATATATTTTAATAAAACAATTTTTATATGGGGTTATATAAGTGATCGTTTTAAAAAAAATATGGTCATTAGAAATATAAAAAAATTTCATAAATCATGGTATTTTCTTTATAATTTTTAGAAATAAAATAAATAAATTTCTTTATGACACAATGACGATGTAGTGATACCTTATTAGTGAATGATTTTAATAAATGATATTATAAATATTAAAATAATTTTATTTGGAAAATTTTTATGCCATCCACGAATTTAATGGATGATTATAAGTTTTTATGTTTTAATTAATGATTTTTATTGGAATAATCAATTGGTAATAGATTTTTAAAAATTCATGATATAAATTGTATAAAAATTGACATAAATGAGTTTTTAAAACAAATATTATATTTATAAATGATATTATTGTCCTAAAAATATAATATTCTTCCAAAAGACTTAGATAATGTGTAAAATTTTATTAATTGACCACTTTTAGTTTTTTTGGTGATTTATAACAACTATAGTAAGAATAAATTATAAAAATCAATGAATATATGGTAAAAGTTAATGTTTTTAACTAAGGGTTAATGTAAAAATTTATCGTTAAATTTGTAACCTATAATTTCCTCAATCCTATTGGTTGAGAGTTTTTATACCCAAAAGAATATTAACATTGAAATAAATTAGTTTGGGACTATTTTAAACCGAAAATAATTTTATAATAAAATAATATTTCCAAACATTTCTAAAGTTCCCCTCCTACCTCTTATAGAAATTCCACAACCTCTACCCATTTAATCACACCTCTGAAGCCCCTTTTCTAGTCTAAATTCTTCCCAAGTAAGATCCCAATATCCCTCTCTTACTACTATAATATTTACATTGGGATTAATAAAATTCATGAAATCCTTTTGGCTCAAACCATGGGAGGTACATGTTTTAGAGGTAGCATCTTCTCTATAGTTACTTTCCTTTATATTCCTTCTCCACTCCCTATTATATTATTATTATTTTATTTAATAACAACACCAATATCATCAATATACAAAGATGTTTTTGTGAGAATTATTTTAACTACACTTACACACACCTTCATCAATTGGATATAAACATACTGTTTCTATAAACGGTGAACTACTGCCTCACGAAACGATGATTTTTTTGATTTTCTCCTAAAACATCCCTTGGTGGAAATTATGATGGAACTATTTTTTATATATGATATATATTTTATTTATATTTTCTCTATCATTCTTTAATTTTTATTTAAAAACATTCCTTTATGCTTTTCATGATGTGTAAATATGATAGTTTCATTTGAGATAGTGCAAACTACTGCCCCCTCAAAGTGATATGACTCATTATTGCCAAACATGAAACATAAAAAAGATTAAGACAATGATCATATATAACATATATAACAAATTACGTTATATTTTAATTATATTATACCTATTTATCATTTATTTTTTATTTCATTAATATGACAAATATATGGAAGTATCGTTCATGCATATGTACAACTTACCGTCTCCATGAACGACACATTTCATTTATTATCTTCAAATGTTATAAACTATTATAAATATATAAATACTGGATATATATGATATTTAAATCAAGATTATCATTTGGATACGATATACTTTTTCCAACATGGATAATTTACCTCAAAACAAGTTCTTTTTTGACTCAAGTATATAATATCTAAAGAAAGACCAATATTAAATTTAATAATTATGTAATTTTCATAACGTGGTAAGAAGTGATATAAAAGGAATAAATACTTGAAAAAGGTTTTTAATCAAGTCCAAATTAACTTAAGTTTATTATTGGAAAGAACAAGGAGCATACATGACAAATCAGACTCAAGGTAAGGGACTATGTCTCAAACCATTCTTTGAGGAATATTTTGACAATATACACCTATTTATTTTATATTGTTCCTAATAAAAAAATTTGAATTATAATTTCATTCAAAAGGAATCTTTTTTTCTACAAAGTGTTTTATTAAATGAAAAAATGAATATTTTTAACACATGCGGCAACAATGACCACTCTGCCTCCGTAATCATTATTTGATATTTTGCTTCCTCTATAAGCCTTAATGCTTTTAAAATATAATGAAATCCATTTTTCCATTTTTAGTTGTTTTGGTAGTGATTTTTTATAAACGAGTTTAGTATTTCAAAATCTTTAAATGATTTATTGTGATCTCAAATGAAATGTTATTAGTGAAATGTTGATATTTTAAATCTTTTATGTGTTATGATTATATAATGGTACTTGGAAATTTGGCGGGTGGTTACATGATAAACCAATGATGGGTAGTTAAATGATTAACCAAATGACGTGCGGTTCCATGTTAAAATAAGGATGGGTGGTTACGTTATAACATCCAATGCATTGGGTAGGGAATTCGTTTATATGACTATTCTATTTAGTGATATGTGTGGATGTTGACTGTATGGTTATTTAGTTTACATATGTTTATGTCCAATGTTACCTTTATATGATATGTGTTGATTTCTATGGGATTTATGGTAATCACTTGTTTAGAAAAAGGACAAGAAATGAGCTTATATTTAGTTATGAACATTTAATATTCATAAACATGAAAAGTATTACATTATGAAAAATTAATCATGGTGTTGATGTTATCCCAAGAATAATAGTTTTCATTCTTTATGTACCCCTTACCGAGATTTTTATGCTCATCCCATGTTTTTGAAATGTTTTTCACATGACATAAATAAGAATAGAGTCAAGGACGAGATCAAGGAAAAGTTATGCTTTTAAAACATGAAACAATGTCATGTTTCGTTTTAAATAGTTTTTG
This sequence comes from Viscum album, assembly GCA_963277665.1. NCBI lineage: Eukaryota > Viridiplantae > Streptophyta > Magnoliopsida > Santalales > Viscaceae > Viscum > Viscum album. The sequence goes on along the minus strand of OY728143.1, from coordinate 283,439,640 downwards.
TTTTCTGAAAAAATGGAAAGTGAGTGGAAGTGTCTAACTGTAATATTCACATTGTTGTGTTTATGTTATGAAATAATTATATAATGTTATAAACTTGATAAGATCCTTGATTTAAATTAAAAATAAAATATTGACATAACTCAAGATTATGTAATGTTTATGGCTAGGGCCTTATATGTATAATAAAATAATGAACATGTAGTGTACATTAAATTTGAGATGATACAAATAACTTCATCAATATTCCTAATTCCAAAAACTAAGATCTATCCATTGGATTCCCTCTTTTTGGTGTATCTACATGTTATACTAAATCACCCATTAAATGAGTAGGCCCCTTCTTGAATCAATGATATGATGGTATCTCTTCGGAATAAGCAAAGAGAATGATATACCATTGAAAGAATCAAAAAAATAAATTACATCTAGTTTTAATGGTTAGTAAACCTCTATCCATACACATAATTATTAAGTGTATTGATTCTCTATGTATTAATCAATGTTTATATGGAAGAATAACTGAATATTATTCTTTAACACTATACTGTATTATAGATCTTGTTTTTGAATATTTTCATACAATATTAATAGCTCATAAAAATATGATATGACTAATGGATATCATATAAATTTTTATTCCCTGAATTTTCATTCTTGTTTTTCATTTTTATGTTATTATAACCTATATTATACCATAGAAAAACCATCACATTTTTTATATTAGCTTTGAAACATATCTCCTAAAATAATAATCTACTCAAATATAAATAGAATATAATAAAATAGATGTAAAATTTTTCTGAGAAAAAGAATTAAGAAAAAATGATCTATATAATATATAGATAATGTTTAACTCTGATACATAAATGACAATTGAATTGGATCATCAGTCCAAACATAGAGTACAACAAGAATTTTTATTGTCTTAACCATTGTCATGACTTGACCCTCTGAGACCCCACCTAGACTATAAGTAATTTGAGAGTGGCACCAAAATACTAAATCCAAAAGAAAAGTGGTTCTATACAAGTAAGAAGTAGGAATATCACTAAAATTGGAGATATTATCTTAATGTACCTGAACACATAGGCACACAACTAGCTCCGTGTGATAGTGTAGAGATAATAACAAAATTGGAACATCAAGAGAGAGAAAACTTCATGGAATGACCTGTAGAATATACAATAATGTGAATAAAGGTAATATAAATAATATAATGAAATGAAGTTCATTACAAACATTAAAGGAGGTACCCACCTAACAAAAACTATGAAAGGAGAAATCTAAAAATAACTCAGCTCACAATATCCAATACGATCCATCGAAAATGGCCGGTTCCTCTTTGTACTACTATGCTCCATTTAGACTATGTTACACAAAGTAACCTATGATCTTCATTTCATCTTTATAAGACACAAAATGTGAAAAAATAGACCATATATAGGTGAGTATAAACATACCCAGTTGGACACTCCATAAACCAAGATGAAAAAAATAATAAAATCATCATCACAAACCAAACTCTTATAGGAAAAAATCATGCTTGATATTCTTATACTAAAAAATTAATTGAAAAAGGATAGAAGAGGCAATCTCCACAGCCAGCTGCATAATGACAAGTCTTCCTATAGCCCCAATGTGTCCTTCTATGATTCTGATAACCTCAAAAAACCTCACAATAATCATAGTCGAGGGACTTTTCCTTGCTACTTCACTCCACATTCAACATATCACTATCTTCAATAGAGGAACTAATCTCCATCAAAGTATGATTAAGGGGAGCACGACTCTGTATACAGAAGACTTTATCACTCTTTAGTGCGGGGTATTACCCACTATACATGGATAAAGTGTATTGGGGACCTATACCTAGTGTGATAGGGGAGTACTAACCCCATTATCTCCTTGATGATGAAACTAGATCCCTGCCATCATCCAAGAATTGCTGGAAGAATATTATTGTGCATAATACCTCACATAATATCTTTGATTCTAACATTATGGACACCACTACATACTAAATAGAAAACTACTTAGGATAAGCTACTCGCGACCCCAAATCCAAGACCCCAAGATAGAGACACAAAAGGTATAATATTTTGGGAAAAGTGTGTGGTGTGTACATTTGGGCACATAGTGTGTGACATCGCAAGAAGGAATAGGTGTGTTCTTCATTATGCACGCCTTGGCTATCCATTTAACTGTAAATAGTGTTTTTATATGGGAACATGGTGTGTATATTCACCTGGGGTCATGAAGGTGTGTGACCAGAACATTAGTTGGTTACTCTAGTAGTGTCACACTATGTATGGGTCAACCACATGGCATGTGAAACATAACTAATACTAAAAAAGAAATACCATGGTATTTTGTATAATGTCATAAATTATCCTCAAGAGTACATTAAATTTAATTGGTATTTCTATAGACATTGATGTTTGGTCTCTTGGATTTTACACTTTCAACATATCCATAATTCCCCCATCATTCTCAGTAGTTGTCTTGTACAAAACCATCCAAATCAAAGGGGGAAGGGCTCTAATCATTTAACTAAAATTCTACGGTGTCCATAAAATGTAAATTTAATATCTTGAGTGGCATTTTTTGATTTCCCCATCACTATTCAGGGTCCCAAATCAAAAATACAACACCCCAGTTCGATAAAACCGCCTCGATCCACCAAAAAATCATCAATCCTTAGTTTTTTCAGGCATCCATAAAGTGTATGGAGTTTTCTTTATTCCTAAAAAACATGGAAATGTTAAATCCAAGACCTCATGGTATAAAAATGAAGAAAAAAAATATTGATGGAAAAAAGGAATAACAACATTGTATTATTATTATTGGATGATGAGATTCCAACAAACAATTATATTTTTTTAAAATCAAAGGGGTAATATTGGGATTAAATAGATATTGATAATTATTTTAGGAACTATAATTAATTTATATTCTCATGTGATAAAAAAATAAATGAAATAAAAAATATTAAATATTTGATCAAAAATTGAATCAAAAGGGAGAAAATACATAAAAATAACATGCCCCTCCTCAATAATGGAAGGATCATTTTTTATGGAAAAATTTTATAGATATGGATATTATGATCCCTAAAAATTCATCTTTAGTCTTTTAAAACCCATAATCCTTTGTCATCGATCCATGTTCTTGAGTTTATCAATCTGAATATGGAACTTTTTTCTTCCTATCTTGTCTCTCATGGTTATGTATCTAACCTTGGAGATTTTCTATAACAAGATATTTATAGAGTGGATTGGGATTTTTCAAATAAATAAAAAAAATAATATATTATTTAATTTATTTAATACACCCCCTAATGTCTTCCTCCCTTAAATATCTTGCACATTCCAACCTTATGTCATGCCTAAGGAAAACAACATGTTCCAAAAAAAATCATTGTCTTTGATTTTCCATCCATGGGTATAATCTATTAAAAACTCATTTATTTTGAAAAGATGCATGTGTGTGACAAAAATATGGTAATATTTTACGTATATTAGGTATGGGTTCCTATGTGTTCTAAAACATAGCACCAAATCCAAATAAAATCAATATATACATTTAAAACTATTGAAAAGTTTGAACTAAAGAAACAAATGGTATTAAATTCTCCCCACCTTTTTGGAATTCCACCTTGAAAAGAAAATAAATATAAAATGGTGGGGGTTTTATGATGGAATATTTCTCCCATGCTCCAAATATATCTCCTATAATCTCAAATGATACTAAGGAACTTTGACTAAATAATGGCTAATTGAAATAGTGTTTTCTCCTATTGATCCTCGATCTCCACTTGGTACTCTGAAGATGTGGCTCTTTCCTCAATGCCCAGCTATCCCTATTCAATAAAATTTAAAATTCATGCACATACCTCCTCAACTATAAAACATTTAATATTTCATAAACTCCTTCAAACTATGGGGGGTAATGAAAAGAAGTAATAAACCTTTCTAACTATTTGAAGGATCCTTAATGGCTTAATAAACCTCAATTATAGTTTACTTCCCTAGCCAAATCAATTCAGTAATCATCATGGGGAGAATCTCAAGAAAAAATTAATCTATGATATATCATTAAATTTATATGTTTTTTATCTATATTATACTTCTATTAACTCTGGGAATTCCTCATTCGGTCAGTGATCACATGAACCTTCTCAGTCACTGCCTTCATAATAACTAGTTAATGTAGATAAGGATCTAGAATATAGGTCTATCATAAGAGTAGCCTCTAGTGTAACCCACACAGTTCCTTAAAATGGTTCATTCTATTATCATATTGATAGATCTTATTATAAAAAATCTCCACTAATATCAATTTATCCTCCCATCTCTAGCTGAATTCCATCAAATATTCTCCTAACATATCCTTTAAAAAATGGACTTCATAATTAGTATATCCATTAATATAGGATGGAATCATAATGATCATTTATAAATGGGACATGAAAACCTCTTGAAACCCTCTCTATAATTGAAAAATTAACTAATAATAACATTTATTGATGATTTCTGTGGGTGTCTCATCGAATTTGATGATATCATGCAAATATAATCAACCCAAACTCATAACGGAAGATGTTTTCCATATAGTATTGAAATGTGTTGAATTTTTATGTCATTCAAGAATCACCAAGAAAACACTATGGCTTCTTTTTATCCAAGTAATTACCTTAAAAAATTCCTTAATTTTAATATCCCATTTCCAATATTGGATCACAAGAGGTTGAGCCAGACATTCTGAAACATCATGTTAACCCCTTACACTGTAACATGTGTGGAATCAAGAAATAAACATGGAAAGACTCTGGATCATTCCATCCCACTGAAACTTTCATAAAAGTATCTGATTCACCACCATTGACTAAAGTTAATTTGTATTATTATCCTCCACTATGTTAAACTATATTGATGTCACTTCCTATGCACCCTCCTCCACTAAGAGAGATCAATATTTCCCATTAATGGAATATTCCACCATGTTTCCTTTCCCTCAAGTGTACATTTCCTCGAAGTAGTAGTCCTCTAGGAACTCCATCCAATGACTCTATTTGAGGTTGTGAAATCTATGTTAGAATATGAAAATAAGAATATGGTGGTCTTATTAAATAACAAAATTCACACCCAGAATATATTTTTTTCCCCATTTTTAAGAAAAATACTAACACATCCATCTCTAAGTCGAGGTTGACATATTTTTACTCATGGGGAATCAACTATATCAACCCAAAATTGATATAAACTTTATTATTGATTAAATATCATCTTATCACATTTTTAGGGGAATCTCAAAATATTACACACTTAATGCCTTCCTGTAGTTGTCTCAAAATTGGAGCAGTGGTCAAAATTCACCTCATCCCATTGAATACTCTCTAGAAGAATTCAATCCATGAAAATGGATTCCCGTTTCTTGTTATGTTAGTCTAAGATATTGAAATTTAAGAAACCTCTTCCATGAATCTCATATAGTAACGTTCCAAACCTATTAAACTCTTCACCTCCAACATTATCATGGATGGTTCCCAATCTGGGCTAGTAGTAATCTGATAGAGACACCTAAAGACATTTTCTAATAGGCCAGGGGATAAAGACAAGAACAAAGTATGAATATTGCTATATGGTATTACTTATCATAATATATCTATACACATTCACACTCAACATTTACCACACAATATTATATATACTGATATAAAACTGTAATATATAGAGAGAAAACAATGCATGTGACAATCTAAAAGAAATACATAAAAGTTAATCATAGTAATATGAACGATATAATCGTGAAAATTAATTTCCCAAATATAAATGTATCCCCCACCCAAAAAATAATTATGTGGAATCTAAATAGAGACCAAATCAAAATATTCATGAATTCCCACTGAACATGGCCATTTTATCCATGTACTACTATGATTCACAGATATCAGGTCCACCAAATTCACTAAAGATCTACTTGTTTAATGTATAAGATATAGCATATTTGGGTAACTCCAATTCATGAGTAATCCAAATCCTATGAAACACGATTCACTAAAAAATAGGTAATAAAAATAATATAATAGTCATCTCAACCAATAGTCATAGAGGCAAAAATTCCATAAGACATACTCCTACTAAAATCCAGTCGTTGAAAGAGAGAAGTATCGATCTCCATTGTTAACTAAAAAACTATTTGTCCACCTAAAGTTCCAAAGGTAGAATATCTTGTGAATATAACCTTTTGTAAATTTACAATAATAAAAGTGGATTACATTATCCTCTCTACAGTTTCCCACAACTGAGGGAGAACTATCACTAGTGGAGAACCCACCCTCGACATGAGCTTGATGATAGTGGAGTTCCACCGCATAGATGGGGGTCTAGTTACATATACAGTGTGTAGGAGTAATAAATTTACTTTTGTAATCTGTAAAGAGTTCTTGAAACCTATGTTATTGGGTAAAATTGACACTGACATATCATTGATGATCAAACATGATCATTATCATCAACCATGTATCACTGGATGAAACATCTCATTTGTAAAACATCGTGTGATATATATAATGCCAAAGTAAATCGAAAAATCATTTCATAATTGGAAAATTTAATTAGATATTGTACTCACAAGCCCAAATATGAGTACCAAAGAAGGATATACACATGTAATAAGTTTTTGGTAAAAGTACATTATTTCTACATAGCGGTGCATGGCATGTGTCATCACCCGAAGTCCATGGTTTGTTCTTCACTATAGTTAGATTGGAGAGCCATGTACGTCAACACAATACGTCCCTATGAATCCATAGAATGTTTATAAACCAAGGGTACTTGAAATGTGAATTTGGAAAATTTCTCAGTTTCCAGAGTACTGTCAAATGGCATGCCAACACATACAAATGGAGCGTGATACTTAACACAGAAAAAAAACCTTGTTTTCATTTTGTTTGATGCAATTTAGAGTCTATCTCATTAGAGTAAATGATAATTATTTTGATTTTTTATGACCCTTATTTCTATTCCCCATGTCCTCGTTATTCTCTGAAACAACCATTTTCATTATTGTTATTCTATTTGAATTTCCTGAATCCTTCAAAATCATAGGGGAAGGTCCCCAATTTTTGGTTCATGACCTTTCATGGTTATAAAATAGAACTTAAATCTCTTCAGGGACACTTTTTCCATCGATTTTTTGTTTGGGTATTGATCCATTAATCTGACACCCATAATATGAAAATTTACATTTATTCAACCGTAAACTATGAAACCCTATTTTTTCAAATTTCATCATATTTACATGGGTTTGATCACGCTAGAAACATCATGATAATGTAAAATCCCAAGACCCATGGTTTAGAGATTGAGAACAACAAAAAAATATTGTGGGGAAAAGGATAAATATGAATTAAGGTAATCATTAGATGATTTGATATCATCTAATGATAATAAATTGTGGAAATAAAAATGTTTGATTATGGTTGAAAATAATATATACTATTTGTTTCAAGATTTAAAATTAAATTATAGTGTCCTACTATGAAAAAAAATTTAATAAAGGATCATATATAGAACCCATGCTCAATGATAAAAATAAAATGGTAAAAATACACAAAAATGAGCCCTACCTTAAGATTTGATTGATTATTGGTGATTAACACATTTGGTAGAAATAAAGATGAAGATACAGCTGTGTTCATGGTTATTCTCTTGAATACATTCAGGGTTGATCATTAGTAAACATTTTTTAGTTTTCAAATGTTAATGGGGATCTATCATACTCCCATATAGCCTCATAAGGTTATGCATCTACCCATGGAGATTTTCCATACAAACATATTTGTTGAGTGGATTAGATTCTTGCCATTAAATATATGTAATTAATTAATTAATCATTAATTTATTTAATACACACTCCAATTTATTCCTCTCAAGGAAAATCTAGTTTCGATCAACCTTATGTACTACCTAGGTTAATCCCCACATTCTAGAATAATCCATAATCTCATACTTTCCCTCAGAGGACTCAATCCATGAAAAAACAAATTACTCCGATATTATGAACATATTATCATTAATCTATATTAATATGTTTTATATATAAATAATGTGGTCCCACAACATCCAAAAAACAACACAAAGACTAAGGAAAATGTCTAGAGATATATTTAGAAATATATAAAATATCATAATAAAGAAACTAAAGTTATTACATTCTACCCAACTTCAAGGATTTTCACACCAAAAAGTACAACTACACAAAATAGTAGGGGTACTAAGAGTTAAGCTTTATCTCACACTCCCAAAAGCTCTCATGGAAGCTCCCATATATCAAAATCACTCGAACTAGTGGAATTGTCCATCTAAAAATGATTTTATCCTACCCATCCATGATCATCATTAGGTAATCTGAGAAGGTGTCCCTTTCCTCGATGTATGTATTTCCCATGTCAATAACTTGTGTGTATTATGAATGTATCCACTAAAATATAAAATATATAATACTTTATGCACTTTGTCTAACTATGGGAATAATGATAAGCAGTATAAAGCCTTGAAAACCCTCCATAAAATTTGGAATGGTCCAATAAACCATAAGGATAAATAAATTTACCTTCCAAATCACTATAATTCTCGTTGTGGTCAGACTCTCAAGAATACATTTTCTCCTTACTAAATTTCTTAATTTATATGACCAATATTTCGGTAATAAATCTATCAATTATTAGTCATCCCCATATGCTTACAAATCACCTGAAACTTATCCATCGTTTTCTAGACCAGTAATGTACCAACAATAGAAGTCTCACCTATCTTAGCCCAATATAAGGGTGATTTATAGGGCCTCCCATATACTACCTCAAAAGGATACATGAAGATAGTATTGTGATAGTTATTATTAACAGTTAATTATATTAATGAAAATAGATACTCCCAAATTTGGCCAAATTCAAACACACAATCTCTTAACATATCCTTCAAAACATGTATGGTCCACTCGGTCTGTCCATCTATATGGAAAAGAAAGCTCAAGATCATCCATATGGGGTCTCAAAATCCCCTGGAAAACCTATCCACAACTATTATGTGAACTGATATCAATGCCAAATATGATTTTCATTGGTACCCCATATAGCAGGATGATCTTATTCATGTACAATCACGACAATCTCTCAACTAATGTCCATTAATGGATGGAAGGGAAGTGTTACATCCCAGGTAAATAAAGAATAAATAATTTTCATATTTATTAATATTTAAGAATTAAATATTAATATTACTTTACAGGGGTTTCTATGTTCGATAGCGTACCCGATACGCAACAAAGAGTTTCATTGAAATCTTACTTTGCACACTAGTAATAAAATAATGTTATTTTAAATGGTAGTTAACACATAGCCATTGTATTGGTAAGAATGGATAGAAATAACTAAAATATGATTATATATGTTTTTAAATGTTTTTACATTTATCCAACAAAAGATAAAGGCTTAAAATACGAAAAAAAATTCAATTTTAGGCATTTATACCCTAATTTTCACTAAAGGTTCACTTATCACCTTTTGATGGCGAACCGTCATTAAATATAGTTTTGGTCACTTGTATAAATTCTATTGAACCAAATAAAACAATTTTTTAGAATTGGGACATCAAAATTTTTTTGTGTAAATTTTTGGTATTTTTCCGATAAAGTTCATTTTTTAATGAATAGTGAAAAATGTTGTATTTTAATTCAAAACCACTTTTTAATCTAATTTATTAATATGATTAAATTATCATTTTAATTGGTTTTAAGGTGAAATTATAATATATTTTTACCATTTAATCCAATAGTGGCCTTTGGAATTAATTTTACTTTGAAATCGGACTTAAACTAGTGTCAATATTTTGATACTTATTGTTTCATAAAAACACGCTATTTGCTATGGCAACGGGAATTAATTATTAAATTAATTAATGAAACTTGTATGTTTTGAATTTTTTAAAATATACTTCATTTTTGAATTCATAATATCAAATATATCTTAGGGTGAATTTTTGGTATTTTTCTGAAAAAACATCAATTTTTGATGAATAGTGAAACCACTAAGTGGTACTTAAAAAACTGATTTTTCATTTAAATTAAATTTTACAGCCTTTGTGTTTTGAATTTCAAAAATCTGACATACATTGTTGTAATTACGAAGTAAAATGTGGTTTAATGAGATTAAAATAATTTTTTGGTGAATAGTAACTTTTAAGTTTTTAATCGCGATTAAAGGTAATTAGTGTAATTTATGGTACGAATAATGTTTTAATAATATGAAATGAACATGAAACATGTCCTACCCGAATTTTATGTGTCATGGACGACCAAGAAAATACATGGGTCAACTTGACGACCCCATGGAGCCACTTTGGAAGGAAAATGACATTAATATCTTTTTATTTAATGTTAAAATAAAAATGTCACAAACATGAGTTGTTTTACTAAAACAATTTTTAAATGGGGTTATACAAGTCATATTTTTGACTATAAATATTCATTAGAAAGATAAAAAGATTTAATACATGATGATATTTTTTTATAATTTTTATACATTAAATAAATTAAATTATCTATGACACCATGATGATGCATCGATTACCTCATTATATAACGATTTAAATAAAAATGAAAAGATAATGTAAAATCTAAGATATACAATGTCAAAAACCTATTTAATGGGTGGATTTAGAACCCTTATCACCTTATACTAGAAATAAATCATTGTAAGACCTTTAAAATCTGAAAATAATTTTATAATAAAGTAGTATTTTATAACTTTCCAAGAGCCCCCTCCTGTCCTCTTATAAAAGGCCCCCACCTCTACCACCTTACCCACACATCTCAAGCCTTTGGTTCGGCCAATATCTGCTCTTTTTGTATATCCACATATCTATCTTACTCCTAGAAGCCTCACTTTGGGCATAAGTCTTCCCAAGGAAGCCTTTGAGCGCAAATCTAAGAGAGTTACCCGATTTTAAGGTAATGTCTTCACTTGTGTTCTTCTGTTTTATTTTGCTTCTCCAACCCCATAAAATCTTTTTATTAATTTATTTTGTAACAACTACAGTATCTCCAATATACTAGAATGTTTTTATGTGAAGAATTCTAGCTACAATTACACACACCTACATCTAATGGTTTAAGAACATACTGTTTCTGTCTATGGCGAATTTCTGCCTCATAAAACGATGATTGTTCAATATTCCTCTTACACCTTCAAAGGTGGATATTAAGATGTCACTATATTTTTATATGATATATAATATGTTTATGTTTTCCTTAAGCTTATGTATTTTTCATTTATGTCATACCTTTGTGGCTTCCTTTATGGGTATACGCGATATCTTCATTTTAGGAAGTGCGGACTACCACCCCCTCAAAGTGATTTGATTCGTTAAAGCCATATGTGGGATGTATAAAGGATGGATTTAAAGTTATTATATATGATTTATTTTACATATAAATTATGAATATAATTCTGGAATTAAAATATACATACCTCTCATTTAGTTTTAATTCCATTAATATGACATAGAAATGAAAGTAGCGTTCATGCGTACATACGGCTTACCGTCTCCATGAACGGTGCATTTCATTTCTTACCTATAAATGATTATTTAATATTATAATTACATGTATATGCTGGATATATATGATATATATGATATCCAAATCATGAATATCATTATAGATATAATGAACCTTTGACCACACGAACAACATGTAATTTTAAGAAGTCCACTTTCGACTTAAGAACCAAATATCGACAAAACAAACATTATTAACTGAAATGATTACATAATGTTAATAACATGTAAATAAGTGATATAAAAGGAATAATGAACATGAAAAAGGTTCTTAATCAAGTATAAATTAACTCAAGTTTATTATTCCGGATGTTAAAGAACGATCGAGTCATGTCGGACCCGAGGTAAGGGACTTCATCTCAATCTCCTTTCACTGAGGCATATTTTGTTTTATAAAACACTTTATTTTATATGGTGTATAAACCCCTTTGACTTTTAATTTTATTCAAAAGGAATCTTTTTATATGAATCATTTTACTAAACGACAAAAAGGAATGTTTCTTTTAGCGTACGTGGTGACAACGACCTTTTTCCGCCGCTGCAAATATTATTTGGTCTTTGGCTTCCTCAACAAGCCGTAATGTTTTTTTAAATGAAATAAATACCATATACTGTTTTGTGTATTTTGGTATTGAAAAGGGTTTTTTATAATGGATTTTATATGTCAATATAATTAAGTGATATATTGTGATCAAAGTGTGGAAATGTTTTCTTTCCATTATATTTGTTTTATGTCTTATAATTTTATAATGGTACATGGACATTTGATGGGTGGTTACATGATAAACCATATGACGGGTGGTGCCGTGAATACTAGGACGAGTGTTTACGTTATAACCTCCAATGCATTGGGTATTGAAGTCGTCCGTATGTCTATTCCATTAAGTATGTGTGGAAGTCGACTGTATGGTTATTCCATTTAAGTATGTTTATGTCCCAAGATACCTTCATATGTTATGTGTTATTTATATGGGTTTTATGGAAATATTTTGGTTACAAAAGGGTAAGTATGAATCTTTTATTCAGTGAAGAGTTTTTACTACTTCATAAAGGTGAAAAGTATTACTTTGATAAAGTATACATGGTTTACTTGTTGTTTTGAAAAACTAATAGTTTTCATTCATTGTGTTTCCCTTACTGAGCTTTTTATGCTCACCCCATGTTTTTGAAATATTTTTCACAAGACTTAAAGTGGAATAGGGTCAAGGATGGGATCAAGGAAAATTCATGTTATCTAAAACATAGAACTAGACATGTTTTGTTTAAGGGTTTTTATTTTATGAAAACTTAGTAGAAGTGTCTACTTTGTAATCTTTTCAGATGTAATAGTTATGTCCTAATTCTCTAAAACTCTAAACCTGAAAAGATCCTCAATGTGAATTATTCATTTAATTCAATATTAAGTATGGTTTAAGGCTGGGGGATTTATATTTGGTATCAAAGGTCGGTTTAGACAACTTTAGGAGTTAGAAAATTGTTAAATTATAAATTAATTTATGGTATGACTGAAATGATATAGCATTTAAAGATTACCATGTTGCTTCGCCTAAGATATTTCTTGGTTCAGAATGGTTTTCCATAGAGGAAACAAGGTAGATATTTTTGGACGACATTAGGAGGAAGAAAACCATCCAAATCAGAAACCTGAGATGGTCAGAATTGTAACTGAACAGTTTGTTGCATTCATGGCACAGTTGACTCAGGCTATAAATGGTGGTGGTATCCATCCACGATATCATCCTGATCAACCACAGAGGAACATGTCAGTGGTGGAACATTTCATGAGGCAACATCCCCCGTCATTCAGAGGATCATCTGACCTCGTGCAAGCTGAAGGTTGGATTAAAGCACTGGAGAAGATTTTTGATGTCATGGGGTGTTCAGAACATCAAAAGGTTAGTCTTTCTATTTACCGTTTTGAAGGTGAAGTTGATCAGTGGTGGTCGATGGTAAAAAATATCTGGGATAGTGATGAGATTGATCATCTTCACTAGGATGAATTCAAAGTTATGTTTCTTGAGAAATATTTTCCTAAGGTGGTTCTTCTTAGGATGGATAAGCAGTTCCTAAAATTGAGGCAAGAGGATTATTCGGTGGTAGCTTATGAAGAAATGTTCACTCGACTGGCAAGGTATGCTCCAAACTCCATACGATATCTTTATAGTAAAATCAACCGCTTTTTACTCAGGGTTAAATCCAAAGTATCGAAGGGCTTTAGCTTCTCATGAGTTTAAAAGTTATGAAAAACTTTTTCGATGTGTGGAGAAGGTGGAAATGTAGTTTGCCGATGATCAGATGTTCTTTGACAAACAACAGAATAAGAGGTCCAGTTGGCAGGAAAAGGGGAAGAATTCCTCAAAGAAGTAAGGAGGTAAGAAAACCAAATATCAATCCTGTGAGAAGTGTGGTAAAATGCAACCTGGAGAATGTTTATCCAATTCTGGAAAGTGATTTCGGTTTGGTAAGTCTGGTCATATTGCTCGTAACTGTAAGGAAGATGATCAAGCAGGAAATGAAAAGCCAGCGGTAAGATGTTTTAAGTGTAATGAAATGGGCCATTATGAAAATGAGTGTCTAACGAAGAACTCAGCTGGGGAAATGCAGCCAGACTACAAGAAGAAAGGGGTTGTGAAATCCTTTGCAACTAATTCAGCAAATGTTGGGTCATCGAATGAAGTAGTATTAGGTACACTGTTTGTTTGTTCAGATTATGCCAATGTGTTGTTTGATTCAGGGTCTACACATTCTTTTATTTCTGAGATGTTTTCTAGTAAATTGGAAATTCCATATCAAGATATGAATCTTGAACTTATTTTAAAAACACCAGGAGGGAACGTTGATACAAAAAGAAATTATAAGAACCTTCCTATCCCTGTGTGCAGAAAGAATCTACCAGCAAACCTTATTGTTTTGCCTCTAGTAGAGTTTGATGTTATTTTGGGCATGGATTGGCTTTCTGTTTATCATGCTAAGATTGACTACAAAGCTAAAATGGTTTCTTTTCAGAAAGATTTTTAGTTTGTGTACAAGAATGAACCCTTGCTTTTGATAACATATCAGGAAGTTGGGAAACTAGTAAAAGATGGAAATTAATGTTATCTTGCACATATCATTGAAAACAAGGGAACTTTTCAGATTAATGATGTGCCAGTGGTAAATGAGTATCTTGATGTTTTTCCTTATGATTTGCCTGGTATTATTCATGATCAGGAAGTTGAATTTACTGTTGACTTAGTTCCTGATTCTAATCCAATTTCAAAACCCCCTTATCGAATGGCTCAAGTTGAACTTTTAGAGTTAAAGAAACAATTGCAGGATTTATTAGATAAAGGTTTCATTCGACCTAACACTTCAACATGGAGTGCTCCTGACTTGTCTGTTGAAAAGAATGATGGTTCAATTAGACTTTTCATTTATTATAGAGCCTTGAATAAAATTACTGTTAAGAACAAGTATCTGTTGCCTCATATCGATGATTTGTTTTATTAGCTCCAGGGAGCTCAGTATTTTTCAAAGATTGACTTGAGGTCGGGGGACCATCAGTTGAAAGTAAAAGAAGAAGACGTTCCAAAGACTGTGTTACATACTAGATATGGCCATTATGAATTTTTTGTTATGCCTTTTGGGTTAACATATGCACCTGATGTATTCATGGACCTTGTGAATAGAATTTTCCATGAGTTCGTGGACAAGTTTGTGGTTGTTTTCATTGATGATGTTTTGGTGTTTTCTAAAATTAAGGAAGAGCATGAAAGTCATTTAAGGGTTATCTTACAAACCTTAAAAGAAAATAAACTGTATGGAAAATTTAGCAATTGTGAGTTTTGGTTACAAAATTTTTTTTTCCTGGGATACATTGTTTCAAAAGATGGCACCACTATGGATCCTGCTAAAACAAAAGTTGTTGAAGAATGGACAAGACCCACAAATGTAACCGAGTCCGTAGTTTCCTTGGTTTGGCAGGTTACTACTGAAGGTTTGATGAAAATTTTTCACAATTATCTAGTCCATTGACTAAGCTAACTCGGATGGGTGTTAAGTTTATCTGGACAAAAGAATGTGATGATTGTTTTCAGGAGTTGAAAAGAAGATTGGTGAATGCTCCAGTGTTGGCACTTCCTTCCAGGAATAGAGAGTTTGTTAGCTATAGTGATGCTTCATTGAAAGGACTTAGTTGTGTCCTTATGAAAAATGATCAGGTAATTGATTATGATTCACGTCAGTTGAAAACTCATGAGGTAAATTACCCTACACATGACTTGGAATTATCTGCTATTGTTTTTACCTTAAAAATTTGGAGGCATCATTTGTCTGGATTAAAGTGTGAAATATATACCGATCACAAAAGTTTAAAGTATATATCCACCTAGAAAGAATTTAACATGAGATAGAGGAGATTGCTAGAATTAATCGAGGATTATGATTGTACAATTCATTACCATCTAAGGAATGAAAATAATGTGGATAATGCTTTGAGTCAAAAAAGTAATGATTCATTAACCATGATACGTTTGGAACGCGATCCATTGGTTTTTGATTTGATGAACTTTGGAATAGAAGTTGTTGGTGTAGGATGGCCTTGTGTTTTGTTTCAGGTATCACTGAAATCTTCTCTATCAGACTGAATTAAGCAAGCACAGAAGCAAGACAGTGAGTTGCAGAAAAAGGTAGAGGTGGTTCAGAAGGGTATGTTTCCTGAATTTAACATTGATAATGATTGTGTTTTGAGTTTTGGGAAGAGATTATGTGTGACTAGTGATTCAAAATTGAAGAATGAGTTGTTATGTGAGGCTCATTGTTCCCCGTTTTCAGTTAATTCTGGCAGTACTAAGATGTACATTGATCTGCGAGAGTATTACTGGTGGGATAGAATGAAAAGAGTTATTGCTAATTTTACTATGAAGTGTTTGACTTGTCAGCAGGTTAAAGCAAAGTGGCAGTCACTGAAAGGGATGCTTCAGCCTCTACCAGTGCCAGAGTAGAAATGGGAAAATATATCCATGGACTTTGTTGTGGGATTACCAAAAACATATAGAGGTAATAATGCAATCTGGGTTATTGTTGATCGATTGACTAAATATGCTCATTTCCTTCATATTCGAGATACTTTCTCTCTAGATTAACTTTCCCATTTGTATATTAAAGAGATAGTCAGGTTACATGGAGTTCCTCTCTCCATTGTATCTGACCATGATCCCAAGATCACTTCTCACTTTTGAAAGGGCCTTTAGAAGTCGTTGGGTATCGAATTAAATTTTCGTACATCTTTTCATCCTCAATCAGATGGGTAGTCAGAATGAACAATTCATACCTTGGAGGATATGCTACGAGATTGTTCGATGGATTATCAGGGAAGTTGGAACCAACATCTTTCTTTGGTTTAGTTTTCATATAATAATAGTTTTCATTCTAGTATACAAATGGCACCATTTGAGGCATTATATGGGAAGCGGTGTTGAACTCCGGCTTTTTGGGATGAAGGTTGTGAAAGAAAGCTAATGGGACCAGAATTGGTAGAAGAGATGGCAGAAAAAGTTCAGTTGATTCAGAAACACATGAGAACAGCTCAGAGTAGGCAGAAGAGTTATGCGGATAACCGGAGGAAGGATCTATCTTTCGAGGTAGGTGATCATGTTTTTCTCAAAGTTTTACCGTGGAAAAGTGTGATGTGATTTGGTAAGAAAGGAAAGCTGAGTCCAAGGTTCATTGGAACATATGAAATTATGGAGAAAGTTGGATCAGTTGCTTATCGAGTAGATTTTCATCTGATTTTATATCAGGTACACAGTGTTTTTCATGTTTCGATGTTGAGAATGTATATTCCAGATTCATCTCATGTTTTGAGCCCAGAGGTAGTTCAGTTAGAAGAGAATCTCTCTTATGAAGAAAAACCAGTCCAGATTCTTGACCAAAGAGAGCAAGTGTTGTGAAATAAGGTAATATACCAGGTAAAGGTTTTGTGGAAAAACCATATGGTTGAAGAGGTAATGTGGGAATCCGAAAATTCTATGAGGGATAAATACCCCCACTTATTTTGAAAAGTGAATAAAATTGCAAGGATGCAATTCCCAAAAGGGGGGACGGATGTAACATCCGAGGTAAATAAAGAATAAACCACTTTCATATTTATTAATATTTACAAATTAAATATTAATTTTACTTTAGAGGGGTTTCTATGTTTGATAGCGTACCTGATACGCAACAAAGAGTTTCATTGAAATCTTATGTTGCACACTAGAAATAAAATAATATTATTTTAAATGATAGTTAACAATAGCCATTGTATTGGAGGGAATGGATAGAAATAACTACAATATTATTATATATGTTTTTAAATGTTTTTACATTTATCCAATAAAAGATAAAGGCTTAAAATACGAAAAGAATTCAATTTTAGGCATTTATACCCAAATTTTCACTAAAGGTTCACTTATCGCCTTTTAATGGTGAACCATCATTAAATATAGTTTTGGTCACTTTTATACATTCTATTGGACCAAATAAAACTCTTTTTTAGAATCGGGACATCAAAATTTACTTTGTGTAAATTTTTGGTATTTTTTCGATAAATTTCATTTTTTAATGAATAGTGAAAAATGTTGTATTTTAATTCAAAACCTCTTTTTAATATAACATATTTATATAATTAGATTATCGTTTTAATTGGTTTTATATTGAAATTATAATATATTTTTACCATTTAATCCAATACTGTTTGTTGGAATTAATTTCACTTTGAAATCGGACTTACAGTAGTGTCAATCTTTTGATACTTATTGTTTCATAAAAACACGCTATTTGCTATGATAGCTGGAATTAATTATTAAATTAATTAATGCAACATATATGTTTTGAATTTTGTAAAATATACTTAATTATTTAATTCGGAATATGAAATATATCTTAGGGTGAATTTTTGGTATTTTTCTGAAAAACTTCAATTTTTGATGAATAGTGAAACCACTAAGTGGTACTTAAAAAACTAATTTTTCGTTTAAATAAAAGCTTACCACCTTTGTGTTTTGAATTTAAAAAATCCAACATACATGGTTTTCATTAGGAAGTAAAATATGGTCCAATGGGATTAAAATAATTTTTTGTTGAATTGTAACTTTTATGTTTTTAATCGCGATTAGAGGTAATTAGTGTAATTTAAGGTAAGAATAGTGTTTTAATAATATGAAATGAACTTAACACATGTCCTACCTTTATTGTATGTGTCATGTCCGACCAAGAAAATCCATGGGTCAACTTTGGGACCCCATGTAGCCACTTTTAACGGAAAATTACATTAATATCTTTTTATTTAACGTTAAAATAAAAATGTCACAAACATGAGTTGGTTTACTAAAACAATTTTTAAATGGGGTTATACAAGTCATATTTTTGACTATAAATATTCATTAGAAATCTAAAAAGATTTACTAAATCATGATATTTTTTTATAATTTTTAGACATTAAATAAATTAAATTTTTAATGACACCATGATGATGCATCGATTACCTCATTATATAACGATTTAAATAAAATGAATGGATAATGTACAATATAGGACCTAAACATGTCAAAAACCTATTGGATGGGTGTATTTCGATCCCTTATCACGTTATCCTCGAAATACATCAATGGGGGACCTTTAAAATCTGAAAAGAATTATAAAATAAAGTAATGTTTTATAACTTTCCAAGAGTGCCCCTCCTCTCCTCTTATAAAAGGCCCCCACATCTACCACCTTACCACACCTCTCAAGCCTTTGGTTAGGCCATGATCTGCTCTCTTTGTCTCTCCATATCCCTCTCTTACTCCTAGAAGCCTCACTTTGGGCAGAAGTCTTCCCAAGGAAGCCTTTGAGCTCAAATCTAATAGAGTTACCCAATTTTAAGTTAATGTCTTCACTTGTGTTCTTTTGTTTTATTTTGCTTATCCATCCCCCTAAACTCTTTTTATTCATTTATTTTGTAACAAATCCCGTATCTACAATATACTTGTATGTTTTTATGAGAATAATTCATGCTACACTTACACACACCTACATCTAATTGTTAAAGAACATACTGTTTCTGTGAATGGCGAATTTCTACCTCACAAAACGATGATTGTTCAATATTTTTCTAACACCTTAAAAGGTGGCCATTAAGATGTCACTATATTTATATATGATATGTAATATGATTATGTTTTCTTTAAGATTCTATATTTTTCATTTATGTCATACCTTTGTGGCTTCCATTATGGGTATACGTGATATCTTCATTTTAGGAAGTGCGGACTACCGCCCCTTCAAAGTGATTTGATTCGTTAATGCCATATGTGGGACATATAAAGGATTGATTTAAAGTTATTATATATGATGAGTGTTACCTATAAATGATGAATATAATTCTGGAATTAAAATATACATACCTCTCATTTTGTTTTAATTCCATTAATATAACATAGAAATGAAAGTAGCGTTCATGCGTACGTACGACTTACCGTCTCCATGAATTGTTCATTTCATTTATTACCTATAAATTATTATGTAATATTATAATTACATGTATATGCTGGATATATATGATATATATGAGATCCAAATCATTAATATCATTCTGGATATAATGAACCTTTGACCACACAAACTACATGTAATTCTAAGAAGTCAACTTTCGACTTAAGAACCAAATATCGACAAAACAAACATTATTAACTTAAATGATTACATAATGTTTATAACATGTCAATAAGTG
This sequence comes from Viscum album, assembly GCA_963277665.1. Taxonomy (NCBI): domain Eukaryota; kingdom Viridiplantae; phylum Streptophyta; class Magnoliopsida; order Santalales; family Viscaceae; genus Viscum; species Viscum album. The sequence continues at coordinate 283,419,291 of OY728143.1, read as the reverse complement.
ATATAAAAGGAATAATTAACTTGAAAAAGGTTCTTAAGAAAGTATAAATTAACTCATGTTTATTATTAAGGACGTTAAAGAACGATCGAGTCAAGTCGGACCCGAGGTAAGGGACTTCGTCTCAATCTCCTTTCATTGAGGCATATTTTGTTGTATACACAACTTTATTTTATACGGTGTATAAACAACTTTGAATTTTAATTTTATTCAAAAGGAATCTTTTTATACGAAGCTTTTTACTAAACGAACAAAAGGAATGTTTCTTTTAACGTATGCGGTGACAACGACCTTTTTCCGCCGCCGTGAGTATTATTTGGTCTTTGGCTTCCTCAACAAGCTGTAATGTTTCTTTTAAAAATGAAATAAATACCATATACTGTTTTATGTATTTTGGTATTTAAAAGGGGTTTTTATAATGGATTTGTTATGTCAATATATTTAATTGATATATTGTAATCAAAGTGTGGAAATGTTTTCTTTCTATTATATTTGTTTTATGACTTATGATTTTATAATGGTACTTGGACATTTGACGGGTGGTTACATGATAAACCATATGACGAGTGGTTCCGTGAATACCAGGACAGGTGGTTATGTTATAACCTCCAATGTAACTGGAATGGAAGTCGGCCGTATGGATATTCCATTAAGTATGTGTGGAAGTCGACCGTATGGTTATTCCATTTAAGTATGTTTATGTCCCAAGTTACCTTCATATGTTATGTGTTCTTTATATGGGTTTTATGGTAATCTTTTGGTTACGAAAGGGTAAGTATTGATCTTTTGTTAAGTGAAGATTTTTTACTACTTCATAAAGGTGAAATGTATTACTTTGATAAAGTATACATGGTTAACTTGTTGTTTTGAAAAACTAATAGTTTTTATTCTTTGTGTTTCCCTTACTGAGCTTTTTATGCTCACCCCAAGTTTTTGAAATGTTTTTTACAGGACTTAAAGTGGAATAGGGTCAAGGATGTGATCAAGGAAAAGTCATGCTATCTAAAACATGGAAATAAACATGTTTCTTTTTAAGAGTTTTTATTTTATGGAAACTTAGTAGAAGTGTCTACTTTCTAATCTTTTGAGATGTAATAGTTATGTCCTAATTCTCTAAAACTCTAAACCTGAAAATATCATTAATGTGAATTATTCATTTAATTCAATATTATGTAAGGTTTAAGGCTGGGGGCCTTATAGGAAGTGTACTGATTTTTCATGTTAGTGGAAAATCACACTAATAAGATCCTGGAAACTCACTATCCATGGAATTCCATTAAAAAAATCTCGATATATTCCATCACACATATATTTGGAGATCTCGGGAGCTTAATCCAAACCCAGTAGAACTTGATGTTCATCGTTTACCTACTGAAAAGTGAGGCTCCAAGAAACTAAATTGGAAACATTCTTCCTAATGATTTTCTAACAAATGTATCCTCAAATTTCTTTTTACAAATTTTATAATCCCATATGCCTTTCTAATAGGATGTATGAAACTACTTCAACACCACCACATGCAACATGACTCTAACCATCTGCCATCCTAGAGAAAAGATTGTATGTATCCCACCTTCATAAAATCTATACATTGTATATTCTAAGTATTCATGGAAACATTGAATATCATATTAAATTTAAACCAATTGAGTCTCTCCCACATGAAGATAAAATAGTGGAGTCACCACTATCGAAAAAAATTATGACACTTCCCTCTCCTCCACCATGTCCGGTAACAATGAGGCTAACTCCTCTGATGGATCCTCCTCCAATCTTGAATGTGAGTTCTGACTAAGGATATCTTTCATCATTTTTCTCTTCCTAGAAGTTTAGAATATCTCAAGGTATTAGTACTATAGGGAATCCAATGAATTAATCTTTATCATGTTGAGATATATTAATGATTGGATTTACCTGAGATTTTGGTGATTTGAGTAAACAATGAAATTCTCTCCTAGAATATATTGTATACATATATCCTAGGAGAATAACAACATTGAAAATATCAATTCATTGTTAGTTTTGATCTTCTCATGGGGTCTCAATTGTCTCAACCCATAAGAGATTACCACCCACCTCCAAAACACAAAATAACTAAAAACATCTCGAATGTATTAATAAATACCATATACATTTCACCATCCTCCAATATCCTCATAAAAGGATCATTATACATTGTCCACCTCATTTCCTCAAAGATTCTTTATCACACTTCAAACCCAAAAAACAAATACCCTTTAAAAATTATTGAATATAAAGGGGATACAATCCACTAAAAATATTCCATGTAACTTAAATAATACCATACTAATACGTGGATACTCCAGACCCCCAAAACGATCATGGGTGGCTGATGACGTATGTTGGAATTAAGATGAGAGCGAAATACAAATCACACATCCAATAGACCAGGTGTTTGTGAAATGCACCAAGAAGGTGTATAAATTAATTATGAGGGATTATCCTAATGTAGTTCTATACATCAACACACATCCAACTCAATGAAAAATTACAATGATAAATATAAAATAATTTCATTTTTAGAGAAAATAGTGTATGAAAAACCTATAGGAAATAAATAACAATGAATAATGTTATTATAAAATATAAATAGAAGAAAATATAATACTAAATAATAAATATGTTCCCCACCTAAAAATAACTAAAATAGTGGACAACTAGAGAGATCATGGCTATAAATCTCTTGTACTGGAAACCCAACATGGCTAGCGCCTATATGTGTTGATATGATTCATTGATATCAGGTCCACCAAAGTCACTAGAGATTTGACTTTCATCTGCATAAGACATGAAACATGTGGGAATATCCCATATTGGGGTTAATAAAAATATACCCAATATGAAACCTTAACAACCAAAATGTAATATAAATAATAAAATAGTTAGCTCAACCCATAGACATAGAGGAGAAGGAATACCATCATATACGATCACATTGACAACCCAATCTTAAAAGAAGATAAGTATCAATCACCACAACAAATTGTGAAATTTTACATTTATCTATAGTTCCAAAGGTCCCATATCTAATGGAAATCACCACACACAACATCACAAGAATCAGAGTGGATGGAACTCTTCTCTCTGTGGGAATCATGATCTAGGGGAGTGCTATGTTTAGTAGAGGACCACTTCCTTCGAGTTCATGATGAATGGGAAGTACCACTCCATAGATAGTTGACTATGGAATTCTGTAGTGTGGGGGAATACCAACTCTACAAATATAGAGTATGGTGTAACCATGTAATTAATGAAAAGGGTGTACCAAACTTGACATATCTATTATGATTAAAATTTACCACTACCATTGTCCAAGCTTCACTAGAAGAAGTGTATAACTTGTAAAAACATGAATCATTTCTCTGATTCCAAAATGAAGACTATAATCATGTTCTATGCGGAAAACTACCAAAGATATGATACATTTCATCAAAAATTCATGTCTAAAAGAAGGATATAAACAATTTATATTCTTCTGGAAAAAGTAAATAAAGTTAACATGGGGAGAAATAGTATAGGATATTACCCTATGGCCAGGGTGATTTCGTCCCTAGACATTGATCTTGTATACATATAGAGCCACAATGTCTCTCCCTAGTGGGACTGAGTGTGTATGTTAACCCAGGGTCCGGAGCATATGAGGTCAACCCACATATAAGTTACTGGAGTAGTGTAACATGACATGCAACCTCAAATAAATATAGTGTGATACATAAATCAAGTGAAAACCCAACATAAAAAGATATTTTGAGAAACAAATGGTGTGTTCCTTCAATTTACATGGCATGTAATAAGAATTTTCAAAGATTACAAATTCTGCTCTATTATTCTTCACGCATTCACCAAACCCTCTATTTATCCACCATTCTTATCGTTGTACTTTCTCAAATCCACTGAATTCATAAGGGAAGGTCTCTAGTCATTGATGCATGGCCTCTAATGGATGCAAAAAGTAACTTTGATATCATGTTTGGTAGTCATCATGACTCCAATTTCTGGTAGGGGTCTATAAAGAAGAATCCAACAACTATGTTTTACAGAAATTCATTAATCAATCAAAAAAATTTCAATACTTTGGTTTTTCATAAATATATCATCGATTTGGGGGTTTTATTATGCTTGTACCAACCTTAAAACTCCGAATCACCCACCCCATACACCGTCGATGAAGAATGAGAAGAATCATGGTTATAAAAAGGCTTAAAAAGGATGTAATATTATCATTGGTTGATTTGATCCTCCACATCAATCACAAGTTGTATAAATCAAAGAGGTGATTCATTGGGGAAAAACCAAATATAATTATGTTCTATAAATCTAATAAATTCCTAGTGTCATGTGGAGAATAATAATTGAACTAATAATCAAGTATGAAACTAATACTCAACTATTGAATAAAAAGTGGGGAAATCCCACAAAACAATGATATGTAACATCAATAATGGTTTGATCATTAGTATTGAACATGTTTGTTTAATATGAAGAAGAATATCCCACTACATTCTTTGTTCATCTCTTTAATCCTTCAATAACCCATCATCGGTACAAATTTTCTAGTTTTTTCATTATCAATGGGGCTCTCCCTTTCTTCTATTTTACCTCATAGGTTTATGTGTCTAATAATATATATTTTCCAAATTTATATATTTATGGAGGTTAGTTTGTTTTTGTCATTAAATAAAATAAATAAAAAAATTAATTTTTTAAATTATTTAATGCACTTTCTGAAGTCTACCTCTCATGGAACAACCAAATTCGAATTCCCTAGTGAAACACATAGTGTAAACCCCATGTTCTAGAAATAACTCCAAACAAAAATTTTCAATCTAAGATCCCAATCAATGGGAAAGAAATTTATTATAAAAAACATGTGTATGTCCATTAACATATATTAATAATTCTAATATATTTGGTATGGGGTCCTCTGACACTCACAACACAACACTAACATTGAGGAAAACACTACATATATATTTATAAATTGTCAAAGAACAATATCATGTAATCTTGTGTTGATATAACCAGATTTCACCAAGACGACACATGGGTTGATGTTGTGATCATTAATTACAATCTAACAATACCTTAAATATTCCATCGATTAACAACCAATATAAATTATATATTCATTCGAATGGAATTATTTACCCTTTAAATTCAACTACATGAAACCACATATATAAAATATAAAAGTTAAATTAGTGGATAAATCATTTATTTGAAATAATAATCTTGTGCTATCAATGAAAAATAATTTTTGAAAGACTAGAGAGCCCCAAGATTCATTATGTCTAAAAAAACCACATACACAAAACATTGAATATACCATGAATGTAAAAAAACTATGTAATACCGCAAAAATAATTGATCTCCTTGTATATGAAGTAATTTTTGAAAAAACATCCACTAACATGATCATTTAAATTTAAAAAAATTTATATAAAATAGGGGTGAGAAAAAAATTTCTGAGTAGGCTCCCGCACCGAACCCCCACATTTCAATGAAAATAGAGTACACTTACACAACCATGAATAAATTAGATAAGATAAGATAACAACTAAACCTATGTTAAATCCACATGATCAATTTTAATATATATCTAATTGAATGTATTCTTACAGAATCATATGATCGTTATAAATGATATAACCCTTTCTAAAATACATCAATACACCACATAAACCCTTCCATGTCGATACATAAATAAAAATCCAAATGAAATAATATCTAGTTCTCAATCATCATTATATAGTAAACCTTAATTTTCAAATTCAAGAATCAAGTCATATTCACATAAATTCATAAATGGAAATATATCAACCAACCAAAAGTATATTATTATATGGAATTCAGTTTAATTTACCAAAGTGAATGATGATAGAAAAGATACCCTTTAAATACAAAATACATAAATTTAAAAAATTAGATCCCAATTAATTATATAATATTTAATGTCATATCATTATTTTATCATCCCGTACTGTATGGTATCAACCACTATCATTGCCTAATTTTTATATTATTAACTATCTATAATGAGTCCTAAAAGATAAATACCACCTCCACCTAATTTGTCACCATTACTATTTCAATTAACTTGAATGGATACAGATTAACTACCCTAAAATATTATTAATACTACACTCATACATATACTATACTTACATAGGTCATGCGGAGATAAATACTCTATAAAAACTCGTTAAATCACTACCACTTCCACATATTCAATATATTCTTCACTGGATGTATCATAGAACTATAATATTCAAATTTAATTAGGTCTTCTTACCTACAACCATCCATGTAAATTCATACCTCAATATTATACATTATTATTTCCATAGAGGTGTTTTAAAAAAATTTTAAATCAATTTTACAGGTCTATAAATAAAGAGTAAATCCATGTGTGTTATATCACATCCATAGAACCATATGTGAAGAATTTAAAAAATAATTTCTAGTCCCATAATACTGAGATTGTTGTGGAATTACCTTATTCAAATTTTCTACATCCCCATTTAACTCCCAAGAAGAGAGTAAACTAACACCAGTTGGTGGAATGAAAGTTCTAATATATTGTAAAATAGTTGTGTCATGTAAAATGACCTCATTCTAGTTACGTCATACATATTTATTTATAGTAAATGAAATAACACTAATATATTTTGGAAAATTCTTTTTCCAAATGTAATAAATCAATGAGTATGAAAATAAAATAAAAATTATTTAATCAAGAGGTTATGTAGTCTACATATTATAATGAATAATAAAAAATGATTCAAATAAATTCATCTTGAATTCCGTTATTTTATATCAAAAAACATCATCATACATTCTCCAATATTAATTATTCCATGAATTATAATTTTTTTCATTCAATGTAAAATGTATATTAAACTCTTTATAAATCACACCCAAGTAGGAACAATATATTAACCAGTATATAAATAACTATTTAAAATCATAAATTATTTTTTATTCGTAATGAATTATATATTCATATTACAGAAAATAGATCCATGATAAAAAATATAGAAAAAACAATAGATTAAAATATCGAGTTACATTACTCAAATAATTTATTCCCTAATATTCCTAATTATTGATTTACAATTCATTGGCCAACTAATTCACTACACAATGGTGATACTGATACAATTAGTCAATGGAAGAAGTGGTGATAATATTTAGAGTTGTCTGAATCATGGCCCAAACTCCCACCTTTTATAGGTAAATTTTCTACATACAACATCAATATTCTATGTATAAAAAACCATTCATAATTTCAAACTAAAATCATGAATATTATTTTCTTAATTATTTTATCTACTAAATTAAATACCTCATGAATAATATGAAACTACTACACATCATTTCTAAATTTTATCCTCTATTTCCATAAAAAAATTATTTTCCATTATGTTACCAATATCAGTCATCATTTTTTTTAAAACACTATCCATATATTTATATAAGAATCTGACCAATAAGGTATATTACATTGAATGAGATGGGATGTTCTAGAAAAATCATTCGAAAAAGGAGTGATCACTATCAAGAATCATGAAAAGTACATCAAAATTATATAGGCTAAAATAGAATGGAAATTACTTTTTGGCCTATAATTTTGGTTGATATCCATTAAGGATAAAAATATAAAGATCATTGATACTATAAATTATTATAGATCCTCGACTTCCAACATTTAGAAGATCCCTCAGTGAACATTTGTTGGTCTCATAGAGTATTCAAGATGGATTATAGGTATTAGTGGAATTATCTTATAGGAAGATAAATAGTATAATCACTCTATTTTCATTCCAATGTGCATGTACCCTAGTTTTATATTTCATCTAGTAATGAAAAATCTATGTTATCTTATTGATACCCATGAAAAATACCATAAATCATTTATTTCTATTATCATATTGGTCTATGAGCAAGAACAACATGTGTGTAGTCCATATATTTCATGTTTTTTTTTGTACATATGGATTTTGAAATATTATTCATTTGATTCAAGGAATAACACTCTAGGATATAGATTTATTGAATTCATCCATTCCTAAAAAAAGTAGTTCTTTAATTTGGAGAATAAGGTGCAGTATTATTTTCTGAAAAAATATATTATGACATAAGGATGTTTATCAGGATTTTAAATTTATATGATACATGAAGTCAAAAATAGTCAAGAGATTATATTTTTCTAAAAGGGAAATAGGAATTCTCATGTTAGTTTTTTTCAATTTTTATTAGAACATCCATCTTTAATTGTTATATTAATATGTTACTGAATTCTTATCATTAAGAGTAGTATATTCCTTGTATAAATGGTTGGGAAAACAGCGTGGTCTTTAATAACAGATTACAAGTACATTGGGAGGCTAAAAACGAGTCTATGAAGGTGTGAATTCATAGTAACTTCGCCAACATAAAATCTAAAACCATTTCTAGAATATATTTTATAGTATAACTATGTATAAGTATATACCTATATCTTTCATTTTGAAACCTTCAACTGAATTTATTTCAAACCCAGATATGAAAAACCAATGTTGTTCTAAGACATTGGGTGTCTTGGAAGGATCCTAGTATGGGGATCATGCTTAATACTAATAGTTATTGTGGAATGTGTATCATTCATGGGGTGGAATCAATTGATATACTCATGTATCTATAGTTCTTTAATTCAATGTATATTAAAGAGAGGGGAATTAAATTATTGTGTATGATTTGGAAACACTGAATCTTATATATATTTAAAAAAATTATCATATTCCCACTTTTATGTAATCATAATTATCCTTTATTATTATTTAAAGGCTCTTACTCTAGTATCCTAGAGATGATGTTTAAATTATTAAATTGGTTAGAGATATAAGTGATATCATCCAATAAAATAAATGGGTTTCTAGTTTTGGTAAACTAGATACATACTTTGGTCTCAAATTACACTTTAAATAATAAATTACAATATATTGAAAGTAAAAAATACTACCTATTTGAACTTATCAATGATTAATTATTTATATACTGGGGATGGGAAAAAATAAGGTTGGGATCAAAGGATAATTAAGGGTTACAAACAACAAAAAATATTAAGAATAAATAATAAATAGTAAATATGAAAAAGTAAATGACCGAACACACATTTTATTTAGTTAATAACATTACTTTGACAATTGCATAAGGAAATATCAATATTTAAGGGAAATTGACTTAAATAAATGACATATAATAATTTACTTGGATAAAAAAGGAATCCATGGATGATATCAATTAAATAATCTCATGGATAATAGTAAGTAAATTCATAAGGAAAAATATTATTAGTAATATATTTCATGATCTAAAAATTCAGGATTTCTATATCATTAAGTCCTTTCACCATGGCTATTGAATCGATTGGTAGGTATTAATCAAAAATCCATTTAATGTTCTCTTACTAATTATCCTCATAATAATATCGATTCATCAATGGTCTATTTAATTCAATACCCCACCCATCATTACATTTACAATTCATTCCACATATGTCAAACGATCTATTTAATTCATGAAGAATATGTCAGATTAATAAAAATTATATTTAATTAAGAACACAAATTTATTATCATTTTCCCTAGACAATCCAATTACATCAGAATTAAAACACCACATGTAGAAATGATATATTGTTTAATAAATATGAATATATCTGATAAATATTTTTGGGCATTTAATTGAAACGTAATGTCCAATGTTTATAAGAAAGTGAATGTTTCAATAGGCCGATTACGAGTGTGATCACACCAGCATTAACAATCCAGATCCCACTAGCTAAATATAATGTTTACAACTACGAAATTAATTGATAATGTCAATATCAATACATTTCATGGAGAAAATAATTGTAAAACATATAGATAAAGAATAAGGATGGTATCATTACAACATATACCTAGCGTATTACATATAATTTTTTTTTGTCATTAATCAATTTTAATACCATAAATAGACCATTTAATCATTCTTGAGTAAAATATAATTTTCACTTTGAAAATAACCTAAAATAATATAAATTTTTAAAATATTAATAGAATAAACTTTTTAAAAAAGAAAATTGTAAAAGTTGAAGAATTATTCAATAAAATTAGTTTTCATGATGACATGAATTTTAGTACACGTTTAAAACGTTACAAAACATTTTTTTCACACTATTTTCAAAAAACGGTTAATATGTAAAAAATTTGAAAAACGATGGGAAGATTTCATTTAAACCATTTGACTTATTTAAAATTGGGTAAAAATCAATTTAATCAATAATTTTATAATACTAAAAATATTATTGATAAAATTTTAAAGAAAATATGGATATATAATAAAAATAATTTTCAACCGGAAAAGAGAATTAAATTTGGATTTTCTTAAAAATAGATATTCAAAAATTATAAGTCCCCAAGGGATGGAAATTTTAATATTACCTTAAAATTTCATGAATAACAATAGTATAATAAAATTAAATGGTTTTCAAGATAATGATAAAATAATTTACTTCAATGGAAATTCAAGCTTGAATAGTCCTAATAAAATTGAGATTAAAGCATAACAGGTTACATATTTAGAAACTATAGAATCATAAAAATCATGAAAGAAATAATTAACATTAAATAAAACATTAAATATCATTAATATTAATGGATTAATTATATATAACATCATATGGGAAGTAGATACAACTCATGGAAATAAATAGGTTTATAATACTAAACATGTCTCAATAGAGTATAAATTGAGTCAAAATATCATATAATGATCGTATTTTTAAAAGGAGAATTAATAAAATATGTTTTATTATATGTCAAATAAATTTACATATAAAAAATTCTAAATAAATCATAAAATAATAAAATGTTATTACAGAAATAATCATTGACAATGATGAAGTAATATAACCTAATGAAAAGAAATTGACTTATGAAATTCCTAAAAACAAGGTAAATTTGAATTAAAATACCTTAAGAATGAAATAAATAAAATATAAAATTAAAATACCTTAAAATATTAAGTATTAAGGATAGGAAAAGTAAAATAGTTATTTTATACACCATGTAAAATTAATTTGGTGCATAACATTACAAATTGTCTCAATGAAAGAAAATTGAGTCAAAATCACATACCTCAAGTTTACTTTTAGTTAAAAATTGTTTAACCATCTATATAAAGATTTTAAAAATGTTATTGACTTATAAGATAAACATATTAATATTTATAATATCATATATGATTTTATCTTTCCATTATATCATGTATTTGTTAATAATATTTAGTTATCACTATTGTTTAAGGTGGTAGATTACTTGTTTTCTCATACTTATTTTTTCATGGATGATCCATTTGTTGAGAATATGATATATATCCATAATATACATAATTATATTAATGTTATATATATAATACTTTTTCATTGGATACATTTTTAAATCTATTCTTTTATGTTTCACATGTAAAATGAATCGCATCGCTTCATGGAGATCGTTGGTCATACATACACACTGAACGATTATATCATTCACATAATGGGTGAAAGGTATAGGAATTGGGTAGTATATTGAATTTATATTGTTAATTTCGTATCATATGTGTCATATATATTCATTATCAACAACAATATGACATTCCATGTGATTCTATGTTGTTAAAAAATTACTTCAGTTCGTAAGGGGGTAGTCCACTGTACACACAAGCAACATATTTGTTTACCACTGGATGGAAGATATGGAAAAATATATTTACACAAAAAAACATAATATATGGGACATAATGGGGTAGTTATATTGGTATTTTTATGACATAATTGAACATGTAAAATAATGAAATAAACTGAATGAACTTATTGAAAATAATTACCTTTTCCCAGAAGATCATTCTTTGATATATTATTATGGGCCCTAGGGATGGTTTTTTTAAAACTGCCAAAAACTATAGACTTTGGGTAAGTATTTCTAGGAAAGGGTTTATAACTTTTTTTTATTAATATTGTTTGATCGGTGTGAATAAATGATGGGAATGAGTTCCCTTTTATAGTTGAGGAGTGAAAATTTTTTAAATACCAAAAATTATTCCATAATAGGAAGTCAGTCTCATCACAATTGATAAAAAAATTGAAACATAATTGTACAGATTTAAGTTATGATCAATAAAAACCTCTGACAGTAAAAATGATACATCTTTCAAAAAATTTATTCTTTGTCCTCTATGTATACATACTTTTACAATTTTTGTTTTTAACCAAGGTAATTAGTTTTTTATCCATGGTAGTTAATCCATTAATATAAAAGTAAAATAATCCCAATTAATAATTTATACCCATTAAAAGTAAATATGAAAAACTGTTTTTAAAATAGAAATATTAGGCATTTGGAAAATTAATTTTAGCACACAAGTATGTAACACGCCAAACCCTATTTTAACCATAATCATGGTAAATGAATTTTACAGACTTTACTAATCCTTATGGAAAATAATTAAAAATTAAAAAAAAAATATATATATAATAATTATGATTATTAAAAATATAGAATTTATTTTCTGAAATTATATTTACATAATTGGAATTACAGAATTTAGAAATTAACTCGTAAATTTGATGAAAATGATGTTTATTAGGAATCATATCATAACTCTAAGACTAGAAATTAACAATTTATGAATTTAATTAGTATATATATATATATGGTCTATTAATTTAAATTAAAAAATTACTCATTAGGTTTTATATTAATTAATTAATATAGAGAAACATTATGCACATAAAAATAGTTTTGAGAAAAATGTGTTTTCGGCCTAAAAATAGATGTATACTAAATTTGATTATAAATATGACTCACATGAAAATAATTATATTAAATATAAATAAATAATAATTAAATTATTTTAAAATATTATTCTATAATTAATTTCACTTTAAAATTTCTTTATTTAACGATAATAAATAATAGTATTTGAAAATTTGGTTATTTTCACTATTCACTATATAGTCTACAATTTTGAAAATATCACAAAATTTCATTATAAGATAATTCTGTAATTACTATTTGAAAAATGATACCCATTTTAACAAAAGTAATTTTAAATGTTTTGGAAAATTAATATAAAATTTTCCTACAAAAAAATAGTAAAATACATTTTCCTGGAAAAAACATTTCTGATGGATTAAAGGTATTCACTTAGAATTCTATTGAATATTTACTAGGAAATTATAATTAAATTTTTAATAATTATGACCTATATATATAAATTTTACAATTCATTTATTCTTATTCAATCTTCCTAATTCAACGAATATGTTATAATGGTCATATTTAAATAATATATTTGTCATGTAGTTTAATATCCCTATTGTCTGTTGTATATTCTAAATAACACAATTTTATTCATTTAAAATATATGGGTTTTAATTTATCCCTACCATAAATAAATTGAATACATGGAATGTGAATAGGCACTCGATAATCAAGGGGTTGATATTTGAAATTTTCAATATTGAAAACCGATATCATAAAAAGGTCTAATAAAAGATCCTATTAAAAGAAGGAAATGAAAATAAGAATGTCAATGTAATAAAATGTAACTAGGTTTCTAATTAATAGAACATTTATAGTAGTGAAAATATGTGAAAATAAGAGTATATTAAATAATCATGGAGGTTGATATATATCATTGATCACAAGAAATTGAATGATCAAGAGAAATTCTACGACCACAAAACCATAAACCATTGAGGAGTTAATTGATCATTGATTCATCAGATATAATGGTAAAAATATTAAAGTTTTGTTTCAAAATTATTATCCTAGTGTTGATAAATTATTTTACTATAAAAATATAGAACACCTGTTAATATACATACTTGATATGTCTCTATTTTGATACCTACAATTTCATCCTTTTATCGTGCTTCGATCAATCTTTATTGTACTTATTACTCCATGGAATGAATATCCAATATGAAATGTTTATATCAAAATCACCAAAATTAACTTTTTAAATATGATAATATCCATAAATGATTGGGAAGTCATTCCATGATTCTCTTAATATTTAATACAACTGAAATTGTTAGAACAGGTTACCCAATATAATACATGGTTCTTTAAAACCAGGATAGTGATGCCCAAAATTAAACATAATCTATTCCAAAATTATCTATCTTTAAAATAATTTAATTAAAAAAATCATACTAATTGGTACATCATGTAGGCTCTTAGTATTTAGTTCAACCTTTTCTAGCTTTGTCTGTGGGTTCAAGACTTATGACCTTTCTAAATGTGACATGTTTTCAACCAACATATGAGTTTTCCATTTTACAAACCTATATTAATATTATCCCTAAAACATTCTAAAATATTAATTACACATTATTACCAAAACATCAAAGATAAGCTAAACAATAAAGGTTATCAATACCATTAATATTATGTCTAAATAATTTAAAGGAATTCTTCCATAGATAATTTTCTTACTATAACATTTACTAAACCAATCGGTTTTATTATAAAAAATGTCTCCCAAAATACACAAAATCATGATAAACTCACCATAAAAAAAATATAAATAGGTGTATTTATTATTTTGACCATAAGATCAACCTTAAACTAATATTCCCTTCATGATATCCATAATTATTGAGTTAATCATAGATGAAGACATATATTCTTCAAAAAATAAACACAAGTCTTATACGTTTCTTGAATCTAATAACCAATATACCCTTGAGAAAAATATTTCTATAATTTAATTCTAGAAATCAAATACATTTATATTTCAACACTTTTAATTTGAAATATATCCTTAAATGGTATAAGATGTAACCTTCAGATGTAAAATTTGACATGAATAATTCGAATGTTCCCTATATTCAAGAAAAGAAACTATTAATAGATCTATATGGTGAAATTTATTTCTCTCTATTAATCTAACCACCTTCTATAAAAAAATTCATTTATATAGGTCCTTATTTTTTATGTATAATACATTTTCTTTTTTACTTTGATATATTATATTATGTGTCTCATTTAATATTTTTCACATGAAGGAAATCAAGATTTCTTTCCCTCGTGGTCTCAAACATTGAAGCTCTCAGTGGACTCCAATCTTCTCTTATTTGGTGATTTTGAGAGTTTGTTAAGGTATAGGTTGTTAATTAAATACCATGAAAGCATATTAAGCCCTATTCATTAAGTATTTCAATCTAGTAATCCACCCATATCTAATCTTATGTCTACCACATCATCTATCATATTCAATGTTTAAACAATTCATTCAAGTTCCATCCATTGACTGAAACCAAAAATCGTAGTTTGGGAAATAATAATAATAGTGGGAAAACATATAATCATTTATTGGATGTCTAAATCATGAAAATTAATTTTAAATCAAATAAACCTGGTGTTTAAAATAGGTCATTGATTGTCATCACATCTTCAAATTGTTCAAGAAGGTTTAATAAAATGTGATTTGTCTAAATAATATCCCCTACAAGTAAAAAACAAAGTGCATAATAAGGCCCATTATTATTCTATATTTGATAATTTAGTCCAAACCCAATGTACCCTTTTCATATTTATTACCCCTTTGTAAAACTGGTCTAGAATCAAATATAATTATAATATGTAGATTGGGATTCATTTTTAGGAAACACCCACTTACCAAAAAATCGAGATGTTCTAATATACATATCCTCAAATTCTACCATAAAGGTTTATTCCCTTATATATGTTTTTTGAATATTGATACCAATAATTCAATATAAATTTCATTGATACCAATGTTAAAGACCCTGAATCCAGCAGGCCTGAGCTGGTGGATATTTTATTAAATTATTTCTAGATATAAGAAATAAAAACCAAAAAGTACCAAAAAGATTATTAGTCTTGGAAGACTAGATATATACTAGATTCTCAAAATACATTTCAAAACATAAATTAAAACATAGTAAAATTAAATATTATAAATACATTAACTCATTCAAATATTCCTTCTTTATATCCCTCAAATGAGAAACAAAATAAGGGTGATCCAAAATGCTCAGAAATGGTTTTGAACTACCGAAGCTATATTGAATCAACAAGTAATAATCAATATGCAAAAGTAAATTATAGAAAACACATTATATTTAATCAATAATTTGACTATAATGATTATATAATGCATAATAAATATTTAATTGTAAATAATTGAACACACATTCTGTTAAATAAATAGCTTGATAAAAAATTGAAACAATGGATAATATTAACAAAATAATATAATTGATAATAAAAACTCAATTCTAAATAATGAAAATTATTAATATTTAAAATCATGACCTCAAACATCATGATATCTGTATCATTAGACCATTCTCTAATAAATCTTAATTGATGAGTATATATACATTAGAACCCCATTGAATTATAACTTACTCATTCACCCCAGGAAACTATCGATGAGTAGCAGGGAAATATAATTATAGTCCCCACACTTCACTACATTTCTATTGAATTCCTCATATAATGAAAGATCTATTTAATTAATGAACAGTATGACTTATCAACAAATATCCATATTGAGTAAATAATATATATTTATAAACATTTTCCCCAATCAATCAAATAAATTTCAACGTAAAACACGGTATATAAAAATGATATATGGTCTCATAAATAATAATATTCATGATTAAGAATATAGATATTTAATGGGAATTTAAAGTCCACTTTTTGTAAGAAGTTTAACATTTTAATATAAAGTTAACAACCAAAAAAATAAAATAAAAAGTCAATGTCAACACATTTGTTAGTAAAACTGATCATAAACCATCAATAGAATGAAAAATGATGGTTTCATTAAAACATATCCCTAGTGGAGTATTTTTAAATTAATATTTTGTTGTCTTTTAGGATTAGAAATACCATAAAAATAATTAAAAATTTATTGATAAAAATAAACCTTTAACATTAAAAATCTCATCAAAAACTAAAAAAGTTATAGAATATTATGGATTTTTTGTTAAAATTAACCTTCCAAAATTGTAATTAAATCAAAAATATTGTTTTTTTAAGATTGATGGTAATTACATAGATGTTCTATATGTTAACATATATTAATGTAGTTAATTTTTATAAAATCGTTAAAACATACTTTTTTCGGAAAAATTCGGAGGATTTATTTTAAAAATATTTTTTAAAGTAAAAAATGATCAAAAATTAGTTTAATAAATCATTTAATAATATTAAAAATATTATATGAAAAAAAAAATATTGAAAAATAATATATGTAATAACCATTGGAGAAAATAATTAATTGGGTTTAATATAAAAATTAAAATAAATCCCATCAATGGGAATTCAATAATATAAAATCTTGATTAATATGTGATTGAAGAATAAATCCTTATTTATTTGGAAACTTTTAAATCACAACCCCAATGACAGAAATAGATTCAACTAAAACATTCAATACCATGAATTCAAATAGATTCATAATATATCATTTTAAAGGGGTAGTACATAAAGCTCAATAAAATAAGTAGGTTTATAATACCAAATATGTTTCAATAGAGTGGTAATTAACACAATATATCATACACATATCATACCTTTGAAGTGAGAATTAATCAAATAAGTGATTATGTATATAAAATTTAGTTCCACTTAAAAAAATTAAAAATTTAACAACAAATAATCATGTCAAATTACGCACATTATCTTATAATATTATATACAATGAATACGAAATATATTCCAATGAAAAGAAATAGAGTTATAAATTTTCTTACCACTGGGTTATATTGAATTAAAATCCCCTAGTATGAAATAATTTTAATATGGAAACTAAAAATACCATTATATATGAAGTATTAATGAAATTACAAGTAAAATAGTCATTTTATACTCCATCTAAAAGTAATTAGGTGAATAACATTACAACAACCCTCAATTAAATAAAATTGATACAAAATCCCTTACCACACATTTTACTATACTTGAACATGATTTACCCTCATATATAATTATATTAAAATATTTATTTATTTATATAATACCAATAATAATATTTATAATATCATATATGATTTTATTACAATATATAATCGCAAATTTTGTGAAAAATATTTTATTGCTAACATTGTTTTAGGTGTTAACTTCTTCATTTACACATGAATGTTTTCTCACGGAATTTATGGTTGTTTTAAATAAGAAATAGATACATTGAACATAGAATTATATTAATGTTATAAATATCATATTTGTTCATTGGATTCATTTTTAAACCACTCTTAAATATTTTACATGGAAATGAATCACTTCTCTTCGTGGCGTAGGTAGGTCATATGTACGCATGGGCGATGATGTCATTCCCTTAATGGGTGAAATTTTATATAATTGGATGGTATACTAATTTCAATGAATTAATATCATGTAATATTTAACATATATACTCATTATAACCTCCATTATGAAAATCATTTAGATTTGGTGATGGAAAAAATTTTAATTTGTTCGTGAGGTAGTAGTCCACCATACACCCGAGTGATCGCTTTGTTTCCCACTTTATGGAATAAGATATGGATAAAGAGTATTTTATCAACAAAATAAAGTCTCAGTATATGGGAGATAATATTTTTATTATATTTTAATTTTTAATACATAATTGAATGTGTAAAATATAAGTAATAAAAAGAATGAACATAGTGAAGACAATTATCTTCATTTAAAAGAACATCTTTTGGATCTCTAATTGGTGACCCTAGGCATAAATTTTTTCTAATATTAGTATATTAAGACTTTGGATAAGGCTGTTTGGGACAAATTTTTATATGGTTGTATAGAGACACATGGATTTAGATGTATGATGAAATGGGTGGTGGATTTCGCTATTATAATTGAGGAAGAGTGACATTTTTGTAAATACCAAAAAAAATTCAATAATGAGATTTCAGTATCACCCAGTCACCCTAAAAATTGTTAAATAAATTATTTTAGGGAACTTAATATTGATCCAAACATCCACTATAGTAAATAACAACTTTCTAAATATGTTTTTCCTTATTTCTTATGTGTAATTACTTATATTATTTTTGAACATGGTAATTAGTTTTTTTATACTAGGTAATTTTTCCTCTAAGGAAAAAAATAAAATGATACCTATTAGATAATTTAGAACCACTAATTATTATTTCAATATACAATTTAAAAAATAATATTCTATCATGAAAGGCATAAAACCTCGATTAAACCCCAATGGTGGTAAATAAATTTTACTGTCACTACTAATCATTATGACAAAAAATTAAGTATACAATATTATATAAAATTATTTATGTTGATTAAAAATATGGATAAAATTTATTAAATTCCACTGAAATTGTTTTACAATTTAATTTAAAAAATAAACCCACAAAAGCAATGAGAATGTATTTTTTACATAAAATAAATTTTGAAGGAATAAATGACATTTGATTAACATTCTGAAAGAAAAAATAATTATACGAACATAAATTATTATAGATTGATATATATTATATAAATTTAATTTAACTAATTCATTATTAGAGGTTATTTTAATTAACTACAATATAGTAACACATTTCTCTTAAAAATAGATTTTATAAAAATATTTTCTTACACATCAAAATAAATTTATAATGAATTTGGGTACAAAGAAAATTAAATTGAAAGTAAATATATTAAATATAAAAAAAATTAATATTTATTCTCCAGTGAAATAAAAACCAAATAATAAAATGACGTCAAAATTAATCAATTATATGAAAAGAAATAACAGTAAATAATAAATTAGTATTTTTCACAACTCGTGGAAAAATCAACCAATATAGAAAAATTTAAAAATTTGATTAGAAGATTATTTTGATATAATTATTGAAAAAATATTAACCACATTATAAAAAATTATACTTCATTAAAATTATTTATAATATTTTCTCACAAAAAACAAAACTTTTTTTTTGATGAAAACATATTTCTAAAGGTTAAAATGACTTTACTAAAAATTTGTATGATTATTTACTATGAATTAATCAATAAATCTTTATTTATAAGGAAATATATATTTATACATATCGTAATTCGGTTAATATTATTCATACCCACTAATTCCCTGACTAGGTTACAACAACCATAGTCAAATAATATATTTTTTAGGTCGTTTAAGCTTGTTGTTGTGTGTTTTATACTCTATCATGAACAATGTTATTATTTTAAAATATTAGGGACTTAAAGGTTAAATTATATCAGGTTTCTCTCTCATTCAGTAGTATAAAATTCACATAATTACAGAATCTATGAGTTTTATCGATCATTAAGGGGTGATTCTTCACACAAGGAAAGAGTGAAACTAGGTGGATGACCTATTGGTATCTAAATGTGATCCAGATGAAACTCTAAAACTATTTTTATGACATTAAATTTTCCCCCAAACTATAATATACTATTGGTAGAGGATTCAATTTTGTTTAATCATTTTATTCCCCTTGAACTATGCTTCAATTTTTTCTTTTTATAAAAATATTTAAATGGTGATGGACTAAAAATTCACCCCCATGAATCTTCAATAAAATTACATTTAAGGGTTAACACCATATTTTGACATCAACTGTGCAAATGGAGTGTTATACTGAGATCTTCTACTAAATAAAAAATATACTAATTTAAATCTATATATAAAATGATGAAATAAACCTCAAAATTTTCGAAGGAAATTAATGTATTATTAGTAGATGTTTGAATATTACCACATTAAATAATTTTATTCACTAAAAATATTTAAAATAAACATCATAATAAATAATAATGAATAATGTCACCAATATTTATCCGTACATAAAAATAAAATATAATAGACATTATTCTATATAAAATATAATAAAGGTAATAATACATTTTTTTTAATATTCTATAATCATTTATGATTATCATTCCCACGTACTTTTTTATATCAAAAAACCTATTTCATAAGATTCCTAACATGTGAATAAATCATTCATATAAAAAATTCTATGTGATCCTAAATTTCCATATGATGATCTACCAATGATTTATACATCTCAAATCAATTTTACTCTAATTAATCACATGAGGTATATCATGAAAGTACTTTCAATGCTTGGAATCGGGTAAATCATCATGTATTCTCTCTATACTAAAAGGTAGTCCCAAAAGATAATCTATATATCTAATATATTCTAGCACCTTTAATAATAAATTGAACATAGGTGAGACTTTACTGACTCTTTCTATCCATCGTTACCCACACTAAGGGAAAACTCCCAAATATAAATTATAAGTAACAAAAAATAAAAAATTATTCTACATTAAATTGTATATAAATTTTTAATACTCAATGTAGTCCCCATGAAATCCTGAATCATCTACACATTCTCTATCATAACCTGCAATAATCTTGGTCAAACAATAATTGACTCACGGATGTCAACCCAACATAATTAGCAATAAAAATACTGGCAATATGGTGTCTCATATTATGGTAGTATTGATGCACACCTATCATGAGGTGTGGAAAAAGAAAATTTCTATTTTTTCCTATCTCAACAAAGTGGTTGAATATTGTCATCTCAGTTGAGGCTATTCGGAGTTTGTTTACATACTTAATCTAATTCACCTAAATTCTTATTTTTGGATGTATTTATTATCTTTTAAAACAATGAAGAATGTTTGGGTTTTGAATTATTTTATAAAATATTGAAATGAAAATCAATTATAACATACCATGCAATGATAAATATAATGGATAAATAATTTTCCCTTTTAGAGTTTTTATTTGGGTTCCTTGCATTATTCATGTTGACTGATTAAATATATTTTGATAACTCAATTTTTAAATCTCACTACTAAATTACTATTATTTTATTTAGTGATCATAAAATCTTGAATTCAAAAGGAAACTAGAATATACTTCCTCTTATAATAAATGTTGATGGAACACCTCAATCTAGAGTGTGTCACCTTCCATGACCCAGCTCTATTGTGTGTAATTTCATACTTTGAATGACTCAACACCGTCATATGAAGATCATGTGTTCAATGGAAGGTAGAGAAAAAATTAAAATAAATTAATTAAGGTGAGCTTGAATTATGATTCATTGTGTAAAATCTCAACAGTTCTACACTTCATTCATTCTCACAAAAAACCTAAATAAACCATATTATCTTATGAAAATAATTTAGGTACACATCATACTACCCCAAGGATAGGCCTTGGGTGAGTCACTCATTATCATGTGAAAGAGGTCAAAGTTGAAGATATAATAATATTAGACCGAGATAAACTATGATAGAATATTGAGATAATTTTATAGTGGATCGAATAGGAATGATTGAACTATTTAATTAATAGAAACAAAATAATTTACATAAATTAAACAAAATGAAAGATGAAAAATAAAATGATGTAAAACCAGAGCATCCTATAGTAGTCCTCTCTTGATTCTATGAATGTTTATTCTGAAACAACTTCATTGTATTTATAAAGTTGGGAAACCTATCAATATCCCTCATTATAATCATTCTAAATCTTTACCGATATTGAATACATATTTTTAAAGATATTTAGCATTGAATTTACTTAATTCTCGTGTAATTACGAATTCCAGTGTTGGGGTGAAATTCCATAGTGGCGAGAGAATCATCCAATATTGCACATCCACCAATGTAATAGAACATTGAAAATATAGTATTAGATCAAAAGTCGATCAAATCTATAAGTGTCCCAATAGTGGATCATATCCACCAATGGCAGCTACCAGCATTATATATTTTCTCATTTATCCCATATTTTTTTTCTATGTTATACAACCTAAATAGTGAGATTATCAATAGACCAGAATCCTTATTGGAATAGATATAGAGGTATAATCTACCTTCCCATATTATTAAACCTATTTATTATATTCATTTTCATAAATATAATGTGGACTCTGCATGGGAAATGGGGGTGAGATGAGTGAAGTATATGTGTTTCTTCAATCCATTGGAACTCATAGTGGCCATATCGATCATTTTTATTCTTAAATAAAATCATAATTCACGCGTGCATTGCCTTAGGTTCATTTGGAATCCATGTATAAGTGTTGTTTGGTTGAATCCTATGGTGGTGACTCTTAACGAGATGTATTAGTAGAAAAGATGAAAAGAGGTAGTCATATAGGAAGGAGCACATGCAATGGAAAGGGGACATGGTTTTGATGGATCCACTTTAGTAGTGTCCATATGGAAATATTATTTCTCTAGCCTAGGCATCAGGTGGGGGTAGTGGAGTTCTCTGGTGATATATTTGGTGATATGTTGTGGCCTGGGGAATGCTATTTTGGAACTAAAATGGAATTTTCTACCACTGAAATGCATGGAATCATGAAAACAGTGGAATGGTGGTGGTAGTGTCAGGAAGTGGAGGCACCACGCATTTCCTATAAATAAAAGCGGTAGTGGATGATTTCTCCATATTCTATAGTTGGATCAATGATGGCATGTACTACTATTGGATTTATGGGAGAATGCGCGGTCGTTTTCTCAAGGGTAGTAAGTGATACCATTGGCTCAATGGAGAGAAAGAAAAACATTAATTCTTAGTGAAAGGAAAGATATGGAAGTGAACTGCATGCTTGGAAGGCATTGAGGAAAGTGTGAAACTGGTGGTGTGAAGACATTGCTATAGGATGAAAGAAGTGGAATCTACTAATACTAAAATATTCATAGTGGTCAAAGGGATATTTAAAGTATAATCATGGTGTTCATCTCTAGAACTATATATCTTTTCAAGTCATCCTGGCCTTCCTCAGCAGTCCTTTAGCGCTATGATGATCTCTTGGGTGGTGGTAATGGAGATCCCTAATGAGAGCAGCAACAGAGGCATCAATGATAATGGTGGATGTGGAAGAGATAGTGGCACATCTATTTCTAAGATGTGGGGAATGCATGAGCTGGATACTATGGATTTTTTGTATGAGTAAGAAAAATACCTCTTATATCATGTCCTACATTATTAAAGAGAAATATGGATCACTTGAATTAAATATAAAATCATGGATCATTAGACATAATGAATTCATATGTGGTCCAGAGGACCCCCACCAGACACCATGGAATTCTGCATCTCGGTGAAGCTCTCCCCATGGTGCCTCATGGGCTTGAACACCACAATAATTTGGTGTATATACTAGATTTGTCCCACTTGTACCCACGAACGCTTCCCTAAAGGACCTATATGGTCCTAATCCCCCATGAGGCACTGCCAATGGTTCTAGAATTTCCTAGTGCCTACATGGTTGTATAGCCCCTTGTGGGCTGCCTATGTGGTGTGATGTCCCTTTAGTAGAGGGATGGACCATTTATAATTTTTTGTAAACACTTAAAATATTATA
Source organism: Viscum album (assembly GCA_963277665.1). Lineage (NCBI taxonomy): Eukaryota > Viridiplantae > Streptophyta > Magnoliopsida > Santalales > Viscaceae > Viscum > Viscum album. Next base: position 283,394,849 of record OY728143.1, on the reverse strand, counting down.
AACATGTTAGAAAATTATCATCCCAAAATTCATTAAAATTATCAGCAATAAAATAAATCACTAAAAACCATTATCCAAATTCATTTTAAAATTTTATTTCAAATATCCAATAATTTATGAAAAAATAAACAAAAAATCGGTTGATTAATTGAAAAATGTTGAAAATAAATCGAATTGGATAACATATTTTCATGAATAAATCATTATTTCAAATACCCCAACACTTAAACTATGCACGTCCTCAATCATAAAATCTGAACAAGGAATTTAGAGAGAACCAATGCTACCAATTTTTAAATTTAAATTTAATAAAAAAATTATTATCAATGTTAAAGAAACATTAAAAACATCATAAAATATTAATTTAATTTCTCAATTTTCAATGAATAAATCAACTGAATCATTTTAATAATTTTTTTGAAATGGTTGGACTTATTCTTTAATTAATTCAACTTCTTCCATTCATTTTTATTAAACATTCAAAATCAATTTTTACCTTTCTTTCAGGTCTTCTCTCTCATCACTCGTGTTACGGTACATATAGAGTATTGCTCATATCATGAGAACATTCTCGTTATCCGTAGGTTTGTGAAGGGACTAATTTCACCTCTTTTAAAGGAAAAATTGTACATAAAATCATGAGGTCTTTTTAATTAATTTTCAAATGGAACTGAAGCATAATGGAAGGTATAAATTGATGTTTCAAAAATTAAGGCTCATGGTGGAGGATTATCTCCTCAGTACAATGCATGATATCCAAAGAGAGTATAATGAAATTTTCCCATTCAAATTGTCTGCCGCCACTTCCCAGCCTTAAATAATGATTATTATTAAAATATATACAAATTAACAGTGTATACTTTTTTGAAATGTTCCCTACTTTTATACACCTTTTTCAATGAACCCTTTACTTTTTGTTCTTTATCAAAATTTAAGATTATAAAAAATAAATCATCCACCACCAATCCAATTTTGAAAAATAATTTGGTCTAGTATTAGTTATTCATTATTCATCCATGTCAAAACCCGTTCATAATGATTTTTTAAATTTTTTCTCAATAAGATATAATAATAAATTTCCAGTGAATGAACCAAAAAATGTTATCAATAAACATATTAGCACACCCACACTTTTTTCCCTTCTAATTCAATTCATACCTTTTACAGAGGCATCTCCAACCCCCTCACATAATGTTTAAAATATTAATAAAATACTAAGATGGGTGTAAAAATTTAATAAGTGGCTTTAATCATGTCTTGTTCCTAAAAAAGTCATTCATGGGCTCTACTAGATAAAAATGGATTAATGTAAATGTGAAATTAAAAGATAAAAGCTTTTCAAAAGGTGATTAAATCATTCTAAAAGTGTTTTTATAGCCATTAGCTTTTACATGTTCAAATGAAAGTTCTAGAAGGTGGAATGTTTCAAGATCACCCATGAAATATGCTAAAGAATATATAGTAAGTACATGGTCTAATATCCTCTGGAGAATGATATATTTTATTAGGAACAATTTCTCATGGCATGAGTAATAATAAAAAATCAATTGAATTTAATTTTAGAAATTCAGTGTTTGAAAAATTATAGGGAAATTTCATTTATATGAATCAACTAATTCCTTAAAATCATAAGCCCTTATTTTAATATCCAAAATTCACTGAAATAATTAGATATTATATTTTACTCATTTGATCTCATTAGTACTAAAATCGAAAACATTGAATCATAGGAATCCAAATAATCTCATGTATAATACATAAGTCATGTATACAATAAATTCAATCATGGACATGTATTTTCTAGTTTTAAATCTAAAAACACTTTTTTATAAAAAAAACATGGAGTTAGAATATAATGAATGTAATTATAAAAACCCTATACTCATGTATTTCAGTCCTCTTACTTCAATATTTTGGGGGTTCCTTTTTCCATTATAAATTTATAAAAGTAAATTAATTAATTAAGAAGATGGACCTTGTCATTAAATATAAAAAATTAATAGTTAGTGGGATGCATGATAAACTAATTATAAGAATAAAATTAATATTTATAGAAAAAAAGTAATGAGATAAATCTGGGTATAATCCATCAAGTCGGGCCTGAATTTTTACTTCCTGTAGAGGGTAATACTGGCTATCATCCACAATAAGTAGGTGGATAGAGCTTCTCAGATTTAAACCCCCACATGTGTCATTTCCCTACTTATATTTATTCATTCTTAGCGATAATTAATGATCCATGGAGAAAATATGAAGAATACACCCCTTTAACAATAATATATAGTTTTCATGGTGGGGTAGGATGAAGTATAGATCATAAACATCATTGGATTCTATATGTGAAACCTCCTCATAATATTCATGTTCTTGCTCAATAGGGGATATACATGAATTTAATTATGAAAGTGAAATTAAGAAGTTATTTTTAATTGTATATAATTTATTCATTAATAATCATAAATATTATCCATTTCATAATGAGAATATTATGTCTTTATTTTATCTAGCTCAGCTACCTAGATCCCCTTAGCGTCCTCCTCAAGTGTGTGTTCAATAATATCAAGGATCTCAATGTGTTCCCTGATAGGATAATGTTTCATTTTCTCCATATTCATCTAAGGAAAAGAAATTATTAACAAAATATTAAAATTTAAAAAAATTAAGAGGGATACTCAAATAATATTGAATTAGATCAAAAAATATATAATTCAATATAATATCATCTCCTTGAGTTGTTTTGAGTTCATATTGAATTCCAAAATTAGTAAAAAGTGCCTTTTATATTTTAATATCAGTGGGCAGAGGCTAGTAGTTTGGATCCTCTAACTTTTTAAAAAAAGTCATCACTTGTGCTTCTTCCTCCTCTTCCATGGCTTGATAAAAATAATGTGGTGTTAGAACTTAGACTTTATATATAATGGGGAGATCATTTTGGTCTTCATACTCATTCTAAAAAATTTTCTCATCTTCGTGATCCCCACATGTATCTCTGTAGGTAATTCTTCCTTATCATTAATACACTATAGATCATTGTGGTTAGGTTGGACATGGATCCTAATATGGTTTGGAAATTGATGGTCTTCAAGTTTTGAATTATCATTATAGATGTATTCTCTAAAATTGTGCTGCTCAAATTGCACATCCTCTATTTTCTTTAGTCTTTGGTAATCAACTATTAATTCATTGACCATCTACTCCTACTCTTGAAATTAAATTCCAATGTCATGATAAATTATCATATGTTTGTTTAGGTTAGTGAGTTGTATCAAGACTTTTTAGAATATCCTTCTACTCTTTTTTGAGTTTCTTTAGATCTAGAACCCCCCGTGTAAGTATTCAATGAATTGAAGAAATGGTCACCTAAAAATTCCTTAAATATAAATTTTTATGGTTTTTTATGAAATAAAAGATATCTAATGTGTTAGATGGAAAAATATTTAAGAAAATATGATTACGTACAATGAAATGGTACCAGTTTTTTTGCATGCCTATTGTATGATATGGAAAAATAAATTTTTTATATTTTTTTAATGCATCAGAGGCACTCAGTAGGGTTGAATCACATGAGTAGATTCATAGGTTATTTAAAAACTTGTTTTAATTCACCTTATTTTTCTTTTACTGTTGTTTTTATTATTTTATGAAAATAATGTTACATTTTTGGGGTTTTGATTATTTTATAAATATTGAAATTATAATATATTCTACCTTATATTGAAATTATAAATAGAATATAGAATGAACTTGGACTTTGGGGTTTTGATTTGGGATTATTACATTATTCATATTGATTGATTAAATCTAGTTTGATAACCCACTTATGAAATATCACTCTTGGGTTACAATTATTTTATTTAGTATTGTAAATTCGTGAATTCTAAAGCAAAATAGATTCCACAACCTCCAATAGTCATGGTTGATGGAATAACTAAATTGGTATTGTGAAACTTTATAGGACCCTAACCCATCTTATATTGTATCATAATTTAAATTGATAAACCCCATAATATGAAGAACTTGTTTTTGGAGGAAGGAAAATATTAAAATAAATAAATACAAGAGAGTTAAAATTCATTGCCAAGGTGGGAAATATCCAAACTCGTACACATAATTCTTTATCACCAAAAATATAAATAAAACATATGATTTGAACAAAATAATTCAGGTAGACCCTATCCTCTCATGAGTCCAAGACTCAGGTTAGTCCCTTATTATCGAGTGCAACAGGTCTTGATGTGGTGGATGAAAATAGTATACCAATAAGAAGAAGTAGAAACAGCTTAGAGTATTTAAAAATGGTTGTAAAATGAAGGATGAAAATATATATTTAAAGAAACATAATGAGTTAAATTAATTAAACTATACTACATAAGAAACATAAAAAGCATAAAAAAAGATAATCCAACACTGGTCCGCTCCCATTCCTATTATCCCTTACTCTATAGAAGAATAATTGTATTCATAAAGGTGTGTAACCTCTTAATATATCTCATTTTAATCATTCCAAATCTTCATATACATTGAATATATTGTTGTAAATTAATTGAACATTGAATCTACTGAATTCTTAGGTATTTATAAAATCTAGTGATGAGATGAAATTAAAAAGTGGCTATGACATCATTCACCATTGAAAATTCACCATTACACATCCACCATTTTACATCCACCATTGTCTCAATAGTATATCAAATTTACCACTGGCGGAATAGTGGATCATATCAACCATTGGAAGAAACCAACATTAAACTGTCTTCATTCATCCCAGTATATTTGTACCCCTTTATGCGGCCTGAATAGTGAGGTTATCCAATGCCTTATCCTCAGTCTTGTATTAAATAGTGCGGAAGCATCCTATTTATAAATATTTTCTTTTACTTTGTTATCTTACTTCTACATTCTGTAAATGTGTATATTTGATGGATCGTGGTGAAAGAATGACAGAAGCTAATGTCTTCCTCTAATACATCGGCCCTCACAGTGGCCAGAGCATGAATTTTTCTTCAGGCCAGGAATCGTCCTTCAAATGTTCATGGCCTTCAGTGCAAGTGGAATCCATGTTTAGTTTTCTTCTAGTTGAATCCTCTGGTGGTTCACCTAGTGAGTGGAAATGGTGGAAAGGCCATGTAGTGGCAGTGTTCCATGAGGGAGATCGAATAGTAGTGAAGGGGACCAGATAGTTGTGACTCAGCTTTGATAGTGTACTTAGGTATTGATTCTTGCTTTATGTCATGCATTATGTGGTATTAGTGGAGTTATATGGTTCAACTGTTGGTGATCAGCTGTAGTAGGTGGTGTGATACCATTGGTACATCAGTATCATGTGATACCATTTGAATTCATGGAATCATGATAGTGGTGGAAGGGTGTTGGATGTGTCAGGAAGCAAAGTCCCAAGGCATTTTTTGTTTGGTAGCTATGGTAATGCAAATTTCACCAAATTCCACTTTTGGATCAACGATGGTATGTTCAACAATTATCCCAATTGTGGCATGTTCTATTTTTGGATCAATGGTCTCTTTTTCTTTTGTTGGCTCAATAGTGCAAGGGGAAACATTACAGTAGATTGCATTCATGGAAGTGGTTAAGTGTAGTTCTACAATGGAGGTGCGATGACAGTGGTGGAGGAAAGTAGTGGTGGCATCCTCTAATGCTCTAACCTTCACTATTAGAAAATAAAATATTTTTGATAACTCAATTGTGATTGTACATCATCGCAAATGATCTGTATTTGAAATGCATGTCCCAAATACTATTTTTGAAATGAGACACTACTGACAATTTTTTTTTAAAATGGGACCCACCCAACTGAAAACAATTTAACATTTATCTATATGTTTTCACTTGTGATCAGATTGATCTCATGCCGTAAATAATATAAATAAATTAAAAATAGTTTTAAAATAATTTTATGAAATAAAAATTATTAGAAAAATTAAAAATCACAATAGTAATAAAAAATTATTTATGTAAATTAAAAATTTAATCATCTAAAAAAATATAAGAAATAAGAAATCAAAATAATATTAATAAAACATCAAATAAAAAACATTAAATATCTAAATTTATAACAATATTAGAGAAAATATGAATATTCAAATTTTTATCACTATAAATGTGTAAAAATTATATATATCAGGGGGATGTCCAACAGGAGGAGGTGATGGTGGAGAGAAATACATCCCTATAACCTGTGCCAAATGTTGCATTTACTCCATCATCTATTTATGTTGTTGCTCATGCGTACGACACTTCTCCTCCTACGGCAGCACGAGATATTTAAGAAATGTGTCATGGTGTCTATACCGGGTCTATATAACATTATCTTGAGCTCATTGCTTATGCTTATAGTCTTAAATTGATGACGGTTACTCCCCATGATCTCCCCTCGATATGGATGATGATAGTGCAAAACTATCATTATAACTACCAGACATCAATTGAGAACTAATGGAAACAACTCAACCTCTATCAAAGTCATACTGAGTTGCCTACATCCATTTCATATCAAAACCTTCTACGACAATGGTGGTCTCACCCCTAGTCTCATACTAAATCTCACCATGTGTGTGAATAGTTTCTGCCTCATATGACTCCTTCAAATGCAATTTGAAATCAAAATAGTTAAAATATTATTTCTATTTAATTTTAAAAATAAAACAATTTATACACAACACAATTTGATGCTTTCGACCACTAGTAATATCTCTAGTGATAGGTTAAGTGTACATACTTTTATAAACATCGAACCCTATAATATTTGGATACTCAACTGCCTATATGCATAATAAAATAAATAATTTATATCAATAGTTTTTTAAATTATTATATAATAATACTTTCTAGATATAAATCTTGAGTATTGAATGTACAAATACCATCTCTATGTCTGACATCTTGCCTCCCTCAGTTCTTCCGACATAATGATGTGATCCTCATAAAATTATGTTCCATCTAGTATAAGCATAATACATCACAAAATTGAGACGATGTGTTATCGAGTTGATGTTTGCAACATGATTGATCAAATACTAAAACTTTAACATTGTTCATGGATATTTTCCTTAAAATAAGAAATAACGACGATAATGATCACACATGGAGGACTACCATGCCTCCCAAATAGAGTTCCTCGTTTTATCGTCGATGTGATTCCATAAACCCAACAAATAATTAACAATATAATGTTAATAATTAAATAAAATTCAAAATATCTATTATAGATTTATATACAATCAAATGATAACAAATGAGATACTAAACATCAAGGGAAATATGATCCCATGTCACCCATTCTCCAGGAAAATAGTTCCACTTAATATAACACCCCTATAAACATATATATGTTAAAAAATTTGGGAAAATATAAAAAATAATAAAACAACTAGTACATAAATAAATAAATGAAAATTCATGATAATGAAAAAATATCTTGCACAACAAAACATACCTCTACACGTAGGATTAAAATCAGTTTATTGACATTGCTATGGAATAGGGTCAAGAATCATCAATTAGACAGTATCATGACCCCTCCAAGTCAATGAACTACCAGAAACATAAGGGTCAGATGATGAAGTAGCAAGCTCATCACCAGGATGTATAGCCTCATTGAGGTTACGAAATATTTCATCACGAGTCTCACCATCCATATAAATCAAAAAAACAATAATCTTATAAAAGTATTAATGATGATTATGATATATATATTCATTTTGGCTATAACCCACATGTAATTATGTCATTTTTTAAATTCATCCTCTTATTTTTAGGAGGATGTTTCAATATCATCATATTACACCTCAATATCAATTTTCATATGATTTTTAGAATTATTATCTCTTGTTAATTTAAATTCATTTGTTACATAATCAAAATCATCATTACCGTCAACTTGTAACTCTAGGGTGTTATCATAGATATTTTTTCCCGTTGTTGAAAATATTTTTTTGGAGCTATCTCATGAAAAATTTCAATTCCTTTTACTTAAGTAGAACCACATTCACTTTTATTTAATTAATATTTATGGGATTTAGTTTTTATAATGCACCAAAAATCAATCAACTCTCTTAATGGAGCACAATAATTTGAATAATAAAATTTTATATTCTTGATGAGCCAATAAAAATTGTTCATTTACTGAAAGAAGAATTGTATTTAATGAAGGTGATTCCATGACATGTATGAAAACACAATAATCAATCAGTATCAAACTAATGTAATTTAAACATCATTACATATTTCTATTTCACAAAACCTAGTTAAATTATATCATCCAACATTCCATAAAAGTTAGAATCACTTTCTCTTTGATGAGTTACTCTCAAGAAAACACCACCATTCATTTTTTTATTGACTCACCATTTGAATGTGTATTAAATCAATGACCATTCACCACATATGAGTTATTAGATCTAACCATTTTAAATGGGGGGTTACTTAATATATGTAATCTATTATCAATTTTTTCAGCATATTGTGATACATGAAAAATTTTAAAAAAATTAAAAATATAATAACTAATAAATTTATTGCACGTGTTAAATAAAAAAAATTACTTTACCATTAATTAAAACTAGTAAGAAAAACTATTTTATTGATTTTTTTAAGGGGAATTTGGTGTAATTTTTGAAAAAATAGTTATTTGATATTATTAAAAAATAATATAAAAATAAAGTAATTTTAATTTTAATAAAATAATTATAAAATAGCTCTTTCAATCACTCACTGTAAAAATCATTTAATTTCTTCACTTTTGATCACAATATATGTATGAGACCTATGATGTTTTTTATATTAAAGACATCGTTCATGAACTCTGCTAAATCCAATTCTAAAATGATCAAAACTGATAATTGAATATTCATTGTATCATCATCATTTCCCTTAGTATGAACATTTATGTTATGTTTTGAAGGATATTCAGGTTAGAAATAACAGGAGTAGAAAAATAAATTCTTCCTAGAAAGAAGTTTATGCAATTAAACCTTCAAGTGAGTCATTGTTACACAACTTCTTCTTCAATTTCATCATGCATCTCTCATATGCGTACATACATCGAAACTGTACCAGCCTTCCACATTTTTCATCATGTGGGAAATGTAGTATAAATATTTCAATTGAATTAAAGAATGTCACCTGAATTTTTTTCTAGTTTACATAAAATTAAAATAAAATACTCTTGAAGTATACTATGTGCATTGTAGTCTGTTGTCTCAATAGAAATTCGTCAGAAAAAAATATTTATGTTTTCTCATCTTGAAAAAAAATTAAAATAACATCTAATTCCAATCAATGTATTTATTTCCAATATAACATGACAATCATGAAATTTTTAATCTAGTAAAATAACTATTATGACATATATAGCCAAATTGGAATCATAATCATTTGGTAGCCTCAAACCCATAATCCACTAAAAAAATAACAAAATATTTTATTGTCATATTTTATAATCCTCTTTTGGATTTGTTAGTTTTCATGATCTTCTATTTTCTAAAAAACTCATGTTCTGATCTCCTAAAAATTTGGGAGTGATCTAATCACAGCTTTAAATTATCTTTGGCCTTACCAGGTGGGTCTAAAACGATATAAAATATATTATCAAAATATTTCTTCTTAATATGCATGACATCCAATATGCGATGGACTATAAAATCAGACCAATATGGGATATCAAAAATTAATTCAACTTTAATTAGGAATTTGTTTCGCAAAAAAATTATATTTACTTACACCATTACTCCACAATAAATTTTATTGATCAATCAATAGATATGAATAATCATTAATATTATTTTTTATACATCCAAAAATTAATAATATTAAAAACATATACTATTAATTCCTCAAAATCGAAGGAGGTATGTTTTATAGAGTTATAAATATGCTCCAAATATAATATTGACTACCATAAGAAACCAATGGAGAGAAACCATTAGTATAAATACCCAATCACGTATTATAGCATTCTAAAGAAAAAAAGGATGTACATGGTGAAAATGATTCCACGAATCACCATCTCCCAAATTATTTAAGCCTTTACTGGATGAAATATTGGATTTTAATTTGGACATCAATGACAATGTATTCTGATAGATAGATAAACACCACAATCTGAGTGTAAGTAGGAAACACCTCAACTATTTAATGGGAATAAATCTAGACTTACCTTATTGAGCCTAATTGTACGTTGATTTTCCACATGAGAGAAAACCAACTAATGGCTCATTATCCCCATAATATAAGATGAAATAATTTGAATGTTCATAAATCTTCTGATAATAATGACCTAAATTATGGAAAAACCTCTTGAACTTATATAAATTAGAAGCCAATATATTTCCCCTACATTATACTAATTTAACCTTTGACAATATATAATCAAAATACCTATTATATGTTTCATTATATGATTTAATAGCTACAGATTTTATAATTTTTAAAATTTTCTAATCATTTAACCAAGATTTAATGAAACTTCAACGTATTTGTGAAACTCATAAAATCAATATGGTCCTGACATTCATGTTAAATCACTATTATTTCTAATTTTCATTTGTGTTTACAAGATTTACCATAAACCTCATGAATTAAAGTTTGAAATTGTGATGGTCCTGGAACCAAATTATGATGATCATCTTCAGAATTTTGTTCAATATGTTGAGAGAAAAAACTATAGTCCTTTTGAAAACCAAAACGCAAAAGATGACGCCCAATGTCATCAAATATTTCAAATCTCCTCACATATAATTTCTTCCATTGACACCGAATTTTCACTTCTAATTTTTTTTGATTTGCATGATGATAATGATAAAAAATATTCAACAACAACAATATATACCTGATTTATACCAGAGCTATTTCGATTGTTGTGATGATTTATCCAATTGCGATCTTGAAATAAACACTGATGCCTACTTCCTTGTTCAATATTTTTCTATAAAATTAGAAAATAAAAATATTGTTTATGATAAAAATGATATAATGAAGAGAATATCAATAAAATTAGAAAATAAAACTAATTAAAAATTACTTTTAAATTATTTTTAATTCTATCAAATTACCGCTAAAATTTTCAAATTTTGTAAATTTATTCTCATTATTCCTAATTTCTAGTATTTTTTATAATTACCATTAATTATAATTATGGTAAAAATTAAGGCTAGACTAATGGTGTGAGGGAATTATATAATGGAGTAGATGAATGTGATAGTAGAGTAATAGATTTCTGGTGCCCCATGTTCAGATCATTTGGAGGACAAGAAATCATGGGTAAAGGAGACTATATAGAGAAAGAATTTTAGATTTAGAATTCATAAATCATTTATTCCCTTTCATCCCCTATTCTTCATACTTCACTCACTCTCCATGGTGAACCTTTATTACTAATTATGGATATTTTTGGTTATTTTTTAATTTTAGTTATTTGTGGTTATTTTTTACTAATTGCTGCTCACTACTAGTATTTTTTACTAATTAATTCTCATTACTGATATTTATTTACAAATTACTACTCAATATTGTTTTTATTACTAATTAAAGCTCATTACTAGTATTTGGTACAAATTAATGCTCATTAAAATTATTTTTTACTAAATACCTCTCATTACCATCATTTTTTACTAAATACCACTCATTAATGGTATTATTTACAAATATAACTCATTAATCATATTTTTTTACTAATTATTATTCATTAATAGAATTTTATTAATAATAACAACTCATTATAAGTATTGTTTAATAATTACCACTCATTACTAGTAATTTTTATTAAATAACACTCATTAAGGGTAATTATTTTTACAAAATACTGCTCATTACCAGAATTTGATTTAATAATTATCACTCACTACCTGTATTTTTTACTAAATATTACTCGATGTCATTACTTTTTTTTCTAATTACTTCTCATTATTGAAATTTGTAACTAATTATGGATCATTACCTATATTTTTTACTAATTACCACTCACTATAGTTATTTTTTACTAATTACCACTCATTACGAGTATTTTATACTAATTACCACTCATTATTGGTATTTTTTACTAATTACCCCTCATTCGAAGTATTGATTACTAATTACTACTAATTACTGGTATTATTTACTCATTACCACTAATTTTTTTCTACTATATTCCACCCATTAATAATAATTTTTAAAAAATACAACTCATTAACGATATTATTTACAAGTTACTACTCATTGGATGTTATATTTACTAATTACCACTCATTACAGGTATTTTTTACAAATTAACGATCATTACCATTATTGTTTTACTAATAACGCCAACATTACTATTAATTTTATCTAATTACTACTCTTTATCGATATTTTGTACTAAATACCATTATTTTCTGATATTTTTTTTTTCTGAATATCACTCATTTCTATTAATTTTTAATAAATACCTCTCATTTTAGTTATTTGTTTTACCAATTACCACACAATACTAATAATTTTTACTAATTACATCTCATTACCAGTAATATTTACTAAATACCATGCATTACCAATAAGTGTTACTAAACACCTGGCATTATAGGTTATCTTTACTAATTGCTGCTCAATATATATAATTTTTACTAATTACTGATCACTTCCACTAATTTTTAATTTCTATCCATCTTTTTGGCTAAATTTTATCAATTCTCTTTCATTTCCATCCATTTATACTATTTACTGCTATTTTCTACTAATTACCAATAATTTATTACAATTACTAAAAAATTCTAATAATTACCACTAATTTATAATAATTACTAAGAATTATATTAATTACTATTGTTTTCTAATATTTATCACAAAATTATAAATATCATCACTAATTATACTAATTACATTTATTTTTAACTAATTACAGTAGTTTTATAATAATTACCCCTCATTTATAATGATTATCGTTAATTTTTCGGATTATAGCTAATTGTTTTACTACTATTTCGCTATATTTTTTAAATTTATTAATATTTATAGTTACATACTAAAAATTAGCGTTAATTACTAATAACTTCTAATTATTGTTAATTATTACAAATTACTATTAATGATTATTACATATTACTATGATTTATGAATTATTACTAAGTTTAGCTAGATAGTACTATTTATATTCAAATTATAAGTGGTTAATATTAATCAAAGTACTTACTAACAATTAAAAAAATTACAAATAACTAATTAAAAATAATTACTAATAACTAAAACTAAACACTTCCAATTTAAAATATTTAATTCTACTTAAAACAAATTACTAGTAATTAATACTCTTTACTTATAATTAAAACTAATTAATTTTAACTTATAATACTTATTTATATTATAAAATAAAAAATAAACGAACAATTATAAAAATTATTTAAATACCTCGAAGTTGAATATTTTATCAAATGAAAATCTGAAAATATTCTTCCCTATTAAATTTAAAACTTTTAAAGAAAGAAATTTTAATGGGAGGAGAAAAAAGTATAGGAAATGAGAAAAGAATATATATTATAAGAGTAATGGAAAGACAATTTTTGATAAGGGCACATATATATATATATGTCATATTCGTAATAATGTGGTTATTTTTGATGCGTGTATCCTCGCCAATAGTACCCAACATAAATAGAATTTTTAATAATTAAAAAGTAATTTACAATGGGTCCCATCACAAATAATATTTTTTTGACACAGTGTTTGCGACTAGATATAAATGTTCATCAAAAACAACTATTATGAAGAATATTATTTGTAATGGGAGTAAATACTCATTGCAATTAATGGTTCTTACAGTTTTACACACACACACGCACGTAAAATTTATTTTCGATGGGAATTTTTTCCATCAAAAATAATTTTTTATTTTTTATCATTTCGGAAGGGAATCATGTATCATTGAAAATTGATAATCTTAAATACACATTTTTTCCATAGTGATTCACATTTCCTACTGGGACTTCTAAATATACTCACAGTGGTCATCATTAGATATTGAGTCGATTCTGAGTCATCCAAACCCTCTCCAATGGTCCTTCAACTCGTGGTCTATCTTTCAGGTGGCAAAAATGGAGATCTTCGATGAGACCGATGGTGTTGGCATCGAAGTGGAATGTGGTAGCGGGGGGACAATGGTGTGGGTCTGTCCATGATGTGTGGTGTAAAAGTGGCTGGAAACTGTGGCGTTTTTGTAAGTGTATGAAAAATACCACGTATCCTAAGTCACTATCGAATAGGTTAGATAAGGATCTGATCTCTTAAATATCAAAATGTATCGTCTATGCTGCAATAATGACAAGTGGGGGTCGGAGGACCCCCGACCGTCACTGTGGACCTCCAAGTGATGACAAAACTCTACTCCCACCACCTCTTGGTCTTAACCACCATCACAGGCTAGTGTGCACATGGTCTTTAGCTCACCTATACCCCAGATTCAACTCCACTGGCCCCGTATAGCCTTGATACCCCATGGGGATTTACCTCTAGTATTGGTCATCCCTTAGGCCTACATAGATGTGGGGCCCCTTGTGGGATTCCATTGTGGCATGTGGGACCTTGGGAAGAGGGATGACCTAGTTAGGCTTTTTTCTGCAATCAACTAAAATATTATAAACAATTTATATAACTATAATCATATAATTCCATCAAATAATATTTAATCAAATAAATAACTAAAAACCATCATCCAAAATCATTTTAAAAATTTATTTCAAATTTAACATGATTTATTAAAACATTTACAAACATTGATTGATTCATTGAAAAATATTAAAATTCAATAAAATTGGCTAAAATATTTGCATGAATATATCAGTATGTAAATTATATAGGATGAACTATAAATATTAATATAAGGAAACTATACAAGATATAAATTATCTATCAATAACCCATCAAGATCTAGAATGCACACTTTCAAAATTTCCTCCAATTTTTCAAGAAGTCTCTAAATTTGACCATCTATATTTTGATGGAATGTTTCAAAAAAGAAAAAAATAGTATCATAACAATGATATAATTCTCTCCACCGATGTGAGGTAAGTTAAGCATCATGAACAAATACAATTATCCTACAAACTACATGCTACATTACTACTCCTTCCACTTGTAGTTAACTAAACTCTCAAATAAAACATTCTACCAATACAGAAAGAATATATGATTTTATAAATAAAACATCTTATATTTAAATCAAATAAAAAAATATTCTATATTATGGTAACATATTTAAAAAATATTTTTAAATATCCACCAGAATCCCCTGAAAAATACATGAATGTTATTTCAAACTAGTAGGTACATGATTCTTAACCATTACACTCTTACTTGAAAGATATATAAAAACCTAACAAACAATGAGTTTCTTCAATATAGGGTAATATTACTATTTCTTGATAGAATGAAACTTATTATCATTCTTAGATTCACCGGTAGTATTGAAATGTAAAGATTCCTAGTTATTTTACCTTTCACAGTTTGAGGATTGTGCAACCATCCTTAGAAAGTGATTCAATATTCCCCAAATCTAGACCCACCGTTCAATAACTTTTTGATGAGTCACCTAGAATAAGGAAATATATCCACACTTCAATCATGATATAACTATGTTTAGGGTGTATTACTTGATATAATAATTAAAATATAAAACCATATAATACAGATCATAAAAAAAACATAAAATTCACATAAAATATAAAACCATGATATTCAATTATTCACTTTCCTGGTGACCAACATTGTAACAATGAAATTTTTTATCAATGAAAATTACCTTATTATAATTATGTTATATAGTAAAAATTAAATAAAAATTCCATAAATATCATAAAACAAACATTATGAATGAAGAATTCCAGAAATTAGAGGTATTTTTGTAAGTTAAGGATTCGATACAAATGGAATAGTAACATTAACTTTGAAATAGTAATATAACCCTTAGGTATTATAAACTAGGAAGTATATTAGTAACCTCAAATATGAAGGTATAAATAAAATTTCTCCATCTTATAAATGAATATATGATATAATTATGTCATTGTATTAGTAAATAAATGTATTATAAATTATTAATTAAGTGTTGATATTTTTATAAAACATATGTGTTTATTTTAAATTTCATAGTTAATATAATGTTTTAAAAAAAGTCCTTTCCATAATATATATTCATAAATTAATTTTTTTGTCTCATTATTAGAAGGTATTTTTATGAGACCTTAATTAATATGGCAAAGTGATTTAAAATCAGTTTTAAAATTGGCATTTTACAAGTAGATGAGGATTTCAAATAAATATTAAAATTATCATATTTTTAAAATTATTTTCAAAAAATAGGGTCCATTTTTGACTTTTATACATCATAATATATTTTGGTTTAATTTTTGGGACTTTTCTAAAATACATTTTTTTTGGATTGTTAAATATGGTAATTTACGATATATATACATTATAATTTATATAATCTTTTCCATGAGTAATTTATGATTTATTCACCACAATATCAAATTCCCGTTCATTGTTTTAATATATTTAGTTATATTTCACAAAAAATTCGAATTTTTGAGCCAAAATAATTATCTAAACAATTAAATAATGAAAAAATAGCCCTCTCACCCCACTATAAATATCATCCATCACCACATATTCTCATCTCACAATTCATTCATTTCTTCTTGTAAAAATTATTCTCAATGCACTTTCAAATCCCCTCCCCCACATATAGGATAACTTAGTCTCATAAAAACACAAAACCCATTGACATAAAGAGGTTCTCAAGGAGGAGAAATTAAAGGGTAAAACCCTATTTCATTTTCTTAAATTTTCATTACAATTTAAATTTTTTAACCTCTCCTCTCATAAACTCCACCTATCTAACAGGAATAATAACTCTAATATCAATTTTGGACTATATTTTTATTATGTTAATGGAATAATTCGTCTAAAATCCCCTTCTCTTTTTTATAAACATGAAAATATCATCCATGGTGTATCTATTTACCACCGCCATGGATGATGCATTTTAATTTTCTACTACCGCATTCAAGGATGGTCATAAAACTATTATAATGGTGGAAAATTATTTTAAATTTTTTTTTATAACTCTTTTTATGCTCTATAACTAACATATATACATAATACTATATGATAAAACAAAACAAGTTTGTTTTGATCAAAAACCACCAAAATTTAACTAAAATGAATATCATTAACCTTTATCTAAGGATTCATCCCCACACCATATAACTAAATTATTTATAGTATCATTTAAACTTATAAAATTAAATTATTAATATATATTAAATATTATATATATTTATTCACATTTTACAAAAACATTATTTCATGTAAAAAAGTGAACCAATCATGAAACCAAAGAATACAAACACTCTTGAACGATTAAACTGAACCAAATAAGTCATAAAAAGACAATTAATGAACTTAATAAAAAAAATAATGAGTCAAATTAAATTATAAATGGTTCTGTATTTCTAAATTAATGAAATTAATTTGATAATCTTGGATATTAATGTGATGAAATCATTTATACATAAGGTAAGGGGAATTCTTAAACCCAACTCTCTTCCTTTGGGTTTTCTCTCTTTAACTCCATTTTCAGTATGGATGTTCCTTTATTATTCTTTAAAAATCATTTATATTTCTATCCCTTTTATTTTATGGTATATAAATGTTTGCAATATTTTTTAATAAACAATGATATTTTTTTCTCAAATAAATCTTCTATCTAAAAATTCACATATTTTAATTATCTAGAGATTGTTTCTTCTTAAATAAAGATTGATACCACGAATATTATTCCATTTTTATCTTGAGATACACAAATTTTATGAATTTATTTTATATAAAATGAATTGGATTCCTTTCAATGGGTTTATTTATGACCATTATTGATACACATTCTAGTTTAAATGCATAATAATTTAAATCTTACCAGGTGATGGGTGCACTCAAAATTATATAGAAAATAAAAATTTTATTATGTGAGGGGTGAACCAAAAAATTATATTGTGATCTAATTAATTGGGTTGTGTGATGAATCACATGAGGTAATGTGAAATATTCATGAAATGATCCTAATTTTTTTTACAACAATGTGTATTATTTCACCACTAATAGATGCAATTTTATTTTTATGAATTTCCACATTACATGCCTTTATCTAATAATTCCTCTCATGATTATGATGATGATAATGTTTAGGATCACCCAAGATTCTTGCCTCTTATTCATCCTCTTAATGCACTTTTTTCACCCCTTACATTGATTTATATCCTCAGTTGGTTACTTTTACTATGGATAATGTGAAGGCCCCTATTAATGTAAATAATAATGAATTAAATAAATATTTATGTTTTATTTTTTAGATTTTATATATAGTACTAATTTTCCCAATACACTACACCATTGGATCATGGTTGTGTAAATATTTTATATTCTTTATATTGAACATGTTGTGATTGTAATCAATGAAAAATCAAGTTCTCTATTTTTCGTATCAAACCATAGTTTTGTTAATATAGAAATTAATATTAGAGAATCTTTGTAAAACCCTTAGTATGGAACTAAGTATATATAAGAACCCATGAATCATTGTTTTATAAAATTCTAAACATAGGGATCCCACAATATAGTATTTTAGAATTAATTGGAAAAGGATTAAATTTTATATTCATGAACTTTTGGCTTCAATTTTTTCTAACCATTTATATTTCAAAAAATGGTGCGAACTTTGAGAAATGAGTCCAACAACCCCTGTGAGGGACTATTCATCGATTTCCCAAACGGTATCCCCATTGGCTTGGGAGGTGGAGTTTAAACATTCATGGAAATGATCACCCAACTATCTTAGGCTATGAAAAATAACTAGAATAATGTATAAATTCATCCTTCACCTAAGAGGGAGAGATTAGAGATCGAGTCTTTTATATGGAAATGACAACCAACATTTAGTGGATCTTCTGATTGAATAGTTTGGGAACACTGGGTCAACTTGATGGAGAATATCTTTTATATTATTCACTTTTTTGAGATAAGGAAGGTTTCTCTGGCCATTTATGATCAAGATGGGGAGGCCGATAAATGGTGTCTATTAATTAATAACAAGAAGATAATGTATTAAATTGAATAGATAGAGTGAGAATACATTAACAAATTTTTTCTTAATAGGTAATTCCCTTGAAATCTTCATAAAAATATGGAGAGAGAATTAATTACACAGAATCCAAAGGGTGGAGAATTTTTCATGTCCTGTAGATAAACATTAGAAATTATTTAATTGTATTCTTCAGGTTTTGTTATCAACAATGATAGAAAAATTGATAGATTTTTTATTTTTATAAAACCACACCTTTAATGTTTTTAGCAATTAAATACTTTGGGAGATATGAAAATGTGGTTTGATTATCTTTCATAGTGGAGATGGAGTTTGGTGAATAGCCCCATGGTTATTCTGATTATAAATGAAAGATGGAGTTTCAATATGGAGGATCTAATGAGAAAGGGGAAATGAGAAATCAACCACCCACTTGTCAAAAGTATGGTAAGAAGAACCTTGGGAAATTTCTAAAAGGGATGTGTAACTATTGTATGTTTAAGAGAGAAGGCCACCAAACTCATGAATATTTAAGAGACATGAGGTAGAAGAAAAATGTCATAGAGGAAGGTAGAGAACCTCCCATGGTTTAATTCTTCAACTATAGCGATCAAGGGAATTATACAAGCTAGTGAACTAAACCTAGAGTATTTGAGGGGAATCAAAATCATCATCCACTAAATCCAAAGGAGAAAGGGAAGGATTATACCACCACTGCTACTGAGGTGGATCCTGAAAAAGATGTGTTGATAGGTACGTTGGTTTTTACTTGAATAATATTAAAAATAATATTTGATTCATGTTCTATGTAATCTTTCATATCATACATATTTATTTGTACTAATTAAACATTGACTCAAAATATGGATTTTGAGTTATATATAAGAATATAAAATTTGGAAATCATTGAATCCAAAGTATATAACTCTTCCCTAGTTAAATTTTGTGGACTGAAACTACCAAAAAATATCATCATGATTCCTTTAGTAAATTTTGATGCTATATTGGGCATCTATTTGATATATATATACAAAGAGAACATTAAATATAGGGAAAGTTGGATAAATATTTATCTCCAAAGCATCCTATAATTATATAAAAGTATAAGGAGGAGGATGATTCTTCTTCTAATTCATCATCTCAAGTGGGGATATTATTACCTTAGGAGTAATAATATCCCACCCAAATATTTAGGATAAAGTATAGAATCATTCTCGAAGACATTCCCATTGTCTGGGAATATACTGTTGTGTTCCCAAAAGAATTGCCTTATATCAACCTGATCAGTAGGTTTAGTTTTCAATTGAAACTTTTCTTGGATCTTATCCTCTATCAAAGACACCTTAATGAATGGATACTATTAAGTTGGACGAATTGAAGAATCAGTGACACGAAAATTTTTACAAGGGTTTTATACGCTTGAAAGCTTCACCATGGGTTGCACTAGTCCTCTTCGTCAAGAAAAAGGGTAGATTAATGAACCTCTGCATTGATTATCATGACCTCCACAAAATTATGATAAATGAAAAGTATCTCCTTCTAATGATATATTACTTGTTTGATCATATTATTGGTCCCAATTATTTCTCTAAGGTAGAACTCCAATTGAGATATCAACAATTAAAGGTTATGAAGAATGAAATTACCAAGAATTCATTTCAAATGTGGAATGGAAACTAAGATATCACATTGATTCCCTTCATACTCACTAATTATTCATAAATTTTCATGGATTTAATGAATAGACTCTTCAGATATTCCATCAACAAATTTGTGCTTGTCATTATAGACAATATTCTAAGATACTCCAATACCAAGGATAAACCTGAAGTGAATTTTAATACTATGACAAAGAATTTTTGAAGGGTAAAAAATTATTTAAAGTACAGTAAATTTTATTTTTGTATAGAGTAAGTATCATACATGGGGCTTGTTATCACCAAAAAAAGGAATATCTGTGGACCCTTGAAAGACAAAGGCAATTGAAGATCGGCACAAGACAATATCTGTAAGGGGGATAAGTGATTTTCTTTAGTCTAGTTGGGTATTATCAGTGATTTGTGAACAACTTATCATGATTTTAAAACACATTTACCAATACTAATCATAAGGGAGAAATGTTTTTATGGACTAACGAACATGACGACTCCTTCAAAGAGTCAAAAAGAGGCATATCACTACTCTAGTACTCATACTTCAGACACGTGGGGAAATAATTGTAGTGTAAAAATATTCTTCAAAGAAGTTATTAGGTTTTTTAATAATTAAAAATGATAAATGTATAGCCTACACCTCACGGTAGTTGAAAATTTATGAGAAAAACTATCCTACTCATGATCTGGAGTTGGAAGATGTGATATTTTTGTTGAAAATATAGTGGAATTGTCTATATGGGTAGAAGTGTGAGACATATCTTGATAAAAAGAGTCTAAAATATATATTCACACAAAAAGATTTTAATATGTGACATTTAATATGATTATATCCCATCAAGGATTACGATTACTCTATCCACTACCATCCTAGAAAATAGCATAATGTGGTGAATGCTCTATATAGAAAGGATCATACAACATTATTAGTGATGAGAGTTGAGAAGGATGCAATATTCTTATAATTTCAAAGTATCAATATGAGAATAATTAATTAATGAACATAATCAATCATTTCTTACTTTATTTCTCAATCATCCCTCATGGAGAAAATAAAGTATGCTCAATCAAATAAGGTGGGAATTCAGAATAATTTGGAAGATGTGGGAATGTGGAAATCCTGAGAGATCAAAATTGACAAGGAAAAAATAGTAAGATTTGGGTTATTACTATGTGTACCATTTGATCTAGAGATAATGAAAGCGACTCTAAATGACACACATACCTCAACCTTATATATTCACCTAGGGATCACAAATATGTATCCAGATATCCGAGAGAACTATTGGTTGGACAATATGAAGACGGAAATCATTGAATAGACATTAAAGTTTCTTGTATCTCAGAAAGGGGACGATGAGAAAAAATTATAATGGGATGATGAAACCATTACCCATACCAATATTAAAATGGGAAAACATCACCATAGAATTATTCACCAGAAAGCTGAAGAAATCCAGTGGAAACACTTCTATATGGGTTGTTGTCTATCTTCTTAAAAGGAATGCTCACTTTTGAGAAATTCAAGAGGAATATTCACTAGATAAACATTCATGGATATATATCCGAGATGTCATAAGGTCGCATGGTGTACCACTATTGATTTTATCTAATCATGATATGAGATTCACCTATATTTTCTATAATAGTATTCAACATGCTCTAAAAACAAAAACGACATTTAGTAGAGCATATCATCCTCAAACGGATTTCCAATCTGAATGAACTACTCAGACACTGGAAGAATTGTTGAGGGAATTTTCTATGGACTTCATGGAATGATGGGACCAATATATACATCTATTCAAGTTCTCTTATAACAACAGTTTTCACTGGAGCTTCCAAATGGCTACATTTGAATCCCTTTATGGGAAAAGGTGAAAAACATTGGCATGTTGGGATGAGTTCGTTGAATGTATGTCTAAAGGACCTGAAATTCTTGAGGAATTGGTGGAGAATGTGGAAACCATTCCACATCACATCAAGGTGTCCCAAAGTAAACATTAGGGAAATGCAGACAGTCTTCGATTGGACATGTAGTTTATGTCTGGAGACATGGTTTTCCTCCACATATCTCCATGGAGGAGGATCATGAGATTTGGGAAGAAAGGAAAGCTAAGCCCCAAGTACATAATCCCCTTAGAGATTCATTATCATGCCAGATATATGGCCCACTGACTGACACTTCCACCTACCATGTCTCATGTATAATAATTATTACATGTTTCCCTCATGAGGAATTACATACTAAGAACATCACATATACTGAATCTAGTGGTGGGATAGTAGGAAAATTATTACCCTTATGAGGAGTATCTAGTGAAGATCTTGGTATTTATAGATATAATTATAAGAAACAAGACTACTGACCAAGTCAATGGACAATGAAAAAACCATAAGTATGAAGAGGCAGTATGGGAATCTATGGAAGTGGTGAGGAAAATTTCCCTAACATATTTTAAAGATAATATGTAAAAAGAAATTTTGAGGGAATTTTTTCATAAGGGAGGAAGAATATAATGACCCAAATTTTTTATCAATGAAAAATAACTTCTTGTCATTTTTATATAGAAAAAGGACATAAACATCACATATAGAACATAATTCAACCATTATAAATGTATAATGAATGAAATAAGTGGTAATTCTATATGTTATGGAACCTACACCAACAGAATAGTAACTAGACATTTGGAATATTAATGTGACCCTTCTGAATAGTAATCCAGATAATAGATTAATAACCTCACCAAGGAATATATAAATAATATTTAACCATCATATAAATGATGATATGATATAATTATGTCATAGTATAAGTAAATAAATTTTTTAGAAATTATTAATTAAGTGGTTATAATTTTATAAAATAAAAGTGTTTATTTTATATTTTTATAATTGATATAATTTTTTAAAAGAAAATTTATTTCCATAAAATTTACTAAAAAATTAATTTATTTTCATATGATTATAAGATAATTTAATGAGCCTTAATTAGTTTTTCAAAATATTATGAAATCAGTTTCAAAATTTGTATTTTCCAAGTAAATGAAGATTTTTATTAAAAAATAAATTTATCATATTTATGAAATTAATTTTGTAAAATGGATTTTAGTTTTTAATTCTACACATAGAAAAATGTTTAGGGGTTTTTTCTTAATTTTTATAAAATACATGAATTTTAGGTGAATAGTAAAATTTGGTAATTTATGGTATATAATCTTTATAAGTAAAATACACTATTTCTTGAGCCACCAATTATTAAACAACAATAATCATGAACTCCACTTAATTATTTTAATACATTTATGGATAAGTCTTAAACTATTCATATTCTTGATCCAAAATAATAAACTAATTAATAAAATAATGATAAAACACCCCTCTCATTCAATAAATACCCCACCCTCACCACCTCTTCTCCTCACACATTCCAAGATTTGAGTCTTGTCCAAATTATTTTAGGTACTCTTTTGAATACCCTACCTCACAACAAGGAGATCTTGGTATCCTCAAAATACCAAACCCTTCACCATAAGGAGGTTCGCAAGGAGGAAGATTTCCATATGTAAAACCGTCTTTCTTTTTCTTTTAATTTATTTTAAATTTCATTTATATTATTTCCCTATAATCACCCCCACATATCCAGGATGAATTATATATCTAGTATCTTTTATATGATGAAATTTTGTAATGTTAATGGAATAATTCATCTTCAATCCCGTTTCATTTTCTTTTCTTTTTCCAAACATGAAAATTTCATCTAGGGTGTGTCTATTTACCACCACTATGGATAATGCATTTTCATTTTCTATTACCACATTAACAGATTATCCTAAAACAATTATAATGGTGGAAAAAATTATATATTTTATTTTACTACCATTTTATGTTCTGAAACTAGTATATATACATAATACAAAATGATAAAATAACAAGTTCGTTGTGATTGATAATAGAAAAAATTGACCTAAAATGGTTATCATTAACTTTTATCTAAAACATCATCCTAATAAAAAATAACTTGATGATTTATAAGATCATTTAAACTTAAATATATTCATTAATAAAATATAATAACAATTCAGGATATTTATTACCATTTTACATAAATATCAAATCATGTGCACAAGTGAATCGATCCTGAAAACCAAGAAAATGAACACTCCTGAATGATGAAACTAAACTCTATAACTCATCAAAAGGCCCATAAATGAACTTAATAAAATTATAATGATTAAAATACATGTATAAGAGGTTGTTTTTTTTGAATTATTGAAATTTATTTTATTATCTAGGATATTAAATTGAAGAAAGAATTCAGACATAAGGTAAGGGGAATTCTCAAACCCAACTCTCTTCCTTTATGTATTCTCCCTTTCACACCATTTTCAGTATGTACGATCCTTTATTAATATGTAAATATAATTTATTTTTTCCTTCTGCTTTATTTTCTATGAAATTCATTTTTTCAATCTGATTTTATGAAAAATGAATATAGTGTTCAAAAAAACTATCCATTCTAAAAAACACATCTTTTACTTCACTAGAGATTGCTTCTTCACTAATCAAAATTGATACCAAGAATCTTGTTCCCTATTTATCTTGGAAACACAAATGTTTATTAATATATTCATTAAAATATGAAACTCACTCTTTTCAAGGGGTTAATTTAGGTCCATGATTGATATATATTCTATGTGGAATGCATGATAATGGGAATATTATGATGTGACGGGGGCACCCATAGTTATATTGAACATGAAAATGTAATGATTTGATGGGTGATACTAGAATTATATAATGCTCCAATGCATTGGTTAATTCAATTCACATCATTAGATAAAAGGAAATATCCATGAAAATGATTCATGATTTGTTCGTAAATCTGTGTGGTATTTGACCACTAAGAAATTAGGTTTCATTTTTCTACCTTGAAATGTTCCATGAAATTATATAATGTTTCTTCTCATGATGATGATGATGATGATGTTTATTATCACCCATGGTTCATATCTCTTATTCATCCTCTGATGAGGATTTTAGCCTACCCTTTTTTTGATGTATATACTCAGGTGTTTACTTGTACTAAGGAGAATGAGAAGGACACTAAGAAGCTATAGAATAAGAAATTAAATAAATGTTCATGTTTTATTTTGTAAAATTTATATGTGGTTCTAATTATCTAAAGATAGTAGAACTTTGGGTCCTGGTTTTGTAATGCTTTTATATCATTTATATTTAAAATGATGTAATTTTTTTTATAAAAATGTAGAGTCTCTACAAAAATCAATGTACGGGATATGAATAAAAGTATCAACTATTATATTACACTATCCTAATGTATATATAGTATTAAAATCACAATCCTGAACAAAATCTACCAACATATTTTTTAGAAATTTAAATCCTTATGGGTGAACATTAATAATGTAATGTCTAGTGTTTCTTTTGATAATGACTAAACCTGTGATCAAAATTTATACTTCATTTATATTCTTTTGAATTTTTAGGGCAGGAAGTTACTAAAAATTTCTTTTTTTTAATTAATAATTATGATAAATTTTAATGAAATATATAATTTTTTGGGTTTTTATTAATATGAACTTTAGAAGGAAAATGAAAACATATTACAAACATGAACTTATATTGAAATTTCATCATAGTAGTATTACTAAAGATACCATTTTATATCAATATAAGTGTCAAGGATTATTAGAAAATTTTAGGCAACATAGAAATCCATATGAGGGGAGGCCTCAGTGGTCCCCACGATGTTGGATTTTTGATCCCATTATTATTTTTCAAATTTAAATTAATTAAAGTATTTTATTTATAAGTAATAATTTATAATAATTTTATTTTTTTATTAATATTACCATACTAAGTTAGCCACTACCAGTGAGACTGGTCGCCCAGTTTCTACTACAGTGTGTAGGGTCACGAGCATCACACACTGGGGGATCATGTTTATCTAGAATTCTATAAAGTTAATGTTCCTACCCCATAATAGTTTCAGATGATATCCATAGAGATGATCCATGTTTCCAAAGGATAAAAATGATTCACGAAAAAATAGGGAGAGGTGAGTGAATAATTTTGGGTTAGAGGGAGAAAAATCACTGATAATGACGGTAAGCCATTAAAATGGTGGTCCGATGGGGGAAGAAGTATGCATTAAATTACTATAATTTTGAGGTATAATAAGGTACAATAATGGAGATAAAGCATATAATATTAAATATTATTTAATGGATTACCATATTTCATTTGGTATCCTACTCTCCATGTTGGTTGTAAATGACCTGTATATAGGTTGAGGGGGTGGATAGAATAGAAAATCCAATAATTTGATAATTTCAAAGGAAATAGATCATTCTAATCATGGAATCATGCTATTATTACAATGATTCATAATATTATAATATACATTATTATAATATTATCATTTAAGATAAACCATATTTCATATTAGAAATATGAAATCATAATGTTTAATTTTATAGTGTGTTTTTGGATGTTCAAATAAAATTGATCTAAAATCTAGAATTTAATTATTTAACTATATAATATTAGTTTTAGTTCCTTGACCCCACATTAATGTGATTATTTTAATGATTTTATAGGGAAAGTGGTTTGGGTGAAGGGTGAAGATTCAACAAATCAAAAGGGTTTCTTTTGAAATCATTAAGCAATACAGATATGTTTTTCTCCTCAATGATAACTACATCAGATCATTAAAGTTTATAGATCAATAAATACATCTCATGAAGACACCTGAGGCTACATATTAAATAAAAATTTCCCACATAGGAGAAAATAATAAGGAATCATCTCATCAACACTCCCCCATGATCAAGCCTTAGGATATTCCAAATTCTAATGGATTTTATGCTATCAAAACAGGACAACATTTGTGCCACAAGAAATTTATGTGATCAAAGTATGTATGTGTTATTAAAAAATGTATAATTTATTTTTGGGGAATGTATTCTTGATTCCGTAAGAAAACAATTATTTTTTATTCAAAGTAGTGTAAAGATGGAAAATAATATCTAATTCTACCGAGCATATCCATTATATCTAACAAAACATCTATTATAAATTTATCCTATTATCTTACTCAAACATAAATTCTTTCCAGTTTTGATAAAGTCTCAAGATCCCTTTTCCCTATCCTAAATTCCATTACACAATTGGGGTCACATTAAAAAATTTATTTCCACATGACCACCATGTATGAAGCAGCTTCCCATATATTCCTTTTCATTACCCATAAGAGTGATTAATGGGCTGGACTAGTATAGAGATCTCTAAGACTATTTACATAAGGAAAAAATGCTCATTCCTTTTAAGACCGAATTTGATGAAGAGTTAAAAAAATTAGTATAGTTCATTCTATATTTTATGTGGTCCAATTCATGTTTCAACCATAATCATAGATTAATATTAAAAAATAACTAAAAAATAAAATCACTTATCAAAAAATAATACTAAAATTTAAATAATATAATAGTAATCACATTAATTTAAATTAATATATATATATATATATATATATATAATCATCAAATATAAAAAAATTATTTAATAAAAATTTATTATATTAAATTGAAATGTCATTAAAAGGAAAAAAATGTAATTATATTATTGGAATATCGGAAAATATGTATTTTTTTAGGCAATACAACCATAACATACACATTTATTCCAACATTTTACATGAATATTCATCAAATCACGAAATAAATCAAACCTCATAACTTTTATTTTTAGTGTATTTGTAGTTTTGATACATAACCAACTTATTTTATATACATTATTCCACATATTCCATAAACATTATTCCCAAATGATTACCATCAAGAAATATCATACATTATACTCATATTTATTTACAAGGGAATGGAACCACATGATAAATGTGATCTGAGACAGCAAGTAAGGGTAAAAATAATAGAAATAATAGAATATCATAAGTGATAATTTGATGCACATATGAGTGTCAGATATTAATTTAGGTACACGGACATATAATAATAAGATAATTTTCAATAAGATAATTTATTATGTCATTTATAACTTATAATAACATCATCACCTATTTTATATAGTCCAATAGTGGACTATCTTGACTCTTCATTCCCATAATCTTTGTAAAAAAAGTCAAATTTTTGGTTGGGTTCACTCCCAAGTCCCTTATATTTCATCTCTTGGGATGTTATGCCTGACCTAATGAATTAGAGATTGGATTAAGATATTTTGATCATGAAATAAAAAACACAATTAAAAATAGTTTTTTATGATATTTTATGAATTTACCCCTTTTACAATATTTTGGCCTTTACCATAATGGATAACATTTACCATGTTAACTTAATTTTAAACATAACAAAATTAAAGTTAATAATTAATTTGGGAATACTAATTCAAAATTTTAAAACCAATTAACTAGATTCAATTTTTGAAGGTTATTAAACCTAATTTTAATATTAGTACACATAATGTTGTAAAAATATTTTTTATAGAAAAGAATTTTTACGCAAAAAAAATTAATTCATTCTTCTTCCTTAACAATTAATAAATATTTAATGATTTTTAATTTGTTTTAATATATTTATATATAATTTATAATTCATTAAAATCATTCTTTAGGAGGGATCATTTTAATTTATAAGAATTACAATACAAAAAATATATAAAAACCAGTTCTTTGAAAAATATTCCTTTTATAATTAATTGATTTTATACTTATTACTAACTAATTAATAATTAATGCAGGAAGGTCATTTTTAGTCTTTATTTTTATTGAGGGGTAACGAAACCCTCTCAAACCACATGAGGCCTCGAGTTAAATCCCCAAAAACCTAAATGTGTTATAGGGGGGATTTCACAATGTAATAATTTCTATTTGGTTAGAGACTATATGACATGGTTGGGACTCATAGAGTATCCATGGGCAGCATCTATATGGCATGTGCAATGAAAGTGAGGATTCCATTATTAGGGATGTGGGGTAGGTGGTATGGATCCCTCAAGAACGTTTGGATAACACATGATGGGGTGTCTATTGGGGTGACAATAGTGGTATAAACTCAACTCCATAGGTGGATTGTGGTAGGTGGGAGTGAATTATAAAGGGAGGAACGAATGAACACTAGGATCTATGATTCCTTGGGATGTGTTAGTTAGTGACTGGTAATTTTAGAATCATTCATAGATGATCATCTGATTGTGGATGATGGTGTTGGGGGCTTGCATTGTAAGCCTACAAATTTGGCGATGAGACGTGGTTTCTTTGAATCATGTATAAGCCTAAGGGACAATTATTAGGAACCTTTTCTATAGGCCTATGGGTCATGTAATGTGTTTTCCTATACAAAGAATGATATAGGTCTCTTTATTATTTTGTAATAAATTTATCTTTGAGAAAAAAATTTATTTAAAAAAATGCATGGATATTTATTACAATTTTCATATATATAAAAACAAATTTCATTATTTTTATAAAAAAAATAATTAAATCCTATATTGAAAATTCAAAATTTTAATGTTCAAAAAAACACATAAAATATATAAAAAATATGTTTAAAATATATTTTAGTTCATCCAGTAATAATTAAATTTTTAACCAACTTCATTAAAAATTATTTATTAAATCATATAAATTTATTTTATAAATAATTTCTAGAATTTTATTAATTTTATTAATATTATTCATAAGAAGTAACAATTTTTTTCAGAAACAATGGTGTTTTTTCATGTGAAATTTATCCTTTAAATTATATTATAATGTAATTTATTTTTTGAATTTAATTTTGTTTGTAATGTAACATTATAACTAAATAAGCTGTTGTTCACATTAGTTTAGTGTTATGTTCATCATAAGATATCATATAAAAAATATTTTTTTATAAAAGGAAATATATAATAATCGCATGGGGTTTTATAAGTATAGTATTTATAGGCATAAGGGTTTACCCTCATCCTTTTATGAGTGTTAAAAAGTTGTTCCAACTTTAAATACTCTATCTAACTCCATAAATATGGTTTGGTGGTCCTAAATTATTGGTTATAGGTATGTTAAAAATCCATATACTGCCAAAGTGAAAAATAATAAAATGAATAATCACCATGATATTATTCATAAAAATTATCTAATTAGATTTTAGGAGATGATTTTGATTAGTAACAAAAGAATAAGGAATACAAAATACCCTTCAATAGAATTGACTCACATCTTAGCCTAGTCTATTTGAAGTGCTTCTCATGGGATTGAAAAGGTCATCACCGCCTGTATAAGAATCCCTAAAACCCACTTGTAATGGTTTCAAAATCATAGACTCATGGATAGAGAAATTATGTAGAGTATAATTTCATTCTTTATATTATTTCAAATAAAATTATTTATAGTTCTTTTTTATCTTTATTTCAGTATCCAGTTGTTTTATTATTATTCCCCTTCTCATTGTTTTCTTGCATCGTACTTATTATAACATCCATTAGGGTGTATCAAGAACCTGATTCATGTTCCAGGATGGTTTTCTATTGTTCATATAACTCCCCGCTCATAGTTATATTATGTTTTAATTTGTTTGAGATGAGGAATTTGGCATTTCGAGGGTTAGTATAGTGATTTTACACATTCTATTGAAATTTTCCTCGAATTCACTATATATTCAACAATTAAATTCTTAATCCATTATCTCAAATAACTCGATAAATGATTCAATGAGAAAGTAAATATGTTCACTGGTATTGATTGGATAATGGTGTTCTGTCTCCGATCATGGAATATTCAACACTTAACATTATAGAAGAGGTGATACTTGGGGTATCAATGAGATTTTAGAAAATGAACCATGTTAAATAATCTATGTCATGGGTGCTTATCTATGAATTATATTAATTGGATCGTCAATAATTTTTATGTCATCAATATTGATAATGAAAGAACCATTTAAGAAAAAACATAGACTTACCCCTTTACAGCTAACTTATGTCATTTTATTTCTTTCCCCCAATTTTAGTTTCCCCACTTATGTGGACATATTCTAAAATCATTTTTCACATATTTTATATTAGTTTTTAGTAATTAAATAAATTATTTTTTTACTTTGTACTAAATATTCACACTTTTGTATTTTTATAATTAAATTTATTAATTTATAATTTTTTATAAATAATTAATTTAATCTCACTAACATTTAAAATAGAAAAATTTCTTAATTAGTTGTGTTAATTTTAATCTGCTTGACATTTAAATAATATTATATATTTTTTTAAGTAAACAATTCATCATTTTTCTTTTCATTTATCTATATTTTTCTTAATTTAATATTTTATCCATTAATTTTGATTCATCAAAATAAATTAACATGATTAATATTTACGGTTTATTATTTTATTATATTTTATTATAAGTTAATAATTTAAATAAAATAATGTTTTTTAATTTTAAAGTCTTATATTGGTTAATTAGATAATTAATTTATATTATTAAATCTCTAATTTATTTAATTAATTTTAATTATATGGATAAGTCAAAAATTTTATTTTTAGTATGTCAGTCTCACCAAAAAACACACAATAACTATATGTTGCACATGCTACCATTTCACCTTTTCATTTTTTTCCACTAATGGTGACTCATGGAGTCACTGGTGAAGTTATTTTACATTCATGATTTTCCATTTAATCAAAATTATTAATAAAAATTTTACTTTATTCTATAACTTTTGTATTTTAAATAAAATTAACAATAATAAATCCTATTAAAATTAGTTTAATTTTTTCATTTGTTTTATTTATGTCATTTTTAACTCATTGTTTTACAATTTAATTTATGTTTTATGTTTTGAATTTATTAAATAGATTATTAATTTATTTTTATTAATTTTATTTCTTAATTGATGATTTATTAATTTTTTATTCTTTATTATGTTAATTCAATATTCTTAACCATTTTTTCAAATTATTAATTTTTCTGTAGGGGAGTCATTGAATTATTTTTTCACTATCGGATGCTCATGCTACTGATAACTCACTTTCATACTACCAACATGCCTCATTTAGAATCGGTGTCGGTCTCTCTTACACCCTATCTTTCCACTGAATGACATCATCGACATCACCCTTCCATTTTACCAATGATGCATACATCACCTTCACATACTAAAACCAACCATTTGTGTTGGTCTCACCGATACCCATTCTCTACTCGCCGCATCCTTCTGTTGGTCTCACCAACAAGCTTCCTTCATCCAAAAATTATATATCCTACCGACAACATGAATCCGCCACAGACTCAATCTTCAACTGTACTAACTTCATTATACCAAAACGACACACAAAATTGAACCATAGAATCAACAAATCTACATCAAATCTGAAACACAAAATTAGGGTTCTATTATTTGAATTTGAGGAAGAATCCATTGGAATGAGTTGTTGTTCAAGGAAGAATTGTCTCCCTGCAATGTGTACCACATGTTCTTAAAATGATCTATCTGCTGCGAGACTGGTCACCGTTGGACCCCAAACCTCCACCCTTGAACCAGCCACATTTTAGTAAATCGAAGCTTGCAAGAGGAAGTTCCACCGTAAGTTGTCACCATTGTTGAGTACATATAAAACCAAGGCCGGATGAAACACTGACCTTAGATGCCCTAGTAGTTAATTCCACCCATGAGCTCAAGTTGTCCACTGTTAGATCTGAAATACAAGGAATAATCATTGTGCACCATCATTTTAAGAGGATATGTCACATCACTGGTTCAAGTAGAAGAATAAAACATGTCCTTTTTTATTCAACTAACTCACCTGGAGTTAGTTACAAGGGAAAAACTAAAGCGAAGTGTGTTCCATAAAAAATTTTACTTGTGCGGTGCAACAATGAATAACACTTGATGTTTGTATAAAATATGGGGTGACATGCAGTGTATGACGGAGGTATGAAAACAGACAAGCTACGGGAAATAGAGTGGTACACTCTTTTCACCTATACATGATGAACTCATTCAGTGACATATTTTCTCACAACATGAATAGATCATGCCCGAGAGAAGTTCTTGGTGTTATACAGGGCAGTCTAGGAGTTGAAGGAACTTGAGAGAAGAGTATCATTTGGGGAGTTATTCCCCCCTTGTTTTAATTCTTGTATATGGTTCTCGGTTTCTTTCAACAGATGTAATGAACATGATAGTGAGATAAATAATTTGAGTTTAGGGAATTTCTAATTCTACTATTTATCCTTTTTATCTTCCTTTTCACATTTTCATTTTAATGTATTTAGAGTTGTTCTGAGAGGTTAACTATGAATTCATTCTATAGCACCATTCCAATTGATAACAGTTTTCAATTCCATGACCATTCTCTGAGACTTATTATGGATACATTTTCTAAAAATTTTAATTCTGAAAACATCAGAACATATGATGAGTTTGTTCTATTATTATTTTCAAATATTAATCTCACAATGGAAATTTATTGGATTGGCGAAATCCATGATTGATAAATCATTATGGATTATCGAATGGCGAGGGAAGTAAGTCATTCATTTTTAGTGGGACATTGCCTCCACAATTGAGTGATTATGAAATCTTTTCAAAACCAATAGAATATATTTTCCCGAGACATTTCTCTTAATTGTTAATCTTAGAATCTTTTGTTTTGTTTTTCAATGATGTTGTGTCTTAGGTTACTCTTCCTAATAGTTCATCATACTCTTGTTAAGACATAGTTACTTAGAAGACTAATACGAAAATATAATTTTTACTTCACTACTGAGAATAGTGGGGTGTTTTTAAGAAAATAAAAAAATGTTGGTCAATTCAACATCCATGTGGGTTAGACTCTTCTCACCACTTATAAAATAGGTAGTAAGAATAACCATTTTTAAACTTTTTACCCAATTTAAATTATAGTTGGGAATTAGTTTTTAGAGAAGTTTTTGATGATGGAACGATTGACCATATTTCTAAAAAATCATTTAAAAAATAATTGACATATAAAGAAATAATAAAAATGAAAAATTGTTAATTGTTAAAAAAAAAATTGTTCTGTCAAATTCTATTTATTTGGTGTAGATAAATTTTCTCTTATTTGAAATTTTTTTCACTATATTATTACTTCTTATTGGTACTATTATTATTTCGTTGCTACTATTTTTGTTAAATTCATCTATTATTATCAATTGTTTGTGTACAAGGTCTTACATTTCTAGGGTAGAGCCTTTGAACTCAGAAAGTTGAATAACAGTTAACGGCTCTAAAAAAATATTGAAATGGAGAATCAGGATAACATAGTTGAAAACCAAAATGTGAATGTTCCACAACCTGTACTTCCAGCCCCGCAGAAACCTAGACTTAGGGAATTTTAAATTCCAATTGAGTTAAGGAACCCATCTTGTATTAGGTTGTCCCATAGATCTAGGAACTATGAAATTAAACAGTCTCACCTCTCTCAACTTCCATTATTTAATGGTCTTCTAGGTGAGGACTCACTTTATTTTATTGGAGGGATTTATAGTTATGCTAAATAAATAACTTTGAGAGAGTTATGTGAGGATAAGTTGAGATTGAGAATGTTCAATTTTCTTTTGAATGGTAAGGCTAGAACTAAGTTTCAAAACATAGATAAGGAAATTTTAGAGACCTGGGAAGAGGTATTAACTACCTCTGTATTAAAATTCAACTGCATGAACACCACCATTGACGGTAGGAATAAAATTATTGGGTTTGTCTAGGATGAGGGACATTTATTTCACGAAGCATGGGATAAATTTTGAAGTATCATTTGACAAATTCACAATAAATATTTTTCTCCATATCTAATCATGGAATCCTTTTACAATGATCTTACCCCCATACAACAACAATTTAGCTGACCAAGTTTGTGGAGGGGGGATTTTTCTAACTCCACAGCTAATGATATGAAACATGTGTATGATAGTATTTCCCAAAAATTAAAGCATAAGTTCTCTAGGAATAGGGTCTTCAATAGGGGTAAAACCAATCCTTATGCTAATTTTGTTAATGATAGGTCCCTATAAGAGCAATGTTGTAATCTTCGGATGTTCGGTCGCACTCATACATGTTGTCCCTATTTTGATACCCCTTGTCCAGCTTGATGAGAGTTCCCAATTATTGGATCATAGAGATATGAACCAAGGGGGAAATGATCAATTTTCATATCTGAATAACTATGGAAATAAAAACAACCAAAATCTATGATTGGAGTAACAAGGGGTTATAAAACAACCCACTGCCCAAAACCTTCACCCATAACTCATAAAATGATTCTAAAATGAATATGGTGTTGAATGTTCTTAAATATAAAGGGGTGATAATGGCATTGTTACAACATGTGTTGGGAGTGATCCGTTCATTATGGAAGGATACAGATTGTGAGATTCAAAATTTAGTACATAAAATATCTCAAATGTCTTGGGATAATGGTGGTTAGGAAAATGTAAGGATAGCCAGCACTGAAATTCTTAATCCAATAGAGAATATCATTTCTGTGACCACCAGATCTAGCCTTCACACCCAATAACAATTAATGGAACTCCTTGGGAAAACTTAAACTGATGAAAATAAAACTGAATCTCAAAATAAAAATCTTCATGATACAGAATCTACAAAACTGGATAGCTTTTTCCAACCTAAATCAAATCCATAACCCACACATGAAAAATTAAAAGAACCAAAGAAAATGAAATGGGATATAATTAATGTGGAAAATAATAAAACTAGAATTGAGGAGAATGAGAATAATCAACCTGTTCTAAAAAATTATGCCCCTCTAATTCCCTTGCTTGAATGAGTTAAAAAGAATGCTTATCCTGACTAATTTAGGTTATTGAAAATGATTAGAGAAATTAGTCTCAACATTCCATTTATAGAATCCTTGTATAAAATCCCTTTATATGCTTCATTTACCAAATGGTTCCTAAAAACCAAAAATGATTTTGAAAATCCACACAATGTTAATCTCAATTAAGTTTGTAGTATGATCGTGTTAAAAAGGTTACCTCCAAAATTGAAGGAACCTGATATTTTTATCATTCAATTTATAATAGGATGATGTAAGAAACTTAATTGTTTGTGTGACATAGGAGAAATAATCAATCTTATTCCTTATTTCCAGTTTAGAATGTTGGGTGATGGGTATTTTTAACATTGTTAATTTTCTCTTAAACATGTTGATTAGTCACTAAGACAGCCTAATGGGAGGGTGGATGACCTATTAGTGAGTGTAAGAAAACTTAAATTGCCCATGTAATTTTTTATTTTTGATATTGAGTGTGATTAAAAGGATTCTATGTTCTCAAAAACCATTCCTTACTACTGGTGGTGTTGTTATTGATGTGTCCCAAATGGAAACTCATACTCCTTGGTATTGATGTTGTGGATTAGGTTTTAGTGTTTGAAAATCCCCAACATGAGGTTCGATATTATTTTTTAGATGTTACTATGAATTAATATTTTAAAATTGAGTTCCAGTATGATTATGGTTCATTCCCTCTTGAGGCCGCGATGATTATGATTCCCAATCATGTTGAATGTTTTCTTCAGGCTGCTATATCTTCCCCACTCACACTTTTAGATGAAAATAGTATTTCCTTAGCAACCAATTTAGAGAGTGAGTCACATTCTTATCCTAAACTATATCATCTTATTTTAGAATGTTTCCCTTGTGATGAATATTATTTTAAAATTCCTAAATCCTGAGAATGGTTTGGGTTGAATCCTACAGAAAAACTAGATCTTTCCCATTACAAACAAATGTATTTTCTTGGAACCTTCTTTCCTTCCCATATTGATGTTGTTTGTGATAAATTCCAACCTAAAATAAAATGGTTCACATCATATGAGCTCTCTTTGGAAATTGGGAAGTACCTTTTGGAACCAATTTATGATTCCTTCCTTAAGGAGTTTTTTGGTTTTTTTATTTTACAAGGTATGCTGGGAAGAATTTATAAACCCACTAATAAGGATGATACTAGTTCTTCGTCTTTTTCTGGGATTAATCTAGCCTCTAACTGTGGTGGAAGGAATGGAAGTACTCTTGCACAGTTTAGTGATTCACATATGAAGTTTTTTATCATTTTATAGTCAAAGAAGTGTCTTTTAGAGACTGTGTTAATCTAGATAATCTATTATCTACTTCTTTGATGGAATAATTTTTTTGATCATTTCTTGTAACAAAATATTAAAATGTCTTGGTTGAAACTATTTTTGAAACATTAGACAATAGATAATTCCACACAATTGATAATTCATACCCATTGAAAGATCATGGATAGAAATATCTAAGGGAATAATGTATGTCTAGGGATATTAAACCTAGCGCTGCATGAGAGGAAACCCATTGTTCAATATTTTTTCTTTACCTTCCTTATTTTTATGTTTTTAATAAGGTTTTTTTTCTGTTTTGTTTTGTTTTTTACTCTCTTTCTCTATTATAATTTTGTACTTGGTTTTCTTGCATTGTGTTTTTAGAGTATTATGATCCTTTTGGTTTCATTGATCAGTGGAATTCCCATAATGGAGGTTTAATAATAACATTTAACAATGAGGTTATTAAATTTCTACATTTACTTTCTACTCCAGTTTACATGAAAAAAATTTCTTGCTGTGAAAAAATTATGCTTCAGTTGTATGCATGTTTAAAAATTCTTCTACTCGTGATGGATTGTTAAATTTAATTATGCATGCTTATCATTGCATGAAATTAAATTTGGTAGTTATTAAATCCACTCAAACTTATAAATGTATGTTGGGGGGGACATGAAGACTATGTGTTCTCTTTTTGAATCTTCTTTAGGTTGGGTGTATAAAATTCATTTTTCAGCTCAATTAAACTTCTGTTTGAACAAAAACATTTAAACTTGATTTCACCCTTTTTAAGGTGAACACTCATGTTTTACATGGTACTTCTTGAAATTTATTGAAAATTGTTTTCACTGAATTTAATGATAATTCATGTAATATTTTTTTACAATAATTATTTTGGCAAACACATTATTTGAATTTCACCAAGACTCTTGATACATGTCATCTATCTACTTAATTGTAAATCCATATGGAACTTTAATTGTTTAATTGTATTCAACATATTTGAATTCAACATTGGGGACAATGATGGGTTTTAAGTGTGTTTAAGGGGGTCAATATATGTTTATCTAAACTATTATTAATGAAAAGAACATAAAAATCCCACTTCTATTTAAACTTTTTTCTAAAACATAGTCAAAATTATTTAAAAATGATACATAATGTTAGGATTTACACTATATTGAAATGGGTCTTTCTTTATGATGATTCTTGATTGGGATTTAGTAGTTTATTTTAATTTAAAATTAGTGAGGAATAATGATTTCTAAGTGAATTGGTTTTCTGGTTTGATGAAAATTTGTTTAGGGACTATTTTTTAGAATGATGTCGGTTACCTGTTAGTTGATCAATGATCATAATATTAGGAATTTTAAGTTGTAATTTCATCATAGGGGACTGAATTTTCCTTAACATATTAAAATTAATCACCTTAGTGGGACAATGTAAATGGTTTTTGTATAAATATTTTGAAACCAGAGTAATTTGGGAATTTGTGATCCCATGGTGAAAATATAAGACCCTAGACATTGGGAATGTTTCATTTTACTATAATACCTATGTCCACATTCAATAAGTTCATTGCACAGTGCTCAACACATGGATACATGGAGTGGGAAAAATAAATTAAGTGTCTAGTGTAAAAATGAGTCCATTAAGGTGAGGTGAATGATGAACTCTAGATGAAGATGGGGAAAATTGGTTTATATAAGAATCATTTAGGTTGTATCAATAAGGTGATATATAAAAAAAATAGGAAATGTGGTGATGAGTCAAGGTAAAAAATTCATCTGGCCAGGTTTTCAATTCCACAAATATTTATTCTATCTGTCACTCTTAGACTTAGAACATAAGCTTGGATTGTAATGATTCATTAGATATATTCATATTTGAAGTAGTATATCTTCATAAGTGGATGATTGATATCTATTTTGATTACCTTTGACTGTTTTATTTGATGAAAGAATTTATTTGAAGGCATCTTTTAAAAGGCATAATCTCGGTTTTTTTGTCCTCTATTTAAATCTTTTAAAAATGTTACATTTTGAGCTGATTAATAAAAATAGACTTATTTTTTTAGTGATAATAAAACAAGGGATTGTTTAAGGACATGAAATTTTTATCTATGGTGAAATTTGAAATGGACATATTTTTACGATGATTTTCACATATTTTCTATTAGTTTTTAGTAATTTAATTAATTATTTATTAATTTTTACTAAATATTCACACTTTTGAATTTTTATAATTTTATTTATTAATTAAACAATAATAATAAATAGTTTTTTATTTTTATTCTTTAAAAAAATTAATTCAATCTAACTAACATTTCTAAGATTAAAATTTATTAATTAGTTATGTGAATTTTATTTTTCTTAACATTAAAAATACCATGACATGTTTTTTTAAAAATAGATATTTGACCATTTTTATTTTCATTTATCTAAATTAGTTTTTAATTTAAAATTTTATCCATTAATATAGATTCATTAAAATAAATTTACTTTATTAATTTTTATATTTAATTATTTCGTAAGATTTCAATATAAGTCAAGAATTTAAATAAAATATTGTGTTTCAAATTTTAAATTCTTATTTTAGTTTATTATTTAATTAATATAGATTATTAATTATTTAATTTCATTAATTAGTTTTAATTCTAAGAATAAGTCACTAGTTTTATTTTTAGTCTCCCAATCTCACTGATATACTTACACTAACTATCAGTAGTCCAAGCTACAGTTGTACCTTTTCTTGTCTTTCAACTATCGGTGAATCATTGAGTCATCGGTGTAATTATATTTCATTTATTTTTTCCCATAAATAAAATTATTTAATAAATATTTACCTTTAATCTTTAACTTTTTTATTTTAAATAAAATTAACATTAATAAATCTTATTAAAATTTATTTAATTTTTTATAATTTTTTTATTTAAGTCACTTTTTACTTATAGTTTGATAATTTCATTTATGTGTTCTGTTTTGAATTTATTAAAGATATTATTAATTTATTTTTATTAATCTAATTTTTTATCTTATGTTTTATTGTGTTTTTAATATTTTCTATGTTAAATCAATATTGGTAATTTTTATTTTGTTCAACATTTTAATTTTTCTATAGGTGAGTCACAGACTACTTTTTTGGACTGTTGGTAGCTCCTGCAACTGAAAACACTATTCCATGCTTCCGACATCGACATACTTCATTTAGCATCGTTGTCAGTCTCTCCTCCTCCCTATCTTGCTATTGACACACATCACCAGCTTCAATATTCCATTATGCTACCTATGCATAGATAACCTTGCCATACCGACACCGATCGTCAGTGTCAGTCTCACCGATTCCCATCCTATACTCACCACCTCCTACCATCGGTCTCACCAACAAGCCTCCCTTATCCTCCAATTCTACATCCTACCGACAACACGCATCCACCACAAAATCAATCTTCAACTATCATAACTTAATCAAACCAAATCAAAAAACAAAATAGAACAAGGGAATTAAAAAATCTACACAAAATATAAATCACTAAATCAGGGATGTGTTCATCGAATTTGAGGGTGTATTCATTCGACTAAACTATTTTTTGATAAATAATCGTTGTCCTACAATGTTCACCACCAGTGCCTTCCAGGATATATCCAACATGACACCAGTCACCGATGGACCAATATCTAAGTCCCTTGAACCGACCGTAGATCTAAAAATAGAAGCTTTCAAGAGGTCGTGCCTCCATAAGTTGTCACTGTTGGTGAGGACGTTCGAAACCGATGTCGGATGAAACCTTGGTCGAAGTCGTTGTTGCGGTTAAGTCCACCAATGAGCTTGAGATGTCCACTGTCATATTTGAGATCCGTGAAAGAACAATCATGCGCCATCGTGAGTAGAGAAGATTTCACACCACTGATTCAAGAAAAATGCTAAAACACATCCAGTTGAATTCTACTAACTCACCGGGAGTTGGTTACAGGGTAAAAACCAAAGCGACGTATGTTTCACAGAAAAGTGAACATGTGTTGTGCAATATTAAAGAACACATGAATTCAGTGGAAAACTCGAGGGGACATGAACCATATGATGGAGGTATTAAAATAGATCAAAATTGGGAATTTAAGGGGGACACTCTTTTCACATTTACATAAGGAACTTATTCACTGACGAATTCTATCAACAAATGAGTTGAGGAGGCCCGAGAGTAGTTCCAAGTGTCTCGAAGGGTGGTCTTTTATTTGAAGGAGCTCAAGAGTATAACATAATTTGTGGAGTTATTCCCCCCCCCTTTAAATTTTTGTACTATATTCATGATTTTTTTCAAGTACTGTAATAAACATAATATTTATCTAAATAATTAGAGTTAGGGGAAAATATAGTTATAGTGGTTATCCTTTTTTCTTCCTTTAAAAATTTTTATTTTAATGTATTCAGAGTTGTTCAGAGAAGTTAACTTTGAATTTATTCAATCTCATCATTCCATTTGATTACAATTTTCAATTCCATGATCATTTTGTGAGACTAATTGTTGATAAATTTTATAGAATTTTTAATTCTGAAAACATCAAAACTTACGGGGAGAATGTTCTTTCATAATTTTCAAATATTAATCCCACATTTGAAATTTAATGGAATGGAAAACTCAAAGAATGATCAATTTGTATGGATTATTTCCCAGTGATGGATGTAAGTCATACCTTTTCAGTGGTACACTACATCCACAATTTAGGGAATAAGAAATATTTTTAAAACCATTAGACTTTCACTAGAGATGTATCTTGATTTTTCATCTTACCGCATGTTGTTTCATTGTTCATTTATACTGTGTCTTATTTTACTTTACCTTCTACTTCATCATAGTGTAGTTAATACTTTGTTAGTTAGAACAAAATTAAAAAAAATAATGTTCACTCCACTGCTGACAACAGTATGGTGTTTTATGAAAATTTGAAAATTGTTGGTCAATTTACCTTCCATGTAGGTTTGACCCTTCTCACCACATATGCAAGATGTTGTAGGAATATAAATTTTTAAACATTTATCCAATTTCAATGACAATTGGGCATCACCCACCACACATGAGACTCTTTCTCTTTCCCTTTCAATAAAAATAATCAAGTAGAATTAAATGAAGGATATGTGGGTGGTTAGAAAAAGGTTCTTCAGATAATACCTTAGAAAACCATATTGAAAAACATGGAGTTTTATAACTCTCTATTTCATTATGTTCTACAATATTCAATAATCACTATATTTTTCATCGATGACCGAAATTAAAAATTCATTACAATTTTTAATCTATAAAAAATCATATTTTCATTAATTTCAAAAAATATAAAAAGTGGAATTTTTTTACTTATCTTTTACATGAGATGTTTTTTTATTTTTAGTTAAACAAGTGTGGGGTTCTTGGAGGTGTGTATTGGATAAATATTTGAGGAAATCAAAAAGTTCATCGAGGAACTCATGTAAGAACTTAATCACGTTTTTCACAATTCCTGATAAAAGTTGATATATAATTTTTCTACTACTAAAAAGGATTTTATTAGTATATAGATGAGTTAAAAAAATAACCAATACTATTTCCTCCAAATTTTAATGAAAACATTGAAGTGATAAAGGATACATTTCAAAATCATTCTCACGCGATACTCTTTAATATCATCTTAATTGTCCCCTAAGATGATTAATGTCCACTAAATAATCAACATAAGGGAGTGGAATTAGCATTCAACTAATATCTTTTTAATTTCAAAATATTGAATAAGATAAATCACTTCATTTTTTTATTTTATATTTTTATCACAAACATTTTCCCTTGATATTGAAAAATGGGGGAGAAGGATGTGATCCCACAATCAATGTAATTTACCAAGAATTTATTGTAGTATTAATAAATAAAAAAATATAAGGTTTTATAGATTTAATTACTTGAAACACCAAAATCCAATGGATTATAACTATTTTTATTAAAAATGAAAATAACTTATGTATTGTAGTCAACAAATAATCAGGTACAAAATGTTATAAAAAAATTATTAAATAAACATCCCTTTTAATACTTTTTTAGTAACTACAGATCAGTAGATAATAGATTTTTGATGCATGAAACATATTATATAATAGATATTTTTAAAGTTTTATATATTTACAATCAACATTGATTTTAGAAGAGTAATTAATATTATAAAAAAACAATTTCTCATAAAAAATGGTTTTCCCAAATAAATTCACATTTTATTATAAAGATAAATTTATATATATTATAATTTGAATTTTATGAAATTAAATTAATTTATATAATATCACAAAAATATTATATAAATTTTATTCTTTTGGTTTTTTCTAGCAAGGTTGTTTTTAGATGAATAATGAAAAATAACATTTTACAAATAATATGACTATTATGTTATTATTAGTACATAATTATAATTATAAAATTCACAAAAAAATAGAATAAGAAATATGAATATTTAACTCAATAATTTAAAAATAAGCTTGAAATTTAAATTTTTTTTTGACATTTTTGGAGTTATGTTAGATTTTAAAAAAATTATTAAATTGTACATTTAGTTTTTAAAAATTAATTTTAATCACTATTAGAAATTAGAAAAATAATTTTTTTTCAAATTTTGAATCATTAGTTCTTAATTATTTAATAATGTCCTGTTATTTTTAACATAATGTTAATATTACATGGGTAAAAACTAATTACTTCGTTAAAAATAAAAAGGGATAAAAATGGTTTAACCATTTGGTAATGAGAAACAATATGACTCAAAATTTATGGATGATGTTTTTATTGAACATATAACATCCTTACTCAATTACTTCA
Source organism: Viscum album (assembly GCA_963277665.1). NCBI lineage: Eukaryota > Viridiplantae > Streptophyta > Magnoliopsida > Santalales > Viscaceae > Viscum > Viscum album. The sequence goes on along the minus strand of OY728143.1, from coordinate 283,350,152 downwards.
CAAATTTTCATCCAATATCCTTAACAATGAGTTCTTTTTATTAAATGGTTTTGGATATTTATAGAAATTTCATCCGTTTTAACTTATAAAAGGGGTGATCTTATACTCACTTATCCTAACACAACAACCCACCTAGATTGGAATATACAATAAATAAAACTCCATCTAAAATCTTAGTAACCGGGAATGGGATTTAATTTTCTCAAAATACCATTCGTAAAAGAATTAACACCATTTGTGATGGAGATAGTTCAATAGGTGAGACATAAATTTCAAACCAATCATTTCTCATTTCCATTTTTTATGTACACTAATAGAAATTTTAATTAAATTATACCATATTAAATTGATAACATAATTATCATTGTTATACTGATATATCATCACAATGATGGTACATGCATTTACCACCTACCCTTTTTCCGTAAATCAAAACAAAACATTCACTCATGTGTTGTGTGGACTACGAAATCCATTACACAACGTGTTTCATTTTCCTTCAACTCCTTAAAAGTATAGTAATTATATGGATATTTATATATATTAGTATTATTTTTAGGATATATATTAGATTTTTAAATGATAAATCATGTTACTTTTTTCTTTGTCCCATTAAAAAATTAAATCATTATCCATGCATACGTACAGACTACTACCTCCATAGACTGATGTGTTATGTCGATCACTAACAGTTTCATAAGTATTTTTTATTTATATTTGGTTATTATATATGATAAATATATATGTAATATATTTAATGAATACGGTTCATTTTGAAAAAAAAATTGAATTATACAATGTCATCCTTCCATAATTGTAAATAATATAAAACTACTAGAACACTAATTTTTTTCTTTTGGAAGAAAAAATAACACTCCCTTGAGATGGAATTATAATAGTATAAGAATATATAAAGAATAAATTATAGTACACTTAATTGTTTTTTATTTATTAACATTAGAATAATAGGGAATATACACAACACATTTCTGTACCTGGTTCAAAATGACTAATATTATTAACACATAATGTTTAAAAGAGTATAAAATTATAATAGTTGAATAAAATAATTATTAATGATTATTATTAATGGAAATATATATGAATAAGGTTCAAAAATATGTAATTAAGGTGTTTATATTTATGATTCATTATTTAAAATAATATCAGTTAATATCAAGTGTAATAGTATGGGACTTTCTAACTCAAACTAGTCTAATTGAGTTATAAAATTTCTTGTTGAAGTTCATTTTTCTAAGACTATCCATTTTGAGTGATAATATAATATTTATTTATGCGTAATGAAATTCAATCCGAATTCATTTCCTTGAATTTTTTTCATTCCTCATATTTAAAAAATTAGTATTATAGGAATGATACTCGCAACAATTAATTTTACAATGATGAATAAAAAATGCCTCAAAAGAAGATATTTTCGAGATATGGTTTTCATTATATAAAAAAAAATATCTCTAATTTACATAGGTTTTATGTTTCACCTTGTATTTTACAATTATTATGTAATTGTTTTTAGTGATCAGGTTTTTTTCATTGAATAATTTAATTCTTGATTTTATTTTATACCATATTTATATTTTATGAAACACATTTTATTTTCATGGGTTTTTTATTAAATGTTAATATTTTAAATTTGGATGGATTATGAGAAAAAAATTTATTTATATGGGTTTTATGATGTAAAATGTGATTTATTTTTATGTGGAACACATATGTATGGATGAATGATTAGTGGTGTCCTATATCACCATCCACTGCATTTTCTAAGAGCTTATATCTCATTAGTTAATTTTTCTCAAGTACATTTTAGTTTCTCAAAGGAATTGGAACCAATGGTGGTGCCAATAAAATTATTGTCTCCCTATACTAATATTTATTCCGTAGTAATTATATTTATTTCATTATGATTATATTATCTCATGGTTTATGGTTTATTTTAAATGTGTCTAAGTCTTGTTATATTTATTATGATTCTATGCTAAGATTTTGTGGCATTAATTTATTGTGATATTTAATTTGAAGACAAATTATGTATTATGATTTCAATTCATTATTTTATGATATTTATCTTATGATCATTTTTCTAAAAATTCTTATTAATACATTCTAGAGGAAATTTTTTCTACATCCACTACTAATAATTTGAGTTCACCACATTCATATGTTTTAACTCCCCATGTTTTTATGGATTATTCTTACTACTGATATGCTTAGAATATGATCTATTATATACTTTTAAATATAAATAATTTCTCATTTTGTATAATTAATGGATTCTGAATCTAGTCTTTAATGAAACTGAATCTATTGGAGAATTATATACTATTATTTATGAAAATTTATTTTTATATAATTTACATGTTTTAAAATAAAAGAATATTTATCTTGGGTCACCGTAATTGACGTAAATATGGTGGTATAATTATATGAAGAAACCCTAAAGGTGTTGAAAGATAAATAAGAAGATCTTGGGGGAATGTGGTGTATTTTCAACCTCCATAGTATCAACCATAACATCTCTTAGTAGAGGACACAAAACATATGAAAACAAGAACCCCTTTCTTCAGATCCAATTAAAAATTCACTTAATTTCCATACCTATTTTTGGGGTTTGGATAATATTATCTAAAAGTTATGTTCTTCAGTCTTGATATATAATATATTATATAGTTATGAATCAATTTTTATAAAATTTTCATGTGATATGATAAGTTTGAGATAGAGGATATTGAAAAATTGATTTCTTGTTAATATTGAGATTTACATAAATTTTTTAATTAATATTCATTATAAATAGTATTGAAGATGGTATGAAATGAATTATTTCTGAAAATAATTATTGAGATATATCCCTTTAAATTTATTAAAAAATTAAATTATCAGGTGGTGATTCATCCATATTTTCAAAAATTATTAGTATATATTTCTGATATAAATAAACTACATATTTATATATTAAATAATAATTTTTCGGATTTATAATGTATATTTGTATATGATTGTAAATATGACTTAAAATCATGATTTCAATGATTTATTTGACAATTTGAATTTTAGTTCCTTGAATAAAAATTAATTTGGTTATTTTTAATGATTTTATCAATGAATATGTTTAGAGATCCATGAAGATACAATAAATCAGAATGGAATTTTATGAAATAATTAATAAACATAGAAAATATTATCTCCTCAAATATTCTGACATTAATACTTGAAGGCACAAAAAACAAAAATTTATTTCAGGTGGGAAACTAAGGATATTTCAATATACTAACTGACCCAAAAAATTCTATAACATTTAATAGTCTCATCAGCATTTCCTTATTCTCGATTCTCATGATATTCACACATCCAAAATGTGTCATGTTGACTAGTTGACGTAGTCTCTATTCCTTAATGTAATCCCAAAATACAAAAAATACTATGTCCCGACTCTATGAAAGTATTTCCATCCAATATGGGCCGTATCTATCAACTAATTTTTTGATGACTGATATCTAATAAATCTAATACTACTTTAATTTTATCCTAAATTCCATAACATTCACCCAAAATTTTATAATTCTTGACAATTATAAGATTAGATATAGTATTATAAAAAAATATAATATTTCATTTCATACATCGTTATTGACCCAAATATTTCATCATGATTCTATCTCAACATGAGATATCCTAAGGATATACATAAATTAGGGGTGATTATAAAATCCAAGTAAGGGGAATTCAAAATATAAAAGATGGTGATATATCATTAATAATGGAGTCATAAAAGAGATGAATCATAATTTTCTATAATAAACCATGATAGGTTGGTATGGATTATGATATTATACTCTATACCAAAATTAGGATTGCAAAAGCAATGAATATGCACAATATACAAGAAGTGGGTGAATTGTATGCTTTAAAAAAAATTTAAGGAAATTTTGTATAAACAAAATACAAAACAACTCTAATAAGAAATCACCTTCTTAGAGAAATATAAAGTTCTTAAGTATAAAGCTTAAGAAACTTTTCTTATAAATAGATTCTACCACAAGGCGTATATAATCTCATACAATCATGGATACAAGTTATAATGATTACACAAAAAAAACTTCTTAACTTTTACCATGAAACGAAAATTTACAAAATTCTTTTATCCCAAAGAGGATGTTATTCAATAACCATGGATAAAGGTCCCTTGTTTTATATATACAATAATTTCTGTCTTACCCAAACTCAAGTAAGCCCTAAATCCTAAAATCAGTATCTATCTTGCAATCCCCACAAGCCCTCTATTTTTAAGGAAATCGTAACCTCTGACTTCACAACCCAAAGTCTATAATTTTAAGGAAATCTCACCTCTACATAAAGAAAATTCTGCATGAAGCAATGATTGAACAAGATATTCAAACATTCTACAAGAAGCTTGAGAGTTTATAAGATCCTCTCACTCTAGAGAAATTCACTTTTAGAGAGATGAACTCCAATATTAAAACATGTGAATTAGTGAACTAGTGTACTCATCTATTCGACTACTCATCCATCTAGATCTCATCATCTGAGGTCCTATTTATGGCTTTCAAAATCTACTAGTTGGTTTCGCTCCAACAGTCATATTTCATGAAATCTCGGAGGGACCTGGACATGTGGAAACATACAACGGTATGTTTATAACAGAAACAACGAAATCATTTTATATAACTAACCATAAATATAATGATCTTATACCTTAACTGTAAAGAACTCGGAATCCGATAAAATTGAAATGAATTAAAAGAAATTATAAGGTTCAAAATTTTAAGGAAATAATGATTTGAAAAATGAAATCATGAAATATATATTTCAGAATTGATTTTCATTAAATCAGTACGAGTAAATTATAAGTAAATATTTTATAAATACTTAGTTTTAAAAATTTTGTTACTGGTGTCATGATTTATGACCCACCAAAATATAACCAGTATCATATTATGGAAGATAGTGTATAAGGAAATTCTCGGTACCAATTTCTTATTCTCGTGTATCAGTATCAAAAGAAACGGTATATGGATGTCGATATTGGAATTCCTGGTATTGGTATGACAAATATGTATTAAGGAACTTCCGTACTGATAACAAGGAAGTCAGAGTTTATAAACTTTAGGAAAGAGAAAAAATGGGAATCTAAGTAATAGGAAAATATGATACCAGATTTCATTCTAGATGGAAATCGGTATCGTAGTGAAAACAGCGAACACAAAACGGTGTCTTAAGGAATTTCGATACAGTATAACCATGAACCAAATTTTGTAACCTAAATAACTTTTCCAGTATGAAACAAAAATAGATTTCTAAAAACCATAATAATAAAAAATATTTAACCAAACAGTCTAAAGAAATTTTGTTTAGAAGGAAATTCATGTAAGTGTAAGTAAATATATTTATGAAGAATGTGTTTGTGATTTTTAAAATAAAAGCATAAGGAATGGAGAGGACTTATAGACCTAACAATCTCCCCCTTTTTGGAAAGCAGAAACAACATCAAAAAATTTGACAAAGGTAAGAAACAAATGCTTAGATTTAGAAATACTTAGCTCCCACTTAAGTGTATGACTTAGGGTAAATTATTCTTTGCTTTTGTAGAAATTCATAGAGTATGGAAATCTCCACCTAATATGTATAACTCTTTCATATAGATGAAGGTTTAGAAATTTATTTTTCCTTAGACTTAACCTTAAAGAAATTTTGCTTTATAATTTTTTCTTCCTTTAACTTTTCCCTTTGATAGAATTCTCCCCCTTTGTGATTTTAAAAAAGTAATGGAGAGGAACCTATAAGGTTAGAAAGAAATATATAGGAGAAAAAATATATAAAATATTTTCAAGGAATTTTCCATAAAGTTTTACATGAAAAAAAATAAAAAAAATTTGGCATGGGATAAAAAATTTATCAACCCTACTTATTCTTCTCTGAAAGAAAACTTTTCACCAAGGACTTAATCTTTTCCACCTCTTTGTGATCTTCTTAGGTTCTAGAGTGACATCCGGTACTGTTAGATTCTCATAGTACTTTTCTACTTCCTTCAGCAAGTATTGTATAATCTATGTCTCAGTTCTGTTTCTTTTTTCTTATTCTTCTTAGCTTCTTTCTCTAACACATCAGCAGTTTGAAACATCAAGGCCTTTGCCTCTACCGGATTCAACCCAACGGTTGGATTCCGTTTCATCCTGTATTGAGCTGACTTCCTCCATCCAGTTACAATATCATTAGAGTAAGCATTTAGTTTTATTATAACATGTGGAGCAGAAGTTTGACCTACTAAGATAGGATCATCATGAGATACCTCATCCGATATTTTCTTGTTCTGAGCACTTTTAGAAGATTCTGGTACTGACTTTTTTGGTGCCGATTTAGATGATTCCGAAATAGATTCCTTCAATACTGACTTTTGGATTTCCGGTGTCACGGATTCTTCAAACATCATAATGTCTAGATTGTAAGAATGTTTCATTCTCTTCAGTGTATCAACACTTAGCAACAAAATATTACAAGAATTTAAAGTAGACATTCATGCAATTATCATTTCGTCTAAGACCATAACAACTATTCCTGAGACACTAGCAGGGTATCTTAGGATTTGGTATTTGATTGTACTAGATTTCATAGCATTCATCGTAAGAAAAATATACATAAAAAATTAACCTTTCTAAGGTTGATTAGAAAGTCTAACAAGAGAATGTTTCACATATTTAAGGAATATTTATCCCCTTTTCTTGGGATAAAGAACCCATGCATCCATAATGCTACCAACCTATGGTCCAATGATATGTGTGAAAGCATCAGAGTCGTAAATCCCCTGATGGTGAGGATTTATAAAGCACGATTCTTCTTGAAAGATCCTTCCTTATCCTGAATTTTGTAAGAACCAATGAGGGAATCTCTTTTATATGGAATCTTCATGATGTCGGTCGCTTTCTGGCATGAAATTGTGTAAGATTTTTTATAAGCGTTACACTTGAAATAGTCCTTGTCATCCTTCTCAACGAAATTGACAGAGTCATAAAACTATATGACTAGGTCCGAATATACATGATCTTGAAACTTGTCCTTTTCTATACAAGTACTCTCCCATTGATTACATTTGATAATACAAGAGATAAGGAAATCATACCGATTGTAAAATTCTGAACATACTATTATCTCCTGAAATATCATCTTGTCTTTATTCTCCTGGACTGCTATTTGGTCAGAATTGCCTGACATTCAGATCTGTAAGAAATCTCTAAAGAAATACGTAATGACAAACTCAGAAACCACAGAACTTCGACTTGAAGGCTCAATAAACCAGTGGGGTCCTCTTAAATTTGGGTAGACCTTATATAGACAAACTATGACCATTCAACTTCTGTAAGAACATAAAATGGCTAAGAATCATCCAATATGATATAATGGATGCCGATGGCTTAAAATATATATCCATAAATAAATTTTGAGGTCTTATATATAAGAAAAAAATAGTTAAATTATATGAAAATATAAATCTGAAGAAAAATTTCTTTAAATAATGAAATAACTACAAATAGAACTATACGAAAATCACTAGAGGGTAAGAAAATTTACCTTTAAAGAATCTCTGTATAAATTATCAGTATCGAATAAAAATTTCACTAGGTTGAAAAAAAAACTAGACACCAAAAATTTGCCTCTGATAATTTCAACTCTTGAAATATGGATTCCGAGAATTTCGATTATGGGATTTTCAAAATAGATACGAATAAAAATCTATATTCCAAAACTCACTGATTCTGGAAAAATAAAATTTTATGAAAAACAAATTTTTTATAATTTTGAAACATATGTACTCCCCCTAAATTTAGGAGTAATTTATTGTTTTGAAAATTTTTAAACAAGAAGTATATATGAATGATTATGTTACAGAAATCATTCCTAGCATCTATTTAATGTGTTCAAATATATTTGATGGTAATGGTTTGGGAAATATATCAGCAATTTTTTTTGCGTTCTGATAAATTGATGAATTATATCTCCTTTGAGTGTGTGATCCCTAAGATAGTTATGCCTAATATCAATTTTCATAGCACAAGAGTGATGTGATGGACTTTTACATAAGGCTATGTCACTAGTGTTATCACACAAGATTTGAATTTTTGTAAAACTCATGCCATAATCTATGAGTTTGTGTTGCATCCACAACACTTGAGCATAGCAACTTCCAACTGCTATATATTTTTCTTTAGCAGTGGAACGTACTACATAATGTTGTTTCTTACACGACCAAGAAACTAAGGAATCTCTTAAGTAATTATAGGTTCCAGATATACTCTTTCTATTGATTTTACAACCATAAAAATCAGCATCCAAAAGAATTTTTAGTTCAAAAACATTTCTAGAAGAATAAAAGCATCCTAGATCCAAGGTTCCTTTTAAGTAATCGACAATTCTTTTCATAGACTTAAGATGGAATTCCATAGGATTTGGTTGATATCTTGCACATAAGAAAACAGAAAACATTAAGTCAGGTCGACTTGTTGTTAGGTAAAGTAAAGTTCCCATCATTCCTCTATAAACTATTTAATCAACAGTTTTCCATCCTTCATCAATATCAAGAGTGTTAGAAGTTCCGATAAGAGTACTTATACTCTTTGTGTTATCATACCCAAACTTTTTAATAATATGTTTGATGTACTTATTTTGAGATATATAAGTTTCTTCTTGTTTTTGAAAAATTTGAAAACCAAAAAATTTTGTTAACTCACCCACCATACTCATCTCAAACTCAGACTTCATAAGATCCACAAAGGAATATGTTAAGGATTTTTGAGTTGATCAGAATATAATGTCTTCAACATAAATTTATATAATTAAAATATCTTTCTTATCCTTCTTTATAAAGAGTGTTATATCTGTGGTTCCCTTTGAATAGTACTTTTGAAGTAAAAAATCTTGTAAGTCTATCATACCAAGATCTATGAGCTTTTTTAAGGCCATATAAAGCTTTGGAAAGTTTATATACATAATTAGGATGTTTTTTATCTTTAAAACCTGGTCTACATAGACTTTTTCTTGTACATATCCATTATGGAAAGCACACTTCACATCCATTTTATAAAGGTTAAAATTATAGAATGTTGCAAATGCTTCAAGAATTCAGATAGATTCAAGTCTTACTACCGCTACATATATTTATTCATAGTCTACACCTTCTTATTGGTTATAACCTTTAGAAACTAATCTTTCTTTATTTATAAATATAATCTCATTTTCATCACATTTATTTTGGAATACCCATTTTACACCAATAACAGATGTATCCTTAGTTCTATCAACCAAGGTCCGGACTTGATTCCTTAAAACTCATTGAATTCATCTTGCACAGCCTTTATCCAATCTTCATCACCTAAGGCTTCCTTAGGAGTATTTGGCTCGAATTGGGAATGAAAAGAAACATGTTCAATTTCATTCCTTAAGGAACTTCTAGTACTTACAGGTTGATTGACATCTCTGATAATATTATCAGTAGGATGTTTTCTAAGTAACAACTATTTCTGGTTTTGTAAAACATGTTCATCAAAATAAGGTAGAAAATAATTAGGGGTAAATGTTTCTGGAGTATTTTCATGAACATTTTCCATTGGAGAATCGTCAACTATAGGTTATTGATCATTTTTAGAAAATATATCTGGAAGATTAAAATCAGTTTGTTTGAAAACAAAAGGATCAGTTTCATCAAATTTAACATGTATTGTTTCCTCCATAGTACAAGTATTTTTATTGAAAACTCTATAAGCCTTAGAGTTAGTGGAATAACCTAAGAAAATTCCTTCATCAGATTTTGGTGCATGTTTGTGTAAGTTATCCCTAGTATTAAGGATAAAAACATTACAACCAAATACCTTGAAGTAAGAAACCTTTGGTTTTTGACTAGTCCATAGCTTATAAAGAGTTTTTTTAAGAAAAGGTCTTACCGAAACTTGATTTATAGTATAAAAGGCAGTACTTAAAGCTTCATCCCAAAAGTTTTTTGCTATAGAATATTCATTCAACATGGTTCTAGATATTTCATGAAGGATATGGTTCCTTCTTTCAACCACACCATTTTTTTGATGAGTTCTAGGAGCTGAGAAATTGTGAGTAATACCTTTCTTACTACAGAAAGTTTCAAAATATGAAATTACAAACTCACCACCATGATCACTATGAATAGTTATAAATGGTAGGTTTTTCACATTTTTTACATGAGCTCAAAAAGATCTAATATAAGAAAGGGCTTCAGATATTTTTGCTAGAAAATAGACCCAAGTAGACATTCTCATGCCTATGGGAAGTAAGAATATGTACATCATTGGAATTGTGAACTAAAAACTTATCATTCTAAAAACTCAAAAGGTAACCTTCATCACATAATTGACTTATTCTTATAAGGTTGTTCTTAATAACAGTGACAAATAAAACATAGGAAATTAAAACATTGCCAAGAAGAATGATATTATTTATACTGACAATCTCTACTTGATAATTATCCCCAAAGGTTACTTTTCCACCTTTCGTTTGGACAAGATTATAGAAATAACTTTTGTTACCAGTCATATGATAGGAACATCCTCTATCAATATACCAGATATTGTTGGTAAATTCTTCATTTACCTGTAAAAACAAAATTCAGATCTTTGGAATCCCAACATGTTTGGATCTGGGGTTCGAGAAGAAAATTTTAAGAAACCACATTTTTTTGGGAAAATAAGCCTTATGGAATCTGAGTTATTTAATTTTTTTTAAGGAATATGTTTTCTTCAAATTTCTTCCACTTTGACATTTTTTACATAAAGGGGCTTTGAATGGAATAAAATAATTATTTTTGTAAATAGGTTTTCTCTGAGTATAACACAATCCGGAAGTATTTCTGTGAGGTCTGATTTGGGAATAAATCATGTAAAAAATTTTCTTTACTAGATGTAAGGTTGAAAAGAAGTTTCTTAAAGGAAAATATCTTAGATTTTATTCTTATGACTAAATTCCTATCCTTAATAATTTTTTCCTCATAGTTATATTTTTACTCAAAAACATGTATTTGTGTAATAACATTATTAAGATCTTTAGAACGTTTTTCCTTTTCAGAATTTACTTCCTTATAGTCTTTAGAAAATTTCTCTAGAATATCATCTTTATCATCAAGATCTCTGGTGAGATCTGAAATCTCTTCTGTATGGACTTCTTCTCTAGTATATACCCTGTCTAGTTTTTTAGAAATTTTATAATTTGTTTGCATCTAAAAACATGGAAAATCTAGATACTTCTTCATACAAAGGTATTTATTCATTATCTGAAGATGAAGTATCTTTATCTGAAGTAATTTATTCATGATAATAATTATTTTTAAGAGATTAATATTTTAAATCATCAGTAGAGCGTACCTTGGCCACAAGAAAAGTATTTGAGAAAGAATAAGTAGCAATGATTCTGATATTATTCTTTGCTAATGATTTATATTCAAATGATTCATTTTTAAAAGCTTCTCTACAACTATAACTCCATGTTTTATTTGCTTTACGACTTTTCTGCTTTTTAGAACGCTATAAATTTTTCTTTTTTCTCTGTAAATTCCTTTCCTTCTTATCCTTATTTTTCAAAAGAGTGAAATCAGGTTTGATATGACATGTTCTTCTTCATTCTTATCAAGTAACTTACCCATATTTATTTTCATTGTAGTCTCTCTTCTTAAAATTATTTTTATAGTTCTTTTGAGAAACTACCTTGTTCATTCTCTAAGATAGAATAGCTAACTCATTCTCTTATTTTTATGCATCAATAGATCCTAACAGAATTGTAACTTTCTTTGACCTTAATCTTGTAACTCTTTTTGGAGTTTTGGATTTCGTATTGTTAGAAGTTGTTGTGAATACAACACTTCCATTTCCATTATTTTTATTAATATTATCCGCATCTCTCTTCATTCTACTCTCATGCTAAAGAAGAGTTCCAAAAGGCTCATCTAAGGAAATATGAGTGACATTCTTATTCTCATCAATTGTTGTCATATTGGACTCCCATTCATTAGGCATTATGTCTATGATCTTGTCAACATGTATTTCATCATCAAGACCTTTTTCTTCCATAGAATTTAATCTATTCATAATTTTCATGAATCTTTGATTAACATTGCTTATGGGTTCTCCATAAAGAAATCTAAAGCCATGGTATTCATCTCTCAACATAGCTCTTCTTGTCTCTATATCTTTAGAAGTTCCATAATGTGAAGCTTAAAAATTCATCCAGATACTATTTGCAGCTTCACAAGAGGATATCTAACAATTGATATTCTTAGTCATGGAATATAGAAATGTATTTCTAACTCTCAAATTAGTTTGATATTTACCTCTCTCTTGATTATTAAAAGTTCTCAATTCCTTATCAGGAATCTTATAATCTCCTGTCAGCATCAGATAGTTGTCAGCTCTTGTATTAATAACAAATTTCATCATCCTATCTCTCCAGTACTCATAATCATTTCCATCAAAAAAGGAGGTCTGATAGGATTTAAATTTTCCAAATAACCAATATGTATGGATCCTTGCATAGAAACAAAATATACCTTTCTTCAACAAAAAGGTTACTAGTAGTGCTTGAAGAACATTTAAAGTTATTATTGAAAATTGAATGAAAAATTGTAAAGTCAAAGAAAAATAAGAACTATAGTATCTCTAATAAAAAATATGACTCTGGAATTATGAGTCTAAAATTATAATTCCGAAAATATAAAGAAGAAGATGATTTCTCTCCTGAATCTAATTGTGAGATTAAATCAGATTGAACCAACACATTGAAATAAATTGATAAATTTATTCAGAGTATGAGGTAAGATCCTTTGATACCAATTGATAGTGTGGTATGTAGTATGATATTATACACTATTCCAATAATAGGATCGTGAAAGCAATGAAATTTCTCAATATACAATAGGGTCGGTGGTGAATTGTATACTTTAAAAATTTCCTAAGGAAATTTTGTATTAACAAAATTTTCGACAACTCTAATAAGAAATCACTTTCTTAGAGAAATATAATGTTCTTAAGAATAATGCTTAAGAAACTTTTCTTACTAAGAGATTCTACCACAAGCCGTATATAATCTCATATAATTAGAGATACAAGTTAGAAAGATTGTACAAAAAACATCCTAACCTTTACAAAGCAATAGAAATTTACAATCTTTTTTTAACTCAAAGAGGACGGTATCCAAAAACCATAGATAATAGTCTGTTATTTTATACATACAAGAAAGCCTGTCTTACCCAAACTGAGGTAATCCCTCAATCCTAATATTTATATCTCTCTTGTAATCCCCAAAAGATTTTGATTTGTAATGAAATCAGCACCTCTGACTTCACAACACAAAGTCTCCAATTTTAAGGAAATCACACCTCTTTGTGAAGAAAATTCTTGATGACGAAAAGTTTGAACAAGCCGTTCAAACATTCTGCATGAAACCTGAGAGTTTATAAGATCCTCTCACTCTAGAGAAATTCAATTTTAGAGAGATGAACTCCAAAATGCAAACATGTGAACAGGTGAACTGGTGTACTCGTTGATTCGACTACTCGTCCATCTAGATGTCATCATATGAGGTCCTATTTATAGCTTTCAAAATCTACTGGTTGGTTCCACTCTGTTGGTCGGACTGGACACTCAAGAGGGGGGGGGGGTGAATTGAGTTCCAATTAAAATTTCTGTTTAAAATCCTTTACTAAAATCCCCCAATTTAACATACTAATTGAATTGTAGCGAATTTGATCTAAATCAAACTTTCAGTTAGGTTCTCAAGGGATTGATTAATTCCCAGTTAATCTAATCAGAAGATTAGAATAGCTTTTGAAACTAACCTAATGATTTACAAATAATGCAAACACTTGTTAATTCAATTATCAGAGTAACTTTGAAAAACAGTTTAAATTTTAAATCACTTAGCAGCAGAATAAAAAGGTTGTAGATAAAACTAAACAAAGAACAGTAGATATAAACAAGAGGTTTAGACTTAAGCTTAGAATTAATCCTCTTAATAATTTATATAAATTTGATTCACATCCTGGATCGGGGTTCATAAAATTTACTACTGTCCTGGTCAAAGACCTCTACCACAGTTCTACGTAGGAAACAAAAACAACAGCAAATACAGCTGTCCAGGTCACACACGACCTCTACCACTATCCACAGTGGGAAATAGAAGATGTAAGGAGTTTGAATGGATATTTACAGATCCTCCAGTTACGGTTCAAGAGATAGTGTATGTAAATTAACACTGATGACACACATAGCTCGTAATGTAAATAATAAATCACTGAGAATGATATAGAGTCTAGAATGGCTCTAGTGATTGTAGTGTAGCTCTGGACTCCTTCAGATTGATCATATATGGTTCAGAGTCCTCTTCTGGTTTTTTTCTGGAAAACAGAGTGTCTTCTGCTTGACATCTAGGTTCAGAGATAGTGGAAATGTAGTCGACGAAGTTCTTCAAAATCCTCGTGAATGTACAGAGCTCTTCTTGAGTAGGCGTGAGTGTGTATGAACTTCTGTGTCTTCTTGGTCATGAATGTATATCTGTATGATATCTTCTTGTGTATGTAACTTGTAGATCACTTCTGTATTTCCCTTGTCTCACTTGCAGCAACAAGGACTTCTTATATTTATGGCACGTGCTCCGGCAAAAGAAATGATTTCTTTTCGTACGTATGGGGTACGGTTTCCTGGCATCCAAAAACATTCATTAAATAAGTGACAAAGAATTAAAATATACCTAATATGACCGTTGGTTAGATTAAACAAATAAAAAGAAATTAAATAAGCGTCGGATTCTCTGGAATGAGAGCTTTGGATATCGGTAGCCTTGTGTCACGATAGGTATTTGAATCGGTAACCTCTTGTATCAGTAACCTCTCTATCGGTAGACTTAATATCTGTCAGTAGACATGATCGATAGCGGTAGACTTAATGTACCAATGACCTTTTGTGTAACGGTAGCCTTCATATACAGGTAGGTTCCTTGGTGTATCGGTAGACTTCTTTCGGTAACTTTTCTGTAATAGTAGGCTTGCATAACAGTGACTTGTCTGTATCGGTAGGCTTGAATAATGGTGACTTGTCTGTATCGGTAGGCTTCACGTAACAGTGGACTTGTTGTACCAGTGGACTTGATGTATTGGTGACCTTTTACATAACGATGGAATTTTCAAATTGGAATCTTTGTTTTGTAATGGTGACCAGTTGTCTGTTTAAGCATTCTATTGGAAAAAAAGGGTTATGTTAGAATATATATTCATCCAGTAACCGAATTCTCTGAAGATAATGTAAATATTATAATATATGAATATGGGCATGGTGTACAGAAATACTAAATTAAGTAATTAATCATTAATCAATATATATAATGTAAATATTATAATATATGAATATGTGCATGGTGTACAGAAATACTGAAATAAGTAATTAATCATTAATCAATATAGGGATTATCAAACTATAATTGAGCATAATTGGGATTATCAAAATATTATTTCAACTAATTCTCCAGAGGGTTCAACAATCACCCCCTTTTTGATAATCACAACTTATGCCCAAGTATTATGAAAAAATAAAATGGTTTCAGAGAAAGAATTTTCAAAAATAACATTAAAACAAAGTTCTCATTTTTCTCCCACATTCAATGGCACTCCCAGTTCTCATTAGTTTCATTTTCTCCCCCTTTATGATTAACAAAAATAAGGGTAGAATCAAGGAAATGTAGAGACTAAAAGAGAACAGATTACAAAGAAACAGAAACATAGTAAAAGAGAGAATAGAAGAGTAAATTTCCATTAAATCACAAAAGGTACAAACTGATAATGTCAGTATTACAAAAATACAAGTGAATCCTATAAAAAACATCCAGAATCACTCAATCTTCCTCTTGAACAAGATTATTTTCCTTAGTATCAGAAGAGGGCACATGTTCAGATTGAGTAGATGGCTTGGGAATAGCCGAAAGAACAACTGGAGGGTCAGCCACTGAAATTGTACCAGATCTGAAATATGTTCTCCTCTATGGGATCATATGTGTCAAGATTCGAATAGCCTGAACTGGAGTCAACTGAGGTGTACTCCTAGAGGTAGAGTCAGGAAGAGCAGGAGGTACAATCACAGGTCTGGCATCCACATGCAAGAATGGTAGGAACAAGTTCCGGAAATCCATAATAATTCTACCTCCTCTCTCTATTTCTAACAGAAAATAATCTCTATTTTCAATGAATTTATCCAAGACAGGAGTAAGTTCCCTGATCTTACTAACCCATTCTATGAAATCTTGAGTCACTGAAGGCAACTTCATATTCTCTATCAAGAGCTTGAAATGGTTGGTTATTTGATGCTTGGTATAGACCTTCTCAAAGTAAGCATCCATCTTATTCTTAATGGCCCCTTGAGAAGCATTAGCTGCACGTTGGTGATCATAAAAAAATTGCTAAATTCTCTAGTGGTAGAAAGGATATGAGTATCCGAGGTGCCACTAGTACTGGCCTTAGCCAACTCTTCCTGGATCACAGTTCTGATCTGGTCAATGTTCACAGTGGAGCTGGATGAGGAAAGGGGTTTTACCGAGAAATCTACTGTCTCTTTGAAAGACTTTGTCAAATTACTAACCATCTTCTGAACAAGTGCCTCATGACTGTTCAAATATTTGTTCCCTGATGTATTAAAATCCTCAAATACATCCAAAAACTACTTGACTACTTCTTTGATATATCTGATATTAGTATTCACTTGGGATTGAGAACTGTTCATGGCAGTCAATGAAGCAATTGGTTGTCTTAGAGAAACCACAGCTCCTGTCCAACTCCCAATTTGAGTATGGAATACTTTAACTTCATCCATCATTTCCTTCACTGGACTAGACACAGCACATCCCAGAGATAGCTCTAGGTATTTCTCCACACTCCTCATTTCATCAACCAAGCTTTTCTTCAGATATGCCACTGATTCTCTCAGTGCTTCTTTCATTTCAGCCTTTAAGGACTCAAGGTCCTCCTTGGTTTCCAAATCTTCAGCCACAACAAGTAGGATAACTGAATCCCTTTGGGGCTGGTCTTCCTCATCAGAATCTCCATAATTGAGTTCAAGTACCATATATCCTGGATCTGATGACCAACCTTCGATGTCATACAACAAATAAACTAAACCAAGATGCTCCCCCTCACTTAGAGCATTCTCTTGAGGAATCTCCTCTTACTGTTCTGCTCGAGGTTACTCTACAACCTCCTCTGAAACTTCAGCAGATGCTACAACCATTTTCTCTGATAGTTCAACAGCAGGGTTAGTCCTATCCTTTTCTGAGTCATTAATGACTCTCTCATCAATGGAAGTAGATGACACTTCTGCTACCTGAACATGCACAAACTTTTCTGTATTATCAATCAGAGGGCTCAAACTGAGCTCTTCTTATTCATTATCCTCATCATCTACTTCAGCAGTAATCTCATTTTCTCCATGAACAAAAAGATCAGATTCGGTTGCCTCATCCTTTTTAGAGGTGTCCTTGACAACATGCTGATATGCTTCTTCTTCTTCTTCTTCAGTAGAATTATTATCACTATCCATCAGAACAGTTTCTCTACTTGGTAGTTCTTTTGGAGGGCTAGCTACTCCATAGGAAATATTTTGATGCACAGGACTAGGAGGTAAATCTGGGTCTCCTCCTTCCTCAACTAACGTCTCTTCCTCCTCAGTTTCAGCCTCATTGTCACTGTAGACCGGTTTTGGCTCATCTGGTCCAAGACCAGGATCCCTCACATCCTTTGGTCTAGAAGGATGGTCCAAAATAGTGTACTTGTCCTAGACTTTACCTTCATCATTAACCCATGATTTCTTCCAAGAATTCCATCTAACATTCATATACTTACAGACAGTCCTAGTGATGAAAAAATTATCCTTAACCACAATAGTTTCATCATGAGGTCCAACTACCTACTTTTCCATCAACAGATAGAAACTAATTTGGAAAAGAATAGTTCATTGGACTTAGACTTCAGTCTAGTCATATCCTCAATCTGAATCATTAGCAATCTACACAAATTCACCTTTACTCGATTCTTTAACTGATACAACAAATAAATATCTTGAAATATGAGGGTAGAAAAATCTCCTCTCCTTGGACTAATCACATGCTGAATGAACTTAAAAAGCAGTTTATCCACCCCTACCATCTCTGCAACAATGATCTTTCTAGAAGTTCCATTTCCTGTCAATTCTAACAAAGCATCCTCATAGTTGAAAAGGTCACTAGCAGTAGGTATGGATTTTGAATAAAATCCATAATCACCACTATGAGGAACTCTAAGGTTCTCAGCCCATTCAACAGATGAAAACAAAAACTTTTTACCATTCACAAAGGAAATCATCCTATTTTCCTCTTCTGAAGTCTCAAAACAGACAAACTCATAGCACTCCTTTACCAGTACTGGATAATACGGTCCATTATTGTCCGTGAAGCGTTCAAGCCATCCTTGCTCTTGTAAAATCTTTAGAATCGAGGACTTTCTTTCCAACATCCATTCCGCACATAGCTCATTTTCCACTACAATTTCTCGCTTCGATAAATGTGGATTCACAGAATTCTTTCGAACAACAGCTCTACTGCTTCCACTAGCACCAGCATTGGTTACTTTCTACTTCTTATCTTGTAGCGCATCACTCCCTTCATCCACTGAGGGTCGCTTCGCACGGGCCATTTCAGATTCTGAGGCATAGGGTTTTGCGAGCTTGAGAGGGTTAGTTAGGAGGGATTCGAATAGACGGGTCTGAGGTGATTGAGTGATGTCTAGAGTCGGGTTTAATATCATTTAGGATTCACATATAAAATAAATCTCATATTAAAAACTCTTTGATGTCTCGGCCTTAATAAGAAAATTTTAAAATAGCACGAGAGATGTACCGGTGAGGTGTCCTTAAATGGTGAGGTTTATCCTAACAGTGAGGTTTATCCTAACGGTGAGGTTTATCCTAACGGTGAGGTTTATCCTAACAGTGAGGTTTATCCTAAAAGTGAGGTTTATCTAACGGGTTTAAGAGTAAGTTATCATTCCAAATTCATGTCTAATGAAAATTAATCTTTCTTAACGTAATGGCTTAGTGAAAATATCAGCTAATTTGAGTTCAGTGCCCAAAAATTCAAGAGTTATATCACATCTTTGATAATGTTCTCTTAAAAAGTGGTGTCTAACATCAATGTGTTTGGTTATAGAGTGAGACATAGGGTTCTTTGAGATGTTGATCTCACTAGTGTTATCACAGTTAATTGAAATATGTTTAAAATCAAATCCATAGTCCAATAAAGTGAGTTTCATCCACAGAATCTGTGCACAGCAACTACCAGCAGCTATATACTCTGCTTCAGCAGTAGATAATGCAACCAAGTTCTGTTTCTTACTACACCATGATACCAGGGAATTTCCAAGTAAATGAAATGTTCCAAATGTTCTCTTTCTATCTAACTTTCATCCAACAAAGTCAACATCTGAATAACTTATTAAGTCAAATGATTTTCCTTTTGGGTAAAAGAGTCCCAAATTAGCAGTATATTTAAGATATTTGAAAATACTTTTAACAGCAATTATGTGTGACTCTTTAGGGTTAGCTTGAAATCTAGCCCACATACATATACTAAACATAATATTAGGTCGACTAGTAGTAAGATAAAGTAAAATCCCAATCATACCTCTATAAATAGTTTGATGTACGGGTTTCCCAGTTTCGTCAATATATAATTTACAGGTGGTACTCAAAGGTGTATCACTCCTCTTAATACTATCCAAACCCAAACGTTTTAATAAATCCTTAGTATATTTAATTTGGTTTAAAATAATACCATCTTTAGTTTGAATGATTTGAAATCCAAGAAAGTACGAAAGATCTCCCATTAAGCTCATTTCAAACTCATTTTGCATAACCTTTGAAAATTCAGTACATAGAGAATTTTTAGAAGATCCAAAAATAATATCATCAACATATATCTGTACTATTAAAACATCTTTTGAAATTATTTTTATAAAAAGAGTTGGATCAGCAATTCCTTTTATAAATCCTTTTGAAATAAAAAAATTTGAAAGTCTTTCATACCAAGCTCTTCGATCTTGTTTTAAACCATATAAAGCTTTAGAATGTTTAAAAACATGATTTTGAAAGTAAGGATATGAGAAACCAGGTGGTTGTTCTACAAAAACATCTTCAACAATAAAACCATTTAGAAAAGAACTTTTCACATCCATTTGATATAACATGAAATTCAGATGTGATGCAAAGGCAAGTAAGATCTTAATTTCCTCTAATCTAGATACAAGTGTAAAGGTTTCCTCATAGTCAATTCCTTCTTCTTGATTGTAACCTTGTGCAACCAGTCTGGATTTGTTTCTATTGATGTTTCCAGATTCATCAACTTTGTTTCTAAACACCCACTTTGTGTCAATGGTTAAAGTGTCTTTAGGTCTTTATACTAATTAACAAAAATTATTTCTTTCAAATTGATTTACTTATTCTTGCATAGCCATTACCCAAAATATATCATTGATAGCATCATTGATATTTTTAGGTTTTAACTGTGAAATAAAGGATTTATGTTCATCCTGATTTCTTAGAGAATCTCTAGTATGTGTTCCTCTATCAAGATTACCTACAATAGCATCTAAAGGATGGTTCTTTGGAGACCTATATTGTTTCGAAAAGGTAGGGCTAGAGATTTCAGGTTCATCAACAGGTTGGGAATCAATAGAAGTAAGTTATAGAAAATTTCCAGAACTAGATGTTTTAACTATAGGTCCACTATCTTTATCATTAAGGTTCAAAACAAAGAGATCATATTCAAGATTTTCAAGATAGGTCTTAGGTTCGGGTGGATCAGTTTCATCAAATTTGATGTGAACAGATTCCTACACACATTTTGTTCTCTTATTGAAAACTATATAGGCTTTACTAGAAATAGGGTAACATAGGAAAATTCCTTTATCACTCTTGGATGCAAACTTGTCAAGATTATCTTTGGTATTAAGAATAAAGACTTTGCAACCAAAAACTCTGAAGTAGTTAACCTTAGGTTTCCTATGGTTCCACAACTCATAAGGGGTCTTCTGAAGAATTGGTCTGATCAAGACTCTATTGATAATATAACAAGATCTATTGACAGCTTCATCCCAAAAAATAAACAGGTTGGTCATTCTCATTGATCATGGTTCTGGCAATTTCTTGAAGGGTTTTATACCTCCTTTCTACTACACCATTTTGCTGAGGTATCCTAGGGGCAGAGAAATTGTGATTATAGCCATTGTGTGAGCAGTTGGATTCAAACTCATGATTTTCAAACTCACAACCATGATCACTTCTCAAGGTTTTAATTTTAAGTCCACTAAGGATCTCTACAGACATGGAATATTTAAGAAAGTAAGAACAAGCTTAACTTTTGTGAGCTAGAAAATATACCCAAGTATACCTAGAATATCCATCTACTAGAATATAGACATAGTTCTTCCCATTTAAACTTGAAACACTAGAAGGTCCAAAACAATCCATGTGAACCAACATGAGAGGTTGAGAAGTTGACACTTCTTTCTTTGATTTAAAATAATCGTTATGTTGCTTTCCCTTTTGATAGGGATTACAAACTTTATCTCCTGGGAATTCAAGTTTTTGGTAGGTCTCTAACTAAGTTCTTCCTAGTGATTTTTCTATGTGAAATTACATTGCAGTGTCCTAATATTCTATGCCAAAGAAAAGACTCTCTATGAAAAGCATTTAAACAAGTAATATTTTGCATAGCTAAAGAATTTAAATCAACAGCATAGACATTTTCATTTCACAAGGCAGAAAATACTAAAGCATTTTTATAATTAAAAAAAATGCAAGAATTATTTTCAAATTTAACATTAAAACCATCATCACATAACTGAGAAATACTTAGTAAATTATACTTAAGTCCATCAACAAAAAGAACTTTAGAAATTAATACTGAGTTAGTGTTACCAATCTGGCCTAAGTCGATGATTTTCCCTTTAGAATTATCACCAAAGGTGAAAAAACCTCAATCAACTATGACTATGCTTTTAAAGAATGAGAAGTCTCCTGACATATGTCTTGAACATCCACTGTCCAAGTACCAAGTCTTTATACATGAGCTCTTTAAGTAGGTTCTCTACAAAATAGTGTTAGATAGGAAATGATTTTGGTACCCAAATTTTCATAGGTCTAGAAAGATTAGCCAATAAAACATTAGGTACCCAAATTTGTCTTATGGGTATCATAAGCTTTGCAGAATCAAAAGATTTAGATAGATAAACTTTATTAGATCTATAACTATGAATATAACTACTCGAAGCATATGAACATCCAGAATTAGAACTATCTACATTTTGTCCAGATTTAAGAATAAATCTCATTTTGGTAATTTTTCTTTTTTCAGGTTGGTATCCTATACCAGTAGTATATCTAGGTGCAATCTGCATACCTAAAATTTGAGTAAGAGTATCTTTTCCATTTGTGAACTTTTCTAAATCGTTCCTAATTTGTTCATTTGAAAATTTCAGTTCAGTTTTTTCTTTAAGAAACTTTTCATTATTTTCCATTTCTATGTCAAGATCATATTTATGTTTAACAGTTAAAGAATACTATTTCTTTAAACCATTGTATCTGTCTTTCAGCTCATTACAGGTTTCTTCCAACATATCATAGTATTCAAACAGTTCAGATTTTGACATATTTTCAGAATCTGAATCAACTCTAGAATAATATGAATTTAAAGAAGGAGTTTAAGATGTTACCTCAGTAGTTTTTGTCATAAAACACATATTTTCCTTATTTCTGTTTTCAGTCTCAGAAGCTTCAGATTCACTGGAGCTATCCTCATAAGCACTCCATGTAGCCTTCATGGCTTTCTTATACTTATTATCCTTATACTCATATTTGTTCTTGTATTTCATCTTTGGATAGTCTTATTTTATATGTCCTTTTCTTTTTCATTCATAGTAGACAACTTCATCAGATTTTCCAGATTTCTTACAGTCCTTTTTCCAGTGTCCCTTGTTGTCATACTTTCCTTTGTAATTTGATTTTCTGAAAAACTTCTTCTTCCTATAAAAATTCTTATATCTTCTGGCTATGTGAGCCATTTCTGCATCACTGTCAGATGCACTTTCACTTTCTTCACATCTTGTGTTATCACTTACAACTTGAAGTTTCTCCTTATCCTTATTATTTGAAGTAGTTTTCTTGAATGAAACTGACATCTGTTTTGGTTCATCTTCTTCATCTTTTTTTACCTTAAGTTCTTCTTCATACATCATCAAATTACCAATAAGTTCCTTGAATAGCAGTTCACCAATATCACAAGATTCTCTGATTGAAACAGAAGTGCCCCTCCATCTTTCAGGTAGGCATCTCAAAATTCTCATGATCTGCTCCTTTGATGGAACATCCTTTCCCAGTGAGATCATTGTTTTGATAATTTTGTTAAACCTGAGATACATATCAGAAATGGATTCATCGGGCTTCATCTTAAAATTATCATATTTAATAGTATATGTGTTCAATATCATTTCCTTATCATTAGTTGTTCCTTCATGAGAAACACCTAAAGTATCTAAAATTTCATTTGCAATCTTACAAGAAGATATTATATTAAATTCCTTATCTCATTAAGCACAATACAGCGCATTCATAGATTTGCAATTATTATTGTAATCTGTCTTAGTAGCTTCATTCCAAGTAGATCTAACGGTAGTGGGAATTTTATATTTTGATTCTATGGCAGTCCAAATATCAAAAACCATGCTTTCTAAATGAATTTTCATCTTAATCTTCCACTGAGCATAGTTGTTTCCATTAAAAAATGGTGGTATATTAGTATCAACACCTTCAAGTATATTATCCATGATAACTAGGACAAAAAAATTTTTTTTTAAAGAGATAAAAATTTAGAAATAACATAAATTTTACGAACTTTAAAATACAACTAAAATCACTGTTGAAAAATAGAGTACTTCAGAAAATATTTTAAACCTATGATACCAAATGTTGGTCGGAGTGGAATCTCAAGAGGGGGGGGGGGTTGAATTGAGTTCCAATTAAAATTTCTGTTTAAGATCATTACAAAAATCCCCCAATTTAACATACTAATTGAATTGTAGTGGATTTGAACTAAAGAAAACTTTCAGTTAGGTTCTCAAGGGATTGATTAATTCCCAGTTAATCTAATAAAGAATATCAAATTAGCTTTTGAATCTAACCTAATGATTTACAAATAATGCAAACACTTTCTAATTCAATTATCAGATTAACTTTGAAAAGCATTTTAAATTTTAAAGCACTTAGCAGTGAAATAAAAATGTTTTAGATAAAACTAAACAAAGCACAGCAGATATAACCAAGAGGTTCAGTCTTAAGCTTAGACATAGTCCTCTAAAAAATTTATATAAATTTTATCCACACCCTGGATCGGGGTTCACAACAGTTTACAACTATCCAGGTCAAATACCTGTACCATAGTTCTACGTGGGAAACAAAAACAACAGAAAATACAGTTGTCCAGGTCACACACGACCTCTACCACTATCCACAGAGGGAAATAGAATATGTAAGGAGTTTGAATGAGGATTTACAGATCCTCCAGTTAAGGTTCAGGAGACAGTGTGTGTGTAAATTAACACTGATGACACACACAGCTCGTAATGTAAATAATAAATCACCGAGCAAGATATAGAGTTTATAATGGCTCTAGTGATTGCAGTGTATCTCTGGACTCCATCAGATCAATCAGAAATGGTTATGAGTCCTCTTCTAGTTTTTTTCTGGAAAACAGAGTGTCGTCTGCTTGACATCCAGGTTCAGATACAGTGTAAATGTAGTTGATGAAGTTCTTCAAAATCCTCGTGAATGTACATAGCTCTTATTGAGTCGGCATGAGTGTGTATGAGCTTCTGTGTCTTCTTGGTCGTGCATGTATATCTGTATGAGATCTTCTTGTGAATTTCACTTGTAGATCACTTCTTTATTTTGCTTGTCTCACTTGCAGCAATAGGGACTTCTTATATTTATGGCACGAGCTCCGGCAAAAGAAATGATTTCTTTTTGCAGGTATGAGGTACGGTTCCCTGACATCCAAAAACCTTCATTAAATAAGTGACAGAGCATTAAAATATACCTAATATGATTGTTGGTTAGATTAAACCAAGATAAAGAAATTAAGGCAGCGTCAGATTCTCTGGAATGGTAGATTTGGATATCCGTAGCCTTGTGTCACGATAGGTCTTTGTATCGGTTACCTCTTGTATCGGTAACCTCTTTTATCGGTAACCTCTCTATCGGTAGACTTCATGTCTGTCGGTAGACTTGATCGGTAGAGGTATATTTAACGTACCGGTGACCTTTCGTGTAATGGTAGCCTTCATGTACAGGTAGATTCCTTGGTGTATTGGTAGACATCCTTCGGTAACTTTTCTGTAACGGTAGGATTGCATAAAGATGACTTGTCTGTATCGGTAGGCTTGAATAACGGTGACTTGTCTGTATCGGAAGGCTTCAATTAACGATATACTTGTTGTACCAGTGGACTTGATGTATCAATGACCTTATACATAATGGTGGACTTTACAAATCAGTAGCTTTGTTCTATAACAGTGACCACTTGTCTGTTTAAGCATTCTATTGGCAGAAAGGTTTAAGTTAGAATATATATTCATCCAGTAAACAAATTCTCTGAAGATAATGTAAATATTATAATATATGAATATGTGCATGGTGTACAGAAATACTGAATTAATTAATTAGTCATTAATAAATATAGATAATGTAAATATTATAATATATGAATATGTGCATGATGTATAGAAATAATAAAATAAGTAATTAATCATTAATAAATATAGGGATTATCAAACTATAATTGAGCATAATTGGGATTATCAAAATATGAGTTCAACTAATTCTACAGAGGGTTCAACAGACTCCAATGGTCATATATCTATAAATTTTCGAGGGACCCGCACACGTGGAAAACATACAACGGTTAGTTTATAACAGAAACAATGACAACGTTTTATATAACCAACCATGAATATAAAGATCATATTCCTTAAGTGTAAGGAAAATGAAATCCGATAAAAGTAAAATGATATCAAAGAAATTATAAGGTTCATAATTATAAGGAATAATAGCTTTGAATAATAAAAGCCAGAATTATATATTTCGGAATGTATTTTAATAAAATCGGTATGAGTAAAGTATAAGGAAATATTTTATGTAAAATCAGTTTTACAAATTTTGGTACCAGTATCATGATTTACGACATTACATTATATAACCAGTATCAGATTATGGAAGATAGTGTATAAGGAAATTCATGGTACCAGTTTCTTATTCTCTAGTATGAGTATCATAAGAAACGGTATAAGGATTTCAGTATTGGGACTCCCGATATCGGTATGAAAAATCTTTCTTAAGGAACTTCAGTACCAATAACCAGGAAGTGGAAGTTTAATATCATTAGGAAACTAAAAATCTATGTATAAGGAAAATATGATACCCGATTTCATTCTAGATGGAAATCAGTATTGCAGTGAAAATAGAGAATTGGAACCGGTGTCTTAAGGAATTCCAGTATAGTATAACCGTGAACCAAATTTTGTAACCTAAAAAACTTTTTAGGTATGAGAAAAAAATATTTCTGAAAACCATAATAATAAAAAAATATTTAACTAAAAAGTTTAAGGATATTTTGGTTATAATGAAATTTATGTAAGTGTAAGGAAATATATTTATGAAGAAGGTGTTTGTGATTTTCAAAATAAAAGTTTAAGAAATGGAGAGGTCTTAGAGACCTAATAAACCATGTCACAAAATTAATGATATTATAAAAATATCAAAACCATGAAAAATATGAAAATGCGTCATAACATGAAAAATATAATAAACATAAGTTAAGGCTTACTACCGAGACATTATAAAAAATGTGATAGTATAATTTTTAGGCGTTATTCATATAATCTCATGTGATAAAAGAAGTAACCAATAGATTAGATGGATATATGATTTTACAATATCCCATCCCATCCAAATACATCATGCATATGTGTTCCACATCGAAATAAATCATTCAAAAATCATAAACATGGGAAAAATACATGATACTAAATGAGTTACATAATCATGTATCAAATCATAACCAAATTATATATCATAGATATTCCCAATATAAGTTAGGATTGTGAAAATTTGGACATTAATAATTGAAAAGAGAATAATAGTTAATGAATATAGATCTTAATTTAATAAAAATCAAAATATATGGTTCATATATATATATAGAAATGATCCTCTAAAACAATGTTTTAAAAAATATGTGAATGAAAATTAAAGAATGAAAGATAATTGGGTTTCCATCAAGACCAGAAATGGAATAATTTCCATCAAAAAATGAGTATTTTTATAAATCATAGATTATAAAATCCATTAAAATAGTGATACAATATAAATAATTAGTATATATAAATGTTTAGTACAATAAATTCTTCATTAATGTTGTTATTGAGAAGAGAAAATCGAAAGAATGTATTTCCCATGACAATAAAGGAAAAATAAACTAGGATTAAATTTATAAAATATATATAAATAAAATAGAATAGGAACATGTGATTATAAAGGGGGAAATAGAGATACTTAGAGATAAAATATCCCAAAAGATAGAGGGTGAGTGAAATGAACACCATCCATAAGTCCCAACACAATTTTATACAAGGGAATAACCTCCAGAATAGTTATATTATATTTACTAATTAATTATTTTAGAATCATTTTCATGTTTATTTTATTTATTAATATTATTTAAATTTAAATATATTCTTTTTATTACTACATGAGGTTTATGTTCTTTGTCCTGGGGTGCCTATTTCATTGTTTCAATGCCGCATTTATTTATCATTAATTTTAAAAGTTACAATAAAATGAGTCAAGAACTATTAATGAGTGATGATATAGAGTTCATCTATTTATATAATATCTACTTGTTTTATTTTCTAAAAGATAATCCAATAAATTCATGGTTCAATTATTGTAAGTATTTTCTTGTAATGGTTTTCTTATTTAATCTGTTTTATCATCTTTAAAAAAAATATTTGACATATTTAATTTTAGGATTATTTAGCCATTTTATTATATAAGTAAAAATAAAATATCTTTATTAATTTTATTTTTAACTATAAAATCATTTTTATAGTCATTATTTTATTTAGTAATAATTGTTTAAAAAAGATCCTTATTGAGGTTATACCGACCATGAATTAATCTTAGATTTAAAAAATATTGTATTAATTTTATGGTTTTAAAATTTATATTATAGTAGAATAAAATATTTTATGTTTTGAAATGGTGACTAATTTTATCATTTATAAGTTGTAATGAGAATAAATAATCGAATGGAAATGAAAAAAAAACGAGTATGAGTTCTTAGATTACACCTTGGGAAGACTTATTTGACAATAATCTTAGGCCTTTATAGGATGGCCTTTTATGAGACTAGAAACTTCTCAACATAAATAAGAGATATAAGGGATAAAATTTAGTATAATTTTTTTCGAGAATTAATATTATGGTGTAAATAGAAAAGTGCAGGCAGGGGGAGGTATTTAATGAAGGAGTTGAGAGGATTTTTTAAAAAAATGAGATTAAATTATTATTTTTGACGATGAATAATAATAGTGTTGGTTATTTTGACTATGATTTGTTTCTCAATTTGATTCCAAGATAATAGTTTCTTAAATCACCTAGTACGAAATTAATCATTCTAACTTATAATATATAATATCCGTTTTTATAATATTCTGTCACTCAACTCAGTAATTATGTGATGTTATTTTTTGTTTATATTTTATTATTTAATTAATGATAAATATTATTTTGAAAGTTAATTATTAATTTTTTTAATGGTCATATTACTATTCCAAAAATCATGTTACAATTCATGGAGTCATATTTCAATAATAATATTTTCAATAGCTATCTATATAATCTATAATGGTCATAAAAATATAAAAATCCTATAAATACATCTATTTGTTCTATTTTTTATTTAATTAAATTTCAAATCATTTTTAATTACAAATTATTTATAAAATTCTATTCGTTTTTATAATAGATTATTTCCTTCTATACGTGTTTTTGAGTTTTTTTATAATTCTACGAGGTAAAAACATACCTGAATATCTATATCTACCTTTTTAATTTTACTATTTCAATCTTTCCATTATACTATATTTAAAAAATTTAGAGTATATTTACACTTCATTTGTAATTATATATATTAAATATATTAAATAATATTCATTTCTGTGATGGGATTTTGTGTTTTATAAAATATCATATACATAACTTTGAAACATATATACTAAGGCTAATAATTTTATTTTCAAATGTATAGGTCATTGCATCTATCCCTCATACCAGAATTATATCATCAAAATTTCAACTCAAACTCTTAAGTTGTAAATAGTTGAAGGTATATGTATTTCATTTCATCGTTTGGTTCCCATGTCAACTATTCATATGTAAAATTTCACCTTAGAATATTGGTGAGGTGAGTTCTATTATTATATTAAAATTTTCTACTACTATTGAAAATCTTCACTGGATGCACATAATAATGGAGATCATAACAAACATTTACCAAATTTTAATTCATAACATGTGTAGTATCTAATAAGTGCTTCCTACATAAAAATACATGGTACATGTCATGTACTTGATATAGTTTTAGTGGGAGTGTTATTTAGAAGAAAATGTTTTATTTTCTATCAAGGATCTCTAAGGTATAATGTATCTAGGAAACAGTGTTATGTTCTTCCCAACCGTGTTGCTCTCTTCTAAGAAGATACAAAAGTGAATAATTTCTATCCAATCTCAAACTCTAGGTCTCATCGATGAGTATCATCATAACACTTCTATCAAATTTGTGTTTCTTTGATGTGTTTCTGAATAGATTTATCCTTATCTACCATTTTTCACTAGTTTAGATCCCAATATCTTACACTTTCCCTTCTCATTCCAATATCATGGAGTTCTATACATCTTAGTCTGTAGGGATTTATAAGGATCCATTTATATTTTTATGTGGAGACCATTGTTGTAAAGAAACTGAATAATGATAATTCCACAAATAGATTTCTATGTCCATAAGAAATGATCTAAGAATGTATTCGTGGGTTTCAATGATCCTTTCAGAGTTCCAGAAATTTGGTTGTGTTAGGCCATACAAAAGTTTAACTCTTTATTCATGGAATTGTAACATTCTTCTCTAATTTTTATGTTTACCTATTCTACCAATCAAATAAATGTAATTATGTTGTTCCATGAAAACCCACCAATTATATGATTTATACCTTATAAATATGATTGAGTGGTTATTTTTCCATAATTTTGATCATGTATGTTATCTTTTTAAGAAAATTCATCACGACTGATGCATTATTTCCTTTGGATGTATTCAAAAGACCCTAGGAGAAATATACAATTATTTTCACCCATTTTCATATTGGTATAGATAATAGTTTCATCCTCACCCTGTAATATTTTTATTATAACTTATACTAATGGTATACGAGTCACTTTCATGTTTATTTCATTTTATATTTGTTTATATCATCCCACCATAATTATTATAAAATCTTCCAATACATATTTTTAATCCTTTGATGGATATAGAATGTTTAGCTATGGAAATCGTCAAATATATCCAACATTATCCATATCTATAACAGAAAACTTATGTATATCACAAATATTATGACTCTATCGTTATCAATATTGAACTGTTGGAATCATTAATATTATTTAGGATAGATGGTTAATCAATCATTTGAGAAATGTGGGGTC
The DNA here is from genome assembly GCA_963277665.1 of Viscum album. NCBI lineage: Eukaryota > Viridiplantae > Streptophyta > Magnoliopsida > Santalales > Viscaceae > Viscum > Viscum album. Next base: position 283,319,226 of record OY728143.1, on the reverse strand, counting down.
ATTTCCCTATATTTATGTATCTCATGCCCATTTTCTATGTCTAATATTATTATATTATTTTAAATCCTCGTCAACTATATATTTGCGGGATATTTTCTACTTAAATTATCTTATACAATATTCACTATTCTACGATAGTAACGGATTAATCAATCCGATTCCTTGATTATTCTTACCCATCTTCATTATCGCATGATGACCTCCCTATATGTGAATATATATTTTAGAATTTTATGATTAGAATATATTTCAGATTTTACATCATAGAAAAAGTGTCTCAAGATAAATGAATTGGAATAATATAGTAGGAAAATATTAATAAGAAATTGGATAATTGTAAAAATATTTTTATCTATATTCATATTCATCTATCAAAAAATTTTAATTGTTTTCTAGTTATAATGGATAGTGGTTTTGATATATCATGAGAATATTCTAAAAAAATATTTGTAGAACTGGGATAATATGATAAACCTATTGATCTTCATCATAAATCGTAGATTGTAATATTCCTCTATTATTTTTTTTCATTGAATGATCTGTAAATATCCCATTTTTTATCAAAACATTCAATGAAAATATAACTTTCTTGATCCCAAGGTCTCATTTTTAATACTATTTATATAATTTATATTTTCATAATGTATTTATAATAGTACTCAAATAATTCTCATGTTCCTCCTTGATCATAGAGTATATGAGAATATAATCTATAATTAAAACCACTAATTTTACAAGGTAAATTTTAGGTCACTATTAATCAATGCCATAAAGATTATTGGATCATTAGTGTGACTAAATGGAATCACTATGAACTCATTGTATGAATATTTTATGTGGAATGTATTTTTTGAAACATCCTCCATCATAAACAATATATAATGATATATATACTGAGAAGTAATTTTTAGAGAATATTTAATGAAATAATTCAGCAATACAGGGATTTATATACATTTTATTTGTTATGATCGAGTTGAGTTTATGATAATCAATGAATTTATGTTTTATAACATTATTATTTTAGAAAAATTAATATCATAAAATCCCAAAGATATAAACTAGGGTATATAAAACCTTTTCCAATACTCTAATATAACTTCTTATTCAACTATTTTAATTCAACAGGGGCCATTCTATATGGACTCAATGATAATTAATGAGATCTGGATTTAATTTATATAGATAACTCATCCTCTTAATCATAAGGGAGACTGGGAATACCTTTTTGAAAATACATTATTTTATTCCATTGTACTAATCATGTCCTTATGTTTAGTCATTTTATTTATGTTAATCATTGGAGCTATATATTCTTACGCATAATCCAATGCTAAATTATTGAGAAAGAGTTCCCATTAGTGATTAATTATTTTCCTATAAATTTTAAAAAATACGATGATTTTTAGGATATAGAATCTAATATATATCTCCCAGTAGTTGATACTGCCTCTATATGAGGAAACTGAGTTTATGATAAATCATGATTTGATTTCTACTAAATGAATTATAATAGTGTTTGTTTGGAGATTATTTCCCAAATGTTAAACTTATGAAGAGTTGTAAAATTGAGATGAAATGAATTAAAAACATGGTGTTTTAACTAATAACTAAACCCAAATGTCTTATGAAGTGTTGTAATATATCAACCAAACTTCCATGATAAAAATAAATTCATAGAACTCGAATAAAATAGGTCATTCAATATTATTGATTGAATAAAAAGTATACATGTTTCCCGTTATTTTAAATCATCCACCTCAATAGTAATTATATAGAAATATCATTCTTTCTCACATTTATTTTGAAATTTTTTTCATCAGTTATGCTAAAAACACTAGATTTGTCTATTAAGTCATATAGTGTTCAAATAATCTATGTTAGACCCCAAAATTATAAGATAATAAATTTTCATTTGATAGAAGATGTGACACATAACACCAAGATTATAAGAACATATATCACCCCATGAATTAATGATATATTTATTTTTAAAAAAATAAATCCATTAATTAAATTTAATTACATGAATTAATGAATTTCTCTTGAATTACTCAAAACAATGAGTTTATTCGATAACTTTTGTTACATGAAATACTGAGATTTAACAAACAAAAATATACTATTAATATTATCATTTAATATAAGTGTTCTTTCAAAGATATTGGAATTGTGGGTATGGAAATTATTAACTTAATTATAAAAGATTATAGTTTACACACATTTATTTGTATTATATTTATTATAAGTAAATTAAGTGTCCTTTAAAAGAGAATGATTTATTTTTCTAAAAAACAATATTTTTTCTAAAAGATGGTTCAATCATGCTTGGAACACATAATATAAAATTAATTTTTACCACGTTTAGAATATTTATATGATAAAATAATATTAATTATTTAAATATGAATACAACAATTATCTTAGGCTGAATATTTTGGATTGTTCTGAAACGTTTCAATTTTTATGAATAGTGAAAAATATTTAATTTTAATTGATTAATGGTTTTCCATATAAATTATTTATAATGTTAAATTTTATTTTAAATTGGTTTTAAAGAAACATTAATAAAATTATTTATCAATTAATAAAATTTATATGAACTGAATCATTTTAATTTTGATATAAAATGAATGTGAACTTTTCAAAAAAATTATCTTTAATACCCCTATTTCTCATCATGTCCACATGATTAATTTTAAATTAAAATTTTCAATTATGTGATTTTGATTGGATAAAATAGATTTAATTTTTTTAATAGAATAATTTATAAATCCTAATCATTTCCATTTTTTGACCATAATAAATAGTAAAACATAAAAAATAAATTACCAATGTTAGGGTACAAATGGATTTATTGAGTAGTCAATTAAGCAGATAAGGGTAAAAAATAACCTAACAAATTTCCTAAAAAACAATTGACTATTAATATTACTACTTTATATATTCTTTTTTTATGGAAAATATTTAACTCATTTGAAATGAAATAAATGTGTGTATTATTGAATCTTTTAAAAAACTTATATTTGGGTAACTCACCTCACTTATAAATGGAAAACCTCTCTCCTATCTTTTAAAAAATGTCACACCTTTATAGTTCAGTAAATCCATTCCAAAATCACTACACAATGTACCTTCCCTCGCCCAATAAGCATTAATTTTGTAAAAATCCAACCCATGAAGGAATGTTTTCAAACACAACGAGGATACCTTAAAATAGCTAACATTCTACAACAACTATTTTTATTTTATTTATTACTCCACCACATTTTATTATTATTAAAACATGATAATATAGTAACCCATGTATATTCAATAAAGTGGTATGCTATTATAATATGGTCATAACCTAACACCATTCTCACTTTCATCGAATGGGTTACAATACTATCATTCTTGTGTATTGAAAATTACCGCCTCACAAACGATGTCATTTTTTTTCATTACAATTGTTGTACCCAAATGTAATTTAAATATATTTAGTATATAATAAAAATTCACATAGACATATCATATCATCTATTTGAAAATTCTAATATAGGCATTTAATTTGGTATGGTCTCTATCGATTGACCCATATAGAGTACATGCAACACACCCCCAAAACACTCGAAAAATCAAGGAGAAATATAACAACCACCTACCATATACCAATATAAACTCAATTGTCTGATATCGAACTCTAACTTGATACTAAAATATATAAATTGATGTTTTAGATAATCATTATGAAAATATTGAAAAATACATTGCATGGGGTTAGCACACTGTATGGTGAGGTAAACAAGGAAGGGAAGCCAGAAGATTGAAGGCCTTACCCCTACTCTTCCAACAAGAAATGCGAGTCTCAGATTACAACTCAAATAGAGAATAAAAATAGAAACATGGGGATGAGAGATAGAGGCATTGTGAGACCCCCTAAGATCTGTCTGCCTCTGTACGTGAAAGGAAAAATAAATAGGGTGAAGGCCTCTAGGAATCTTTAAAAAAATACTTCCCACACATTATATTGTGTGTAACTGTTACACATATTTTATTAAGGGCATGGTGTGTAATCGAGTTACATTTCATCAATTCCTATGTTGGTCACCCAATACTTCGCAACCATATGCATGTCATTTAAATGAAAAACACATAATTTAAGTGTTACAATGTTTGTACTTCTAGATGGAGAAGTTTTCAATAGCCCAAGTGCTTCGATCCTCCTCTAGTGTTTACTCGAAAGCCACAAACTTCCACCAAACCATAAACCATTCCAAAAAATATGACCTTAGGTCAAGAAAAATCTCATAATTATATTCAAAAATACAAAAAATAATAGTTTTACCATACATTTACTCAAAATATAAAAATTACATGGAAACAGACCCATTTGAAAAGCCAGACACGTTACAAACTCCACACCTTAACACAACCCATCCATAAGCTATCAACATTGACCCAGAGATAGTACCAAATATACCCATATCATTTACATAAAATAGGTCTATCCTATTTGATAATTCAAAGGGAAAAATACCTCAGGGAGATCTTTACGTTAGGTGTTATCTACCAGGTTGCTTCTTGACCGAAAACAAGAATCCGGTGGCCATCTGACCATCCCTGATTTGAATACTACACCCATGATGCATCATCCTTCCTTCATCTCATCATGTTCTTAAATAATTCATGTTTCATATCTAAAACCAATGTTGTTCCAACATCTCATCAGATTCCCAAAAAGTACATATTCCATGCATGACTCTAATAATATCACATATCTCATCAGATATCCAAAATGATCCTACATCATATACACACATACATTCCCATAAAATCCGGATGCCTATGCATGTCACATAGAACCTATGATGACCCAGACATTACATAGATGGTTATTAATTAATAATTAAATCATACTTATTAAAACATTTAACAAAACCATGATAGGACCGTATAGGTATAGTGTCTTTAGAAACTGGGAATCATAAGAAATTGGCTTATAAATCATCTACATTGTCTCCCATTTATTTCATCATATTTAGAGTCCCATTTGTCATAGCCTACTTAATACCCTTCTTCCTAACCTGGGGAAAAGAAAACATACAAAATTGTTAGCTCAAATTCTCAGTAAGGGTAAACAAAAGAAACATAAATAATATCATATCCATTAGAACATAACATTTTGAAAATCTTTACATGCAAAAGAGATCATAATGTCATACCATGGGATAAATCATTGTAGTGAGATGCAATCCCAATAATCATAACATAAAACATGAAACCTTATGGAATACACATACAATCCTATAAAATAATTTCATATTAGTAAACACACTTTGACAAGACCATCATAGCAGACAAAGTCCATTACTGAACTGAGTTCACCCCTCGTTCATGTCCTGTATCACTGAACCAGATTAACTTGTTGTTCCATTCATGTCTATATCATGAGATATAAATCATTACCCAATGCATTGTAGGTAGATATAGGTCCCACCCATATCATAATGAAACAATTCTTATGTGTTCCACAAAATCATAAATCATAGCAAAACCCATGTAATAAAAATGGGATTCTTAAACATCATGCCACCATAACATAATCCATATAAGATAAAAGTACACCATAAAAATAATTCCATCATAATATAATCAAATAAATGTAAAAATAAGGATAGAAACAGAACCCTATATTATCTTAGATGGAAAATAATTTTGATAAAACGTTTGAACTCCATTCATGAGGAAACTATCCTTTCTAGTTCAAAAACATTTTTCCTTTCTTAACATGTCATACAATTTTAAACTAAAAGAATTTGATTAAAAATAAACATGAATACTTTTAAAGGAATATTCATTGAAAAAATTTTCTATGAAGTCATAAAAATCTATTCATGCCGTATAAGTTAAAAAAACAGTCTTCTCGTACTTTGGCCGGAAAAGTCAAAAAGTACCTCGTACTAAAAATGACAAAAGATTCCTTTAATATATTTTACTAAAAACTCACCAATGGGTAAAATTAGATATAAAAAATTGTAGTAGGATAGAAATAATACTACATATTTATGAAACATGGATGTCGATGATAAATATTCCCTAGTAATTACCAAAGTATAAACAATTTCAGATAAAAATTGAGATTGTGAGACTTTCCTTTACTTTAGGTCTAATTTTCATCATAAGTATCCAAAACTACTGTATAATGATTTAAATAATTTCATTGACTTATTAAAGAATCGTATTCATTTTTATGATATCATATATGGTCATATTCTTATCTTCATATTAGTAATATTTCATTGATACATTTTATTCGGGTGTTCACTGCTTTATGTTTTTATGCATGTTTTGTCGAATAAATTATTATTCCTATTTTTAGGTTATAGATACCACATATATAAAATGGTATTAGTGTCATATATTTCATATTTATTCATTAAATTCATTTATATAATCATTATTTAATGAAGATCATGTGGAATGACTCACATCACATTGTGGAGACAATAGGCTGTACGTATGCACGAGTGATGATATCATTCACGTGATCATGTAATTGTATTTAAGTGTATGTATAATATATCAGAATAAATATCACTTTACAATAATCATATATAGTAATTCATTACACCATTATACCCATCCAGGTAATTTGGTTGTGGAAAACAGATTACACCATGTCGTGGAGACGGTATTCCGTACGTACGCACGCGCGGTGATTTCTTTTTCCATAGGATGAATAGAAGGTGAAGTATAGTTTTTTTATATTTCTAATAAAATATAAGTATATTATTTATAATTATGTTATTACTTCATAATGAAACAACTATAGAAGAGGAAGTAGAAGATGAAATAAATTTGAAATAATCGGTAACAGATATTACCTCTTCTTCGACACGCCTATTTGAAACCTCCTCTTAGGGAACTAAAATTGATCTTTTCAGAAGACCAGGACCTCTAGTATGTTTCTAGGGAAGTTGAGAAGGGATATGGGAAGGGGTTTTTAGAGCGTGAAGGCTAAAAATGGTGTGAGGACGAGAGGGGGGAGGTGCCCTTTTATAAGGGAGGAGAGGGGAAACTTTGGAAATCTAAAAAATATTAATTTATAATAAATTCAAACCCCACATAAAAAATTCTAAAATTACTCAAATTATAATATTATATGATATAGTGTTGTAATATCATCAACCAATAAAATTTAGACATGTTGGGAATTTATTTTAAACACTATCAACTTGATTTATCCTAATTTAATCTATCTAATTTTATTTGTGGAAATAATATTCTAAATTTTAAATCATTATAAATAATTACTTTTATGTTGTTAATTGTACATAATTGTATACTTTATGATAGTTTCGACCATATAAATTTTAATTTATCAATTTTAAATATTTTTGTGATTTTTAAACAATTTTATAATATGTTATTTTTATAAAATAACAATAGTGTCAATTTTGACACTATTCATTTATTTGAATTTAAATAAAATCCACACAGAAGATATGTTATAACTAAAAGATTCAATAAATTCATAAAATGTCATATTTATCTAGAAAATTCATGGATTACATTAAATAGTTTATATAATATTTATTTGAAAATTTTTATAACCATTTATTTGATATTTCAATCAACAAAATAATTTCATTATCACTATTGTGTCATAATTAATTATGATTATTTAATCCCTAAAAATTTTAAATAAATTCACATGATGTAGATAATTTTATTAGCTTTTCGGATACTATTCATGTTTGATGTTTTATGATGTTTATCACTATATTAAATTTATTACAATTATAAGATTTAAGAGAGTGACATTTTGTAAATTCCTTTAGTTTTAATAATAATTACATAATTTTCATGGTCAAAGGTCCATGAAATGAATCCATTCCGACCCTTAGATGATATGGGTATACTTTTATTCATCCAATAGAATTTTGGCAAGTGTTAGGGTAATTTTACAATCTTATTCTTACCCTTAATTACACGATTTACCTTTAACTGTAGTAAATAAAAATTACCGTACTTACTATAAAAAATAAATGTAACCTATTAACATAATATGGACCCACTGAATACAAATATGGAATCCATATTTTAAAATTCAAAACACAGAAGCTTCAGTAATTAATTTAAAATTAACCCCCTTGTTAAGAAAATGGGTTTGAAAAGTTAAAACATTGCCAATGATAGAAATGTGTTTACCTATGAATTCAATGTAAAATTAATGCTAATGACATAAATTATATTAAATGGTAAAAATATATTCTATTTATACTTTAAACCCATTCAATTATATATTTTAATGATATAAATTATTTTGATGAAATTGTTTTTTCAATTAAACTTTTGTGTATTTTTACTATTCATAAAAATATGAAAGTTATCAAAAAAGTATCAAAAATTTATCAAATGTAAATTTTTATATCCTGATTAAAAGGAAGAATTTTATTTTGTAAAATTAAACTTATAAACTTATCAAAAATTATCCATAAAATGGGTGCGTCGTCAAAATGTGGAAAACTGGATTTTTAAAAAAAAAATTAATTCTATTCTCTGAAATATTAATTTATTTCTCATATCATATATAAAATGAATTCTAATGATATATAAAATTCAAAATGTTGCTAATATTATTTATAACAGAAACTTTATATAATATTTTAATAACTTATTATTGTTTAGTGAAACTCGATATTGCGTACAACACACACTATCGAGGAAGGTTTCTCTTGAATATAACGCAAGCCAAGCTAGTGTTGTGTGTTGTGAAAGATTCCTTTGATGTTCCGTATAAAATAAGACATAAAAATTATATTTCTCATAAAATATCATGGTGTTACATTCTACCCCCCTTAAAATTAATTTCGACCTCGAAATTCATCACTTCGTAAAAAACAGATGAGGATAACTCTCCCTCATCTTATCCATAAGCTCCTATGTAGCTTCTTATAATTGGTGGTTCCCCCATAAAACTTTCACCAAGAGAGTGGTCTTGTTCCATAGAAATTTATTTCTATGATCTGGAATCTCTCTCTGCTGTTCTTCATAAGAGAGATCTTGCTCCAGTGGTACAACTTCTGAGCTTAGTCCATGTGAAGGATCAGGTATGTACTTTCTAAGGAGAAATATATGGAACACATCGTGAACTTGTGAGAGATTCTGTGGAAGCTCCAATCGATAAGCTACCTTCCCAACATGATATAGTATTTCAATAGGACCAATATACCTAGGGCTTAGCTTTCCCTTCTTTCCAAATCTCATTAATCTCCTCCAAGAGATATTCTTAAGAACACTTAATCACCCACTTCCAACTATTGGTCTTTTCTTCAGTTGTCGGCATAAATGTTTTGTTTACTATGAGATTCTCTTATTTGTTTTTGAATAGATCTATCCTTTTCTACCATCTCATCAACAAGATCGGGTCCTAATAGATTTCTTTCCCCAACATCATCCCAACAACATGGAGTCCTTCATTTCATTCCATAGAGAGCTTCATAAGGAGCCATCTGAATACTAGAGCGAGAGCTATTATTATATGAAAACTACACCAAAGGTAGGTGTTGATACCAAAAACCTTTGAAATCCATAGAGAAAGCTCTCAACATGTCTTCTCGAGTTTGAATTGTTCTCTCAGACTGACCGTCTGTCTGGGGATGACAAGCAGTGCTGAAACTCAACTCTGTATCTAGAGTATACTGAAGACTTCGCCAAAACTTTTAGGTAATACTTGGATCCTGATCAGATATCATGGAAAGTGGTACTCCATGAAAACTTACCACTTCCTTCACATATATCCTAGCAAGCTGATCCAGAGAGAAATCTTCTCTAATATCAATGAAGTGTGCCGACTTCGTAAGATGATCAAATATGACCCAAATAACATTATTTCCTTTGTATGTTTTAGGAATTCTTGTGACAAAGTACATAGTGATGTTTTCTCATTTCCATTCGGGTATGGGTAATGGTTGTAACATCCCTTTAGAGTTCTGTCTCTCAGCTTTAACTTGCTAACAAACGAAGCATCGAGAGACATATTCAGCAACATCTCATTTCATGCCATCCCTCCAGAAGTACACTTTCAGGTCCCTATACATCTTCGTGCTTCCAGGATGAATAGAGAATGAAGAACTATGTGTCTCATTCAGTAACTCCTTCTTTAATTATGGTATGGGAGGAACACAAACATGATTCATGAACCTTATTATCCCATCACAATCAAGGTTGAATTCATGATCATTTCTCACCTTCTTTTATAACTCTATATATTTTTTTGTTCCTCTTTAATCTTCACATGTATAGATGGTTGAATATTTATTTGATAAAGATAATATTTTCCCCTTAAATTATAATTCCAAGATCCATCCTTTGTAAATCCATAAATATTAGATATTTTGTGATCCTTATCAGGGATAAGCTAGCATGGTCTTGTTGACGTAATGTGTTTTCCCCTTGTTTTCTTTCCCTGGGTGGTAATGAATTAAGCAGTCATAATCCTTAATCAACTCCAACCATCTTCTTTGGAGCATATTCAGCTCCTTTTGTGTGAATGTATACTTTAAACATTTATGAGAAGTATAAATATCACACCTTTCACCATAAAGATAATGCCTCTATATTTTTAATGCAAAGATTACCGCAGCTAACTCCAAATCATGAGTTGGGTAATTTTTCTTAGGTATTTTCAACTTTCCTGAGGCATACTCTATCACCATATCATTTTTCATGAAAACAAACCCAAGTCCCTTCTTGGATGCATAACTATATATCACAAACCTTTCACCACTACATGGTAGTGTAAACACAGGTGCACTGGATAACCTTCGTTTTAACTCTTTGAAATTCTATTCACACTCCTCCTTCCAAACAAACTTAACTCCTTTTTGAGTCAACCTAGTGATTGGATTACATAACCTTGAAAAAGATTTCATAAAATGTCGATAATATCCAGCCATACCAAGAAAACTTCGGATCTCAGTTATTGTTGTTGGTCTCGACCATCTTTCGATAACCTCGGTTTTTGTTGGATCCACAGATATCCCCTCTTTTGAGATTATGTGACCCAAAAATGAATCTTTTTGAAGCAAAAATTCACACTTGGTAAATTTGGCATAAATTTTATCCTTTCTTAGGGTCTTTAATACAATTATCAAGTGATCTTCATGTTCTTCCTTGCACTTTGAATAGACAAGAATATCATCTATAAAGACTACCACAAAATAATCAAGATAGTCTCTAAAGACTCTATTCATTAGATCCATGAAGATAGAAGATGAATTAGTAATACCAAATGGAATCACTATAAATTCATAGTGTCCATACCTTTCATGAAAATCTGTCTTTGGTATATCCTCTTTTTTGACCCTGAATTGATGATACCCTAATCAAAGATCAAACTTGGAAAAGTATTGAGATCTGCGTAGTTAGTCAAATAAGTCATCGATGTGTGGGAGAGGATATTTGTTCTTGATAGTGATCTTGTTAAGTTCTTGATAATCAATGAAAAGTCTCATTGATCCATATTTATTCTTAACAAGGAGAACATGTGATTCCCAAGGTGACGCACTAGGTCATATGAATCCTTCATCAAGATTCTCTTGGAGTTGCTTCTTCAATTCCTGCAACTCCATTGGGGCCTTTCTATAAGGTTTCTTTGAAATGGGCATAGCACACATTACGAGTTCTATTGAATACTCAACATCACGATCTGGTGGATGACCGGGCAATTCATCTAGGAAGACACCATCAAACTCCCGTAAAATGGGAATATTCTTAATCATATGTTTCTCCCCAACCATTTGAGATAAATAACCTTCATTTAGTGGAATCAAGACCCATAATATGGAAAAATTTCCATTGGAAGGTTATATTCATCCTTGCATCGATAGATGACAGTAGATTGACCGGGAATATTAAATGTGATTTCCCTTCATTAGAAATTGATATGAGCTCCGTATAAAGAAATCCAATACATTCTTATAACGACATCAAATTCCACTATATGAAGGATCACAAGACTTGCAGGAAGCACTTTCCCACAAACTTCATTTGGAGAATAATTATAAACTTTTAATGCAACTGTTGTTCCATTAAGAGTTATCACAGCTAACTCAACATCTAATTGTTGAGGGAGTATGTCGATACCCTTAGAAAATTTTATATAAATAAAAGAGTGGGTGGATCCAGAATCAAATAAAACATTTACTACTTTAGAGTGGATGGTATGTGTACCTTTCACCACTTTGTTATCATACTCCACATCGCTGATAGAAATTGCATGTGACTTTCCTTTGTATTTGGAAATAATAGTTTGTTGATGTCGATCATCATCATCAACCCTTGGTTTAGGGAATTTATTGGCATAATGCCTCATTTCCTTACCCATGAACCATTGAAGTGTAAGAGGTGCATTCTGTGTATCCCTTTCTTTGTTCGCATCATTAGACACCTTATTCCCATTATTAGGACATTCAACTGCCCGATGACCTTCTTTTCCACACACAAAACATTTACTTGTCCCTTTAAGACAATTCCCTCCATGTTTCTTTCCACACTTTGAGTATAATGGAAAACTCATCTTCTTTTCAATGTGGTCTTTATATTTCCCTTTGAATTCCATTTTCCGCTTCTTATCAAACCCATATGACTGATGGATTACTCCAATCTCCATCTCAACCTTGAGAGCACATCGAAAAATTTCCTCGTAGCTATTGAAGTACCTTTTGGCTAATGCCCTTCGAAGACTTGGTTTTAAGCCACTAAAGAATCGATCGATCTTACTCTTAGGTTGGATAATAATTCCGGATGTGTACCTTGCAAGTCTTGTAAAATTTGCTTCATTGGTACCAACCGATTCATCATCCTTTTGCTTCAGTTCAAGAAACTCCTTCTCCATCTTTCTTCGAAAAATATAAGGGATGTACTTATTGAAAAAATAAGTTCTTGAAATCATCCCATTCCATTACTCAATTTCATCACTTTTCCTCGTATTCTTAATAAGATTCTACCATTGATCAGCTTTACCTTCCAAATGATATACTGCTAAGATGATTTTTTTATGTTCAGAACATTACAGGACTAAAAATATCTTTTCAGTGGTACTAATCCATTGTTCATCCACTAATGGGTCATAAGACCTACTGAATGATGGTGGACTGTGCCTCATGAAGGATTCAATAGAATGTTTCTCCTTTCTTTTCTCATTTGGAAGTCCTGCATAATTCATATCATGAGAATGTTGTGTGAGCATGGCTACATGATTTTGCATTCCAGCTCCCATAACGTTTGGTTGCTCAGGGGGACAATCATTGCATTTCCCATTGCATTCAGCATTAACACGGTTCCCTAGAGTTCCAGCCATTGACTAAAACCAAGAAGCATAGTGTGAGAAACACTAATCATAATAGGAAAACCATATAATCAATAATAAAATTTCACACTATAGGTCTTATCATAGGTTGTTCATGGCCATTTCTAAAACACTAATATTGTGTTCTATGTTTAGACATATCCTTAGAGTTCTTACTAAGGCTTTCACATCCTAGTTTCCAAAGGTTGACTATAACTTTTATATGATACCAACTATAACGACCCATACATTAAATACATGGTTATTACATCAGAATTGAAGCATACATATTACAACATATAACAAAACCATGATTGGACCGTATAGGTATAGTTTCTTTAGAAACTGGGAAACATAAACAAATGGTTCATAAATCATCTACATTGTGTCCTGTTTATTTCATCATATTTAGAGTCCCTTTGGGCATATCCTACTTAATACCCTTCTTCCTGACCTGGGGAAAATAAAACATACAAAAGGGTGATATCAAATTCTCATTAATGGTAAATAAAAGAAATATCAATCATATCATATTCATAAGAACATAACATTTTGAAAATATTAACCTGAAAAAGAGATCATAATATCATAACATGGGATAAATCATAGTAGTGACATGTAATCCCATTAATCATAAATTAAAACATGAATCTTTGTGGAATACATAGATAATCATAGAAAATAATTTCATATTAGTCAAGGCTCTTTGCCAAGACCATCATAGTGGACAAATTCCATTACTGAACCGAGTTCACTCCTCATTCCAGTCATGTATCACTGAACCAGATTAAGTTGTCATTCCAGCCATGTCTATCTCATGAGATATAAATCTTTACCCAATTAATTGGAAGAAAATATAGGCCTTACCCATCTCATAATGAAACCATTCTTATGTGTTCAACAAAACCATAAATCATAGAACAACCCTGGTAATAAAAATGGGATTCTTAAATATCATTCCATCATAAAATAATCCATATAAGATAAAAGGACTTCATAAAAATAATTCCATCATAAAATAATTAAAACAATGTAAAAATAAGGATACAAATAGAACCCTATATTATCTTAGATGGAAAATAATTTTGATAAAACGCTTGAACTCCATTCTTGAGGAAAATATCATTTCTACTTCAAAACATTTTTCCATTCTTAGCATGTCATACAATTTTAAACTAAATGAAGTTGATTAAAAATAAACATGAGAACTTTTAAAAGTATATTCATGGAAAAAAATTTCAATGAAATAATAAAAATCCATTCATTCCATATAAGTTAAAAAAACATTCTTCTCGTACTTTGGTCGGAAAAGTCAAAAAGTACCTCTTACTAAAATTGACAAATGATTCCGTTCATATCTTTTACTAAAAACTCACCAATGGGTAAAATTAGATATTAAAAATTATAAGAGGATAGAAATAATATTACATATTGACAAAACATGGATATGGATAATAAATATGCCCCAATTATTACTGAAGTATAAACTATCTCGGATAAAAATTTAGATTGCGAGATTTTCCCTTACCTTAAGTCTGATTTTCTTTTTACGTATCAAAAACTCATGTATAATGAATTAAATAGTGTGATTGACTTATTATAGAATTATATTCATTGTTATGATTCATATATGGTCATATTCCTATCTTCTTATTAGTAATATTTCATTGCTACTTGTTATTCGGGTGTTCATTGCTTTATGTTCTTATGCATGTTCTGTCGAATAAATTATTATTCCTATTTTTAGGTTATAGATACCTCATTTACAGAATGTTATTATCGTAATATATTTCATATTTATTCATTCAATTCATTTATATCATCATAATTCAATGAAAATCATGTAGAATAAGTTGCATCACATCGTGGAGATGGTAGGCCGTACATAGGCACGAGCGATGATATCGTTCCCATGATCGTGGAATTGTTTTGAAGAGTATGTATACTATTTCAGAATAAATATAACTTTACAATAATCATATATAGTTATTTTTTACACCATTATGCCCATCCATGTAAGGTGGTGGTGGAAAACAGATTACACTACGGCGTGGAGATAGTATTCCGTACGTACGCACGCACGGTGATTTCGTTTTCCATTGGATGGATTGTAGGTGAAATAGGGTTTTTTTATATTTATAATAATATATCAATATATGATTGATACTTATGTTATTACTTTATAATGAAACAACTAAATAATAGGAATTATAAGAAGAAATAAATTTGAATGAATCGGTAATGGATATTACCTCTTCTTTGACAAACCTTTTTAAAACATCCTCTTAGGGAACTAAAATTAGTCTCCGAAGAAGACCAGGACCTCTAGTATGTTTCTAGATAAGTTGAGAAGGGTAATGGGCAGGGGATGGCCGAGCTTGAATGCTCAAAATTGTGTGAGGAGGAGAGGGAGGAGGTTCCCTATTATAAGGGAGGAGAGGGGCTCCTTTGTAAATCTAAAAAATATTAATTTATAATAAATTAAAACCCCACATAAAAACATCCAAAATTACTCAAATTCAAATATTAGATGAGATAGGGTTTTAATATAATCAAAAAATAAAATTTAGATATGTTGGGAATTTATTTTAAACATTATCAACTTGATTTATCATTATTTAATCTATTTAATTTTTTTGTGGTAATAAAATTCTAAATTTTAAATAATTATAAATAATTAATTATATATTGTAATTATCCATAATTGTATACTTTATGACATTTTATACAATATAAATTTTAATTTGTAATTTTTAAATATTTTTGTGATTTTTAAACAATTTTATAATATGTTATTTTTATAAAATAACAATAGTGTCAATTTTGACACTATTCATTTACTTGAATTTAAATAAAATCCACAGAGAAGATATGTTCTAACTAAAAGATTTAATATATTCATAACATGTCATATTTCTCTATAAAATTCATGGAGTACATTAAATAGTTCATATAATATTTATTTTAATATTTTTATAACCATTTATTTGATATTTCAATCAATAAAATAATATCAACATCACTATTGTGTCATAATTAATGATGATTATTAAATCCCTAAAAATTCTAAATAAATTCACATGATGTATATAATGTTATTATGTTTCTTTATACTATTCGTGTTCGATGTTTTATTAAGTTTATCACTAAATTAATATTATCATACTTATAGGATTTAAGAGAGTGACATGTTGTCACATTCATTAGTTTTAATAATAATTACATTATTTTCATGGTCAATGGTCCATGAAATGAATCTATTCAGACCCTTATGTGATATGGGTCAACTTTAATTCATCCAATATAATTTTTAAAATTGTTAGGGTAATTTTACAATCTTATTTTTACCCTTAATTACTCGATTTACCTTTAACTATAGTAAATAAAAATTACCGTAGTAACTATAAAAAAATAAAACTAACCTATTAACATAATTTGGACCCACTTAATCCAAATATGGAGTCAATTTTTTAAAATTCAAAACATTTAAGTTTCAGTAATTAATTAAAAATTAATCTCATTGTTAAGAAAATGAGTTTTAAAAGTTAAAATATTTCCAAAGATTGAAATGTTTTTACCTATGAATTCAATGTAAAATTAATTATAATTACATACATTATATTAAATGGTAAAAATATATTATATTTATACGTTAAACCCATTAAATAATATATTTTAACCATATATATTATTTTTATGAAAAAAGTAGTTTTCAATTAAAAATTAGCGTATTTTTACTATTCATCAAAATATGAAAGTTATCCGAAATGTATCAAAAAAATTACCAATGTAAATTTTTATGTCCTGATTCAAAGGAAGGATTTTATTTTTGAAAATTTAAATTATAAACTTTTCAAAAATTAGGAATAAAATGGGTGCGCCGTCAAAAGGCAGAATGCTGCATTTTTGTAAAAGAATATTTATTTTATCCAAAAAATTTATTTTTTTCTCACATCATATGTAAAATGAATTCTAATGTTATATAAAATTAAAAATGTTGTTAATAATATTTATAAAGGATAATTTATATAATATTTTAATAACATATTGTTGTTTAATGTTACTCGATATTGCGTACAACACACGCTATGGAAGATGGTTTCTCTTGCGTATAAAGCAAGCCAAACTAGTGTTGTGTGTAGTGAAAGATTCCTTTGATGTTTCATGTAACATAAGACATAAAAAATATTCTTCTCATAAAATATCAGGGTGTTATAGAACCCGCATCACATCAATACCCATATGTTTACATACATCATATAGAACCTGCATTTCCTCAATGCATGTAATAAAACGTAGTTCCAATACACCTCATATATATAAATATATCCCACATTATAACTGATGCCAACATACTAAACAGTTCTTGGTTTTTCCAAAAACAATACATATTAACTTCAACCTTGAAAATTGTGAAAATAAAAAAATGGTATTTTTTGTAATCATGACATACCTCTAAATATAATCAGATCCCCAACCCAATCTTCACCTAGTATATCCACTACATACACTTAGCCTGACACACAACTACTAGGGGATTGGCCTCCTTGCAGAGCTGCACTAGTTACTGGCCACTGACGTTAATATTGGGTCCCACTATCTGTTCTGAGACATCCATGTGAATTAGTATCCTTCCTACTAGCTCCTATTACTGCTCTCAAATTTACCTCAGATCTCTTAGTCCTCCCTAGTACCAATCTTTTAGCTATCTGTGATGGGTTCTTGTAGAACCTCTATAAGTGGTTCATCTGGACGCATGCCTAACAATTCATTAGAACTAAATAATACAAGGAATTAAAATTACCTAGATAACAGCATAAGAAACATACAACTAAAGGTCAATTATATGGTTCTATTCCTCAATCTCTAGAATGATTTCCTTATAGGGAATCATTACAAACCTGCTTCTTACCACCTAAAGAATCACCTCTCAGCTCACCTAATTCTATCACACAACTCTTATAAGATTATGCCATTGGATTCCCATCATCTATAAGTGCCTAATTTACTACCTCTCCAGAGGATACTAGGTTGTATATGTTTACCTGAACACTAATGGGGTGTTTGAAACCATCATTGAAATGTCTCACCCTTATGATGTTTTTCCACCATTTTAGGTGGAAATCATGATATGTTATTGAAATCAACTACATTTTCCATGTTGGAAGTATTCCTATGTTTAAGATTCATGAACTCCTGGGCCCGTTCCTACCTCAGTACCTCCTGAAATAATTTCTTCAAGAACATGGCCTTGAAATCATTCTAACCCAGTCCATTATGTCTACATTATTTTGCATGCACATCCCACCAATGCTTTGTTGGTCCTTTGAGCATATATGTTTCCAGCTTCACCATTTAACCTAGGGTTTTCTCAATCTAATGACCCAACTTGGGTTATATG